>OX335657.1:6250000-7500000 GCA_946894095.1 Incurvaria masculella
CCAAGGGAAGAGTTCTGGCGAAAATCCAAGAAGCAGCTGAAGAAATCAAAATAGGGTCCGCTTTATCCACAACAATTTGGTTAGGTTGGACACATGCTTGCGAAATGATGTATGCGAGCAATTGAATTAAAAAACCATTTTGATAAACGTATGTTTTTTTTTTTTAAATATTTACCTGCTCCGCGCAGTACTATGTGCCGCCCCATACAAACGAGTTTCGGTTTCTACTCCGGCCTTCCATATTGGCTTATGTACCTATCTAATATTAATCCTATGACTTAATACCTAGTTCCGTTTATGTTCTAGCCATAAGGCCTTTCCCAGACAGAAAAAATTTCGCGGTTAGCATTAAATACTCAAATGTCTACATTTTAGTACGCATGAAATAAGAGCGACAACCGGCCAGCGTTTTGCAACAATTCGGTGTTACGCGCTCGATTTTTAGCGCGAACAAAATCTTTAGGAAAGGCTACGACAAGTTCTTCGCAATCATGTGGCCCTGGTATTTTCTATTTTCAACCTATCGAATTTCATTAAAATCTTAGAGAAAAATTTACTCGGAATGCCCTGTGCTAGTGCGCAGTGGCATCATGCATAGATAATACTAATAATTCAGTAAGGTACACGCAATACCGATGTCAAGACCAATACAAACAGACATGGTCCCACGCCACTTTAATGTACAGACCTCCTATCACACAAAGTCTCCTATGATATTTAGTTGCCCTAGTAATAAATGTTTATTACTCATACGTCCACGGGAAAATTGCTGGTCGCCGGTCGCCGACGGTCGCCGTTGTCCAAAGGTTGAAAGTTGCCCAGCGAGCAATGGAGCGCGCCATGCTAGGAATATCGCTACGGAATATGGTGCGCAACGAGGCAATCCGCATATTGGACACAGGGTGGCTAAGCTCAAGTGGCAGTGGGCTGGTCACGTCAGCCGAAGAGACGACGACCGTTGGAGTAACCGTGTCCTTCACTGGCGGCCGTGGACAGGAAAACGGAGTGTGGGAAGACCACCCGCCAGGTGGGACGACGATATCAAGTGCGTCGGCGGAAAGCAGTGGTTCCGTACCGCTGAGGGCCGGGAGGACTGGAGAAGGATTGGAGAGGCGTATGTCCAGCAGTGGACGCAAACACGCTAAATGACTGACTGACTGTAGGGATAATTTAACATACAAATCGTGGAGAAATTTAATACAATTTTAAATTTTATTTTAAATCAAGTAATCTCGATCCCATGCATGGATGGATGGATGGATGGATGGATGGATGGATATGATGGTTGTTATAATCAATACATCTAATTCGATTTTAGGAGCTACTTATTGTTTCTTTCAAGAATTGTTGTAAGCTTTATCGATTTTGTAATCTTAACTTGAATAAGTTGTGCAAACAAATAAAAGATTTTTTTAATGCAATTTCGTCCAAATGTTCCAAATTTACATATTAGGTACTTAGTTAAAATCAGTCAAATTGCTTTACTTGTATTATGTGCTGTGCATGGCGCAATATTAAACTCCTAATTAAATGTTGAGACCCTGGTATTCATTCTTGTTATTGAAGGAAGTGACAGCGACCGTGCGAAAGGGATGCAAGACAGCTGGAAATCATTCACCTTTATCGGTTCACACTGCCAACGTTTTTCCCGCGTAAAAGCGACATTAATGAATAACTCGGTAAATACTGCGCTTTGGGAAAAATGTTATCTACCTTTTTCGCTCCAAATATGCCCAGGAATACGTGGTTAACGTTTGGACCATACCCCCGCTAACACCCTGTATAATTAATTGATAGCACTCGAACTTGATACATCAGTATCGGATTTAACCGATCTTCTTTAAGGCCTTTTTGCCTCCTGATTGCCGCATGACTCAGGCAGTCAGGCAGACTGCCTGAGTCATGCGAGCGTTTAGTAGATGAGAAAAGAAGTGGGGTTATTTCCAAGAGAACCTAATTAATAAATCACTGTTATCACTATAATTAGTTCAGTAAATGTTTTGATGATTTATTGGCTAAATTATTTATATGAATACATAATTGCATGCATGAAATTATTGAATATTCAAATATTATACAGTTGCTCTTTGGCAAACATAAGTACCAATTAAATTTTCTAAAAAATAAAAATAATATTTGCAAGTACATATTTGTGGAAATGTATGGGGATCTGCTATTACTTTTCGCAATTACATGACTATTTAAAACGGTAAGGTCACTATTTTCAACCGACTTCCAAAAAAGGATGAGGTTATCAATTCGTCTCTATGTTTTTTTTCTCATAACTTTTGGGTGAACCGATTTTGATGATTATTTTTTTATATTAGGTTGGGGAAAAAGTTTCTTCGCATTTTTTAAGAAAATTCAAAACATTTTTTAATATGGTTTATTTACATTTAACTAAAGTATGTAGGTACCATTTTGTTCGATAACTTTTTGCCATCTTGTAGGTAGGGACATGATCCCATTGCTATAGAAATATTGGGACTTCTGATCAATATACCGCGACAAGTGGTTTTGGCAGTCCTCTCGTGATGTTAACCTGACACTGCCTAAAGAATTCTGAAGAGACCTAAACAGGTGGAAATCTGAAGGTGCAAGGTCAGGACTATACGGCGGATGCATTAACACCTCCCAGCCAAACTCTCTTAGTTTTTGCTGAGTGGCTAAAGATGTGTGAGGTCTAGCGTTATCATGATGAAAAACCACACCCCTTCTGTTGATTAATTCCGGCCGCTTTCTCTCAACTTCTTGCTTTAATCTCATCAGTTGTTCGCAGTAGAGTTCAGAATCGATGGTCCTGCCTGGTGGTAACAGCACCTTGTTGCGAGTTAAGCCACAGTCTGTGAAGCTTGACCGGCCTTTGACCACGACCTTTTTCGCACGTTCTGGTCGTACGTGATCCACTTTTCATCACCAGTTATCAGCTTCTTCAAAAATGGTTCGGTTTCATTACGTCGTAATAAAGAATCACAAATGAGTACACGGTTCATTAGGTTTCTTTCAGTGAGCTCGTGAGGTACCCAAATATCGAGCTTTTTTGTGTACCCAGTTTTTTTCAAATGCGCCAAAACTGTTTTGTGGTAAATTCCTAGTTCTTCAGCTACGTCGTAACTACTGATATGCCGATCTTGCTCCACTTTTTCAAAAATTGCATCCATTTTATCCGTAATAGGGCGACCAGAGCGACGTGCATCTTTGACATCAACATTTCCGGATTGGAAACGCTTAAACCAAATTTGTGCTACTCTCACAGACACTGCACTAGGTCCATAAACATCGCAAATTTTTTTCGCGGCTTGCGTTGCATTTTTACCTTTTTTGTAGTAAAATTTTAAAATGTATCGAATTTCTTTTTTTTTTTTTTTTAAATTCCTTTGTGGCCTCTGTCGTTATATAAGCGACAATTTGCCAGCGTCGAGTTTCACTTGATCTTTTTCGGTTAAATACTTTTAATGAAGTAATGGATGAATAATTTGGAGTAGATTATATGAATACCAAATATTTTGAGAAATCTCGCAAATTCTTTCACAAACTTGAAATTAAGTATAAAAACAATAATACCTACTTCGGTTGAACCTAAATAAATGAACTAAATATATTGGAAGTTCCCACATAAAAATAAACATTACAACTTAAAAATATTACACATAAGAGGATAACATGAATCTTAACTATTTACAATAAAGAGTAAATTATAATTTAATATCATTGTTTCTGATAAATTTGGACAGAATATTAAGTACTGAGGGTTGATCAAGGGTTAGTAGCGTGTTGATGTTAGTGGGAAGAGCAATTTTAGAGTCAGAGAGTAATTTAAATAACGACGGAGTTTTATTGTTAAGAGAGCACGAGAAAAAAATGTGGTCAAGGTTTCCCTCCTGTAGTCCGCATTCACAAAGGGACGAGTCTCTGGCATGGATCTTAGCCAAGAATACAGGAGAACAGCAATGCCCAAGTCTCATTCTACATATGATGGAAGTTTCCTTTTTTGGCAGATTTTTGTGTTTTGAAAACCATGGTTTTGTAGGTATTTCGGGCTGTAGAGATGCGTAATGTCTGCCTTTTGATCTTCTAGATCGAATCCAATCAATAGACCAGCATTCATACATCCTTTTTTTAGGTAAACAGAGTAAGTCTGAGGGTTGTACAGTAAAATAGGTATGTTCACCGGTCTCTATAGCATTTTTGGCAATAGTGTCCACAAGTTCATTGTTTTTAATACCGACATGACTAGGAATCCATGCCAGTTCAACCTTTAACTCATCAACATCACAATCTGCAAGAATATGTTTGATGGACAACACAATGTTATGAGGTTTGTTTTTGAATGGGTTTTGATGGAGAGCTTTAAGGCAACTAAGAGAGTCGGTGAATATAACTGTTTTTTCAAACTGAGATGACCTGACATACGACACTGCACCAAGTATTGCCACGCATTCTCCAGTGAAAACCGATGACTCAGGAGGGCACCTCCATGATCTAGAAATGTTAGAGTTTGAATGCACAAAAGCTGCTCCAACACATCCATCTCTAGACAACTTGGATGCATCGGTAAAAATCATTTGCCAAAAAGGCCACTTTCGAGAGGATACTTTATTAAATATACTATTTGCATTCAATGAGTCTTTGTCGATGCCTATGGAGAATTCTATATTAGGTTTAAAAATAATGGATGCAAAAGGAATATTATATGGAGGGATGGGAGACGATCGAACGATTGGTGATTCAATAGTAGTAAATCGGTTATAACTCTGTGTTAGAGGAGTGGAAGACTTACGGGACCAGTATTTTTTATTATGTGTGTACTCTTCTAACAGTTGAAGTTTGGGAAAAATGGGATGTGATGAAAGCTGAGCAGCACGAAATAAGAATCTATCGGCTAGATATTGACGTCTTAAGACTAACGGAGGCTCTACACATTCGACTTGTAGAGCGTTTTTAGGAGAAGATTTCATTGCGCCAATTATTAAACGCATGCATTTGGCTTGGATCAATTCCAGTGCGAACAATGCTTTCTTATTACATGGCTCTAGAATATATGAGCAATAGTCCATGTGACTACGAATCAATGCATTATATAGCAATTTTAGATTGAATGGATGGGCTCCCCACCAAACTCCGGAAAGAGTACGAAGAATGTTAATGTTTTTTTCACATTTTCCGGTTATATAATTGAGGTGTAATTTTCCGTTCATTTTTGAATCTAGGATCACACCAAGAAATTTGGCGTGGTTCTGAATTGTAATTGGATGCTCATTATAATGGATAATGACGTCAGGGATAGATTGTTTGCGTGTGAAAATTACGGCGCTACTTTTTGCTGCTGACAGATCCATACCATGGTCAGATAGCCATAGATGAAGGGCTTTTAGGGCTAAGTTTAAGCTCTTAGCTGCCTGCGGTATTGATTTATCAGGAATATATAAGAGAATATCATCCGCATATTGCAGTATGCGACAATGGGGGGTGATAATTTGTTCTAGATCGTGAGTGTAGAGATTGTATAAAATTGGGCTAAGAACTGATCCTTGGGGAAGTCCTTTCCATATAGTTCTGGGCAATGTCTCTATTTCATTAATTCTAAGGGTTATTGATCTAGATGACAGGAGGTTTAATATGAAATGAACAATTTTATAAGGAATATTTAACAGGAGAAGTTTATTTCTAAGAATCGGAAGGAGAACATTATCGTAAGCGGCCGAAATATCGAGAAATGCTGCCACTATTGATTCCCCTCTGCTGAAGCCAAGACGGATATCAGTTGTAAAAATACCTAGACTGTCTGCGGTGCTTCTTCCTTTTCTGAAGCCGAATTGGCTTGAAGCAAAAATATTTCGATTTTCCACTATCCAAGTAAGACGATTTTTAATTAAATGCTCAGTGACCTTGGCCAAAACAGATGATAGCGCAATTGGGCGATATGAAGTAGCATCATTTGGATCCTTGTTGGGTTTGAGTATCGGAATAATAATTTGGGACTTCCATGAATCAGGAATAATACCATTATTAAAGAAATGGTTTATCAGGTCAAGAAAATAGAGAAGAGTATTTTGACTGGATTTAGATATAAATGAATAAGGGATTCCGTCGACTCCTGGAGCGGAATCTTTAACATAGTTTAAGACTAATTTTAATTCAGCAAGCGTGAAAGGCGCTTCCATTTCTAAATCAATGTATGTGTGATCTGAGGTAAAGTATGGAATAAATACTTGGGGTGTTTCCTCTAAACCCGGAGCTATAGGGGGGGCTAGTTTATCTAGAAAGGGTTCGACCCATCTTGTTGGATCGGCTTTAAGGTCATTTTTATGTGATAATGCCGACCTATACCTTTTTATGTTGATCCAAACCTGCGATGGTTTTGTACTCGGAGAAATAGAAGAGCAAAACTCATTCCAACCATCTTTTTTTTTCTTGTGCAATAAACGTTTTGAAAGTGCTTGTGCTCTTTTGAAATTTAAAAAATTCTCCATCGACATGTCAAAACAATATTTCCTCTCGGAATTATTTCTATTTTTAATAGTTAGGGAACATTCTTTGTCCCACCATGGAGGGGATGAAGGGGCTTTGGAGTCAGTATTTTTAAGAGGAATAACTTCATCAGCAGATGAAATTAAAGATGCAATAAATTCGTTATAACAAGGTAAGAGTGTATCTATGGTTACCGCAGGAAGTAAACAGATTCTCTTTTCAACAGCTGCAGCAAATGCACCCCAGTCTGCATCACCAACCCTATACCTAAGAAGAGGTGCAGGGTTCTTTTCGAGTATGTTTTTAAGAGGAATAGTAATCTTAATTGGGAAGTGGTCACTGCCAAATGAAAGACTGTCAACCTCCCATGTCAATAAAGAAGAGATATTTGCAGAGCATAGCGTTAGATCAACTGCGCTATGACGTTGAATTGGGGAAGCCCGGCGGGTAGGGGAGCCATCGTTTAGAAAACAAAGATTTAGATCATCGGCCAAATCTAGGATTTTGCAACCAAATGAATCGCATTGTGAAGAGCCCCATGCATAATGGTGGCAATTAAAGTCTCCAAGAACAATAAAAGGTAAAGGTAAACTATTAAACAAAGATCTAATATCAGAAATTATATTATTATGAGGATGAGGAATATATATACAGATGAAGGTGATATCATTCGCCCTCACAGCCACCGCATTGAAAAGGTTGCTGTGAGTGGGAAGGTTCACCTGGCATGAAGGAATGGACTTTTTGATGAATAAGGCGGCACCGCCCCATCCATCATCTCTGTCATCACGCAGGCATGAATATCCCGGGACTCTAAAAAAAGAACCCGGTTTTAGCCATGTCTCCGTGATTGCAGATATAATAGGTTGACATTTATTCAATAAAAATAAAAAATCAGGTTTTTTGTGGCGGATGCTGCGAGGGTTCCACTGCAGCACTGTTGCTGTTGTGGCCATTTCGGTTAGCAAAAAGCTGATTTAAAGTAACAAGTTTGTTTGCGACGTTGGACGGTAAGTTTTGCGGAGTTAAAACAGAAATAAGAGATTCAATGAGGGTCTCTAAAAAGCTGACACTGGAATCTATTGTGGGTACAATATTTCCAGGTTGAAGAGCGGATCCGTTGGGAGAAGAAGGTATGCAGAAACTATTTAGGATGGCTTGATGGGCTTGCCTGTCAAAACCAGGAGATAATGGGGCATGAGATTTTGGTTTTAAAAAAACAGTTTTTCTATAAGATGTTTGAGTTGGCAGGGATGGTTTAGGGGATCTAGCTACATCGGCAAAGGATTTTCCAACGCGGGGAAGCATTTTTGAAGCCTCAACATAGGATATGGAGTCTTCAGCCATGCGTCCCTTAATCCTACGCTGCCTCTCTTGTTCTGGACAATGTTTGCTGGTGGCAACATGATTACCTGTGCACCATATGCAAATGGCATCTTGAGGACTGCGCGAGCAAGCGTTATCTGAATGATCATCACCGCATCTGGGGCATCGAACTTTAGAACGACACAACAGTTTAGTGTGACCAAACCTTAAACAATTATGGCACTGAATAGTGGGGAATTGATATTGTTCTATGGGTAGGGAGGTGTATACGCAAAAAATTCGAGGAGGAAGGGATTGACCATCAAAGGTCAAGACTACAGTCTGGGATGGTTTCCATACTGGTTTGCCGTCTACATTCGTTTTAAAATTAAGGCGTCTTATTTTAATAATTGGTCCGTAACCATCAGGCACCTTTGCATGTTCCAGAATTTCCTCTGGAGACCACTCGACTGGGATTTCCCTGACGATTCCAATTCTCGTGACATTATACGATGGAATCATAGCTTTATAGTTGGCAGCTTGAAGCTGATCGTTAATCATAAAGGAGTTTGCAGCATCCGCCGATGTAAATTCAACCGAAACTCGGTTGCGGCCAACACTTTTCACACCGTCCCGTTTAATGTTTTTAATGCATGTTTTCATTAAAAAAAGACCAAATTTCACTGGATGTAGTGAAGTTCCCGACACAGGCGTCGGTTCAATACGAGATACATGCACAATGAAAGGGGATTTATCTAAGTCCGTGTAATTTTGACGACCCACTGGTACAGTGAGCGATGAATTTTGAGTTGGAGTTTGAGGCTTTAACAGTGAATCATTTTGAGAAACCGTTTTGGTTTGTGTGTTAATTTTGTGACGTGGTGTGTCATTATCTGAAAAAGTTGAAGACGTATCAGAAAGTTCGCCGATATTCTTCTTTTGTTTTTTTGGTCTTATGGTTTTTGGTTTTCGCTGGCCTAAAGGAATCGATTGATCCATGTCGATCGAAAGTATCTCCTCGAAAGCGCTAGGAGATGGAGGCAGACAAATTTGCGGCAAGGGAAGAGAGCGCCTATCGGCATCATGTGCAGCTCTGGTGGCTACAACCTCCAACAAATCCGTGGACACAGACTCCCCTCCGCCAGGGTCGGGTGGCCGCATATTGCGGCTAAACTCCATCGAATACACTAACCCTCGATCACCAGAAGAAATTAAACACAAAACACACACGAAAAGGAAGAATTTGCGAGCATATAAAATGTCACCAAAATTGAAATTTTGTTCACTCCTATCTACAGCGAAATAAATCGAATTTCTTCATTAGATTCACTCATTTTGACAGTACGAAAAACAAATGAGAATCACACATTTTCCTAATTTGAATTTGGAATTATGTTCTTTAAAATTTAAACTTTCAATGATACCAAAACCAGCCAGATACAAATAGTATAGCCAAAGAGATTTTATTACAAGTTCATACATACTATAATGCGAAAAGACTTTTTCCCCGACCTATTATGAAAGCTAGTGCTTCCCAAGTGGTCCCATTTTAATTTGGTTAAGTTCTGACAATGATATCCATGAGCAAATCATATAAGTCTTAAATTTGTATTAAGGTGGCCCAACCCGCTCATCTCCCCATACAAAAGGGGAAAGAAGATCACGCCCATATTTCTTGTCAGAGATCCAAAATTTTGCTCAAAATAGCTTTATTCGATCGAACTAGATGTCTGATGACCATTGGCATTGTAAAATTGTGTTTGGTTTCCAAGTTATAAGGTCCGAAAGTTCGAATTTTTTGCGCGTTTTATACAATAACTTTGGAGGTGGATTACGCAATGATAAAGTAAGAACATCTTAAAAAGATTAGTCATCAGACATAGCTTATTTAATCAAGATTTATGATCTATTTGGTTTTTGTTAGATTTTGACTACAGCGGTCGTGGTTTACTTTTAGCTATAAGTCGTTTTGAAATTAAAATTTTCGTAAATCTTACCAAATCATACACTATGCACATTGTCTTTTTTGTGGACATGTTGCATCTTCCTCATCACGGAGCCTGTCTTATTCTTTGAAACAGAGAAGGTCCCAGAGCGCAACAGCACGGTTTTGTACCGTGCCCGCGAATGAGTTAGGCCCGCCGGGTTGGGCCGCCTTAAGATTGCACGACAAATGGACGAATAACTCAATATAACGCCAACCGATTCCGGTGATTCTTTTTTTATTGGAACAATACATGTACAAATTAGTAAGTGTACTTCACATTCACTAAAAATAAACAAAAAAAAAAATTAACAAGAAAAATAATCAACTTCAAAGAAAAAGCACTAAAAAGTAAAAAATAATTGCCATTTTTGTAGTTACGATTTTTGTTATTTTTTGAGTCGGTGACTGCCAAGGTAGCCCAGGTTCTCTTGATTGGCGCAGCGCGTGCCCGGCTGACGCTGACTCAAAAAATAACAATAATCGTAACTACGAAAATGGCAATTATTTTTTACTTTTTAGGGCTTTTTCTTTGAAGTCAGTTATTTTTTTGTTAAATTTTTTTTTTAGCCTCTAGTATCACCCCGTGCAGTGGTGTGCGCAAAAATCACTCTGCAATAATGTGCAGTAGTACTAGGAGATGTAAAGATAAATACTTGGTGTGTCACCATCACATATGCATCCACATATCTTGTTCTTAGAGGACACAGCGTTGATAAGGTTAAAAAAATACCTCAGGGTGGTTGGCGTATCGGAAGAGGAATGTGAAGAAGACATGGAGAGGGTCTCGATGTAGTCAGACATGTCCGATGTGCCACTGCTGGTGCTGTGTGTGTCCATTATTCCTGGAAACAACATGGCATCTTAAAAATGGTATTTGTATATGGTCACTTGATAGGTGGTATACTCAACTGGACTGAATTGGCGCAAGAAATCAAGTAACCCGTGTCTTTGTATTGAATAACTTGTGATGGTGACTCTGTTTGTTAGGGTTGCAATAATTTTCAATGGGTAAGGCAGCAACATCATTAAACTGATCTCTTTAGAGGTAGGTATGGGTTAATATATAATAATAACTGTATGTGTGAAGCAAATGTCTACAGAATAACAATATAGGTACCTACCTTTTATCTGTTTAGTTGGGCATACGGGAACTTCTGCCTCTGCCGAAGAAGACTTCGCCGGGAATTTCACTTTCTGCAGCTGGAAAGTGAGGTCTCGCAACGGGTCCGAAGATTTCGACCTCCGGGGCAGCGACGCGTGCAAGCACCCCGGGTGTACCCCCTGCATTCGCTTCTTCACCGTCACGTAGTGGTGCCGCGTGTGCGCTGTCGTCAGCGGCAGTTCGAAGTCCGTGAACTCGGGACCGCCGTGCTTGAGCGAGCAGCTCGACACACCCGAGTCATTCGAGCTCGAGGAGTCTCGATTCTGGCCAGACTTGCACGGCACGCTCGAAGATCTCTTTATCTGCGAGCTTTCTCGCAATTTCTTGCGCAGTTGCGGCAACTCCTTGGACACCTCCGAACTTTCGGCGTCGGAGTTCTTGTTGTCGCTGATAGATTTGGCGCAGCATTCGGCGTCCTCGCAGCATTCCGTCTCCTGGTGGATGCACGGGGACGAGGATCGGCGGTTATTGACGGAGATGTTCCTTAGTGTCTCCAGTGAGGATGAAGTTCCGCGGCTTCCGATACTACTGTCGAACTCTTTGACGTCCTCGAGGAATCGCGACGAGTCCGCGGAGCACGATCGTTTTGTCTTAATTGTGTTAATGCTGTCACTGGAGTTCATGAGCTGCTGCCGAGCGTACGGGCTATTCGGTGAGATTAGGGCGCTGAGCATAGCCGAGCCGGGCACCCTCATGTCAGAATCTGATCGTTTCTTGCTGCGATCCACCGGTGGCCCAAACAGGGCAGGGTTGCTGGCGGATTTCTCGACGATAAGCCTACTTACTCTATTCTTAAGGACTGTATTCTTGAGCGTTTGCGAGGAAAAATTGCATATGGGAGACATAGGCGTGTAACCGGGGTGAGTTCTTGCTGTACTGTTGATGATTTCGGCTTTGGTTTCTTTTGGAACCAGCGTTGGCTCCATCATAAGATAATCATCATTTCGACATTTTGTAGTTCCGCCACTATGGCCGCTATCTTTGCAGCCTGCATTTAACTGTTGGTGCCCACATTTGGTGCAAAGGCTCTTACCGTTTTTCTTCGCAAATGATATCGGGTTCAAGTTTGCGCTCAATGCGTCCAGCTCGTTTTGGGTTACGCCAGCCCTTTTCAATAGATCTTTGGCATTTTCGTAATATTCTAGAGATAAAGCGAAGTCTAAATTTTCATAATTGGCTAAAGGACCATCATCGATTTCTTCTTTTATGGGTTCAACGTTTTCGTAATTCATTGCTACCTCAGGATTTTCTGCACTAACAGAGTTAATTTCATTGGGTTCCATTAAGTTATTGTTCTTCCTGTTAGTCTTTCGTGATACATCAACCGTAGCGTAGATAGCGTTGCGGTCTGCTGTTTGTTGTGAGTTGGGAGTTACATTTTCTTTGCTAAGAGTTTCGGCTATTAGTGTGGTAGGTTTCTTGCAGTATGGAATGTTTATCCAATTCGCTGCCCAATTGGTAACTCTTTGGCACGGACAATCAGGGGGTTTGAAGTTGTCATCGCAGTCGATGATAGTGGGCTCGTTCCTCTTCTTACCAAACTTAAGGATACATCCGCAAGGTTTCTTGAGCACGAGAGTTCCTGGTGTATTCGTGCCGGTCACTCTGAATAACTCGTTACTCAAGCATTCTTTGATCCTTTTAGGAGTATCGTAGTATTCGTCGTTCACGGTTCTCGCATCACAGGAATCGCCCTGAAACATAAATGTGGGAGTTTTCGTTTTTTATGTAAAGAGCGAAGATGAGTTAACAGGGATGTGGTGGAGTTTAAAACAAATCTGATTTGACCCAAGAAATGTGTTGTCTATCCATCCAGCCTTGCCTGGTAAATAAGTTCATGTAAATAACTGAAGTAACGTTCAACGCTGCCAAAATAAGCCTAGTGGTCTTGGGTTTTGGCTGTGAAACAAAAACCGTTCATTGTTAATGTCCCAATTCCTGTGGGACTCCCAAATAATTTCGATCAGCAAACAGGCTCAAGTGTTTTTGTTCCGATAACCAAGAAACGGGTATCATGTACATAAATGTGTCGTGTCACTCACCTCTAAATGTGGAATCTTGGGCACGTCGTAATTTTCATAGGGGCCGACCTTCGGATTGTTCATTTCGTCGGAGTGTTCCGAGGCGCAGCGGCAGACGCCCGGCTCCGCGGGCAACGGCATCGGCGCTTTCCTCGGCGGGCCGTGCTCCGAGCGGGGCGGCTTCGGGGGCCGCGCCGGCGGGCACTCGCGGCAGCGGCTCGCCTGGGGCGAGGAGCAGCCCTCGGACGCGTCGGACTCGCGGAGCGCCTCCATGGTCCAGGCGGGGTTGAAGGTGGCGCCGGGCGTGAGCGCGGCGGTGGAGGAGCGCGAGAGCGCGCCGAGCTTGCTGATGCAACTCATGCAGCGCTCGAGGGTGACGCTGGCGGGCGGCCAGGGCGGCGCGTCGGCCAGGTCGCTCACGGAGCCCGCGTCGCCGAGGCCCATGTCCTCGAAGCCGGGCCGCTCGGCGGAGGGCCAGTAGGGCGACGCGGCGCCGCACTCGCCGAAGAACGTGTCCTCGTAGAGGCCGAGCTCGGTCGGCGGCAGGGATTTGTCTATCGTGTTCAGGTCCGAGAGTCTTGTGTCCGGCCGGAAGGACTTTTGAGGCTTGGGGCTTTCGCACCCTGCAATTCAATAGAAATACCATCGGTTGACAATCTCATTGCTTCTTAAAAAAAGTGATTTAAACATTGGAAGTCTGGAGGATGGAATTCTTGGTTGCATACTGTCAAAATCCGAACCTAAAACGACGAAGAGGCGACCAAAGCGCATCATACGACATGCATGGGAAGAAATTCCGTGGGTCCACTTGTATTATTTTACGTGTCGGAACCCACATAGCATATTGGTCACTCGTACGAATTGATTGACAGGGCCCTTTAAGAGCCCCTAAGTCGCAGCGCTCAAGTCCAAATCGCTCAATCGTACTTACATACGTCTATATACATTTGTCATAGTTAACTAGTCGTGGTCAGAATTTACAACTTTCATTGGTCAAAAATAATAAAGTTCAGATAGAAGTCAGATATCTGAGCTCTTAAAATCCAACAAAGTATGTGCTACTTTACAAGGCAATTCTATGCAGGGTGTTTGGTAATTCAATACATTCCTTCTAATGGGTCAATCTAGAGCTAAATTGCAACAAATTTGGCCCAGTGAAAGGGGGACTAAAACAATAGTTTTTGAGTTCTTTAAGGCTCAAGTTTTTTTTTGTTCTGTGTTATTATTTACAAAGTGATAATTGTAAAATAATTACTATACTCTGGGCACTTTATCAGCGATTTTCTGATAGCCGATGAATGAGAAACTACTTTAAAAAAATATATGCATTCAAAATATCTATAATCTCAAAAATAAAAGGTCATAAATTACAGTTTATGTAAAAACCATTACAACATTTATCTAAATCAAAGAGGATTAATAAAAAACCGGCCAAGTGCGAGTCGGACTCGCACACGAAGGGTTCCGTAACTTCGTACAAGATTTAACACAAAAAGTCACGTTTTTTGTTATTACCCTTAAATTTGTATTATTTTTTAAATTAACTTATTTTTTGTTATAGCGGCAAAATAAATACACAATTTGTGAAAATTTCAGCTGCCTCTACCTATTACGTTTCATGAGATACAGCCCTGTGACAGACGGACGGACGGACGGACGGACAGCGGGGGCTTAGTCATAGGGTTCCGTTTTCACCCTTCGGGTATGGAACCCTAAAAAAGTATGACACGTGGCACTCCCGTCCTTCCATGGTCACTGGCTGAAGAGCACAATATGAACTTCAAAATGGCTTGAAATATGTAGGAAAAGTTATGAATTTTGATCGACGAAGTATAGGTTTGTCCGGTTTTTTTACTCCCGTTCACTTAACAATTTATAAATGCACATGTCACCATGCTTCCATTAAGGAAAACTAGAGAAGTCATAAAGACTTCAGAAAAAAATATTTCACATTCCATGAGCGCGACTCCAATGTGCTGAGCATTGACTTATTATATATTACTTCGTTATGCTGAGCCGGTAGTCTCAGTTGTCACCTAAATTGGCGTTACGGCAAACCGATCGACTGGCGTTTTTAAATGTATGGAGAAATTGAAGAGCGCGCGCAGCGGGCGTTAAGTGAACTAACATTTGCGAGTCCGAGTTTGATTTGACAGCTTACTCAACGTTGCCGTTTACGTTGACTTCGCGTTTTCATACAAATCGGAAGTCCGAGTTTGACTTTGACAGCTCGAAGAAGTAAAACCACAGAATATCTAGTAAAACTGGTATGGAGTTTGACGTTTTTACGGAAAACGCCAGTCGATCGGTTTGCCGTAAACGTCAATTTGGGTGAGAACTCAGACTGACCACTCTGATAACTATTTGAGAAGTTGTCTCATCGGGCAGATGTGTTCCATCTCCCTCTAACTAGCGGTAGTGGTACTTGAGTTGACGTCTCACTCCCACACTTTGTTCGTCTTGTAAGCACAGCGCGCCTATGGTTCTATATCTATGGTCTATGGTTCGACTGGCGACGGTTGCTTACCCTTCTTGGAGGCGGCAGCGGGGCGGCGGCGGAGCGCCAGCTTGCCCTGCGACGCGAGGTTGAAGGTGCGCGTGATCTCGTCGCCCTGGTCCGTGAGCACCACGTGCAGGCCCTCGCCCTTGCCGCAGTGCGAGCCGCCCTCGAAGCAAAAGCGGCCCTCCACCACGCCGTACCTCCTGCACGACATCAGTTATTACATGGGTGGTAACAATCTGGGTGGGATTCAGACCCTTCGCACACAAGGCTACGCAAATCTCCGATAACCGACGACTTTAAGAAAAGAAAGAAAGAAAAATACAGTTTATTTTGCACATTTTTACAGTGTTATACAGTCGTTATCGTAAAGAAATTACTACTAAACAGTTTAAGTTGAAAGAGAGTATAATAACAATAGTGTGCAAAAATTGCCATGGCTCAGCATACCAGGGAGGTACGTAAATTGCCCTGCCTGGCGCTGGTTTTCAGCCGTTGCCGTGTGAGTGTGTGTGAGTTTGGTGAGGTGTGAGGGTGTGTACTGCTTGTGTATGAATGAAGGGTGTGAAGGGTGTGTGGTTTATCTTTGTTCATATCCGGGTAATATGTGTTTGAATATATTCCGACAGGTGTCGTGTGCCTTCGGTGTTTAGTGTATATATATATAGTGCAGTAGGTTAAGGAGTGGTTCACGAAGAAAAGCGCGTTTTTGTTTTTTTTTTGTTTGTATATTAATGCTATTTAATTGTTATTATTATTTTATTCCTCTTTGCTGTTTCAGAAGTAGTTTCCTGCACGACATTTTAAATGCGTGCAGACCACCCAGCGCCCTGGTGGGTAGTGGGATATCATTCCAACATTTCGATGCTGCATATTTGAAACTACCTCTGAAAACGGCTGAGGAATACTTCGGTATTTGTAGTGCGAAAAGTTGTGCTCGTGTTTTGTACCTATGCGTGTGCGTACTTTAGTATCCAGGCGACCACCAGTCATTAGCCACGCTCGCTATAGCGCGCTAAGGAATGTTAGCTCTAGCGTGTTTTGGTGCTTACAATCTATGTGCTTTTAGTTTCTTTATTTCCTCTGTATGAGATATATAGGTAGGATTAATTATGAGGTTATACAACGACTTTACTATATTATACAGCATTGTAATCATATCGGAAACAGGAAAAGGACCTATTTTTGAAACGATCGCTACCAATAGCGATTCTGATCGCTAAAAACGCAGTTTCGTAGCAATGTCCGGCAGCCATTGGCTGTTGACAAGCGTCTACGATTGCATTGCTAATCGCTAGCTGCGGGCGATTGCAAAGAATAAAAAAAAATGCATTGCAGATCAAATAATATCTGAATATTATCAAAATGAGATAACGGTAATGTCGTATCCATTAAAATACATTTAATTATCTCACTAGGATTCGCCAACATGTTTTTCTTTTTCTTCCGGTTCTATTACCTACCGACAAGAAACTTCGCCGGGTTTGTATTTTTTTTACACTTACCTATACAAATAGTTTAGTTAACTACTGTGACTTACAAATTACTGTGGTTGGTAGCTCACAATGAACATTAAATCATTATATGTACATTGGTATAGTTGGTCCTAAGAGAAAGACAGTATCTATTTGTCCCCCAAAGAGTTAGCGTTCGGGTAACGTTATTTGCCAAGTAAACACACAAAGCCAACAGGGACCCGCGCAAGTAAACCGCTGCTTTAGGCAGAATTGTGCGCCACAAGAGACTAAAGCCTTTGAATCGACAGCTTTCCGGTGCTTTGTAATAGTTTAACATACAAAGGCCGCATCTTATGTAATTGGCGTATCGGGGACGCGACTGAGTTGTTACGCGAGCGGCCGGGCTGCCACGGGTGGTGGACATAAGGAAATCGTTAGTGGCTTGAGCCGGGTGCCTAGAGACGGGTAGATCGATTCATTTCAAATGGATATTTTGATCTTGGAGGGGGTTTTAGGATACTAAACGCGGTTGTTGAGCCAGCGAAGATTGGGCAAAAATGCTTTCGTGTGTCCGGCTGTTCTCCTCGAAAGGTTGCATTTCTCAAGCGATTGTGGTGACTTTTTGTGAGTCGGCTCGATGATTATATAGAATTTTTTAATTGAGGCAGTTTTTTGAAATTTTGAAAAATGTAAAAAAAAATCAAAAAGACATACCTACTCGCGGTATTAAAACTGAGAGATAATTTTAATTTATTTAAAGTAAAAAAACCAGCCAAGTGCGAGTCGGACTCGCACACGAAGGGTTCCGTACCATCGTAGAAAAAAAAAACAAAAAAATCACGTTTTTTTGTATGGGAGCCCCCTTTAATAATAATTATTTTTTAATCTTACCTATTTGTTGTTATAGCGGCAAAATAAATACACACTCTGTGAAAATTTCAGCTGTGTACCTGTTACGGTTACTGAGATACAGCCCTGTGACAGACGGACAGACGGACGGACGGACGGACGGACGGACGGACGGACGGACGGACGGACAGCGGAGGCTTAGTAATAGGTTTCCGTTTTCACCCTTTAGGTACGGAACCCTAAAAAGAGAAATATAAGTAATTCACTATCATAACAATAAGCAGTCATGCGCAATGAACTCAAAACATCGCTTTATGTATGGTTTCTCTTTCACATACACATATTGTTGTATGATCTGAGTCTCATGCAAAACCATTTTTTGTAAACTTCTTAACTCATTTGCTAAATCTATATTCATCTATCTGCGCAAAGACAGAGGCGATTTCTATCCCTCTGAACTGGATTTACCCCTGTTTTCACCACCTCCAGTTACCTGAAATCCGATAGTTAACTTTCGGCTACATGCAATATTTGTATGATGTAACTGAAAGATAACTTTGGGATTTTTGTAGCTGGAGGTGGTGAAACCGGGCGTTAGTCATCTGTAACTAAATTCTTAGCTAATTATGTCTAGAGCACCTAGTTGGATGTCATTTGTCTCATGACTACGTTGTGCAGGTCTATTCCTGGCATTCAGGAATCAGGAATCCTGAGTCTAGAAAACAGCTTTTATAGCGATTTTCAAAGCAAGTTTTTCTACGGAAAACCTTGATTGATAAAAAAAACTATGCTCCGGAATATTTTCGTCAAGAAAATCGCTTAGAAAACCGCTACCAAAGCGGTTTTCTAGACTCGGGATTCCTGATTACTGAATGCCAAGAATAGACCTGATCTATTCGTCCCAACTCTACGTCCGGCAGCTCCGCAGTGTCCCCGCACTTGCGAAACTGGGAACCCTTAAAAGTTCGCGTCTCGCGTCGCTGCAGCGAACTTCGTCGAATCTGGCGGCCTTCGGGCACTCCGCAAGTTCGGCTGAAGGTAAATAGAAATACGCGCCCGCCTCGGCGGCTAAGACAGCGGCATTGTGCTCCCGACACGAAATTGCCTTTTCAGTTGCCCCGAGAGACTCAAATATTCGTGGTTCGAACCGCAAAAACTTTTTGCTCGGATGCCTGCGAGTTGTCGCCTATTATACGATTCGTATCTACCTGTTATTAATATCTGAGACGAACATGTATCTAGTGAGAAAGTGTCTAGGTTTTATGTAACTGGACATCGGTGGCATCTATTCGCCGAACTCGTCACATGGGAACTAGGTGTCACTCCAGGAATTTCGTTGTATTGCGAGGCTACATTGAACCGGATGGTAAACATGGACAATTTTCACTGCCGCTTCGACAAACGTTCATAAACGCGACGGTAACAACCCGGGCGAGATAGGTGACCTAGTAAGTAAGGAATGGGACCTACAGTTTTACGAGGGACCCACACCCTAGTAAGTAAGGAATGGAATTCACACCACAAACGACAATCCCTTAGTCGCCTCTTACGACCCGATTTTCTCGTCTAGGCGGAAATAATTTTTTCAAAATGGCTGGATAGAGATGGTTTAATATCACACGTACTGACCTGTTATTAGCCCACTATACCACATTCCTGAAAGAACTGGAAGAAGAAGAATTGAACTGGGAAGACAAGGTTTAATTGCTGCTTCGACCATCTATCATTAAATGCGATGTTACCGTCCCGGGCGTGTCTCACCTATTAAAAGAGTGACTTGTAGAGTTTTACATTCGTTTCAAACTATGACGAGACCGGCATTATCTATGAAAACGCACACGTCGAACACATGATCTTAAACGCAAGAGACCGACAAACTACTACTAGGAGGAGAGACCCTAGGCTATGGGCTGTTCCCAAAGCTAAAACATAAGCCTTCATAAATCTACCTGCCTAAATATCTCTACTTAGGTAATGTTACGTCAGACTTAGTTTAACCTGCCCCCGAGTTCGTCCAAGCGAATAAGCTTCCAAAACATTCCGTGTAACGAGACTAGGCACAAAGCAATGCGGCTGGTGCCAACCGAAAATTGTAATTTTATACCGAGCGTTGGCTGCCCCCGGCGATAAATCCTAGTGTTAACTTGCCAAACGGCCAGACATCATCATTTCTCTTGCCTTAACACTTGTACAAACCGCGTTGCCAAGTTTTGCCGGACGTCGCTGGATATATGAATGCCCATTTCCTTCCACGAAAATACCGACTATAAAGATTTCGAGGCTTTCGGAAACTTTAAAAATACAAATAAAAAACAAATAAAGATTTAATCTCACACTCTCGATTTTATTGGAAGAACAATAAATTATCCTAAATTCCTATTAGGTACGTATCAACATTAGTTTTGTTAGAATCTCGAAAATGTTTGCATACTGCTTTGTTCTTCTCTACGCGAATCTGCGCGTGTTATCTTGGCCGGCCCACTCGGCACCTTCGCCTTGAACCGTGCCGACGGCAACAGGGTCAGATACTGGAGACATCTGTATATAACACAATCGGTCTTATCTGAGATGCGCGATTTCGAGTGCGAGTCGCGGTGGTACGCCCGCCGTCATGCAGAAGCGGTGATCCTGCACGTATATCTTGGCAGACCCGCCGGGAACCTTTGCCCCGACCAGTACCGACGCCACTAGAATCACCTACTAGAGATGTCTGTGTTCAACAAAATCGGTCTCATCTGAGATGCGCAAGCCTCACCTGCTGATGACTCGCGGTGACACGCCCGCCAACATGCAGAAGCGGTAATTATGCACGTGTATCTCGGCAGGCCCGCCGGGAACCTTTACCCTGACCCGACCGACGCCACCAGAATCACCTACTAGAGATGTCTGTGTACAACAAAATCGGTCTCATCTGAGATGCGCAATCTCCCACCTGCTGATGACTCGTGGTGACACGCCCGCTAACATGCAGAAGCGGTAATCATGCACGTGTATCTCGGCAGGCTCGCCGGGAACCTTTACCCCGACCCGTAACGACGCCACCAGAATCACCTACTAGAGATGTCTGTGTACAACATAATCGGTCTCACCTGAGATGAGCGATCTCCCACATGCCGATGAGTCACGGTGGCACGCCCGCCGTCTTGAAAAGTGGTGATCCTGCACGTGTATTTTGGCTGGCTCGCTGGGCACCGTCGCCTTGAGCGGTACCAACCTACACCAGTATTACACAATGGAGACGTATGCATATTCCACAATCGGTCTCACCTGAGATGCGCAATCTCCCACATGCCGATGAGTCGCGGGGGCACGCCCGCCGTCTTGAAAAGCGGTGATCCTGCACGTGTATTTTGGCTGGCTCGCTGGGCACCGTCGCCTTGAGCGGTATCAACCTACACCAGTATTACACAATGGAGACGTATGCATATTCCACAATCGGTCTCACCTGAGATGCGCAATCTCCCACATGCCGATGAGTCACGGGGGCACGCCCGCCGTCTTGAAAAGTGGTGATCCTACACGTATATTTTGGCTGGCTCGCTGGGCACCGTCGCCTTGAGCGGTACCAACCAACACCAGTATTACACAATGGAGACGTATGCATATTCCACAATCGGTCTCACCTGAGATGCGCAATCTCCCACATGCCGATGAGTCGCGGTGGCACGCCCGCCGTCATGCAGAAGCGGTGATCCTGCACGTATATCTTGGCAGGTCCGCCGGGAACCTTTGCCCCGACCCGTACCGACGCCACCAGAATCACCTACTAGAGATGTCTGTGTACAACACAATCGGTCTCACCTGAGATGCGCGATCTCCCACATGCCGATGAGTCGCGGTGGCACGCCCGCCGTCATGCAGAAGCGGTGATCCTGCACGTATATCTTGGCAGGTCCGCCGGGAACCTTTGCCCCGACCCGTACCGACGCCACCAGAATCACCTACTAGAGATGTCTGTGTACAACACAATCGGTCTCACCTGAGATGCGCGATCTCCCACATGCCGATGAGTCGCGGTGGCACGCCCGCCGTCATGCAGAAGCGGTGGTCCTGCACGTGTATCTTGGCAGGTCCGCCGGGAACCTTTGCCCCGACCCGTACCGACGCCACCAGAATCACCTACTAGAGATGTCTGTGTACAACACAATCGGTCTCACCTGAGATGCGCGATCTCCCACATGCCGATGAGTCGCGGTGGCACGCCCGCCGTCATGCAGAAGCGGTGGTCCTGCACGTGTATCTTGGCCGGCCCGCTGGGCACCTTCGCCTTGGCCGGCGCCGACGACACCAGGATGAGGTACTGGAGCCCCTCGCCCAGGTTGTTGGAGATCTTCACTTGCCACTGGATCAGTCTCTCGCGCGTGTCGAACGCGAGCACCACTATGATGTCCTGGCATATGATGGCGATGGTGTTGGACTCCTTGTCGAGCGTGAAGCCGGATTCGAAGCCGAGGAAGTGTTGTAGGGAGAGCGACGCCTTCGTTTGACCCTTTTTGTAGCGGTCTTTGGAGTCTCGGTATAGCTGCAGGTGCAGGCAGTCTGGAACAATGCAAATGTTGACGGTTAGGCTTATTTTACAGGTAAAAATAAATTTTTAGGGTTCCGTACTCAAAGGGTGAATACGGAACCCTAATACTAAGCCTCCGCTGTCTGTCCGTCCGTCCGTCCGTCCGTCCGTCCGTCCGTCCGTCCGTCACAGAGCTGTATCTCATAAACCGTAATAGGTAGGCAACTGAAATTTTCACAGAGTGTGTATTTATTTTGCCGCTATAGCAACAAATAGGTAATTTAATAATAATTAAAGGGGGTCCCCGTACAAAGAACGTGTTTTTTGTGTTAAATTTTGTTCGTTGGTACGGAACCCTTCGTGTGCGAGTCCGACACGCACTTGGCCGGTTTTATTTTACATTCGCTGCATTTCCTGGCTCTAAGTAGAATAAGTCTCTCATATTTATCATTATTCATTCCGCCCATAAACTATATCGAAAATCATATCGATCCGTCGCTGCGTGCTGCATGAAATGAGGTCAAAACCAACAAATATAGTCTACCATTTATAATTAGGTATTTAAATAGCAAATCTCGCAATATGGTGAAATTCCTGCAGTTGCTTACGTCATGGAGGTAAATGTAAATAATTTTCGGTTCTTACCAGGTTTAACTTCTTAGCTTGTTAAAAAAGTCAAACATGGGAGTCTCGAAAGTTTTAAATCTTGCATTGCGTCGGAGGGTGCCTCGACAAGCCGTTAGTCTAGGGTTCCGCTGCGAGACTTCTTGCTGTATAAGTACTCGAAAGGTTTTTTTTTTATAAATGAACATGGATGACTAATACCTTTACAAGTTCCTTGCCTTTACCACAGTCACTGTCGTGATATTAGCAAACTTTACATGCAAACTAGGTGTAGATTTTCTATGCGAAAACGGTCAGTTTGCTGTCAGTTTGGAGTAGGTGGAGCACCGACACCTTATTTCGCGCTGTGTCATCGTACTGCCGGGTTCTTTAAGATATGAACCAGGTATAATGACATCGTTGAAGTTATCTTTGAAGTTAAGATATTTATGCATTGGTTAAAATAAATATATTTCTAAACTTACAGAGGGTATATTTAATCATTTATTTATCTCAATTGTGGGTTTTACATGATACAAATAAACAATGCGCTCGAAATTCGATCGTGGTGTGTTCCAAAATTTTGTTTCTCATGATAATAACTTAATCAAATCATGTTTGAAAAATGTTCCGGCTTTTCACGCGGCAGGTAGAGATATTCTCCGACGTTTCGAGCCAATCATTCAGCCCGTTGTCAAGGAGGCATCCGCCGCGCTCGTGCGCAGCAGACGACTGAGGTGACCGCTAGGATCGCCGTGGGCGTAAATCGTAGCTGTGAGTGGGGGCGGAAGCGGAAATGTGTCTGGCTGCGGTCCGAACTTCAGACGACAGGCAATATGAGCTGACAATATCGTCGCCGATATTATCGTCTCGTTGGCCCCTTCTAAGTGGCTGAAGCACGGGGTTCCACATTGCAGAGAGCTTAAATGAGTCTTCTCGATTGAAGCTGTGCTTCTTAATCTCGATAGCTTCTCGGACTAATCTTGGTATAGTTAGTTTTTCGGCGGCGATTATGCCAACCTGATCGAAACGTATCCAGTGATTTGGTCCTGACTCGCTATGTTCACACAAAGCTGACTTCGCGGAGTCCTTCTTCTTTACTGCTCGAATGTGTTCCGTAACCCGTGTCGCAACACTTCGCTTTGTTTGCCCAATATAATATTTCCTACAGGAACAACGGGCTGAATGATTGGCTCGAAACGTCGGAGAATATCTCTACCTGCCGCGTGAAAAGCCGTAACATTTTTCAAACATGTCTAACGACCGCGGTAACCTCAAAAATTAATCAAATCATATTTTTATAAGACAAACTCTTAATGCATCGTAAAATCCAAAAAATTTGATTTAGTGCTGATGCAATAATAAATCAAAACAGTTACAAGTGTTGAAACTGAGATTTTGGAAATTTTCAAAAATAAATAAAATAAAAACTCGTGGCATAGGACAAAAGGTAACCAGGCAAATTACACTACTAACCGACAAAAAAAAATTTGGGTCGATGTGCGATGTCCTGTATATTTCTCGGTTCGCTGAAATGTCTCTTCGAATCCGAACATTTTTCAAGAGGATGTGAAGAATCAAGTCCATGGGATGGAAGAGATAGCTAATCGAATCAAGCCTACCCTAAAGTTTTAAAATGTCGTTACACTGGAAAGAGATAGAATTACCAAGTTTATTTCACACCTAGATCGACGTCAATATGACGGAAAGGGAATTTGAGACAACTCTATTTCCGGTGTAAAGACATGAAAACAAGTTTTTTTTATGTAACTGGACATAAATGTCTAATAACACACCCACCGTTTGTTATTTTCTTTCCATACAATTTTCCAATTCCGTTTCGACCATCTTTTCATCCGATGCTATGGCGCCAACCAGGGCGGGCTTAACCACAGATTTAGTAAGTATCTTTGATCAGTGCGCTTAACCCTACCACCTAGTAGAGCAAGGGCCCAAAAGTTTTACATGGATTAATTAAAGGATTAAGAACTAAGGTAGTTACAACATTCGAATAAAGTAAGTACAAATGAAAAGGTCCCCAAATGCGTTCGCCAAGTCTCTTCCCACCCACGCAAACCCTCCAATACGTCTGCGACTATGTTTGCGTGTGGCATGTACCTACGTTTAAGTTGGGTTAGCAGTTTCTGAAAACGGTCACATGTGACATATTCTTCATTTTTTGATCTGAAGGGTCATTTGAGAATGGAGTATAAGGGTCACCCCTTATTCTCAAAGGGTACGCTCAGTGCGGAGAATTTAACTATTCCGAACGAACATTTTGTAAGTAAATTTTATAAAACGATTAAGGACCGATTATTCAATCCTCAGATAGTACTTATCGGACTGATAGTACAAATCCACGTTTGTTAAAAGACGTATAGGCATTGCTGGAGAATTATGTCTTCTATAACAATTATCTGACTATAATTTTACTAATAAACATATGGGCTTGCTATATCTGATGGATAAGCAGAAGCGTAAATAAATCCGTCTAATAGTTATCTGGCTATTTATCAAACTATTGTAAAATCAGCCCCGGTCCCAAAGAAGCCACATGTTATTTTAAAATGTGAAGTTAATAACTGGATAAACTTAATGACAAAAAAATATACAGTCGAATTGAGAACCTCCTCCTTTTTTTAAGTATGTCAAAAAGTATACCCAGACGCCGTGTTGGTATGGGTCGGTGTGTAAAGAGAGGTCTGCATTCAATTGCAGATATTGGATCAAATAAAATGTCACAAACCAACACAATCAATCAGCTGCGGGCTTTGCCAATTTCGACAGCAGTAACTGCCGAACCAGATCCGCCGTAATTCATGGTTAAACGCTATCGTTTCAATCGAAAAAGTCGCCATCGCAAAAACGAGGATCGCGCCGCCGATTTGTTTTCGCGCCCATTTCGCGCGCTAACAAACTGACAGATAGTCATATTACGCACTCAATTCCGCGCCAAAACATTAACGGCCCGCGCCGATTGAATTCGCGTTACGCCGAATCGATAAATAAAAAAATATTCCGTTTATTAAACTGCAAAAATAGTCGGATCGCGTCGGAGGGAGCGCATTGTCTGCGAGCGAGGGTGGGAAGCGTTGTCAAGGGGGTGGACGCGAATATTTATGATGCATTTCCGCTCCGATGTTTGCGTAATGACATTCGTTCCAGCCAGGCGCGGGGGGCAATCGGCGCAGTGCCCCCCCCCCCCCCCCATGAATTACGTCTTTTTCGAGCATTTCCATAGAACGAAATGCCCATTATGAGAAGGACTAAGGACTAACCTCCCCCGCCTCAACCCTTCTAGGGCTTTAGTCCCCCCCTTGAGTAAAATCCTAAAACTGCTGGTTCCAGCAGCGAGTCGCTTTTTTCACTATTACGATCATAGCACTCCGTCGAAAATCTAAAATCCAAATCGACCGAAATGATTTACATCATCCACCTCAAGAAATCGAAGACACCCAAAGTAATATATAACGCTCTCTCTATTGAGTACACCCTCTGGTTCCCTCGAATTCCAAAGATTTTATGGGGTTGAAATGTAAAGGGAAATGCGTAGCGCGGAAAGAGATCTTTTGCCCTAAAAATTCCCCGGCTGCCACCTTTCTCATTTAAAAGAAATAAAAGAACTCGAATATCTTTGAAATGACGACCAAAAACGGTAATTTACCAGTATTAAGTAGACCTTTTTTCAACTTTTGAAGTTTATCTGGATAAAAGGTCTCGTGAGTAAATTAGTAGATTTGGTGCGTAAAAACGAAGTTATTTAGCCGAAGTTTTATTCACAACACTTAGAAGAGTAACCCTTGAAATTATGTCGCTTGAAACCATCAAGCGAAACCATAAATTGCCTAGAGTTCTGTAAATTCGCAGGAAAAATCAGCAGATTCGCGAGTGTGCATTTGGAATATAGAACAAGAAAGTTTCGCGAGCGAACGAAATACTAATGGGACGGGAACAGGGAATGCGTTTTACCAAACTGCTGCGGAGAGACAAAGAGTTCGAACGAGGATAAAATTTAATCACCTAACGATGGCACGGTCGACCCACAGTTTAATTGCTGGATTTCGGAATACGGAAATGCAGTTTGATATTTAATAAAATGCATTAATTATCTACTATGATAATAACTTTGATACTCTTGGAGGTATCGCAGTCACTGAGGTATAATGTAAGGTAGTAAGGTATTACGTTTAGATATTTGTTCGTCTTTTATACTTTCGCATATTCGTATATTCGTTATTTTCCTCCATTGAGTGCTGAGTCATCACGCTATTCGTCGGACCATCGACACAATTTGATAAAAGGTTCGCAGAATTGGAATAATTAATTTGTAAATTCCATCCCTTTTCTGTTCAATGTTAAAAACGAGAAAGTTCGGATACTGTTACTGAATCACGCCTTGAAAGAGCTCAAATGATTTGGATAAAAACTAAAACTAAAAGCGAAATGAAATGAAATTTATTGCTTACAACTATTAGTATGCAAAGGCGAGCTTATTGCCAAAGGCAATCTCTAACAGCTAACCTTAATATTAGAAAATATGTTAAGAGGTAGCAAGAAAAATTAAATTATTTAAAACTAAGCACCATAATCACACTTAGAAAACATGAAAAGCAGTGGAGTAGCGATAACGAAACCTTGCATATCAGTTAGTGTAACCATATAAACGGATCATGTACTCTTGTAACTTTACTGTCTAAACGATATATCGGTTCAACTATAGATACGTGAGAAACACAATAGTGACAAGAATCTGTAGTAGAAATATATTCAGTGACTAACAACGCGTCACTGGACAAAAATGATCTATTCACAGCATCTTTCGCCGCATCCTCTTCGCGGGTTGCATTTGAACTTAGTTACTAAATCTAGATATGTATTGTGGACTAGTTTCCCATACACACTTTCATCTTCTATTTCACCCCCTTCGAGTTTTATTAACGCCACAAAAGTTAGTCTAAGTATTCCTCCAAGGTCCAGACTAACTTTTATACCGAAATTCATCACACTTGGTTCATCGGTTTAGGCGTTAAAACGAAACAGACAGAGTTACTTTCCAAATAATAATATTAGCCAATGAGTTGGTCAGATATGAACATAATTTTCGCCTGCTATCGACAGTTGTGGGGGTATTAAGCTAGCAATGACTGAGACAGTGAGATCGAAGACTGGACCCTATCCGAATAGATTTAGCCGGACCGTTCACCACACGGCTCCATACAAATCACCTAATTATCTAAGGATAAGGGAGAGGCTAAAACCAATTTAGGCCCAAATTGCGAGCCCAATCCGACAGGCGTGCGCCTTGAGATCGCAGACTGTGAATGGGATCTTAGTTTTTTTTTCTGAATAAATTGGATGTTTTTTACACAATCGCGGCGGCTGTCTGCTTGGAAGTTTAGGATGGATTTATTTCGATACTTTTGAAAATGTAAATACCATTTCCAATAATAACAACCATCTTGCAATGTTAAAATAGATCCAACTAGGTAAATAGGGTACTCGAATTGAACGAAAACAGTAAGCCTGAAACATTAAATGTTACTGTATCTTTAAATTGTTTTTAACACGCTTTTTTTATTTTTTTTTTTTTTTTTTTTTTTATTATTAGCTTGGGTTGTATCTATGTATGTATCTATGTAACGGAATCTTTGAACTTAATTTTCACCAGTTTCCAGAAGTCTGATTAATTTGAAACTTTGCATACGTATCAAGGACCGATGACAATGCAATAATTTCATAACAGTTTCCCATTATCCTTATTAGGACCGCCAGGATTAATCATTAACACGCTTTTATTAGCTTGGGTTGCATTTTAATATGTATGTAATGGAATCTTTGAGATTAATTTTCACCAGTTTCCAGAAGTCTGATTAATTTGAAACTTTGTATTCTTAGCCTCAGTGGCCCAGTGGCGCGACACTTCGGCGATCGCTCTCCGAAGTTAAGCAACGCTGGGTCCGGTCTGGTCTTGGATGGGTGACCATTAGACCGTTGAGAGAGGCTGGCCGTGGTTCGGATTCCACGTTAAACTGTAGGTCCCCTTCCTTACTTACTAAGTGGTAGGGTTAATCCCGCCCGGGTTGGTACCATCGCATTGAATGAACGATGGTCGAAGCGGCAATTAAAATTGTCCGTGTTTTCCATCCAGTTCAATGTAGCCGAGCAATATAAGGAAGGTCCTGGCATGGCACCTAGTTCCCATGTGGTGTGTTGGGCTAATACCATGACAGAGGGTGTGGTATTAGCCATCCATGTCAAGTCACATAAAAAAAAACGTATCAAGGACCGATGACAATGCAATAATTTCATAACAGTTTCCCATTATCCTTATTAGGACCGCCAGGATTAATAAATTCTTTTATAGATCCTCTGTAGTGGAGTAAAAGAGACAGAGCTAGCGCGAGATCTGCGCATGCCCGCACTTTCGGACTTACTCTTTCGCTCGGGCACTTGGTACTATGGAGTGTAGAGACTCTGTACACTCCATACTTGGTACAGTACAACGGAGGCAAACATGTTTTCAGGATAATTGCGTTCTCACCTTGTTCATTCTTTATGCAGAGCTGAACCCTACAAAATGCGAAGCAATATTCTCGAAATTAACCGCCGATAGGACAACAGAAATCAAAAGCCTTTTGGAAAAAATTACACCGGGAATCAAAACTCTAACTGAAGAGAACAGATTCTTCCTGGGCGCCCCGCTGACGGAACAATCCACAACAACGCTTTTAGAAAATAAAACCAATATGTTGGAGATATTCACAAATCGCCTTCGTGCTATCCAACCTCATGTCGGCTTACATCTCCTTAAATTTTGTTTTGGTATCCCACGATTCACATACTTTATGCGCTGTTGCCCTTTATGGCGCAATACAGAAGCACTAACTAAAATAGACGCTATTGTCAAAAAAGGCCTATCCCAAATAACGAACATTCAATTAGAAGGAAATGCTTGGATACAAGCCTCTCTTCCCATAGGCTTCGGCGGAGTTGGCATACGATGCACAAAAGATGTTGCACTTCCAGCATTTTTGAGTTCCGTCCACAGCAGTTTACCACTCGTGGGTAGTATTCTTTCACCATCACTTGGCTGTGATTTCGAGGTGGACTGATTGAACGGTTGGAAATCCAGGTGCCCAGAAGAACCTATTCCAATCCGTCTTAAACTCCAAAAAACCTGGGATTTGCCGATTATAAAATCTATTCACTCTTCCCTCTTGATGAATAGTGCTGACATTGACAAAGCTCGCATTCTAGCATCATCAGTCGCCGAATCCGGGGCGGGGGGCCTATCCATCACCAAGCCTAGGCACTCTGCTTGACAGTAACACTCTCAGAATTTCAATAGGCCTTCGAGTCGGTGCTAGATTGTGCCATCCTCATACGTGCGTCTGTGGTACCAACGTTACCGAATGGGGCCACCACGGTTTATCATGCCAAAGGAGCGCTGGTCGTTTATCCCGCCATTACAATATAAATAACATTATAAAAAGAGCACTGGTGACAGCAAACTACCCCAGCATCACCGAGCCCCCAGGAATCAGTCGCTCGGATGGTAAACGCCCGGACGGGGTGACCTTAGTGCCGTGGGCAAGTGGAAAGGCATTAATATGGGACGCCACCTGTGTGGATACTCTGGCGCCGTCCTACATTCAGGCCACTTCTCGCGCGGCCGGAGCGGCAGCTGAGAGGGCAGCAGCAAATAAACATCAAAAATACAGCTGCGTGGCGAGTTCTTTTGAGTTTTTAGCTTTCGCCGCCGAGACACTCGGTTCATGGTCACCAGAAGCGATAACTTTTGCTTCAACGTTAGGCAAACTTTTAAATGAAAGTTCTGGTGATCCCAGGTCCGGGGCACATTTTGTCCGGCGAATAAGCCTCGAAATCCAAAGAGGCAACACCGCCAGTATTCTAGGTACAGCTGAAGCTCCGGCTCTTTTAGAAGAAGTTTTTTATCTTTAAGTCTAAATAAAATATGTATTTTATTAACATTAGTTCCTACCTATCTAATAAAGAGATTGTACAACCGAACATAAATTTTTAATCTATTTATTTTACGGGACAAAATTTGGTAAACACCAATGCTTTGAAATTACAGTCGATAAGGAAGGAATTTAATACGATCAAAAAATTTGTAATTATAAAGTCTTATTGATTGGAGTACAAATAATGCATATGAATTCGAAAAATCGAACTAAAAAATGAAAAATAAATAATAGTTTAAAAAACCAAAAAAAACACGCTTTTATAGCTAACCGAATTAAAAAATAGAAAATAATTTTTAATTTTAAAGAGTTTATATTACAGTAGTAGAAGATCGAACAATCAATCAGAATTAATCACCTCAAGATAAAATTATAATAAAGTTTCAGTTATTAACAAAATAATTCAATTCAGATTAAAAAGCGTGGGGTGCATTTTACTACTTTTCATAACTCTCCTCTGATAGACAGTTGCAAATAGAATGATTGTTACATTTACTTTATCAAGCACCCCACGCTTTTTACTCTGAATTGAATTATTTTGTTAATAACTGAAACTTTATTATAATTTTATCTTGAGGTGATTAATTCTGATTGATTGTTCGATCTTCTACTACTGTAATATAAACTCTTTAAAATTAAAAATTATTTTCTATTTTTTAGTTCGGTTAGCTATAAAAGCGTGTTTTTTTAGTTTTTTTAAACTATTATTTTTTAACTGTGTACAATGACTGTTTTCTCCTACTGTTTCCCTAACTGTGTGAAAACTGTTTCTAGCTTTAGTATTTTTTCCGTTTTTACTTACGTCTTATATCCAGTGAAAAGGTACTGTCCAATCTGTTAAAATTTCCTGTTCAGTTCGCAATTATCCGTAATGATAAATCAGTTAAAATAACTGTTTACTCTTAATTGTTTTGGGTCATTAATAGATACTTACGATTATACATTAATAGCAATAAGAAATAACTGTGCCTAAGCAGTAAACAGTTGCACATATTTTTTTTCAGTGTAAGAATTGTCTGCTGCCTGCTCCACACACACCTGCTAACACCTGGTTTTGAATGAAAATATTAAAATTAATTTCAAAACAGACTAAATAATGTACAAGCTAAAATGTTTTTTATAAAAAGCGCAAAAAATTAAAAATCCTTCTCCGTTGGACTCGTAGGGATAGTGACCACAGTATCTAAAATCGTGCAAGGCAAATTACATATATATTTAGGTTACAATGCAAAAGCGGCATTTTAGATCTGGAAAAATAATGCATTTCTTCTATGATCGACTATGGTGCACGATCGTTATGGAAGATTCTGCAGAAAAAGTTAAGAATCTTTTCTTATTAAATTCAAATGACACCATGAAACTGGGACAATTTAAACGCTTTTCGAATAAATAAAAAATATTTGCGATGAACAAGTGATAAGTCAGCAAATTGTAATTTAATCCACGGTTAGGTAACCCGAGTGCCTTTGTCGGAGTCGCGGCGAGGGACTGACAGCGAGGGATTAGTACAGGAGCTGTCGGCTCATTCCGATCCGATCCGATCGGCCCCGGCGGCCTTCCCTATTAGCGGAGCCCTTAGCGGCAGCTTCTCTCCCGATAGTGTCAGGACGAAAGTGAATCGCCACTTTCCGCCGCCTATAGCAAACGTCAAGTGTCAACTCAATGGATATCCTACGATAAAACTATCCCAATATTGTATTGACACATGTAGATAAAATTGGCCAGATTGTAGTCAGATATCTGAATAGAGAACCGGCAAATTTTAGTTGCGGACATAGGATAAGAGGACTGTTAGGTGTATTTTTTTATTCCCGTTTTTTTAAAGGGTTCTTAAAGAACTCAAATGAATAAATGAACTGAGCCTCGTATTTTATTAAGTCTAATGAAGAAGTATTTAATTTCAGCACGATAGTCGCTACTCTGTTACGTTGGCCACGCCACTCGTAATCACTGAAAACTACTTAATTTAAAAAAAACACAGTCAGAATATTAATCCAACACACCGCATTTTCGAAGGATCTAGGTGCCATTCCAGGACAATTTTTAATTGCAGCCAATGCGATGGTACTGACCAGCGCAGGCTTAAACTAACCACCTGGTATGGTAAGGGGACACACAGTTTGCCGCGGATTCGGAACCAACGAACAACTCGCATCCGTGACGAAATGCACTTATCTAACTCAGAACGAGAAATAAAGCGGTGTATGAACGGGCGGAGATCTAACTCATGACCTCTGGCATAGAAGGTAAGTAGCCGTGCCCCTGAGCTATAAGCTGCTCCTGTAACTGAAATGCTCTGTAAGTAACAAAAACAATCAGTTACTCGACTCTTAGCAATCAGATTTTACTTTAAATTATGAGAACAACTAAAACGTTTTGCTTTGGACATTCGTATGAAACAGAACAGACGAATATCGAGACGAAAATCGTTTTATGATTATTTTCAAAATCTCATTGCAATGTGGATGTCATTGGATGACCTCAAATTCATAAGATAACGGTAAAGTCTTATCCATGGATAAGACATTAAATACATAAAATTTACTTAAAATGTCGTAACCATAAACTGTCTCTACAACTCATAGCAGATAGAGTTTGCATTGTGAATTTTAACCGCCAGCCCCCTACAAAAGAACCCCAAACTCATCATTACGCAGACAGCATCGATTTCACAATTTCGTCTTCGCCGAGAGAATAATTTCCCGAGCGGGTTATTCACACATCGACAGAGCTCAAGGCGCCCCCTCGACAACAAAGAAATAGCCGGCTGACTTATTGAATCGCGCGAGATCGGCAAAGCGATCCTTTGCGGGTAATACTAGCGTGCCGCATACACGGGTTCTCTGAGAGCAGCTAGTGGTCACCAATGAGCTAGTTTGTAGAATATCGATAGGTATTAGCAGTGGTGGAATTAAAATCGCCCTCATAGTCCCTTAAATTACTCGAAAACGTGTTTTCGGAAATATTTAAGTGGTCAGTGAAGAAAAGTGTGACTATACATGCACCATAATGAGGGCAATCCATGGATGAATTTTACATTTCCTGGAAATTAGATTCATATATTCAGTCGTAACCCGAGGTGACGATTATAAATGATCGGTGAATTTAATTTAAAAACATTTCATCTAGTTTAAAAAACATAATAATCAAATCGAATACAAATAATGTGGTTCGATTTGAGATGACCGTGGTTCACAATCGTTTCAGGGGTTTTTTATGTAACTGGACATGGGTGGCTAATATTAAAGTGACTATAAGATATTGGCCTAACACTCCACATGAGAACTAAGTGCCATGCCAGGACCTTCCTTATATTGCTCGGCTGGAAAACACGGAAAAAAATTCAGTGCCGCTTCGACCATCGTTCATTCAATGCGATGGTACCAACCCGGGCGGAATTAACCCTACCAACTAGTAAGTAAGGAAAGGGATCTACAGTTTTACGCGGAATCCGAATCTCAGCGAACCGAAGTAATTATGAGTATTATCTTTGCCTCAACGATTAGAAAAGGTTGTAAGTCGGCTTACTCACGGTGCGACGTTTCGGACCAAACATTTGGTTCATTAACGGCGGAACATGTCCAACTGACAGTTTCATGTTAATCTCAGCTGGCACGGGTGCTCGCCTGATAATAAACCAAATGTTTATTCCGAAACGTCGCGTCATTTACGTTACAAATGCATTTTAACCGACTTCAAAAAAGGGGGAGGTTATCAATTCGTCGGAATCTTTTTTTTTTTATGTATGTTCACCGATTACTCGAAGACCCCTGGACCGATTAAGAAAATTCTTCTTTTGTTCGAAAGGGTATACTTTCTAGTTGGTCCCATTTTTTTTTAATCAAAATTGGTTCAGTAGTTTGGTACTTAACTATAACAAACATCGAATTTCTTAACCCCGCGAACCCAGAAATGTGATTTTATAGTTACAGTAGCTTTGTTTTCGGATGAGATTGCTCAGTATGAGAGGTTTTTTTTACTTCAACTGTTGGGGGTATTCAAGGGGGGTAAAAGAGGGCAAATTGTACACATTTCTATCTCTAGAGCCGCTGAACCCAGAAATGTCAGAGTATGTTTTGTTTTAGATGGGAGTGCTTAAAAAGAAAATATTTTTGGAAATTATACTATTAGGAGGGTAAAACAGGTCAAAATGAACACATTTAGGCGAAAACCACTCATGTTGAGATCTCTGAAACCAATTATCCTCGAAAATTAAAATTTTCAGTGACTTCTTGTTAAGACGAAAAGGCTCGCTCACAACGGATTTTACAAAATTCAACTGTTAAGGGGGGATAAACGAGGCCGATATGTACACATTTTCATACAACTTAAACTTACGCAAGAAACAGACTATCCGGAACGATGGAAGGATGAGAAATTCAGAAGCTCAGCGGTTCCGGTCATTCGTTGTTTTGTCATTTTAGGGTTCCGGTCCCAAAGGGCACCAACGGAACCCTATTACTAAGCTACCGCTGTCCGTCCGTCCGTCCGTCTGTCACAGCACTCTATATCACGTGGTCTCATCGTATCAATTATCGTACGTATCAACCGTGAACTCATGAATCCAGATAGTTACCGGTCTACCTTCTACTTATGAGATTTCTCAATGGTTTCATTTCTGCTAATGATCGTTCATTGTATTGTATTGTATTGTATACGTATGTATATTTCCACTTTGTATGTGAAGTTGAGCAGGAGGGCTCGCCCACCTTGAGTCAAAAATTACGCCACCACTAAAAAGCAAAAAATTAAATATTTTTAAATAAAAAAAGGACCGCCTTCAAAAAAACCGGAACTAAAAAGCAAAAATTATGTATAATTTCTTAATTTTTAATCATCTTTTAAAGTCGGTGCCTTGGGTAGACGTTCTTTAAGGGCTGCAAGTAGTTAGATTAATATCACCTATGGCTAAGAAAGAAATATAAGTAGGTAGCTACTTACATTAACGTACTTGAACAAAACACAAAAACAAAAATTAAATAAACAAACAGGTCGGAAAAACTTCAAAAGATGATTAAAAATTAAGAAATTATACATAATTAGTTAGAATTAAAATAGCTTTTCGTACATTAATTAAAAGTAACCAATTATTTTTTGCTTTTTAGTTCCGGTTTTTTTGAAGGCGGTCCTTTTTTTATTTAAAAATATTTTATATTGTCAATTGTTTGCTCACGTCCTTACTCGTGGAAGCTCGTATTTACAATATTTTCGCTCACTGATACGCTCGTCGGGTCGAGGTGTCTTTGCTTAAACCAGTCTTTGAATATGGAAGAATGTCCTATTTTTTACCCGACTGCGAAAGAAGGAGGATTTGATGGATTTTAGCTTGAGAGGTGTCGTTACATTCGTCTTAATTGTGAGAGTGACACTGGGTATATCAAAATCATAAAAAAAATCATGGCTGATTTTTGGCGCAAAATTATGTGTTTTCAAATTTTTTTTTCTTGAAACCTATCGAGTGGGGTATCAAACTAAAGGGTTTTTTAAATAGTTTACAAAAAGGTATGCAACTTATATGTTTAAATGTAATTTGGAATAAGAAATTCCAAAAACATCAAAATATTCAACGTTAAAAATTAATTCAAATGATTTTTGTTTACGCAAGCGCGCTGGTCACACCAACTCAGGTCATATACTCCTCTTTTCACTACCTCCAGCTATATGGAATGTAGTTTCGGTTACATTGCATATTTATATGGTGTAAACGAAAGATAACTTTGGGATGTCTGTAACTGGAAGTGGTGGATCCGGGCGATAGTCAGATAGATTTTCGACATTCTCGGTCGCCGCATAGACCGATATCACCATCATTGCTTTACTATCAGCATTCTGCACCTGCACAGCTCATAAATCCATACTTCCGTTGTCAATGGGTGTCACGCTGGGGAAGGTCCGCTTGTTCCACAAGAGGGCGACCACAGTGCCGAGATACTGTGGTGCCCAAAATCGGTATCAATCTGATAATATCTAAAAGCTTTACCAAAGATAGGAAAACTTTCCATGAAGATGTCGTCAGCCCCCTGATGAGGACCTATGTTACATAGGGTACATAAAATATGATCGTCATCATAATATCGCTGATCTTTAACCGTGCGTCCTTAGGAGCAGTGGGAAGGAAAAGCACGGCTTTGCCAAAGTTGGGTTTATCATCATATATCACATATTATTAACACGTTATATTATTCAAAATAATAAACCAGGAGTTCATGTACGGATTAAATCATGAACGTTATATTTTGATGGGCTTTGGAGGCAAGAAAAGCAATAAACGCTCAGTTGGGATGTAACAGTTTATAAGCTCCAAGGTAACACATTCGATCGGGTGATTGTGGACCTCGGGCCCACATATATTTGCAAACGATGAATCCAGGTCTCTTTCGCCGCATCCAGTTAAAGTTCTAAACTGTGAAACTGGAACTTAACTAGCTCAATAATTAAATAAAAATGGCTTTAACAATGCTTTTGACTCACATTCAAAGCTGTCAGTCAAGAGAAAACTTCCAGTCTTATGAAGTAGTGGATATAAATATTATAATCATGGTTATTATGGAGATTATTGAATTTTAACTAGCAGTTAGTTTATACATGGATGAAATCCTGTGATCAAAGCGATTACTACTGGGTCCGCCACTTGAACTGTTACTACTATTTTCAAAATAATAATGACAGCGCACCAAATTTTGGTGAAACGTCAACCTGTCTCATTGTTTTTAAGTGGGCGAAAAGAGCGGGAACAAATTTGAATTGTATAATAAATTTTCGCAATGGATATTAAACCTAACATTGTGATCGTTTTGTATTTGACCGGAAAATCACAACCAGTCATCGTTCGGGAGCTCCGACATTTACATGTGAACAAAATGTTAGTGCATCGAACCATTAAGCGTTATAACCTAGCATTGCTAAACGGCATAGAGGCGGTCATCCGAAAATAGCAGTATCACATGATATGGTTCGCAAGGTAAAGGCTCGAATTCAAGGAAATCCTCACCAGTGTTCTGCAAAATTTGCGAAAATTCAGACAATACCCGACTCAAGTAATCGGCGCATACTGAAATAAAAAGAAATGCAACTGAATCCCTACCAACAAGATACAAAAATTACAGCATCTTAGTTCAGCGCAGAAGGCAGTTCGACTACAAAGAGCTCAAGCAATGAAAGTCTTGCGTGGCGATCTGGAAAACATTGTTTTTTCTGATGAAAAAATGTTTACTGTCTAACAGTATATAAACAAACAACATTTTCGTGTTTGGCTACAGGGCAAATTCAACGAGAATTTAGACGATGGAGTTCCCGTTCGTAAGCAAGCGCCTGCTTCTGTTATGGTCTCGGCTGCAGTGACCGCAAATGGTCGCTATTCACTCGTGTTTATCGAGAAGGGCGTCAAAGTCAACCAGCAAGTGTGTGCAGAAGGTGTTAAATGAGGCGCTCATACCATGTGCACGTGTAAACAATGCAGTACGAAACGCTGGACGTTCCAACAACACTCAGCATCGTCTCAGAAAGCTCTTATCTATGGATCAAAGGAGGCTATATCGAACAATAACAATTATTGTCTTAAAATTAAATGTTTTATTGTGATATAATTTTTAACGAACCGTACTTCAATTAACTAAATAACATCATTTTCAATTGGTAACACTTCGAGTGACGGATCCTGTATATAACCACAGGATTTGAGTGTCGAACTGTTCGCTTATAAATTTAGTGTAACTGTAATCAACGATGATGAGATTCTAAAAAAAACATATATAGAGTGTTAACGGAGATATGGTCCAAAAGCTAACCACGTATTCCTCGGCATATTTGGAGCTAAAAAGGTAGAAGATATTTTGTTGTACGACTTGAAAAAGATTTTCCCCATACATTTAAAATACCTACAAATAAAATGTTTATCCTTTTTGTTTCAAATATGCCAAGGAATACGTTAACGTTTGGACCATACCTCCACTAAAACCTTGTATATATCGGCATATGATCAAAATTCGTTGAATGAGGGAATCTCATTCTATGAACTGATGACTTCATTAAAGCCTTAAAGATAACATGAAGAAACTTATAGAAATTGTAGTTTTGTTTTAATATCAATCAAAAAACTCTATTTGTTACACCTCGTAGTGTAGGGACTAAAATATTGCCTTTCATGCAAGAGGTTATGGGCTCAAATCCTCGCATCTGTTATACACCACTTTACCTTGCGAGTTGTTCATGGTTCGGAACCCATGTAAAACTGTAGGTCACCTTACCCTACTAGGTGACAGGGTTAATCCCGCCTGGGTTGGTATCACCACATTAGGAAAAACTATGGACGAAGTGGCAATAGATCATTGTCTGTATTTTCCACCCATGGTACCCGTGTGCAGCCGTGATTCCGTTTGTAAACACTGTCAACCATGATCATTCAAACAAAACAAATATTTAATTTTTCAACTTGTTTCTATCTTTTCAGTTCCTTTACTAAGTCAATTTTTGTATTTAATTATTATTAATGTTTTTTTACCTTAGATTTCCTTTGGTTTTTATTGAATCGAAAATAATATTTCATAACAAAATAAAAAAACTACAACTAAACTAAATTAAAATATTCCTCTGAAACGCCTTTTCTTAATGTTCCTAAAACACTAGCGGCGTTTCCGCGCTGAATGGCCATACTAATTTTTTGGTAGAAGTAGGCCCCCGATTGTGGGACCCCGGTTTCCTCCCTTAATTCAAAATACAGTCTCTCCGAGAAAGCCTTTGGGTCCATGCTCCTCGGCCCGAGCTTTTCTACAGCGAACGCGACAAATTCAAATTCCTTTAAAAGGTCTTTGTATTTTCAGCGTTTTAGGTTCTTTAATTTATTATATCGAATTTTAAATATACAAAAACTCATTCATTAACCATACGTAACAGATGCATCGTTTTTTTGTTAGGTAGACATTATTATAATTTTGATCGATACACTATCAGCTGTCGACCACTAGCCCCACGTATTGTGGTGTACCTCGGTCCGTAGCTCGGGTGACTATTACGCTATTGCCGAAGGAGGAAATCGAGGTCTTCATTGTGCGCCGGCGAGACAGCCGTGGCGCCGGCGTCGCTTGTCCTGCGGCCTCTCGGGAGCCCGGCGGGGTGCGAGGTGAAGACGAGACCGCTCGAGCCACCCGAATAATCAGTATACGACATGTCAACCTGTTGGCCTTCCGGTGAAGATACACCGATACGGGCCGGTACATCATAGTTCCCGGTACAGTATAGTACACGTGTACTGTTCCCGGTAGTTAACTAGAAAAATTCAAAGTCCTTTAAAAGGTCTTTGTAATTGCCGCGTTTCAGGTTCTTTAATTATTATTAGATTTAGTGTAAATCGAATTTTAAATACACTAAAAGTTATATCGTAAACTGGTTCAACCATACGTAACAGATGTAGCGTTCTTTTGTTAGACATTAGTATTATTTTGATCGAAATACTATCGGCTGTCGACCACTAGCCCCACGTATTGTGGTGTACCTCGGTCCGTAGCTCGGGTGACTATTACGCTATTGCCGAAGGAGGAAATCGAGGTCTTCATTGTGCGCCGGCGAGACACCCGTGGCGCCGGCGTCGCTTGTCCTGCGGCCTCTCGGGAGCCCGGCGCCGGCGGGGTGCGAGGTGAAGACGAGACCGCTCGAGCCGCCCGACTAATCAGTACACGACATGTCAACCTGTTGGCCTTCCGGTGAAGATACACCGATACGGGCCGGTACATCATAGTTCCCGGTACAGTATAGTACACGTGTACTGTTCCCGGTAGTTAACTAGAAACATTCAAAGTGCTTTAAAAGGTCTTTGTAATTGCCGCGTTTCAGGTTCTTTAATTATTATTAGATTTAGTGTAAATCGAATTTTAAATACACTTAAAGTTATATCGTAAACTGGATCAACCATACGTAACAGATGCATCGTTTTTTTGTTAGGTAGACATTATTTTAATTTTGATCGATTCACTATCAGCTGTCGACCACTAGCCCCACGTATTGTGGTGTACCTCGGTCCGTAGCTCGGGTGACTATTACGCTATTGCCGAAGGAGGAAATCGAGGTCTTCATTGTGCGCCGGCGAGACACCCGTGGCGCCGGCGTCGCTTGTCCTGCGGCCTCTCGGGAGCCCGGCGGGGTGCGAGGTGAAGACGAGACCGCTCGAGCCGCCCGACTAATCAGTACACGACATGTCAACCTGTCGGCCATCCGGTGAAGATACGCCGATACGGGCCGGTACATCGTAGTTCCCGGTACAGTTCAGTAGACGTGTACTAGTCCCGGCAGGTGACTAGAAGCCAACGAGAAATATGTTGGTTTGTGAACGCTGTTTTACCTAGCATGCACTGCTTCTAGTGTCAAATACGCGTGACGAGTTGAGCAGTTGACAGATCTTCCTGCAAAGCAGAATATTGAACTTGCTTGAATTTAAAATAGTTCATCGGTCCCCCGGCTTTTTCTCGTTAATATCAAAAGAGGAGACTTCCTCTTCTCTTGTAAAGGCATGAACCCTCCGTCGCAGAAAACAGCACATGTGTTGTTGATTTAGCGAGTAAATTAAAATAGTAGAAAAAGCGAATATGATATGAAGGACTTAAGAGATAAGGTGGTGTACCTATAAGCGGAGTCAATGTTTACAAACCCTACCGTAAACGATTCCGGATGCTAGATATTTTCTTATTATTGCAATTTAAAACGAGTTAAAAATCTATTTTAATCTCGGTTTTTGGCTACTTTTATTTACCAAAATACAGCTTCGAATTACCAAAGCCTTCTGATTTAAAAAAAGAGTTTTACTGTATTGATTGTTTCTTAAGTAAGTAGATCAAGTCAAATAATTAAGATAACATCCTAGGAGAATACACAAAAAAAACTCCGTTGTATGTGTATAATGCGAAACTTAAATCCTATTTTATGCAAACACACTTTTTATAAAAAACATTTCTGTATGTTTCAATACCGAAGAAAAGGATTATTATTCTGGTACACCCCAAACATCATTGTTATAAGTAATGAAAAAATCGAATATAGGAATAATATCTTGTGTTATTATATAAACCCATAAACAGTAAATGATTAAAACAATGTTTCGCTTAGTTTTAGAACCGAGCACAATCTACAACGAAATAAAAATTTGAGAGCGAAATAAAGACGTCAGTGGTCCACTCGGCGCGCCGTAAAGTGAATTATACAGCAAGGATCCGCTGTAAAATTAGCTGGCGCTGAAGATTCAGACGTTAAGTTTAATCGCCCAAACATCGCGCCTGGACAGATAAAGAGGGGCGTTCTGAGAACCATTCTTAACCAGTCTCACAACGTTCGTACAGTCTGAGCGAGGAGATTGTTTATGGAAAATAATGATACCGCGTAACGGTATGGAAATTTCATATTTTTGTCGATTGGATATGTTGTATATGTTGTATGCTTTAAAGGTTGTATGCTTTAATTGAAAACCTAATCATATAAAACAGTGGCCACGTGAACCAATATTCAACCAGTTGCAGCGATATACATTGATGTATGAATTAAAGTGTCAATGTTTATTTAATTTGGAGCTACATGTTTAGACTCTTAAGATAAGTTATGAAATAATTGACATAATTTTTGCTTTTTTGATAATTTCGGTGTCATTTCGTTAGTGAATAAAATTATATTCACTAACGAAATTTTTTATATATTTTAACGTCTATGGGAACCATGGCCATAAATACCAACCCATTTTTATTGATTTTCCAATTAAACATGTAGGAAAGTCGACAAATTGTAATGCCTCATATATTTGAAGTTATTACTCGTTGCATTTAAAATAATGTTTTCTTCGACACGGAGGACACGGAGCGATAATAAAAATGAAGCAGTTTTTGTTGTTTCTTGCAATAAGTCACATATAAGTAATGCAAATGTATTTAAATATATTGTTTTACTTGCTAAAACATAGGAAAATGTATTGTTAGTTTGTTAAGTATTTTGAACGCTGGAATAAAATATTAATTAAATGCGTTTTATAAACTGCCTTGGAATACATTATAAGAAATAAACAAAAAACTTTCTTACTTCATTGCAGAATTATTTATTGAATTATAGTTCGATATTACATATTTGTTAAACATATTCATTGGGGCTAAACAACCAATTAGTACTTAAAATAAACGTGTGTTTTGTATCGATATGATTATTTGAAAACTGTTTTTTTTTTAGTTGCCTAACGAGCTATTTTTCCCTACAAAATCTCATTGTATAAACATACTTTGACTTCTTAACTATTAACACGTGTTTGTAATTGACTGTACTAAACTAATAAATTTAACACTTCACGGTTTGTGAAGATGTTTACTGGCGTATTTTAGGAACTAAATATTTTATTGTTTTCATAAATTATCGCGAGTGTTAACTATCCTTGTGCCATCATGAAGAAAATTTTCATGCATATCAACCGTCCACTTAACAGCTTAGTAAAGAACGGATTGAAACCTTTATGATGGGAACATATTTTATTATTTAATATCAGATACCACATGGACTAAGTCACACCCATTTACAGCTGAAAAACAAAATGAAAACAAAAACTAACACCATACCATTAGTATTATCTTTGACCATACCGGCTGCTATTTCTGGCTTTCGCGTAACAGGACATTTGGTGTCAGGAAACACGGCGGTTGAATTTGCTGTGGTCATCTAGCGAGATCTAGATATTGATAGCCACTGTCGTCTGAGGATTTAAGGATATTACCAATTTATTTATTAAGGTGGCCCAACCCGGCGGGACTAACTCATTCGCGGGCACGGTACAAAACCGTGCTGTTGCGCTCTGGGACCTTCTCTGTTTCAATGAATAAGACAGGCTCCATGATGAGGAAGATACAACATGTCCACAAAAAAGACAATGTGCATAGTGTATGATTAGGTACGATTTACGAAAATTTTAATTACAAAACGACTTATTGCTAAAAGTAAACCACGACCGCTGTAGTAAAAAATCTAACAAAAACCAAATAGATTATAAATATTGATTAAATAAGCTATGTCCGATGATTTTTAAGATGTTCTTACTTTATCATTGCGTAATTCACTTCCAAAGTTATTGTATAAAACGCGCGAAAAACTCGAACTTTCGGACCTTATAACTTAGAAACCAAACACAATTTTACAATGCCAACGGTCATCAGACATCTAGTTCGATCAAATAAAGCTATTTTGAGCAAAATTTGGTATCTTTGACATTAATTATGGGCGTGATCTTCTTTCCCCGTTGTATGGGGAGTTGAGCGGGATGGGCCGCCTTAACATTATTACCATGAGCAGTCCTCGTTCACCAGAAATTGTGAAATTTCTTTTATTTCCAATATAACAGCAGGGCTGACATTGAAAGTTTAATTTTCTGAAGAAATTGCGAAAGTTTCAGTACCTATTATTTTATTACTTTGCGATCCTTTTGTATAACAAGCTGGCCTAATTAAGAGGCACAAATTTATGTGAAAATCACCTAAAGTTAAAAATGTAACCGACTTGTAATTATAATTAATGTAATTGAGTGAAGGTCACGAAAAAGTAGCCAGTCATCGATCGAGGGTGGGGACAAGATTTTTAATATATGCATTATATAGATATATTTTAATACGAATTTCTACCTAGTCCGTTTTTTGTTCAGGTGTGCGTAGCTCTGGAACTGGCTTGACCAGTATGGTTATAAACACTAATTTTGAAAATTTTAAATGTTCTCATATTAACTTATCATTAGACCCTAATAGGGTTACATAACCATGACCGTGGTGTTAGTATTTTTTTTGCACCCAGAACGCCGGATTTGCAATGAATTTATACATATGTACATTCGACTCCACCTTGCTATACTCTATACACGTAATTAAACAATTAAATAAATTTTATAAGAATTTAGAAAAAAATATATCAATAACATAATGAAATAAAAAAATAACTTAACGAAAAGAAAATATTGAAATATATTATCATATATTTACTATTAATATATAGTAAAAATTGTTTATTAAATAATATAATTAAAGCCAGAGGACGTGTTTGAAAAGGATGGTGCTAAGCTCTATTAGGGTAGAATTAAATGCGATATGTAAATCTGTTATCGTGTTGGTCGATCTCCAGTTAAACGAGATCTTTTAGCATGATGAAATACTTGATAAGCCTGAAAATGATACATACATACATAACTTCACGCCGCTTTCCCGGAGGGGGAGGCAGAGAAGATGAAGCGCCATACGGTACAATCCGAGCACACCTCTTTCGCTTCATCTACAGATATACATCTTTTCATGCATGTTCTACGATTACGTAGAGGATGAAACCTGAAAATTATAAGCTAAATAAATGTTTCTTCCTGGCCCACGAGGTAACCGCCATGTGATATAAACGAAAAACCACCATGGTGCCAATTGTTATGGCTTTGAACGGGATTTATTCAAAAAACTATGATCAAACATTGATAATAATGGGCTCCGTTTTCAACTCTCGAATACGAGAATCGTTTAGAAGTTTCTATCTCTGTAGTTCAGTGCGGCCTTAGATGACATATTGATCTAGTTTTAGAGTTCGCTAATTTATTATTTAATATAATTCAATCTAAAATTGTTAAAATAGTATAAATTAGGAAAATAATAAGAAAAAAGGTCCTTAAAGCGGAAAGGCATTCGCTACTCTCCTCGCATATTTCCGAAAGCTTTGGCGAACTATACAAACATCGAAAGTAAAATATCTATTAATAAGATTGTCGAATAAATTAAAATATGACCCTCAGAGTGAATACGCGGCTGGCGAGTAACGAAATTCGGTTCTATAAATAAGCTAGTAGAACTTTCCACAGTCTCAGGTGGTCAGTTCGCTGAGCCAACTTAAGTTCTGTACTTAGAAGATTATGCGCAGTCTCCAGTTAAATTCGGCTGACTTAGACAACTTGAGACCTCGCTCTAAGATCCTTAACGTCACTTCCTAGAATCACAGAAGCTTTGAGACGTTCTCAAGGAGAGTTGAGGGTGGAAGTTTTCATAGTTAAACATAAACTGATACTCATGATTATGAATTAGCTGGTTATTAATGCTGTACATGCCTTTAAATACATATGCGGAAATAATGCTTCACGGTGAAGGAAAATGTTGTGAGAAAACCATGGAGATGAAGAATGTATGGAGAAATAACTTCCATGCAACGAGCGCGCAAAAAATGTCGCCTCGCGACTTACAACATTATATCTCCGTGCACATTTTTAGCGCAGGGATGAAAACGGAGAAAAATCCAATTGGAAGTCTCCCAAATTGGTAGGTAAATTGATAAAGATAAGAATTATTTTTCAATAAACCGGATGATCGTTATGTCATTCTTCAGTCGTAACGATGTATTCAGCGAGAGCCGAAACCAAAGAATATATTGAGGAGTCGACACTATTTTAGTTCCATCCGTTCTCCTGTTATTTCTTCACCCCCATGGAGAAAACCTACCAATACCGTGGTGTTAGGCATTATAGCAATTACCTAGATGGCACAGCGATGGGCACTCATCATATATATTCGCCTAAAAACTAGGTAAAAGACTTTACCGCTCGGTTCCATGATACCGTGATCAAGAGTCAGAAATGACACTCGTGATGATGTCTATGATATTTTGTGATAAAAAAAGTTGCAGCTTATGATATAAGATATAATTATAAATATTCAATAACAAAATTAGGGATTTTGAGAGCCGAGGCTCAAAAGTAATCGACATTTGGCCATGGAGGTGATTTCTTTACCTCCATGCATTTGGCAAGCAATGTTTTTTTGGAACATAAAATGTTTAGATTTTATCATTATACCTATGCGAAATCAACTAAAACTGTTAAAACAACCACTTCACAAGGTTAGGCAAAGATAGATTCAAACCTACCGATCGTTTCGGTCGTAGTTTTAAAAAAATTATTTTAGGGACTTGGATTCATGAAGTTAGAAAACACACTTGTCAAAACTGTACATACTATGGGCCTGTAATCAACTTTTTTTTCTCCCTTAATTGTTGTATTTGTATTTATGAATCCTCCTTTGGGACGCAGGGAACACTTGGAATCGTCAAAACATTTAAAATTAAATACAATAGCATGAAAGCATAAAAAGTTCATTATTTGTCAATATCATGGCAAGAGGCTCACTTAAGAACGGCCCGTAAGCTATGCTCCCCATACAAACGTAGTTTACTAATCATTTGGAAACCGCTATTCCAATTGAATTGATATTTAATATATAATATATAAAAATTTACCACAGATTTAGGAAAATTACTCATCGAGTCATCGGGTGACCCTCGCGCATCGTCCTTCCTCCGTCAAAAAATAAGCCTAGCCATCCAGCGGGGGAACGCAGCCTCTGTTTTGGGAACAATGCCTTTAGAATTTATAGAAGATATATTTTACCTATAATGAACTTTTAAATGTATATTACTGTTATTTTAAATTTTCGTGACCGTTTAATAAAAATATATTTCCAGTTAGTATATATAATATCAGGTAACAAATATCTGTGTCTGCATGCTTTTGTTTTTTTGAAAAATCCAAACCGAATGAAATGAAAGCAAAAATAAAATCTTCATACGAATTTTGTTTTCTCTGTGGTTTGACCCAGAATACATTTACCGAAAAAACAAAAGCATGCAGACACAGATATTTGTAGCCTAATATTAGATACCAAATATCAAGTATGTTGGAATAGTGGTTTTCAAATTATTAGTAAACTACGTTTGTATGGGAGGTGAAATTTTCTGATGCTTACCGGCCGACCTTAAGTCTAGATTTTAAAATAAACTATAACTACACTTACATTTTTTACAAAATTAGTAATGCTAGCACAAAATAGAAAATTTAATAAAATATAGTAACAGTTGTGTTGCTGGCTACGAACACATTGTTAAGGCCTATACCCAGGTAAGTACACAATAATTGCTGGTGAATTTTTTTACTATGTTTATTTATTTATTTATTTATTTAGGAGAAAACACAGAGAGAAATACATAAAACAAAAATAACAACATTATTAAGTACATAACAAAGAATCTCCCTCCACTACGTTTCCCTCGGGAACATGAAATTATATTGATGCTACACAAGGGTAATCGTAAACACAAAATTAACTGAAACAGAAACATGTATTCCATGTATTCCTGCTATCAGAAGGCATTCCTATTATGTAGGCCAATTATAATGAATTCCATCATAAAGATTTTCATCCTAAGCAAACGCATTCATGTACTAATACTTTGAAAATATATGGACAAATTTACATTGCATTTGGTCTATAATACCAGGAAATAAACATGTATGTATGCAGTATTTAAAAAAAAACAAAATCGAGTTGAATGAAAGTAAACAGAAAATGTGCATTAAAATTTTTTTTCTCTGTATTTTGGATCAGGATACATTTTAAGAAAATATAAACATCAAGTCACTTGGAATAGAGTTTTCAAATGATTGGCAAACTTGATTTATGTGCGGATTGTATTTTTCTAATGCTTACGGGATTAGAAAGAAAGAAAGAAAGAAATTCTTTATTGTGCAAATTACATTAAAAACTATTTACAGAACAATTAAATCTAACATAGTGAAACTGCACAAAGGCGGACTTATCACTTAAAGTGATTTCTTCCAGTCAACCTTTGGGGGTGATGAGGATAAGAATTGAAAAAGAAAATGTAGGTAATACGTAATGCGTAAAGGGTGACAGAAACCAATATATATATTCATACACATAAATAAACAATAATTTACACCTTAATACATATATTAATATCTTTAAAGTAATAAACTAATACATATACATATATAAGTATACATAAAATTCTACATAGATAATATGCATTTAATGATATTTTAACTATGTCCAAAATATATGTAAAGAAATGATAGATCTCAGGGATGAACTAACCGATCAGCCATTTCCAAATAATATTCCTTGATGTTATTTGGGCTTAAGGGGATATATGACCCTAGAACAGCCATATCCGATAAGCTATCGTTTTATATTTTAAGTTTTTATAAGAAGCACTTGACATACCATAACGGATGTATATATTTTTAAAACGCGATAACTCCCACAACATAAGCGGTGAGGGCATATTATTATTAGGGTTCCGTACCCAAAGGGTAAAAACGGAACCCTATTACTAAGCCTCCGCTGTCCGTCTGTCCGTTCGTCCGTCCGTCCGTCCGTCCGTCACAGGGCTGTATCTCATGAACCGTAATAAGTAGGCAGCTGAAATTTTCATAAGATGTGTATTTATTTCGGCGCTATAACAACAAATAGGTAAAATTTGATAACAACAAAGAAATAACTAGGGACCCACATAAAAAATGTGATTTATTGTGATAATCTTGTACAATGGTACGGAACCCTTCGTGTGCGAGTCCGACTCGCAATTGGCCGGTTTTTGTGGTATAAGATCACATTTTTCACGCGCATAGAACAATGAACCGTCATTATCGATTGTTTGCTGAACGCTGGCGTCAGTTGGAGCCTTAAGAGTGCAGCGCAAAAACGAACATCAACATAGGCACTCGTAAAAGTCCACATTATGAAGGCAGCGCGCACGAAAAACAGATAAACCGCGCGCGGACCACACGCCGAAAAGCGGAAATAAAACAGCCTGGGTTCGGTAGCGGCTCGTAAACTGAACCGACACGGATAAGCTTTTATTCCCAATAAGGCAGCGACCCGCACCGAGAGATCTTTAGAAAAGGACATTGGGTGAACAGTTAAGATTTGAATGCTGTAAAATTTTCATTTTCTAAAATATAATATTAGATCGAAATTTTTTACACATTTTTTAATTGATACAATTCAATATAGGAACCAACTATATGCATGTCAAACATTTTGGCGAAGACGAATTGAACAAAATTTGTTCAGAAAAACGATTGCTTGCAACCAAAACAAACAAATAACCCTACAAATCACCAAATGATTTGCATCGTACGTTCATCATAGGTTCACTACAGGCTGTCTACAGATCCTAATTTACCTACTATAAAATTTTTCGTGTGGACAACGTTAAAAACTATCCAGGAAGAATCGTTATTATCAACAGGCGTTTTTTTTTGTATTTAAACTAGAGCAGGTGCATCCTCTTTACTACTAAATGTCAAGCATACTAGGCCGACACACAGAATTAAATTCTTCTTAGCAATGTGGCAAACTAAATTTTCTTAATTGCAAGTTCGCCAAATGCAATTGCACTTGATGCAAATTAACGGAATTGAAATTGAGGGATTTGTTTACAGAAACAAAAATCGCCGTGGGCAAATAGACTTACAGGTTTTTTTTTTATTTGAAATATGCAGGTATAATCCTCACAACGTTAAAGATCGAAACAAAGGTCACGTCAGAAATCAACAAAACAAAATGGATACCACCACACAATTTCCGCGGAGGGGTACCTGATGGAACAAAAATTTAACAAAAAAAATAACCGACTTCAAGGAAAAAGCACTAAAAAGTAAAAAATAATTTTCATTTTTGTAGTTACGATTTCTGTTATTTTTTGAGTCGGCGTCAGCCAGGCACGCGCTGCGCCAATCAAGAGAACCTAACCTAACCTAACCTAACCTAACCTAACCTAACCTAACCTAACCTAACCTAACCTAACCTAACCTAACCTAACCTTGGCTGACACCGACTCAAAAAATAACAGAAATCGTAACTACAAAAATGAAAATAATTTTTTACTTTTTAGTGCTTTTTCCTTGAAGTCGGTTATTTTGTTTGTTAAATTTTTTTTATTTGTTTATTTTTAGTGAATCTGAAGTACACTTACTAATTTGTACACGTCCTTTCCAATAAAAAAAGAATTATCGAAATCGGTTGGCGTTATATTGAGTTATTCGTCCATTTGTCGCGCAATCTTAATACAAATTTAAGACTTTTATGATTTTCTCATGGATATCATTGTCAGAACTGAACCAAATTAAAATGGGACCACTTGGGAAGCACTAGCTATCATTTAAAAAAATAATTATCAAAATCGGTTCACCCAGGCAAAAGTTATGAGGTAACAAACATAAAAAAAAAAAAACAAAAAAAACAAAAAAAAAAAAACATACAGACGAATTGATAACCTCCTCCTTTTTTTGAAGTCGGTTAAAAATAAAGTCAGCCCAACGCAATCAAGTTTACAAGTCCGAAGTTCGAGTAATGCCCGAAAGTGGAGTCATCTATTAGTGGACTTAGACTTCAGTTTGCAGTGGACTTGAGGCTGAAAACAGTAAAGCTGGCAGCCATACACGGTGAAGGTTCGTCCGCTCAGCTCTTCATACAAACGTGGAAAGAAGATCATGCGCATATTTCTTGTCAGAGATCCAAATTTATACTCAAAACAGATTTATTTGATCGAACTAGATGTCTGAAGATAGTGAATAAAATATGAATGAATAAAATAGGGTTTGGTTTCCAAGTTATAAAGTCCGAAAGTTCGAATTTTTCGCGCGTTTTAAACAATAACTTTGGAGGTGGAATACTCAACGATAAAATGAAACATCATAAAAAGATTAGTCTGATACATATAGCATTCTCCTCATCATGGAGTCTGTCTTTTTTGTAACAGACAGGGTCCCAGAGCGCAATACCACGGTATTGTGCCGTGCCCGCGAATGAGATAGCCCCGCCGGGAAGGGCCACCTTAAGGTACGATCATAGCATACTTCCAAAGGCAGACATCTTTGTTAATGCATACGCTCACCGATCAGATTATTCGTGCTGATATTTGAAACACATGTAGCGATCTAAAACTGAAAGGGTTATGTGTTTGAGTCTCAGAGTACGGAGCAAGCGCCGGCGCGGACCAAAGCGGTAGAGTTTGCCGTCATTAAAGTGTAATTAAAAGCATCGTGAAGTGCTGCGATTGTTGTGAGAGGAAATAATAAAGAGTTTTATTCGATTTTGACGATCAGTCGGCAGTGACGCCGCCGGGAGACAGGCGGAGTGGCTTCATGTTTATTTCATCACTTTTTAACAGACGGTTAAAAAACTGTTTGCCTTTTATGGCGTGAAAATGAATATTCTTCCATTTTACATTTATTGAAAGAGAGAGAGAGAAGAAAAAGATATGAGATGGACCGGCACGCAATACATCATCTTGTGATAAATAGGGCAGGTACATATACATTTCTTATTATTTTATGTGTCATTAGTTTTTGTTTGGTAGTTAAATAAAGGCAACACAGAGCCCGCCTTTGAATTCCACTGCTGATTCTCATATTTTTATTTATTTTAAGAGGATAATAAGGAGATGGAGTGTCATACAATGGCTCGTGCCGGTTTCCTTAGTCTAATTAAGAAATATTTTTCTGAAAATTTGCATATTAATCTGAGACCTACGTTCGTACGTTTTGACTTCTTTGATAATTTATCTTATATCTACGATTTGTATCAATGTTCACCGTTCACCATTTTACCGGTCAATTGTTACAGTTTTCACACGATTTTAAATAGCTATTTCATACTAGTATTTTTCTCAAATACTTGCATAAAGTATGGTTCCAAAAATATCCTCAGCCAAATTTTATCTTGATTGAAGATTCACATGCAGTTGTGGGAGCGGAGATCGTCCAGGCTGGCGGGAATGGTCAACAGTAAACAATCAGTCAACCAATGCAGACCTAAATAAGGATTGTACAAAGTATTTCGAGCGGCTCGTTGCCTAGGGGCGCAGGGACTGGCCTAGCGTACCATAGGCCTGGGTTCAATTCCGACTTGCACCACTGTCTTTCTCTTTCCGAGTTCGACGAGTGCATTTCGTCACGAATGCGAGCTCGGAATCCGGAATCCATGTAAAACTTTGAAACCATGAAAACCATTAAAAATTGTCTGCGTTTTCCATCCAGTTCAATGTAGCCGTGCTCATAAAGAGAGGGTCCTGGCATGGTACCTAATTCTTTCGGGAATGTGGTGTATCGGGCTAATATCATAACGGTAGTTGTGTGGTATTAGCCATTCATGTCAAGTCGACTCGCGCTTGGCAGGATTTTGAGATAAAGGTAGATTTATGAAGTGCTCATTTAGTATTAAATTCTAAAACACTCATCAGTCCACGGGGGTACGTCTTGAGGCCCCACGTCCATGACGAACAGTGACGGAACCCTCGACTCGTAAACACGTTCACGCTTGACCGGTTTTTTAAAGTAAGTCTCTGTTCTAAATAACTAATTAATGCGTTTCATTAAGAAAAGTTTGAATAGCCCTTCCCAAGAAATAAAAAACAGGCAAGTGCGAGTCGGACTCGCGCACGAAGGGTTCCTTACCATTATACAAGATTTGACCCAAAGAAATCACATTTCTTTTATGATGGCCCCTTTTAATGCTTATTTGTTTATTAATTTTTCGTTATAGCTGCACCAGAAATACATACTCTGTGAAAATTTCAGCTGTCTACCTATTACGGTTCCTGAGATACAGCCCTGTGACAGACAGACGGACGGACTGACAGACAGCGGAGGCGTAGTAATAAGGTTCCGTTTGGCACCCTTTGGGTAGGAAACCCTAAAAAGATATACGAGGTAAGCAAGAATACAAAAATAACGCGTATCGAAATATCATTCTATTAAAAAAAATAGTCTAACCGAACTGAAATAACAACAGTGACGTCGCACATTCAGAGCTCGCGCGCGGGGACAATTCTCACAAAAGCATTCCAATTCCTATTCTTAAGGTTTTGTGAAAGTTCGCGTATGAGGCATTGCTTCGTAGTCTGAGGAAGTTAGAGCCGGCAGATAAATTCATAGTCGCCGCCGCCATCTCCGCTCCCCCGCAACGCAGCCCCCGCGCCGCCGGGTCGCGGCGTCTCTCCGCAACTTTTGTTTGATTTGAAGAAAACGAGCGAGATTTGCACGTTCGGAGCGCAAGACAAATACAATATTTTATATTAAATTCTCCCATATTTTTCCACGAAAACTTTCGGAAATGTGCGGCTGGGCCGCACGCCGAGAAAAGTGGGTTAAATTTCGTTGGGGAACCATGTCAAATTGTGCACAAGCGAATAACTAAACATATTTCGACGCTTATTCCTCAGTTCTGGAACCGGACGATATAATAACACTAATTCTCTATGCTCGAACCCCCTTTGAGCGGAATTTAAAGACAAAACTAACCATTAATTTTCCCGGATCTACAAATATGCCCGCAACTGGCATAACAACGGACACATTTCACGCGTCAACCACCCAAATAGCCCTTTTGATGTCTATAAATAGCACACTCTTAAACATTTCCTAGTGTGCGCACAGTTTGTCTGTAGGTCCCCTTATTTAAGTCTCAGTTAACTCTCAACTTTGTTATTTAATTTTTAAGCGCCTCGCGCACTGAAGTCTGAAGTGGAGTGCACTAAAACGAGCTGTCTTCGCTGCCGAGCTAAATTTATCTCAGACTAAGGGAAGACGGCGGCGGCGGCGGCGCGGCGGCGTGGGATCCCAGAGGTGTCGTTTTCTTCGTGAAAGATTTTTATGGGACATAAGTGATCTTAAGTATGGAGTAAAATGGGTATCAGCGAGCTCGTTTGATTTATGTCTCTACTGCGGTGAGGGGTGGGGGGTAGAGATGAAAGTTACAGCAGAAAATTAAGTTCTAGTAGAAGAAGAAATAAAGAAACAAACAATTCCTAGAATTTCGTGAATGAGGAATAAGTACAAAAAATGTGACGAATGCGAATATTGAGAATTATCTATAAATAATGCTTTTATTTTACATACTTTTTAATCGAAAATCAGTATTATATTCAATAAATAATGCGTTTTTATTCCGATTTTTTTATTTTTTATTTCAATTACATTTTCATAGTGTTATCAACCAAAACAACTAAGTAACACACTTTAGATAATTCGGTCAGGACTTTGCAATCAAATAGTGTTATTATGCTTATGTATATTGGTTATGTTTACGGGCTATCTCCATATGGTTTCATTTCACCATCATCTTCACCATCAACCATTCAGAGCAACAGTGTTGCTCGGTGTTTACCCCTTGATTTCCCTATTTTTGGTTTATGCGGGCACGCGGAATTTTAATTCCATGATTTCAGCAATCAATCCTATCAGACCGCTATTAAAAGTTATAGTTATAATACGGAACATAAACTAGCTATTTTAAAGCTAATTATTTATGTAATATTTTTTTTGTGTAGTTAAGTTACATAAGTTAGATTTAGTTAAGTGCGGTGTTTGTGATTCGGTGCTCTAGGGCGTGAAATGGCAAATAACTCTAAAATAAAATCCACGTGGGTATAGAGCAATTAATCAGGAATGTTTTCCTTTAATCAATGCAAATTAAAAATTAAATTAAAAATTATTTATTTTGTTTCATAATTCAAGTAGGTGGTACAGTTATATAATCAAGAATAAATCAGGTTTTTTGAAACGTGCTATTGATGGTACTAATAGTTCCTACATCCTTTAAAAGAATACGATTCTGCACAACAGGATGTAGGTTCCGTTGGACTTAGTTAGCAGACGGTAGCGAAGCACTATGTTATGTAATAGGCGTGGGTGTGTGTGTACATAGGTAAGGGTGTATGTGCGAGTGTGTATGTGCGGGGGGGGGGGTGAGTGTCAGTAAGCGTGATTGTGTGTAAGAGGGTGTGTTTGTGTGTGGTGAAGGGGGATAACGTAATAGCCCGGACAATGAATACGGATAATTAGGTGATTACTGACCAATATTAACACAAGCGAGCCCAGTTTGTATAATATAAAAGGAACAATAAACAAAATCCAATTTGACCGTACAATTGTTCAGTTTATGCATTGACTTATATATTACTTCGATGCCTTTGAAATAATTGAGTTTATGCCTTATAGCCAGCGAGAAGAATCTTCTAATAACTGTCACGAGTCAACAAGCCCGTAACCGTGAAATTGAAAATTAAAATAATATGTAAAGTGATGATAATTTTAGAATGGTGTTTATTTTTTTAACTTATTCATTTAATGTTTTTTTGGGTTCGGAGTTACTGCGAAACTGTTGAATTTCGTCATATTTACACCCCCATATATGTTGTTAAATGCCACGGCTTCATGTCCATGCATGAAAATGTTGAATAAAAAAAACCCTAGGGTTATTGTGAGTCCGACTCAATCTTGGCCAATTTTCATTTCCTTTTACGCTCACAATAGATGTATGCAAATTTATTATAACATTTTTTAGAATTAATAAACAGGATAAGTAAATACCGCCATTATCCTTGGTAAGCCGAATGGCTTGCAATTCCAAAAAAAAAAAAACAATCGCGAATTGTTTCGTTTTCGCGAAATATTAGTTTGTTATGGATATCATGAACACAATAAAAATTTAAGAATATGGTCCAATAAACTTGCGAGTACGACTCTTTTATCGCTTTGCATCGATTATTAGCCAAAGCAGATTCAGAACTCATGTCTTCTATACCTTTCCTCTGAACTTACTGGCCAAGTTTCCTTCAACTAGCAATATGCACGGACGGGAGGCGGAAGTTATGTTAGGATTCTTCGGAAACCCAAAACAAAGTTATTACGAATCATTTTCGAGTTTCAATATAAGTTCGGAGATGTGAGTAGCGAGTCCCAGCTGCACCCGCGGGGTAGGAGAGTGATGATCACGGAGAGGACGGGGTGGGGGGGAGGTGGGGGCGACGCGACGCGCTGTCGCCCGCCGCGCCAACGAATATTTGCAACCCCTATTTTCTGGTGATTAATAAATTCGGGAGCGAAATCATGCGGGATCGTACGCTTGACAGACAACCAAAATTGTCTTTGATGGTGAAAGCAGGTGCCAGACGTTGATTTTATGTATAAGAAAAGTTTCTAGTAGTTTTAACCAAATGGTGCCAAACGGAACCCTATTACTAAGCCTCCACTGTCCGTCCTTCCGTGGGTCACAGGATTGTATCTCATGCACCGTAATAGGTAGACAGCTACAATTTTCACAGATTGTGTATTTCTGTTGTAAAAATAAATAAAAACCGGCCAAGTGCGAGTCGGACTCTCACACGAAGGGTTCCGTACCATCGTACAAGATTTAACACATCAAAATAAAAAATAAAAAAATATATATTTTAATATTCTACCTATTTGTTGTTATAGCGGCAAAATAAATACACAATGTGTGAAAATTTCAGCGGCCTACCTATTACGGTTTATGAGATACAGCCCAGTGACAGACGGACGGACGGATGGACAGCGGAGGCTTAGTAATAGGGTTACGTTTTCTCCCTTTGGGTACAGAACCCAAATAAAAAATGAATTAAAATAAAAAAAGAAACATGATTTCTTTCGGTCAAATCTTTTGTCTTAGAATCCGACTCACACTTGGCCGGTTTTTTCCTCGACTTTTTTACCTCTCTGATATTTAACTCACTGGATTTAGTTATACGAGTTATGTAAGTAGCTTATAGTTGATAGGAACAATCAAGCCACTATATGTAAGATAAAGCACATCGAAATCGGATAAATATTTCTCAAGTTATAAGCGGATTGACAGAAAGATGCCAGACGTTGGACTATAACTATAAGAGTAAGTTTTAGTGTATAAATACTACTACTATTTATGTAATCGACATACGGAAGAGATCAGCTAATTCGAAATCAGCCTTATCCGTTAATAGTGGTAATCCGAACAGCTTGCGCGCGACCCCCGCTTCACGTCACGACCTTCGCAGGCTTTCAACGAAGGCCAAAAGTGGGTACAGATGCACAGTTTATGGCTCAAGTTTCTCACGGATAAATCAATCATAACGACAGAAATTACGGGGAAAGAAATCGATCGGGAAGATTTTTTTTTTTTTTTTTTTATGTGACTGGACATGGATGGCTAATACCACAAGTTCTGTCATGGTATTAGCCCAACACACCACATGGGAATGCCATGCCAGGAGCTTCCTTATATTGCACGGCTACATTGAACTGGATGGAAAACACGGACAATTTTCATTGCCGCTTCGACCATCGTTCATCCAATGCGATGGTACCAACCCGGGCGGGATAAACCCTACCACCTAGTAAGTAAGGAAGGGGACCTACAGCTTAACGTGGAATCCGAACCACGGCCAGCCTCTCTCAACGGTCGAATGGTCACCCATCCAAGACCAGACCGGACCCAGCGTTGCTTAACTTCGGAGAGCGATCGCCGAAGTGTCGCGCCACTGGGCCACTGAGGCTGACGAAAAGAAGATAAAGAATATAGAGTGCATTAAACGGTGATTTCGGCTGTGGGATGTGTTTTCGCAAAAAAATTACAAGTTAAAACTCATTCTACAGTTTATCGTCGCTAAATAGTACATATGACTAAAACTCATAAAACACATGAGAATTGTCCTATTTTATGTATTCATCGAAAAAAAAAAGTTTTATACTAAAATCCAAACACTCCGTTAATTGGAACGCCCGTATTTTAGGGGGTTCGGACTATCGAAGCTCTATTGTCGGTGCTTACAAAATTTACATTGTTCCACGGATAAAATTATCTGGCATTCGTATAATTCCCCGGGGATGAGACACTGTCGCGTGGTCGTGGCAGAACAATCACGATAAAGATGGCGGCAGCGCAGGTGACGCGCGAGAAAAGGAATTACGCACATATTGGAACTTGTTCCTAACGATGTGACTGCGACGTCACGCCTCCGCAATCAATTATTATTGTACTAGCTGCGGTACCCGGATCCGAGCGGGTTTATAAGGAAATCATAATTTTTTTTCGATCATGAAAGTAACCTTTGCAATCACGTCAATAAATCACAAACTTACGAATGGCGAAGAAAACACAGCTTATTGTACATGTCGCATGAGCGACCTCATTTTAGAAAAAGCCAAACTGTAATTGCTGCCGAGTTTTATTAAAGAATTTCTAGTGCAATTAGAATAAGGTTTGGAGGAAAAGAAGAGCTTTTGTTTGTCTTCAAATAATTTTAATGTAATTGTCCAGAATTTAAAACTTTATTGAAATTTAATATAGGTTGTGACATTTTGATTCTTGGATTATATAACTGTACCACCTACTTGATTTATGAAACAAAATAAATAATTTTGAATTTGAATTTGAATTTGATATGTTCTTTCCTACGACTTCTTTTGAATAACATAACTTGAATAATTTTATTTTCGGAATAATATCGATGAAATTGAGTCATTTCTATTACATAGACCGAGTAAATTTTCAAATCTCTTCTGTTTTATTTTGATAGATCTCCGAGAGCTTTGACATATATTATATTAGGTTAAGCCTGGTTTTCAACAACTGCCGTTTTATTTTAATCGACACTTAAAGGGCATTTATTACTAAAGTGCTGATTATCTTGTACTGGTATCGATTGCAAGCTGCTGAGAAAAGCCCTTAACATGTGGCGATTAAGCTCATCAAAAGTACGTGAAAAGGGCCCTAAGTCACATAAACGCAACCTGTCATGATAAATAAGAATTAGAAACTTGATGTATCTGGATTTGAGAAACCTGTGCTACTTCCCAACCCGTCGCCGGTTGCCTGCCGAGATATTTCCCCAAAAGTTAAAGTCTGGGGCCCTTCTAACATAGTGTGAAGAAGCACCTGACCGGTCGGCATCGCAGCCTCCGAGAAAGTTTGAAATCCCATGGGTGTCGCCTGGAACCTCTTAGTCCAGGGCCTGATATACCACGCGCTAATACATAAAAACCGGCCAAGTGCGAGTCGGACTCGCACACGAAGGGTTCCGTACCATCAACACCAAAAAATTACGTTTTTTGTATGGGGCGCTTTAATTTTTTATTATATTCTGATTTCACCTATTTGTTGGTATAACGGCAAAATAAATACACACTCTGTGAAAATTTCAGCTGCCTACCTATTACGGTTCATGAGATACAGCTCTGGGACAGACGGACGGACGGCGGAGGCTTAGTAATAGGGATCCGTATTCACCCTTTGGGTACAGAACCCTAAAAAGAAATCGGAATTGTACCTAAAGTAATACCAAAGAATATCTAGTTATATATACGTACCAAGCTTAAACTTTATTTTCCAATTGACAATATTAGTAACTGTCGTATCCATCCTTGTCTCAATACAAACTTTTAAATTATTTCTCAGTGAGATTTTTGGGAATATTTAAAGTGGAGAGGTTTAAACGAAAAGTTGCGAGCCAACATTAATTATTCATGTTTAAGGTTTTCGAATGTTATTGTTTCAAATATATTTCGGACCACTTTGAATGTATACAATAAATACGAATTAAAATTGATTGAAAACAAATTTTATGTTTATGTGTTAAGTTTATAACTGCATTATTTATATTTTAAAATATTTATTTTATGTAGTTAGATGCCATGCCATTTTTGAGGATGAACCCTACCACCCAGTAAATAAGGAAGGGGACCTACAGTTTCACGTGTAATCCGAACCACGGCCAGCCTCAACGGTTGAAAATGGTCACCTATCCAGAACCTAACCGCGCTCAGAGGTGCTTCATCAAGCTTTTCGAATCGCAAGGCGTCACGCCACTGGGCTACCGAGGCTCACATAGCTCCCTTTAGCTTAATTTAATTCATCGTTTTATTATTTATCTTTATTTTTTGCATTGCAACCATCCGATGTGATGACGCAGTCTTGGGCAATACTGATTGATGAAGGTAACATATAAACGGCCTGAACCACAGAATATATCACAAGTCTAGCTCGAATATGGTTGCAGGCTGTCCACTTTGTACAGCTATCGAGAATAGAGTCGATGGCCTTTACAATAGCGCTCGTCAGCGCACTCCATATTGCTGCAGCCGCGGTTTCGGCACTGCGGTAGAGATTTAACATTCACGAGTGTATCTCCCTAAATAATTTATTGAACTTAATTGGTGCGCTTTTATAAGGATATATTTAATATAATACAAGGAATGTTGTCGGAAATTGATAAAAATAACACGATGACTTTTCGTAATTAAAAATTAAACATGCTTAAATCATAATATTTTCATAATAAGATATAAAGAATATTAATAAAAGTATCTTAGGATCTCTCTGTCTTCTATCGTCTTTACCATGAAGAATGCTCGTCGGAGCTGCATAACGCTGTTTCTCCGTCCCCTTTCTACCTTCGGTCAACGCGGAACAGGGAGAAAATGCACAAATCACAGTCGACATTCCAAAAATAAGAACCCACGGATCCTCTAGACCTTCCGGGGTATTTCCTCCAAATTACGACCTGCAGGTCTATTCCTGGCCTTCAGTAATCAGGAATCAGGAATCTTGAGTCTAGAAAACCGCTTTTATAGCGATTTTCAAAGCGAGTTTTTCTACGGAAAACCTTGATTGATTAAAAATGAAAAACCGGCCAAGTGCGAGTCGGACTCGCACACGAAGGCTTCCGTACTATCAACACCAAAAAATCACGTTTTTTGTATGGGACCCCCTTTAATTTTTTTGATTTGACCTATTTGTTGTTATAGCGGCAAAATAAGTACACACTCTGTGAAAATTTCAGCTGCCTACCTATTACGGTTCGTGAGATAGAGCCCTGTGACAGACGGAAGGACGGACAGCGGAGGCTTAGTGATAGGGTTCCGTTTTCACCCTTTGGGTACGGAACCCTAAAAACTATGCTTCAGAATATTTTCGTCCATAAAATCGCTTTGAAAATCGCTACAAAAGCTCTTTTCTAGACTCAGGATTCCTGATTACTGAATGTCAGGAATAGACCTGCTGGGGTCTTTTAATCATGGTGTGAAGAAGCACCTGGCCGGCCGGCATGGTTTGCGAAGCCCTCCTGAATGTTCTAAAACCCCATGGGCGTCGTCGGGCACCTTTAGATCCTGGCGGTCAGGTACGCCATATGCCGCGCTTAAGGGCCTGGTGCTAGCCAAATCGCAAAGTTAGACGAGGCACCCCAAGTTAACTAACTAAGTCTGACGATTATAAGTGTCATTCTTACAATATATGATTCCTTGTCTAGGAATCGAATTATTTTCGTTAATGTATGTTTCCTTTTTCTATACAAAATACATTGCGGAAACGGTGTCCATTTCCGAACTTTTTTGACTAAATGTAGAAATCTAAAAGCAAATGGAATTTTTTGTTTATGCATATATGCTGTTTTTGCTTATATCTAGAAATCGAATTACTTTCAGATTTCTAATGAGAAAAATCAACTTTTTTTTTATTATTATATAAATAAATGATGGAATAAAAAAATATTAACAATCCATTATCAGTCTGGAGTTCTATTTGGATTTGCTGAAGCGTTTCACTACATATTATTACATTTGTTAAAAAGTGCATTTGTATGGCGCGAGTAGTTGGCTAGTCCTAGCGCCTTAACATAAAAATAAAATAAAATAGATAAATGAGACCATGCATGCCACATGAAATAGTCGTAGTTGGAAGGGTTGTGGGTGGAAACTGAATTGACAAACCCATTTTTAGAGCATATTCGCGGGTGGTGGCGATGTTTCGACTATATGTGTTGTATAGCCATTTCGAGGCCCGATATTGACCGCATGCCACCAAATACTACAGAAATATATACAAAAAGATAGTCCTAATAGGAACTAAGATAAACCAAAGTAACGCCACAGAGCTATTTCATCCATACAAAAAGGTCATAGTAAATATCTCGATTGTCCTTTTTTACATGTTCGTCCAACCCTTTTGCGTGTAGCACTAATAGGAACTAAGATAACCAAAGTAACGCCACAGAGCTATTTCATCCATACAAAAAGGTCATAGTAAATATCTCGATTGTCCTTTTTTACATGTTCGTCCAACCCTTTTGCGTGTAGCACTAATAGGAACTAAGATAACCAAAGTAACGCCACAGAGCTATTTCATCCATACAAAAAGGTCATAGTAAATATCTCGATTGTCCTTTTTTACATGTTCGTCCAACCCTTTTGCGTGTAGCACTAATAGGAACTAAGATAACCAAAGTAACGCCACAGAGCTATTTCATCCATACAAAAAGGTCATAGTAAATATCTCGATTGCCCTTTTTTAAATGTTCGTCCAACCCTTTTGCGTGTAGCTCTAATAGAAACTAAGATAAACCATAGTAACGCCAACAGAGCTATTTCATCCATACAAAAAGGTGATAGCAAATTTCTCGATTGCCCTTTTTTAAATGTTCGTCCAACCCTTTTGCGTGTAACTTGAAGATTAGCTGTGCAGCTATGATGCTTTTGGTTTGATATCAATATTATGTATCAGATGTGTCCGATTTCGAGCCTAGTGGGCAAATACAATTTACTGAATGAATTATTGATTAGTAATAAATTAAAATATATGTTTAAGCCAAAAAGTTAAACTACAATCGTTACACCTTATATTAATGAAGAGGAATCGCTCGGTTTGATTGATATACGCATACAGTCGACAGAACAGTTCGCTCGGTGTCGAATATTCATAAACTTGCGATGAAAAATAAAGTTTTGCGCCGAATAGTCGTCCAGGAAAAAGAACGGGAGCTGAACGTCGAATGTTTGTTTTGCTGCATACATGATTCTTATGAGTGTGTCATATGTCACACGTGAAAAACTAGTCGCAAGCTTGCTTCTCTATCATTGTCATAAGTATTGTAAAAGGCTTACGGGTATGTATGCGATATAATCCTTCACTGTAAGTGTTATTTTTATTTAAATGTATCTCGAATTTGCAAGGAAATCGATGAGGAAGCAAAATATTGTGGGAATTACTTACTTCGCGACTCCATTAATTTGTTGCCTCGAGCAATAATTTACTCGATAGGGCCCAATAAAAGCTTTAAAATACACATTTTCACTAAGAGCTGATTTTTCAACAGCCAGATAGCTATTCGACGGATTTATTTACGCTTCTGCTCATCCATCCGGTAAAGTAAGTCAATATGTTTATTATTGAAATTATAGTCAGATAATTGTGATAGAAGGCATAACTCTCCGGCAATGACTATTCGTCTTTTGACACAGATGAATTTGTGCTATCAGTTTGATAATTATTATCCTTCGGTCCGTACGACATAATTATTTAAAAAGTCGACCTAAGCTCAAGTTGCTTGAATGAAGTTGATAAATAATGTAATGCCCAGATAATCCAGATATTGTATCTCAGGGGTGCGGTGACTTGCCTTGCATGCCAGAGATCATGGGTTTAAATCCTCGCCACGTGTATGCGCCACTTAAGGTCTCTTTCTGAGTTGGATAAGTAAATTTGTTCACGAATGCGAGATATGGTCCATGGTTTGGAGTGCATATTCGTATGTCCTCCTTCCCTTCTAGTTGGTAGGGTTAAGTCCGCCTGGTTTGGCACCAACGCATTGGATGAAATGATGGTCGAAACGGTAATGAAAAATGTCCGTGTTGTCCGTCCAGTTAAATGTAGCCGTGCTCATAAAGTAAACTCATGACATCCGATTATTTCGGGAATGCGGTGTGTTGGGCTAATATCATGACGGTGGTTGTAATATTAGTCATAGCTATCCAGTTACATAAAAAAGCAGTCAAGTGAGTACATTGTATTTGAATAGGGGCGCAGTGTTCTCCGCCGCGCGTCGTAACGCTCGGTTTTTGCATCGATGCACCATTATCTCGATAGTGCCTATCGTAAAATATCATGCAATTTTGTGCATGACAATTTGTGTATCGACGCATTACGAATATTGTTGGTTTTAACGGAAATGGACCCACAACTCAATTTTGCGTTGGCGAATGGCATTTTGGTAGTATGTTTTTAATTGGGCTTTTAAATGCTTGCCATACATACGTTGCTATTCTTGCATGTGATCTCGAATTGTTTTAAAGATAATGAATATTTTGAATAAAAAAGGATTCGCTGTGTCCGGATTCATTTTCGCAATTATGAATTGATAAACGTGAAATAAAAATTGTTAAGTGACAATTATAATCTCTATAAATATTTTCATCAAATTGTCACTTTGATTTAGTATATTTAACAGACTCCTTGAAAACTCATACCGAGTAATGAAATAATAATAAGTATAACTTATATAAGCATTTAAAATTAGTCTTAGGAACCATATGAAACAACCTAATGAAACATTTGCGCTAAGTCGCATTTTTAAAATCGATAGAAATGGGGTAACATTATAGAGTTCCATTTGTTGGAATATGAAGCCTGTTCGCTTGACAGATTATTTGTTTCGAGTTTGGACAACGGAAAAAAATCAAAGAAAAACAGCAATTAATTATCCTTTTCCTCGATTTCCTTTGAATTTAGTTTTAATTCTAAATGATGTTTACTTCATAGGTTTCAAGTGGGAATGAAAAGACTATTTTGAAAAATTATAATTAAACTTTTAAAACTAAAGGTAATACATATTACCATTATATAGTATTAGTTGTCTGCTAGTTTGTGTTATATGTATATGTATGTTTGTTTTATACACATAAACACACATCCCTCTATTTACATTCTTTCTCTAAAGTTAGGTTTTTCAATTACTTTTTTTATTGTAGCTGTTTTTTGTCCATTGTTAATGTAAAAAAACCATTTGGCGAAAGACCCTGCTTCCCATAACAGAGGGAATCCTTGCATGGGAAGCAGGACTCCAGTAGCTTAAATAGCCTTTGGACGTAGTATTAAGGAATATAACCCAAAATGTACTTAGACTAATCTGTTGATCTTAAATAAATGTCTTACTAATGGCCGATTTTTCAATGCTCAGATAGTACTTTCCTGACTGATAGCATACATTCGCGTTTAAAGACAGATAGTCATTGCCGGAGAATTATATCTTCTATGACAATTATCTGACTATAATTTTACTATTAAACATATATACTTTTCTATACTTTAGGGTAAGCAAAAGCGTAAATAAATCCGTCGAATAGTTATCTGGCTGTTTATCAGACTATTGAAAAATCAGCCCTAAATGTCTTAATACAATTTATTTCCTTTAGAAATCACATTTGCGTATCACAACAGGAACACCTACTTAATTTGAGCACTAATTTAATAACGCTAAAACGCCTAATTTTGCAACGAAATAAACGGATAATTTCGCCATTTTGCCTTCACGAATAGGCCTAATTTGGGTTCTCGTTGTGACGTCACGCCTACTCGCTATCAAGTGTCACAGTAATTCAGGAGGGACGGGAAAATTTCTAGTAAATTATTAGTCAGACAGTCCCTCCCCTAAATATTTAATAAGAAGCCTTAGGGACAGGCTAAATGGTAATAGCTTTCTGAATGTTTCACAACACGGCTCAAATATTTACATCTGGGTAAATACGAACTTTCCAAGTTCTTGTCATTTTATGTTAGAGTTTAAATTCAATTAGCATAAGTTGCAAAAGGGCAAATTAATAAACAACTAAACAAGATTATATTGGCAAAAGCGTCTATCTGGCAAAACATTTTTGAAAATTTTGATGTTTGGACTGCATGAGTCTGAGGAGAACAAAATGAGTCAAAGTGCCGTCACAAAGTACTACTTTTCCTTAGTCAGTTTCTGTTACGACTATTTATATCAGCCTGTTTGTTGTATTGCAACCCAGAATGTTTACTAACACACATTAATTCCCCAAATATTGTCAGCCTCAATGGCCCAGTGGCGTGACACTTCGGCGATCGCTCTCCGAAGTTAAGCAACGCTGGGTCCGGTCTGGTCTTGGATGGGTGACCATTCGACCGTTGAGAGAGGCTGGCCGTGGTTCGGATTCCACGTTAAACTGTAGGTCCCCTTCCTTACTTACTAGGTGGTAGGGTTAATCCCGCCCGGGTTGGTACCATCGCATTGGATGAACGATGGTCGAAGCGGCAATGAAAATTGTCCGTCTTTCCATCCAGTTCAATGTAGCCGTGCAATATAAGGAAGGTCCTGGCATGGCACCTAGTTCCCATGTGGTGTGTTGGGCTAATACCATGACAGAAGGTATGGTATTAGCCATCCATGTCGTCACATAAAAAAAAAAATTATCGACCTATATCACGGATAATACGTATCTCATCATAATCCTAATTTACGCCGTATTACGAGACGTGTATTTCGTAAGAACATTATATTCTAGGAATAGAGTGAAGTGAGACGCCAATATATTGCGGGGAAGACTTACAGGAAGTGTTTTCAAGTAGCACCTTGCAAAGCTTTGTCACCGGAAGCTTGTGGTGCGGCGAAACTTTGAGAAAATTAACGCTAAGGGCACAGTGTGAAGGCTAGTGAACACGGCCCTAACGTATACAACACTATTGTGAAGGTTATCCAACGATATTTACATTGAACCATTGTAATCGGTTTTTAAAAAATAATCTGAAAACGTTTTAGTCTGGAAATTCGTCGAAAGCAGGATTCGAACCTGCGACCTTTGGATTGCATGCCCACTGCTCTGACCGCTGTAATATTTTCGATTATATTCGAATCGACACAATGCTTCCCCATCTACTACTGGAAACTACTACTAGAGTAGATAGGGGTGTCACGACCAAAAACTTTTTCTGATTTTTTTAAAATGTGATTATAATGCTTCTCAATGTAGATGTCGTTCAATAACCTCAAATCAATGAGATAACGGTAATGGAATATCCATTAGATAGATAAAGTTATATCTTGAATGTTATCGAAATTGTAATATATCTAAAATAGGTTTGAAAATCGATTCAAGTGTTTCACTTGAATCATTGTAATAATTGATCAATCATGAAGGTGGAGTACCCGCATAGTCAAGGAAAGATAAGTATCGTTTAATTTGAATTATCTCACGTCTAATATAGGAAACGAAAAACCAGTTTTTGGTATAACAAACAAATTTTTATAAGGAGTCCACAGCTACCAGTAGTAAGATTAAAAAATGGGTGATTATGTAAATGAAACTGAACATCTTTCTTGCACGACTTTAGTTTGTAGAAGTAAATTAAATTCATTATCTCCACACACAGTGTCATCCACATTGTATGGGGAGAAGGAATTTTTTGTTGTTTTAGAGAAAATCATTACGAGTTTCGTGTACAGAATCACCTATCGATATTTTAATAAAGCCATTTCTTAACAGCCAAATGAAATTTGCTAAAAATATAAATAAATACGCATGAAGGTGATCTTTGAGTCAGGCCGGAAGCGGTCGACCTGAAAAATGTTATTCATATTCACGCGAAAATTCGACGCACGCGGGACTGAATAAGCACGTACGAAGCGTGCAGTACACTATATGTAGCGGAGTTGGGGGAAATGTACAGTACTTGCTCCACTGCACTTCCGGAGCGGAACGAGGCTAGGCGGCGAGAGAATTCAGAGTTTCAGTGGCGCGGAGTGGGAAATGGGGGCAGGATGTGCGCGCGGCGGTACTACCGATATGACGAACCTGGATGTGGAGGGCAAAAATCACAGATAGCACCACCCTATATCCACGTTCATGCAGTAACTTGGTGCTATGCAAGAACTTATCGAGGACTCAAAACGTGAAGTACCGTCGATTTAGAAATAATTTGTTGAGTTGTTCGTAAAGACAAAAGATCTTTAAAATATATATCGAAAACTAATCTTACAACTACAAATTCGCTTTATATAATTTGTATTATGCAAAAAATATTTACCTTAAAATCAAATTATTTTGACAACCGTTTGATTTCGATATTGTAAACTATAGTAAATTTTAATGTTATTTGAATACCGGAAATGTTTAGCTTAATTAGTTCAATTTCATACAACGCGGAATATAATGAAAATTACTACTAAGTATTTGCCATGCATTTAACGGCCTCTGTCACACGATTTTGGTTCTTATTACTTACGATTCCCACTACCGGAAACTTTTTTTGGGCATAATACAAAACGATTGAGTGGTTCGTTATTTTGAGGAGAATATTTCTAAAAGAAAAATAAGGATGGCTCATTCATTCCGTTATTTTGTAATGTCCTTCCTTGTTTGATAACATATTGGGCGCGACCATTGTCCGGGTTGGTACCACCACATTGGGTAAAACTATTGTTGAAGCCACAGTAAAAATTGTCCGGTTTTCCATCCAGTTCAGTGTAACCGTGCTCATAAAGGGAAGGTTCTGGCATGGCACTTAATTACTTCGACCATATTTTCATCCAATGGTACCAACCCGGGCGGGCATCTTACCACCTAGTAGGGGAAAGCGACCGACATTTTACATGGATTCCGAACCATGGAGCAGCTCGCATTCGTGACGAAATGCACTTATCTACTCAGAAAGAGGCAGAGAGTGGTGCATGAACGGGGCGAGGGTTTGAACCCAGACCTCTGGTTTGCTAGGAAAGTTACCGCGCCACTAGGCTACAGCCGTAGAGAGAGCTGTAGAGGTTGCATAAAATGTGGATAAATAATGTACCTAATCCTAAAAGCTAAGCGAGTCCAACATGAATATTTTTTGGATCCATCAATCCCTAAATTACAAAAAAATAAATTTAAAATGTGTTCCCAATCATTCGTGTCGCCAATCTCAAGTGTGAGCGCCCAGAGACGTGACCCAGTTAGCAGAAAACATGTTCGCGTAACGGGCAACACTCAATTTCCTGTTAAGCGAGAAAAAAAACCCTGGGCATGTGCTATTTGCGGAGGATCCATCATTTATTTACCATCGCGTTAGTCCTTTATTTAATTCCACTAAATGGACAAATCACAATCGAATCTCGCCAGTGTTTTCGCTAACGCTGTGTTCATATACGGTGCGCGTTGAATATTTATTTGCCGGGCGCGTGCGTTGCCGAATGCGTGTCGAACGTGCGGTTGAAATTCATGAAGTGTAGAAGTGTCTGGGGTTAGTGATTTCAGCACGGTATCTAGTTTAAACTAAAACGACTGTCAATGAATACTCTCGGTAACAGATACATTATTATTATTTTCATTTACCAAAATAAAATTAGATGAAACCACCGGAGGCGCGTCGAATGCCACATAGTCGCCACACATCGCCACCGCGCGAATGTGGTCTAAAAATTCGTACGTCAGGTCAATCAAAGGCTCCAAAAATAACAATAATTGTATAATGGCAATGATTTTTTTACTTTTTAGTGCATATTAATTTATTTTGCAATACTTTTCTTTGAAGTCGGTTTTTTTTTTGTTAAAATGATTGTTGATTTTTTTTTTGTGAATTTGAAGTACATTTACTTATTTGTACGTCCTTTACAGTGAAAAAAGAATCATCGAAATCGGTTGTCATGATATTGAGTTATTTGTACATTTGTCTCGATCAAACTTAATGCAAATTTAAAACTTATATTGTTTTCTCATAGATGCCATTATTAGAATTAAACCAAAATCGGTTTACTTAGTCGAAAGTTTTGAGGTAACGAACATAAAAAATCAAAAAAATACGGTCGAATTGAGAACCTCCTCCTTTTTTTTAAGTCCGTCAAAAACCACATTATTTTTGCTCCCATACATTGTTTATGACAATGTGAAAGAGTCGCATTAATCTTTCGGCTACGTCACGTTCAGATGCCGCTGCAGATTCGCCCTCCAGCGTACTTCACGGCCGCGAGAGAACAGCGTGGAGGGATGTCGGAAACAGACTGAGTGCGCGTGATTGATTCACAAATGATGCGGGGTCGGTGCAAAAACGTGATTCCCGTATCTTGTGGTGTGTGATCTTAGTGACGCAACCCTAACAGTAACAATTTCTTAACTATGGATACATTTTTTCTTACTTTTTTCTTAGAAAACTGATTTAACCCTAATCCCATTACACAACTATCGTTGTCGATTTATTATTGAGTTTAACAGGTAAGATTAAAGAAAGTTTTTTAAGCTATGAACATTGCGGTTCCACATATTTCCACTTTGTAAAATGTCTTAGTATATTTTTCCTCCACCATTTCGACGTATTATACCTTTTCCTATTTACGTATTTTCTATATTATAGCCACAATTGTTAAATTCCCATCTATTTATTCTGCCATGACTAGGAATCTTTTAAAAACTTAATTCTAAGCTCTAACACCATACGTGACACTACTGTTAATGGTCATGTGGGCTCTTTGTGTTTTTTTAAATCAAACTACAGGCACTTTAGGAACAATATGAAAAGTCAGTTAAGTTCTTTTTTGCATAATTTTAAGAGTTACGGGTGAAGAGCAATTGTGTTCCACTTAATAAAACGTGGCAAACAAGTTAACATAATATTTAACCATTAAAAATACATGATTAACATAGGTACAGTAAAATGACCTCAGGCGCTTAAATAAATAAAAAAAAACGCACGGCATTTACAGTGAAAGAGTTAAATAAGAACCGTGATGAGTAGGAATGCCTCATAGGAGGTTCTCCAAGGACCTGAGAGGAAGGCCTTGTGAGGAAAGAAAATTTGTGTTGGTGAACTTGGCGAAAGTATTTGGGGTGCAAATTCACGCGCGGCGGCGATTGTTGGACTACTGTCTGTTGGATTATATCATAGTGTAGCGACCTAGTGCCCTCAACTGAGAGCTGCTAGTTTCACATGCTACAAATCAACAAACAGATGCAATAGAAGCTAGTTAACATGGCGGGCGCTAGATGGCGCTTCCAGCTAGACATTAACTCTATATAGCTAACGACATACAACGTACAAAATTCGCCGACAACTGCTTATTTTCGCTGGTACTATGACATTTCTAACCAGCGCCATCTCCCGTCACTGCCAGAACTAGTTACAACGTCATTACAAAGATTCATTCCAAATTTTGCCTACGTAAACGTGATAAAAACGTTACATTCTAACTATAAATTAAGTCAAGCCATTGTAAATAAAAAATATCATTCATATTCTTTGATTTGTATTTAATGTATTCTGAAATGTGAATTGCAACGCCACCTGTGGACTTTTGTTATGCCTATTCAACACTGCTATGATGTTAGTAATCTATCCCTACACTGAGAAAAAAATATTGTTGGCCCAACAAAGAAACTTTAACCCTGAAGAGCCGTCATAGTTAATTGGTTGCAACGACAACCTTTATTTTGTCGACCATATATACAATCTTACAAAGTAATTCTAGCAAAACATACTAGACATTGTTGCGCTCGCAACTTCCACTTTGTTACACTAACAAACAGTGCCAAAGTAGTTACAGTAACAAATACGACTTTGTTTCAATGACAAAAAGCAATTGACAAAATAAAAGCTGTCCTGAGAAACAAGCTCGATTCGTTATAGTAACAACTTATTTTGATGCTTCAACAATTTTTTCTGACAACGTGATTTTTGTTACTTTGTCAGCCTACTTTTTTCTCAGTGTAATATCTTTAATCTATAAGTATATGGACAGTATGTCCATACGGTGGCGTCGCGCACATGGGACTTTTCCTTCCTTTTATCTTCTGTCGTTTACGCATATCAAGATATCTATGCAATAAAACCATACGTGCTCATACATACCCATCCCTTAAATTTTCATCGCACGTTCTGTTGAATCCACTAATCAATTTGAAATGTCAGTAATGACGAGCCCTTATTTTATCTGCCCGAGCTCGTTCCGCTACAAATTACACTAGAGCTTTAATTAAAACCTACCGTTGATCGGCTGTTCACCGGTTAGTACCTACAGTGTACGCAGCTTCTATCTGATCAAATAAGTACTGTGAAAGTTTTTAATTGGGATTGTTAGTGCGAAACAAAAGCTCTTGTTAGCTCTCTGCGACGTTCAAGGGTGCTTGTAGTGGGAAGTACCTGGATAGGCATTGTAAGAAGTTTTTTTAGATCTTTTAGATAGGATGTGCCTGGAAAAGAGGAAAAGCATTTTCCGCCAAATTGCTAAGAATCCAATGATCATGTTTGAAAAGAGAAAAAAGGTATTTTTATTTTCGTGCGTTACTGCTACTGTGTCCCACCTCTTAAGGCGATTTCACGAGAAGACTCCGAAGCACACATTACCTGAAACAAAATAAAGGAAAAAATAATAATAAATATATTTTGGTTTATTATGCCTAACCGAACATGCATAAAACATTTTAAATATGTTTTAGAACATATAGCCTTATCCCATTTTATGATGGCATTTTAAATTAAAATAAATATTTTAAGTAAATTAACATTATTCAAAATCGGGTCAAATTGAACCAATGAAAAGTTCATGGTTCCGATTCACGGAGATCGTCGATCTCATTCATGGATTTTTTTAAAATGATATTTTTTATATCGCAGCGTATTGCGTATGCTAGAACCAATCGTATTCTTAAAATATAATAGTATTCTCGAACTAAATTAAACCTGTGAATGTACTCGTAATCAATGGTTTATGGGTAAAATATTGGTCTTGGTTAGAAACATTTCACTACTTTGACAATATACGATTGCATTTATTAGACTTTAAAAATATACATCGTATTAAAATTTCATTAAAATTAGCGTTACATTGTGGCAACTTTCCATACAAAAGTAACAAGGAAATGTGATACAGCAGATTGTGCCGCTGCGGTTGTAGATTGCGAAGTTACGATTGCATTTTGAAGAGTCGCGGAAGCGAGTTACGATGTCACATAATGAAAATCTTCATTTGTTTCCACCTCGCCCGCCAGCGCGTACTGCATCCGCGACTGCCGCAAACGAATTAAATGATAGGGCTGCCAAAATCATTTCGGTAAAAAAAACATTATTTAATTTATTATAAAAAAAATGCGGCACCATAATTTGTCAAGCATAAAATAAAGATAGGTAAATAAAAAAAATGCTTTAAAATGTTTATGTTTCAGATGTACGGTTTGCGTGTTGTGGACATGCACTTATCGTAAACAAAAAAGGACAAAGCGACTTGATTTTTTTGTAATTATTATGATTAATAATATATTATGATAGTTGAAATGCAATAGTCAATATGCATTGATCTGCCAAAGTGCAATAAGTAATTTAGAACCATTGAAGTGGTTTAATAATTGAATATTAAGCCTTCACCCCTCTTCTAGGAACCGGTGGCGAAGCAGGTCTTTTTCCCCTTAATAGCTACCAATTTTATGTGACACGAAAGAAGTGAAATTCAGAAAAATTATTTGCCATAATTTGTATTTAAGATCAAATAACTTTTAAGGACATAATTTTGCTATGTTGTTAATTCATGAAATATATCTCCAAGAAAACCAATACTAGACAACCCTACATACCCGGGTGGCGGAGTAAAGGCAAGAGCCCCCGGCGCTACGACTTCAGAGCGGAAGCGGCGTAGACTTTTATTAATATTTCATAATTTCTGAAATCACCTGCCGGGTCAGGGCGGACCTGGAAGCTTTCATGATGCCTTAAATACCTTTTTTATTTTAAGGCTGATTTAGGTGAGAGATTCTGAAAACATATTATTATAGGCGGCGTCAACGGAACAAAGAATAATCGCAGAGCTTATGTCACGTCAAACGAATATTATGGGTTTATACGACTTAATATTTAAAGTTGGTATTTGCATGAATCAATAACCAATCCATTAACTTATAAGGAAACACATATTTAAAGGCGTGATAATGCCTGATTGCATTTAGTTCTATAAGGGCGTAAATTAAACCAAGTTTTATATATTTTTTAAATAACTAATACTTATTTTAGAAATTAAAAAAAGTGAAAGATGCATTGATGATCCGGCTATATTTGAAACCAAATACACTCATATTCTGCGTTCAAAGCATTCATCTATGCTAGTACTATAAAAAGGAAAGGTTGAATGCTCGTAAGAATGATGTACGTACTCTAGAAATAGCGAACTGAGAAACCACTCAAATACGATAAAAAATCATCTGTCAGAAACGTTTTCATAACGTTGACCGGATTTAGTTCTGTTGTTTATGTTTAAAAACCACGTTAGCACAACCCTATAATGAGTGGAGTATGGGTTCATGGTTTGTTAGAGCTGAATTACAATTTCGAATGCCGAGCTGGGGAATGACATTTTCGGACCCTCCCCTTTGAACTTAATATTTTATCACTGTCTTTGTACCTTTCCGCCAATTTATTCCGCATTTCGGATCCTTGGGGTGGATTTTTTTTTGTTTTACGAACGAAAAACACGAAAGGAGGATGGGCAAAAATGTATGAACTCTGGTAAAGCCCCCGATAGCAATGAATTATAAATCAATAGAAAGGTTACTTTATGTACATTACTATACACTGGTGCGCATGTTTTCAATTGTTGTCGGAATAATATCGTGTCATCGCAAAGTAAGATGCAGTACCTTTTTTTTTTGGTGATTTACAAAATGTACAGCATGATATAGAAAGTGGTGCGGGCATTTCATCCCAGACCTCTCGTATGCAAGGCAAATCCCCGCGCCATTAGGCTACGAGCCGCTCAAAGCACATGAAAGCGACTCATCTGCTAAACTCAAAATACCCGAACAATTAAAACTAAACCAAGTAGTTAATTCAAAATGACAAAAATACGTTGCCACACTAAACCCAGCCCCGACTGACAGATTCCCACAAAAGGCGCTGAAAAAAGGCCTACTCCAAAGGCATATTCTTACTTAATTACAGTCGCAAAGCTAACGCGCCAGCATTCAGGAGCTTTCCAGGTCAGAGCTTAAAGCACGCAAACTGTCGCCCCCAATTTGCAGCGGCCTTTGAATGTGTCGGGGCTAGCGAAATGTATTCAGAAAACTTTCCCCGCGCGCTGTTTGCACCTTTCGAGTGCTTGCATTAGGCGTAAATGAGCGAGCTTGGCTGGTAAGGTGAAAGAGGAGATGAGAAACAATTTGAATTTTGGTTATATTGTGCATGAAGTTGGGGTAAACTTTTCTGGGCTAGACAAAACTCGTGGCCACTTGATAACGAAAGTAAATGTGAATGTTTTGAGAGAGGAATGACACGACAGTGAAACATGTAAATAGTGCTTAAGTGGATAAAAACTTGCATTCTGTGTTTCAAATTCATAAAATGTCGGGACGTACTGATAAGTACATCAACGCAGATCAACTTTGAATATAAAAGTTGTTTCGGCATAGGATTAACGCATTATGAGAAGAAATATATTCTATGTAATTGCAGTAATCTAAATTCGGATCACTTATAACTGATAACTTCAACAAAATAGTCCACGAAAATGACCTGACGTATCCTGAAACACCGGCAAATTAGGGGTAAAAATAAACAGTTGCAAAAACAACTGTCCATTGATGACCTAAAAAAAGTTCTACTTTCTGAAGTTAAACTAATAACCAGGACATAAGGCAGTTTTATTAGAATTTTAAAAAGCTACATGTAGTCTCGTATGTAGTAATCAATAGTCAACATTATTTCCGTGTGCTCTGTATTACAGTTGGAAGGTTGCCTGAAAGAAATCACTCAATTCAATTCCGTTTTGTTAGATTTAATTGGTCTGTTCAAACACTTTATTGTTTCCATGACCAATGAGCAGTGGATTCAAACATATCTCGTCAGTGGATGGATTTAAGTACGTTGTTGGGAAGTTTGCATTGTGCAAAGCATCCAAAGGCATTGTTTTTTTTTAAATTTTGAAATGATTATTTGAACACTACAATCTATGTATGTGGGCAGCCCTAATTCAGCTATGGTAGTCGCTCATGTTTACTTGATAGAGAACCTTCTACCTCCAGTATCCATTATACAATTATCTATTTTGCCTTTAAAATAAGGGACTAGCTCATGGAGGTCGATCTCGGTGGACTAGTAATACGAGTTTCGAAATTATCCAAAGGTTAATATAAAGTACCAATACCGTTCTATACCAGTGGATGAACATTTCCAGCATTCCATTAAAAGGCAGATCGGAACAATTTGTACCGTTAATGAGATTCATTTACATTGGAAAGGAATCCTCCATTTAATTTTATATTGTGTGAGCATGTGTACATAAAATAAAGTGTCATTGCATTAATCTTTTACAGGAAACAAAACATGAACATTCTTGTTTACTTTACTGATTACACGGGTAAAACTAAATTCCTTTCATCGGAATTAATCTAAGCGAAATGCCTTGGCACCCCGTTCGCTGGGATTTCGTCACCTTCGCACTCGGATAAACAAAATTCTATATCCCCCAACGGCGCGGCGCGTGAAGTAATTACGAAAATTAATTCCCACGACAGAAACGCAGCGCGAAATTTTAATCTCACTAATTACGATCAAACTCTCGAAGCGGGATCACGATTGTATCCCGACTGGTAGCGACTCGATTTGGTAACGAATAATAACGCCGTGCAGCGGAAATAGACCATGTGATATTTCGTTTGAACGAAAAGTGCATATGGTGATATTGAAACAATGTATGTCAGCCTAGGAATGTGACAGAAATATTATGTAAAGGCAACATTTAGCGTTCCCCTGGCTTCTCTCCTACGGGGAAGCGGACTGGTGGTATATATGCTAGCATAATATATAAATAGCTTAAAAACCACGGAGTATAATTAACTGTGGAAACACGCGCACCGGATTTAGAGATCGGGGGGTCTACTTATGGAGAGCTTACGTCAAACTCTACGTAGAAAAAAGGAGACATCTTTTTTTCTAAATAGAGTTTGACAGAACCGAACACAAGGACTGTCGCTTTCGCTCCCCCGAGTCGATATGCATTTTTTTAAAGTCATTTATGACAGTTTATTTCTGAGATTTATAGATATTTTGAATGTTTTTTTTTAAAGTAGTCTCTCATTTATCTGTTTTTAGAAAATCGCTGATGCCCCGAGTGTAGGAGTTATTTTTTAGTTATTTTTTATACTTTTTCATAATATCTGTCATTAAAAAAAACTTAAATAACTCGAAAACTATTGATTTTAGACCCCCATTTCACGGGCTAAATTTGTTGCAAATTATCTCTAGAAGGAATGTATATATGTATATTTTTGTTATGCAACCTGACATGGATGGCTAATACCATACAACTACCGTTACGATATTAGCCCAATACACCACATTCCCGAAGGAATTAGGTGCCATGCAAGGACCTTCCCTTTATGAGCACGGCTACATTGAACTGAATGGAAAATACGGACAATTTTTCATTGCCGCTTCAACCATAGTTTCATCCAATGCGGTGGTACCAACCCGAGCGGGCTTAACCCTACCGCCTAGTAGGGGAAGGGGACCTACAGTTTTACAAATTACCAAACAGTCTGTATAAATGCGCTTGATGTCTGAGTTGCGTAGCGACAAGGAAGCGCAAGCATTCGAGGCTGCCGACGTTTCGGTCGTCACGGCTCGATGAAGTCGGCGCGAGTCGGTCGCGCCCGCGCGCTGACGTCACTCGTCACACGGCGCCATGTGACGTCATTAAACCACACACGGCTCAGCTGCCGTTGTTTTCTGTCAAATTGAGGCCTACAATAGATATGAATGTTTGTAGAATGTATAGGAGTCGGTGAAAATGTAACGGCTGTCTGGTAATACGCAATTGGACCAACCGGCAGACCTTATTTAAAATTACATGATATTTAAAACTTTTGGAAAAAAATACACTTTTCACATTATGATGAGATAAGAATAGAGATAGATAGAAACTAGATTGCAAATACTCAAGACAAGCGGAAACTAGTTTGAATTAAGTTGAAGAAGAAAATATATATCCGTTTCCGTACTTCAGCCGTCATATTGCTTTTTTAGTTTATTTGTTCACTTCCGAATATTCGCTGACATACATATGTGTAACAGCAATTTGCGGTTTAATTTTAGATTTGGTATTATGTATTAATACCTGTTCATTACCGAAATGTCTGAATAGCTAGAAAACGGTGTATTCAAAATGTTTTGCATATTTATTAAATTTGTATGCCTTAATTACGACGAGGCAAATAATAGTAACCATAGATTATTAAACCTGTTGTAGAGAAATTCAATATGAATATTTCGCTGTTTATGATTTACCGCTCCCAATGTCCAGCCTTGCGCTTGGAGACGTTGTTCCCACTAAACATCGGGAGGTCTTGCCACCCCAGCATACGACTTAGCTACGTTCAATGGCGATGGCTTTTAATAAAGACTTGAAAGTTTATAGAGTTGTCGGCATGGAGGTGAAGAATGTATAGAGAAATAATTTCCATACGAGCGCGCAAAAAATGACGCCACGCGACTTACAACATTATATCGCCGTACACATTTGGAGCACAGTGATGAAAACGGAGAAAAATCAAATTTGTAGTCTCCCTAATTGGAAGGTAAACTGATAAAGATTAGAATTATTTTTCAATAAACCAGATGGTCGTTACGTCATTCTTCATTCGTAATGATGCATTCAGCGAGTGCCGAAACCAAAGAATATATGCCGAAACAAAGGCCAAATTCCTCCGGCGGCACAATTGACGTGCCGACACTTATTTAGTTCCATCCGTTTTCCCGTTATTTCTTCACCTCCATGGTTGTCGGTCGATGTCCCCGCATTGTGGTCGACCTATGGTGCCCGCGGTGCGAGTACGCGGAAGGCGTGGAGGCAGAGGGGGAGGGGAGGGAGACGCGCGATGCGCTCGTGCCGGATGCTGAAGGCGGGGCGGGTCGGTGGCGGCGCGGTTCGGTCGCAGACGGCACGACATTCGAGTGAATCACTGCGACCGCCGACGAACAAGGATCATTTGCTCTCGCAACTAATTATGTAGACATTGCAGCACGGTGCATGCTGTAGGATCATGTTATGGTTTAGTTGGGCATCATGTAAGACGTACTAGCTACTTACAAGATATTATTTCGTTGCTGAATAGTTTCGATAGCTTGTCATGGAGCTAACTTTGGTCGAATTTGTTTAAATAACAAGAGAAGTGATTTAAGACTACTGCGATTGACACATGGGGTAGAGTGTACCATCTCTGGTTATTGTTATAATTATGCTTAATATAGATCCGTAATTATTTCTCGGCTGAAGAAGAATGAAGGTAGATCTATTATAACTGTACCTTAAACATTAACTAGAGATGGTGCACTCTAAGAATTGCTCACTCGCGCCTATCACAAAGTCACCTGTTTCAATAAGGTTGCACTTAGATGCTCAGAATTACCACCGAATATATAAACGCATTGCTACGGAGGTAAAAATGAGATTTAGATGAAAACAAACGTTGCACCACGGTAGATATACCGCGCAGTAATGCTACGCGAAGCTTCTTTCCCCTTTGTATATTTTGCAGTAATACATTCATAGTCGTATGGTTTTCATGTTATCGGTAATAATAGGTCGGGGAAAAAGTCTTTTCGCATTATAGTATGTATGAACTTGTTATAAAATCTCTTTGGCTATACTATTTGTATCTGGCTGGTTTTGGTATCATTGAAAGTTTAAATTTTAAAGAACATAATTCCAAATTCAAATTAGGAAAATGTGTGATTCTCATTTGTTTTTCGTACTGTCAAAATGAGTGAATCTAATGAAGAAATTCGATACATTTTAAAATTTTACTACAAAAAAGGTAAAAATGCAACGCAAGCCGCGAAAAAAATTTGCGATGTTTATGGACCTAGTGCAGTGTCTGTGAGAGTATCACAAATTTGGTTTAAGCGTTTTCAATCCGGAAATTTTGATGTCAAAGATGCACGTCGCTCTGGTCGCCCTATTACGGATAAAATGGATGCCATTTTTGAAAAAGTGGAGCAAGATCGGCATATCAGTAGTTACGACGTAGCTGAAGAACTAAGAATTGACCACAAAACAGTTTTGGCGCATTTGAAAAAAACTGGGTACACAAAAAAGCTCGATATTTGGGTACCTCACGAGCTCACTGAAAGAAACCTAATGAACCGTGTACTCATTTGTGATTCTTTATTACGACGTAATGAAACCGAACCATTTTTGAAGAAGCTGATAACTGGTGATGAAAAGTGGATCACGTACGACAAGAACGTGCGAAAAAAGTCGTGGTCAAAGGCCGGTCAAGCTTCACAGACTGAGGCGAAACCCGGGTTAACTCGCAACAAGGTGATGCTGTGTGTGTGGTGGGATTGGAAGGGCATTATTCATTATGAGCTGTTACCACCAGGCAGGACCATCGATTCTGAACTCTACTGCGAACAACTGATGAGATTAAAGCAAGAAGTTGAGAGAAAGCGGCCGGAATTAATCAACAGAAGGGGTGTGGTTTTTCATCATGATAACGCTAGACCTCACACATCTTTAGCCACTCAGCAAAAACTAAGAGAGTTTGGCTGGGAGGTGTTAATGCATCCGCCGTATAGTCCTGACCTTGCACCTTCAGATTTCCACCTGTTTAGGTCTCTTCAGAATTCTTTAGCCTCCGTGAAACTCCGCTTCAAAAATATTTCACCCTCATGGTAAAAAATCACACTTGCAAGCGATATTTTGGAGAACAATTACTAGACATATACATACGCACAATTATTATACTTAGAATGGATTTCGAATCGTATAATCAACATGGCGCCTCATCTAACATTGAGGTAAACACGCAAACGTTTGAGCTCAGCAGTCGGCGTTTGATTGCTCTTGTACTCAATTAGTTACAGTCATGTCGATACATACGTTGAAATATCATTCATCGTTTATCACCTGTATGTTTCATCCAAATGACATGTGTATTGTGTATTTAGTTCTGATCATACAATTGAATATATTTTCTATATTATCGTGAACCCAAAAATCTGGGTATTAAAAGTTGTATTCCAAGGCAGTTGAAAATTTGCGAGTACATTATTACAACATCCTTAGGATAAAAGTTCTTACTATATTACAAACGTTAAACATTGGATATTTTGACGACTTTTCAATTTCAACAGGAGTCTCGCTTTAAAACAATGGCTGGGTATCTCCGATTAAGAAAATCTTCGATTTTTTGGTATTTTTATGGAACAACAAACGAATGATCAAAACCACACATAGTGTCATGTGAGCCCAACACACCAAATGGAAATTAGATGCCATACCATGACCATAGGTTTTACACCCCTGCTCCTACATGGCTACGCCGTCGGTGGCTTCGACCATGTCGGTGGCAAAATTGGTACTATACCGATATGTACACCTAGTATGTAAAGAATGAAACTTACAGTGTCACGTGGAATCCGAATCTTAAACGACACATCGCTTTGGTTACATACCATACCAATGAAATTGAGACGTAGCACATGAAATGAAATTGTGATGCAGTACATAATTTTATGTTTAAACTAGCTGCGGTACCCGGCTCCGCTCGGGTTAGCGTCGGCTAAATTATTTCATGGATAAAAAGTATCCGACATGGCTGATCCAAAATAGGGTCAAACTGGTCCAGGACAATGTATCCATCTACCAAATTTAATCAAGATCGTTCGAGATGAAATAGCATGATTTATTGAGAAATATCCAATTATTCCCATTTAGAGCTTCGTTGACATTTGGTGGCAATTTAAAAAAAAGCATTTGCCGCCAGAACCTTTCTGCACTTGCACTGCAACATTGTTTACCTAGTAAGTAAGTAAAGTGTAATGTAGGTAAGTTTTTGCGTGGACTCCAACCCACAGCTAGCCTCAACATCGAAAACAGTAACCCATCTCGAACCTGACTGCTCCCAGAGATCCTATACATTGATAAAATACGCACATAAATCGAGTTAGTGGTTCGCAAGTTATAAGAATTTAACACTCTCTACTCACCCTTCAGGTAATGAAGCGTTATATTATGTAGTCTATAAGTATTGAGTAGAATCAGGCTAGACGTAGATACAATCCGCATCTAAATCGAGTAATTGGTTCTCAAGGATTTTGCCAAGTAGTCCTAAAGTTGCGGGAAATACCAAGCCGTACCCGCCCCCCCCTCCCCGCACCCGCCCTCGTCGGACCGCCCGCCCCTCCCCCGGCCCCGCTCCCCCTGGTGTGAAGTAGCGCTACCGGCATCGTTTTCGCAGCCCCGTGAAAGTTCTAAAGCCCATGGGCACAATATGTTTATAAATTGTAGCCTATGTGTTATTCTGATGTATAAGCTATATTATTGTAAAGTTTCATTAAAATCCATTCAGTAGTTTTTACGTGAAAGAGTAACAAACATCCATCCATCCATCCATCCACCCATCCATTATTACAAACATTCCCCTTTATAATATTTATTAGATTAGATTTATCTGAAGGAGATCTACGAATGATAATCGGTTCGAAGTATCATTTTCGAAATGTAAATAAATAAGTTTCCCGTAAAATAAACTTCTGAGAGTACGAAATAATTCCATTATTTATTTACTAACTCAATTCAGACGATAAAATTTAACAGATGTTTTAATATATACTGTGTAATTAGTGATACATCAATTATAAGTACACAACATACGTTAGTACACATATTTTGACAATTTTAGTGATAGTTTAGGTTAGGTTGTAATGTAAAAGGTTTGTCTTCAAGAGATGAAGACAAGTTGTTATTTAAATCGATATGATTAAAAAAAAGAGGTGAAATTGTTGTTGCAAAACATTACCAGTAAATAGCTCGTTTCATATAAGTAAAGTAATTAAGAAAATAAAGTAATTAAAGTGAGGAATGTAAGTAAAATGAGAAGAGTATTAAATTGAGTTTATTGTTTATTCATCATCTATAGATTTGTCATATTCTATCATTAGCCAGTTCGACAATCCCAGCGAAAAAGAACTGTCAAGAAACTCCGCTGCTTTCTTTTTCAACGTCCACTTAGTCTAAGTTTACAAAAGTATTTAGAATCACAGGTAAAACACTAAATTAATATGAATTGACGAATGTCAACAATTCATGTCATATGCAACTGTTCATGACAAATATCAGTTTCTTTGTAAAGACCATGCCCGCTATCTAACACGTTGCCAATTGTAGCAACATCTAAGTAAAGAATTTAATGCTTAGAATTTACGTTTATGTAGGTATCTATTTAAGATTTTGTTTTTGGGTCGCGAGGACTATTTTTATGGTTCTTCTAGATTACGGAGCACGCGGGTACATGGTCTAAGATTACTAATTACCTACTTCAATTCCATGATTCTTCATCGGCTCCGCTCATGAATCTCTGTGTACAAATATTTGACATAAGACTGATTTAACTATACATATCCAGCGTTTACGCTTTTCTCAATTAAATACTTAACACATCCTAACTTGGTCCGGAAAATATTGTTCAAAGTAAAATGTTAATTCAATATTAGAAATCACTAGCGAAACTCCAACACAAACGAGACAAAGTTATTATCGAGGCCTAAAATCAACAACGAATCTATTTACTCCAACCATCTGTCGGCTTATTCTATAAATCATTAACCGTCATAAAAATATTTGAAGTAATAATTTACCATTGGTTTGCATAAAATATTTACGGATATTCTCCCAACGAAAATTATATAAACCTTGAGTAATATGAACACTCAAGCCTCAGTAACTTGATGACACGTCAAATCAAATATCTAATAAATATTATAAAGGGGAAAGTTTGTAATAATGGATGGATGGATGTTTGTTACTCTTTCACGTAAAAACTACTGAATGGATTCTAATGAAACTTTACAATAATATAGCTTATACATCAGAAAAACACATAGGCTACAATTTATGTGCCCATGGGCTTTAGAACTTTCACGGGGCTGCGAAAACGATGCAGGGCGATACTTCACACTAGGGGGAGAGGAGCCGGGGGCGGTGGCGGGGAGCGGCGGCGGGGGGAGGGCAGACGTCGTGACTGTTTGGTGTCCGTTTGGCGAATTTTCAAGGCACTAGCGATTTGTAAAACTTAGTAAATGTACATTTAACTACCCGGGAATTAGGATTGGCTAAATATAATTCAGTTCCGCTTACGCTAAGATGGGGCTGTCATACAAACTGCAATGCTATGCACGGCTCGGCTTTGCGGCGGCAGCGCTTACTTTTACTGAAGTACGGCTTGGTATTTCCTGCAACTTTAGGACTACTTGGCATCACGCTAAATCGCCGGAGGAGCGACCAACAGAATAAAATCCTTGAGAACCAATTACTCGATTTAGATGTGCATTGTATCTACGTCTAGCCTGATTCTACTAAAAACTTATAGATTACATAATATAACGCTTCATTACCAGAAGGGTAAGTAGTGAGTCTTAAAGTCTTATAACATGCGAACCACTTACCTTATTTATATGCGTATTTTATCAATGTATAGCATCTCTGGGAGCAGTCAGGTTTGAGATGGGTTACTGTTTTCGATGTTGAGGCTGGCTGTGGGTTGGAGTCCACGCAAAACTTACCTACGTTACACGTTACTTACTAGGTAAGCAATGTAGCAGTGAAAGTGCAGAAAGGTTCTCGCGGCAAATGTTTTTTTTTTAAATAGCCACCAAACGTCAACGAAGCTCTAAATGGGAATTATTGGATGTTTCTCATTAAATCATGCTATTTCGGCTCGAACGATCTTGATTAAATTTGGTACATGGATACATTGTCCTGGACCAGTTTGACCCTATTTTGGACCAGTCATGTGGGCTACTTTTTATCCATGAGATAATTTAGCCGACACTAACCCGAGCTGAGCCGGGTACCGCAGCTAGTTACATTATATTTATTTAAAAGTGTGGACGTTACGCAAGCGAACGATGATGGAATTATACAATAATAAACATTATAACGGGTGCCATTTTTGGCTCCCGGGTCTCAAGGTTTTTTTTATGATAAGCGCGGCATATAGCGTACGCCGTCCGTATAGCGTCGTCCGACGACGCCCATGGGATTGCGACCTTACAGGTTTGATGAACCCCAGGTTATACTTTGGGGGAAATACCTCGTAGAGGAGTTCATTGCATAATTTTCCGACCCTATAGATGAAAAATCTAGAAGACCGGTAGGTTCTTATTTTTGGAATGACGACTGTGAATATGTGCATTTTCTCCTTGTTCCGCGTTGAACGAAGGTAGAAAGGGGACGGAGGTTGAGCATTATGTAGCTCTGACGAGAATTCTCTATGGTAAAGACGATAGAATAAAGAGAGAGCCATTACATCAATAATCAAATTCAGAGACACTTCGGGATCGTAGACGAGACGCACGGTCAGACGCTGTATCGAGTACAGGGAGTCGAGCAGCTTTTTAGCTGAGCCGTCCCACAAATGCGAATATTGCTCCACGCAAGACCTCATCTGCGCCTTGTAAAGGAGCAGTTGTAAAGGTACCCAGCGGTTGACTAATTTCAGCCTATGTAGTTTATCCCAATGGTGTTTTTAGATACACGCTTGGAGTGGCAAATTGTCTATTTTTTAGCTACATAATTCACCCAAAACAAATTCTTTAACGTTTATTCAAACTACGTGTAAATTAAATGAAGTATGACCTGAAACAAAAAATGGCTTATTATATTGCGTTAAATGCGGTAAACTATTGTTTTATAGTGTTAACTTTAATAATTAAATAATAGTGTATTAATAATCAAGGTGTGTTAACATTTAAGATACACAAAATGATCCAACTTTAGTTTTTGCTACCCAATCCAAATTTTTGCTAGCAAAACAAACAAAATTCATCCTTCATAAAAACATTTTAGTTACTATTACAGTTGTGCGTTTACTTTTTAAGGAATAAGGTGGCCGCTTCGGCATCTTGTCAACAATGAACAACTCCTTCAAAATATTCAAATTCCAACTCCCCAATCGAACAAAGAGCGCTTCGTCTTCCGTAGCAATTTGTAGAACAAAGCCGATGCTCGATTCGGAGCACAAATTTCGGCTAATGCGACAATCAACAATGGCGGCGGCTAAAATTTTCACAATTGAAATTTCGAAGGAATAAAAGCTGCCATCTATCATGTTGTCACAAACGTGGTGACTTCTGCCGCCCCGGGCGTTGTTAGTTCGTGCTCCACACAATCAGATTTACATTTTCACTTTTCAAAGGTTTCACGACTACCACTTTACAAGATTCAGGTCCAGCTTGAACCTGGAAAAATATGCATGGACATGTATCGGACCATAATTTTTTGTAAAGTTATTTTCGAAATCTCATTTACCGTACTTAAAGACTTGGATGTATTGCCGTTTAAACCGTGAAAAGTAAATTGTAGCATTTTCTATAACGATTACATAAATGATCTATAATTAAACGATCGTAGATAATATACTAATGCGACATAACCGAACTCATTTCCTAGCGATAACGATAATCACTACATAGTATAAAACAAAGTCGCTTTCTCTGTCCCTATATCCCTATATCCCTATGTATGCTTAAATTTTTAAAACTACGCAACACATTTTGTTGCGGTTTTTTTAATAGATAGAGTGATTGAAGAGAAAGGTTTTTTTTTTTTTTTTTTATGCGACCTGACATGGATGGCTAATACCACACAACTACCGTTATGATATTAGCCCAATACACCTCATTCCCGAAGGAATTTGGTGCCATGCCAGGACCTTCCCTTTATGAGCACGGCTACATTGAACTGGATGGAAAACACGGACAATTTTTCATTGCCGCTTCGACCATCTTTTCATCCAATGCGATGGTACCAACCCGGGCGGGCATAAACCCTACCACCTAGTAGGGGAAGGGGACCTACAGTTTTACATGGATTCCGAACCATGGAGCAGCTCGCATTCGTAACGAAATGCACTTGTCGAACTCGGAAAGAGAAAGACAGTGGTGCATGTCAGTATTGAACCCAGGTCTCTGGTACGCTAGGCCAGTCCCCGCGCCACTAGGCTACGAGCCGCTTTTATGAAAGTATGAAAACAACCATTAAATAGTGGAGAAATACTGTTATTTTTGAGGTTTCCAATGTAATGTCGTAAAATATATATTTTTTTCCGCTTACATTACAAACGCAGGCTGAACCCTACGAGATTTATCAAAATAATGTACTAAGTATTGTACACATTGAAAAGGTCTACAGAAAACTCCGGGATGGTATATGTCTACATATCTCTTATGGATATCCCACAATATTTTTTTTGTCATTTACTTTTTACTACAAATAATGGCTAATTTTCGAAGCGATTTTAACCAATACAGCATTAATCCTTATCCAATTAAATACCTTAAATAAATTGTTGATTTAATGTAGATCTATATGGCCCCTTACAGCATATGATTTAAATGAATATTTTCGAAGATATTACAGATTAAAAAATTACGGGACGTAGCGTTTGCGGCGGTACCGGCCGACCGGGGCGGCGGGAGCGTGCCTATAAATAGTGCGTCGGAGGCCGCGGTTCTTCCCATAGCACTTTGAATTGATCATTTCTCTAATATCTAATAATAATATGTAAGTTTTTTTTTAATGTAGGAACTCTATATTATGCCTGTGCAAAGCCGGGACGGGCTGCTAGTAGAATATAATTTTGAAAAAGCAAAAGGCAAAAGTAGAGGATTCTCGACAGTATATAATTGAGAATTTATGAAATACTTGCAAGAAACTTTTGGTTTTAAACCACAACTATGAAGGTAGTCTTTTAATGATTTTTGTAGCTAGAGCATGCAACCTTACTAGGTGTAGCGCAATGCACCCACTAATATTTTTTTTATCTTACTGGACATGGATGGCTAATACCACACTTTATATATTTATTTAGACTTTCACTGTTGTTACACTTTATGTTTTCGGATTGACAGTGTTATGATTATCGCTTACTTATTTAAGTCGACGTTTCGTCCACCGCATGGTGGACTTCTTCAAAACTCGAGGCGCGACCTGGAGGACTCCCGACACGTCGTCTAGCCAGAAATCGACTGCAGATCGCCGGCTGCGAAGATTGTAGCTGTGGGTAGCTCCAGCCACCGATGAGGGTAGTTTCACAGCACGTTGCTGAGCGATGAGTTTATGCGAGCAAACGATACTAACGGTGTCCCTACGCGATGGTTTCGTTATTGGCGCAACACAGCATCACGAGGATTTAGTTGTCGAAACCATCCAGTAGGGACACCGTTAGTATCGTTTTAACGGATAAATTCATCACACCTCATGATACTTAGGTACCATGCTAGGACCTTCCTCATACACGTCTACATTGACCTGGATCGAAAACATGAAATTGGCATTGCCATTTTGACCATCAATCATTCAGTATGATAGAAAAGGTAAGAAAGGGGGGGGGGGTAAAGATTTTGTGCCTACCATTGGTCGCCTCTGTCTTACTGTCATGATCACACAGCATATCAGAAAGAGATAGTTGCCATGCCAGGAGCAATTTTTTTTTCGAGCAACGATACATTGAACTGGACGAAAAACGCAGACAGTTTATCATTTCCGCTAGATCTTCTTTTATTTAATGCGATGGCTTAACCCGAGCTTGTTGAGAGTCGCCTGAGTTGAGAGAATACTTACTGTTTCACGTGGGCTCTTAAGTATGGATGCAAGCATTGTCAATGAAGATGCACATTTAATTCTGAGATAAGACTAAGATAATTGCACATCCCCGGTATCGCACCCATGTACTTCGACATAAGAGATCGCAGGCGTTAACCGCAAGGCCGCAGAGCGCTTAACACTTACACACTTATCATTTGTTCCAGATCGTTTAAGACGACGACATTTCTACGAATGCTGGGACAAACTTTCGCTGTGAAGTCACTATGCGCAATGCGCGACCTCAGTTGACAAGTAAGACCTAAGTAAGTTCAGCCGAAGGAAGGAAGCCAAGTCGCGGCCCGGTCGGGGCAGACAATGGCGTTATATTTATAGGGGCCATTATTTCGAGAAATATTACACTTGCAATTCGTCGCCGCTGCTTAATGTGCCGGAATTTATAACGACAACTTTGACTACGCACCGTGCCGCGGCGCCGCCGGCTTCACTACGCGAATTTATTATTTCTTCCTCGTGAAAGAAACTTTTCTTCGAGCATAAAGGGTGTCTTGTGAAGTTCGCGCGCGTCAGTGGAGATTTTTATCTCATCCATCGGCGGTGCCCGACGAATTGACTAAGGAATCCGGTCATTGTTTACCTGAGTGTCTGCCCTAACGAGCGAAGTTGTGAATTTTGCGAGGTAAGAACGAATTGTAGAGAGTTTATAAACAAAAAAAAAAAACAATAATTCCGACTTATCTCTCGGCGGATTAAGAAATTCACGCTTGTGTTTTCAGTCCGTGTCTCTGACCTTGGTTCGAGGAATACAAGATAATTTCATGTTTCAAACTGTCTTCGCACTGGTATCTCTCAGCTGAAGGAACTGCTCAGGTGGAGTTTGCACCTAGCGATCAAACCGCTTAGACACGGAATGAAGGGGTGCACTATGGGCATCAGTAAGTGAGCGTGCCATTCGAACCGTACTCCGGTTAACTGGAGATATGCTTTCTATCGCATAATGTTTCACAGACGAACTGTTCGGCACAGCAATGCATGCTATATATAATTTATCTTTCGGCATATTTAAACTTTCCTTATAAATCCTGTCCTGTCCTCCTGTGTGTATAAGTCCTGTTCCTTATAAATTATTACAGGTTTGTTATGATTTGTTAATTTTCGACTTTTATTTCATTCCGTATGCTCTTATACAAAATATATATTCTGTCTGTTTTATGTCAAAGGAGAACCTGTCAATGTGATAATTTTGCAGTCTGTGGTTTGGTAATGATCTTCCTCGTCCAAATGCTGTTGCAATATCTTAAAATAAATCCTTTCAAATATTTGCTGCGAAGGCTTAAATATGCAGTGCATGATACTATAGGCAACATCACAGAAAAAGGGCAGATTTTCTGGTAAACACAGCAAATTTATTAGACATCACGAAGGAAATCTGACAGTTAAGAGTTAACTGGGACCTATACCTTCACACTGCTTATCTCTAACAGATTTGCCAAAAATATGAGATGGTGAAAACGAATTTAGTCTTTATCTGTAAGAAACGTTTCTGACAAATGATCTAAGACTTTATGTGGACATGGGACCATTGATTTAGGATTAGAACCTTGGTGACGACTGAGAAAATTATTCGAACATATTAATCTGAACAAACAGCGCGACGCACATTGCGCCTCTCCATTTCCCCTTAACGTACCGATTTTGCTCCTGATACCAGTGCCTAGTATATTATTTATTTAAACACATGACAAATACATACATTTCAAATAACAGAAAACCAAGGCGTAGAAATGTAGCAAACTTAATTACAATATGGAAAAAAGAAAAAAAAACAGACATTTAAATAACTATGGATGAGTTAACTTTCAAATAGCCTTCCAAAAATGTCGTGCACACTCTCTCAAACGTCCTTCTCAGATTTACAATCACATCACATTCAGGTGTTGACAGATGAATGCATGCAATCATTAAAAAACATAATTTAAAGATATTATTTTGTATACAAGTAGGAACATATATAAGGTTTGAATTTTTAATACTTTATTTTTCAGGGCGCCATTTTTTTCCGACTGCAGACGTTATGGACGGAAATAAGTTCTAAGAATTGTTATAGCAAGTCTAATGGCGATATTAGAGAGACCAGTGACAATGCGCATGGGCATTAAGGAATATACGATGAGGGCTTATAACACGGCAGGATTGAGAGGAGCCTTTTCACGCTGCTCTTTACAAACCCGGTATTTTAAGATATATTGGGGAAATATGGTATGAAATAGGGTAAGGTAAGATCTAAAAATAAAATAGGAAGAGAAAGCCATTTAGCTCTGGATTTTATTGTTGCGTATATAAGTAGTTATAATTACTTTACAAACTAAAAGCTACTGGAACAAGGAGCAATAAATAATATCACTTTATCGTGATTTTCTAGGTTAAGTCGTGAAATGATTTTTATATCAACATTTTACCTGAAAAGCCTAGAAATTTCTGAAGTCCTTAGGTTTGATTACTGATGAATCTGTCAGACCAAAGATGTTTCTGCTGTTTTCGATTCAATTAAGGACAACATTTTTAATGTAGATGCCGTTAATCAACGTTAAACCAAACAAAAACACTGTAACCTTTCAACCAATAAAAACCATATTAAACATGAGGTCCGATAAGCTGTAACATTTCTCGCAATCCATGATCGTCCCTGATCGTCGTATGTATGTGTCTGAGAAACATGTTCGCCCCTCCATTGTTATGTTGAATAGACTTATCGGAGGCTAGTACAGCGACGTCTAGATTATTCGCGCCTGAAACACCGAACACCCGAACGAAGCCTGCAATAAGCCCAAAAAGTAAGATAACAAGAGAGAAGAGCCTCCCCCTCGAGCCGAACCCCGCCTCCTTCCCCGCCTGGCTGTATAAGCTTTTAGCAAAACTTTCTCAAAGAGAATTTCGCCTGTACTTCAAGCTTGCTTGGGGTCATTGACATCTAAAAATTTTGCTGATGTTTTTGTCGGACCCTGATATTTGATTGATCCATAAGAATAGAGAAGACCAGAAGCCAGATAGACGCACCTCTAACATAATGGAAAATATTGAATTTAATGCCAAAATATCTATGTTTTATGTACTAATTTTAGTCTGAAATAAATGAACTCTGCCACCATTCTGGATGAAAGACTATTTTCCAACCATTGAAGTCGGCCATGATTCGAATTTCACGTTAAACAAAAGGTTTACTTAATTAGTTAATCCAGCTCGGGTTGGTTCCAACGCATTGATTGGAAATAATCGGCAATGATATCAGTCCGTGTATTGCATCTAGTTCATTGCAGCCGAGAAATATAAACAAGGTCCTGGCACGTTCCCATTTGGTGTTTTGTGCTAATGTCGTGACAATAAGTATGGTATTCGCTGTCCATGTTCAGTAACGATACAAAATAAAACCGTTATGTTTGGTTTTTAGGGTTCCGTACCCAAAGGGTGAAAACGGAACCCTGTTACTAAGCCTCCGCTGTCCGTCCGTCCGTCCGTCCGTCCGTCCGTCCGTCCGTCCGTCCGTCCGTCCGTCCGTCCGTCCGTCCGTCTGTCCGTCTGTCACAGGGCTGTATCTCAGTAACCGTAACAGGCAGACAGCTGAAATTTTCACAGAGTGTGTATTTATTTTGCCGCTATAACAACAAATAGGTAAGATTAAAAAATAATTAAAATTAAAGGGGGATCCCATACAAAAAACGTGATTTTTTTGTTTTTATTTTTTACGATGGTACGGAACCCTTCGTGTGCGAGTCCGACTCGCACTTGGCCGGTTTTTACTTAAGGAAGTAAGAAGTAATAGTATATTCTATTACTAACTACTTTTTTTCAAAGAATGTGAAATGTATGTAGAATCGACCATGAAGCAAGGACACAATAGTTATAGAAAGAGAGCTGTTAAAATAATGAATATACTGCATGGCTGGACTTGAACCAGCAAACACAACTTTGCGGGCATCTTTATCTGGAATTCTTCTAGTGCCTACCTGACATCAAATCCTGCTACTAACACAAGGTTAAATATTATACATATAATACATTAATGTATCACTTTACCTGAATTGCGGGCATTGAATGCTGCATTAATCGTTCAATAAATATTAGGAGGTATGTAGAAACATTTATAAATAAACCGAATCCCATGGAATCCGTAATTGCTGGCTTTCGAGACATTCATTGTAAGAGAATATGTTTCTAAAAAAAAAATCTTTGAACGATTTGGAGATACCTTAAACGCTTTATTCAGTGGAGTTAGCTAGCGAAACCGACGTTTGAAGGGATATACTGCTAGGCGATACGTAGCTCGTAATGAGTCTACAGCACCGGGCATAAATGATGACGTAGCATTATGTGACCAAACGCGCCGTGTAAGCAGTAGCATTAACACCTACGCCTCGTGTTGCAAATCGAGGTGGCTCGGCTCTTTAAGTATTCTCTCATAAACTCTCTATAAGTATATACACTGCCGGTAGCATCGGCCAGTCAGTTCGCTTACGAATTATCCTCACTCCTAATGTTCTCGAGTTGCAACGACACTTAAGAAGTCTCGATGATAAGCTTCTCTTAGCTAACTTGTCATATTATGGCTTACCAGGCGAAGCGCTTAACCGAATGTGAAATTATCTCAGCGGAAGGTACCAGATCACAAAATGCTGTAGTGAAGATGGTTCCGTTTCTTTCTCTGAAGCTACGTCGGTGCCACGAGGATGCCCGCAAGGATCTTCGCTTTCTCCTCTTCTTTATACCAACTTTACACAAGCCTTTCCCCACTGCCTTCAATTTTTGCATTGTGAATTATTTGCAGATGACTCACAGCTTTACAAATCTTTTAAACCGAATGAAGTGCATGAATCAATCAATAAAACTTGAAAATGCCTGGGAACGGTCAGAGAGAAACGGACTCGCTTTAAATCCTCAAAAAAAAAGTGGCTATGATATTAGGGGGCAAAAAAAATATTGAAACTGTAATGGCACAAACCCCAGTTCTTGTAATGAAAAGTATTGCCATTCCAATTGTTAAATCTGCTCGAAACTTAGGGATAAAATATCCTCCGGAGGATTTTTCTATCTTCTAATCAATCTTCTTCTATCCAATCCATAGTCCTTATTATGGAGTAGAACCTACGATACGACGAGCACATATCGGAAAAAAATAGGGCTTCGTTTGGTAAGCTCAGATCCCTTTATAAAATGCGTAGGCATATTTCTAAGGAAGTCAGACATAAGTTCACAGAATCATTGATATTAACACGCAAAGTCAGTGCATTATCAATACGTGGCTATGCTGCCTCCACCCGAATGAGTTTCAGTTACCTCGATTCGGAAAGGAGTCCTTCATTACTCAATAGTCTGCAACATGGATTAAAGAGGAATGTGATGATTGCTAATGTCATTAAACGTACAAAGCTCACCGAATACTGCTTATTTTCGCTGGTGCTATGAAATTTCTAACCGGCGCCATCTCCCCTCACTGCCAGAACACCATCATTAAACTAAGCTTGATTCCAAATTTTTCCTAGGTATACGTGATGAAAACACTACTTGCATTTTAATTATAAATTGAGTAATATCATTGTCAATAAAAAATATCATTTATATTCATTGGTTTCTATGCAACGCCACTTGTGAATTTTTATTATTCCTATCCAACACTGGTATGCCGTTAGAAATTTATCCCTTTCGTTTAATCGATGTTCTGTAATTTATTTTAGTAAGCGTAACTCGTAACAAATATTTTGATATTATTTCTCCATTAAAAACGAGTAAATAGACTTTCAAAAAAAACGAGCGCGGACCCAAAAATAACAATGTCACAGACAATGCGAACGTAAAATGAAGTCTACCGGCACGTGAGCGAAAGTTTGAGGAAATGACAGTTCTTAAAGCAATTTAAAATAAAGAGCGATAATTAATTATCTCAGATGGAACGCAAAGAATCATTAATTAACTAGGAAAAGTTTTCATCCCCTAAGCCGCCCCGCCGCGGCGCCGGCGTCGCGTCGGGGGCGACAGAGATGACGAGGCGTCGCGACGTTACCCCCCGCCTCACCCCCGCCCCCCCCGTGTGCTCAAGTGCCCCTTAATTATTATTAATTAATTGGCACTGCCTTACATTAGGATAAAATCGTGTTGGCCTCGTGTGTGGGCATTTGCGGAGTTTAGGAACTTTATTTGGTTATTCCACATTAATTAGTGTGTACAATTCGTGGTTCCTCGAGGATCGGTGAGTTAAAGTGAACTAATGGTTGTGTTATCGTGTGTGTAATATTAACTTCTTATTACCAAACAAATACGTATTCGGCTTTTTCAACAAATAATGTAAGTCTTTTACTTTTAGCGCGGTATATTGCGTATGCCACGATCTCACGTTAGACGTGCCCGACGTCGCCCATGGGTTTTCGGCGCTTCTTCATGCCACACCATGTTTAAAGGTTGTACTTTGAGGGAAATACCTTGGCAGGGAGTCGATTCCATAGTTTAACGACCCTATGGATAAAGTATCTACCGGATCTTTTGGTTATGATTGTTTTAATGTCGACAGTGAAATGGCCTCGCCTGTTCCGCCTTGAGCGATGGTAGAAAGGGGACGAAGGGACGTTATGCAGCTCCGACGAGCATTCGTCATGGTTAACACAGAGAGAGCCGCTACACCCCTTCGGAGTTGGAGGGGCTCTCAATTTAGGGAAACCTCGAGTTCATCGACGATACGCACGGCACTGCGGCACGCAGTTATTCAGTCCACGGAACCAAGCAGGTACTTAGATGAGTCGTCCACAAATTCGAACAATACGCTCGCAATAACTTTTCGGCGCCTTGTAAATGAGCAGTTTACTCCGTTATATTTCCCCAATGTAAAACCTGGGTTCCTTTAAACATGGTGTGAACAAGCATCTGGCCGGCTAGAATGGTTTTCGCAGCAGCTCTGAACGTTGTAAATGCCACGGGCGTAGTCGATTGTCTTATCTGAGGTATAAAAAAAAACCAGCTCTAGAGTTTGATGCCAGAATTCCCTTCGCATTAACATGGACATGACAAACGTGACGTAGGCTTTATACACCTGACATATATTAAGTTGACGATGTTTTTTACACCAGAGAATACTTGTAATATTATAAATTATGTGAATTTATATAAGTGCATTAGCAATTTAGTTAGTTGTAAGTAATTTAAACTGAGGGTTCCTGTTACTGTTGTTCTTTCTTCTTTGCCTTAATCTGTTCTACCAAATAATAGTTTGACAGTAGCATTTAGGTTTAAGCGTCATAATTGTGGACAGTAATTTTGTAAAAATATGTTATGTAAACCCGTGAAGTTTCTTTGCGGGTTCTTTTTTATTGGGTTGATCGAATCAGCGGTTCTTTGTGACGTAACATAGTGTAGTTTGACTTCCAAAAAGTTTAAATAAATGAAATGAAAGATTACTCACTAAGCTCTAATTATTGAGCAAAAGATAGACAACAAAATTTGTTGGGTATTTGTGTTCCATATTCGAAACAAGAGGTCTTCGGTTCCCAAAACGAAGTGTATCCTCACGCTCTCGAGGCAATTCGCCGACGACATGACGAAACCTTGTGCTTACAAGCGGAGAAATTCCTCTCATTTTATTGCCCACTCGCCGGGCTCCCGCTGATTTATTAGAACGAGAAGAAAGTTAGGAACACATACCCGTACCCACACACGTACCGTACGCAACGCTCACTACACACGTACGCGTATACGTCGCGTTAAAAACATTTTGATTTCGGGATATATAGAGTGCGCTTCTTACGACATCAGCGCAATTGACTGCCGGTAAGCACGAAATGTGGGGCCACAGCACTTTGGGCTTGGGTTTTGGAAATAGTATGGATTGTGTTAAAAACCGAGGAAAAGTTTTTCTTTTATAAATTCAGTAATCGTAGTGCATGGTTCAATTCATTAACTCTTATAAATTCGGCGTATTTATGTCTGTCTGTCCGCTTACAACATGAGACCCGTTAAACGGATTTTGATGCGGTCACGGATAACTTGTTTTTTCGCATCATTTGTGTTACCATCACACTAAATTAATTGAAGAATGAGAATTTGGTTCGAATGTGCATGAAGTGGGATGAAAGAAGTCGGGAAATTATGTATGATATTTCATCTGACTTTAACGTGGGCACAAAATAAAATTCATCGCCTGACGTCTGCCTTTCTGTCTTTCTGTATTCCCACTCACTTGAGAACCACCCACTAGATTTAAATTCCGTTTTATACATACATATAGCTTTTTACTTCTCATCAGTCATATGCTAGTTAGGGTAAATGTACAACAAGTGGGAGAGAAACCGACGGTGTTCGGTCGAATTTGAACGCCGGTGGAGCCAAAAGCCCTAACAGTGTTTAATTTAAGAGATAATTAATTATTCTAAGCGCCAAGCTAGACGGCGAACCTGACGTTGCGAAGCATCGCTTGCGACCTCGTCAGCGTAGCGAGTCAACGACTCAAACGATCAGCCGGTAGCGAATTTAGCATCGCCGGCGTAGCGTCCGCGCCGAGCTCTCGAGGAGCGGGAATAATTTAGCAACATTTTAGCATCTCTCTGCGACATTCGTCTCGTTATTTCAAGTTTACGCGTCGGCGTCGGCTCGACTTCCTCACGCATATTTTAGTTTGCATAATGCCCTTTCGTCTGTATTCAAGTGCGAGGTCCTAAGGGTGGGGACGCAGGCGCTATAAAGGTGCAGTCCTGTGAGGGTAAACATAGTTAGGAAATAAACATTTAGTGACGTGAAAACGCTTGAATAAATAGGCGAGGTCAAAACGTGTGGTACGAACTGATTTTGAAGAGGACGGATTAGAGAGTTTGTGGTCCTGAAAGGCGTAGAGAGAGCCGCATAATGGCGCTATTATTGGGACCTTGTTCTTGTTGCTTGGGTTGATAACAGCAACACGTTGTTTAAGTTGACAAACGTATGAAAACGATAGAATCTAAGTAAATGAAATTTGTAGATCTAATAGTTAAGATAGAATAGAAATTCATACTCAAAATTATAAATACGAAAGCAACTCTATCCGTCTGTCTGTTACGTTTTCGCGCCTGAATCACTGAACCAATTTTCATGAAATTTGGTTTAGACGGAGTATAGACCTTGGGAAAGGTCATAGGTTACCTTTTGTGGCGAAAATTAAACTCAAAGGTGTTTCAAAAGGGGAAGTGTGTATGGGGAACTCATATACCACAATATGTTCGAGCCCGACATAAGTCCGAAACGGCATTGACCCGATCGGAGCCTGATACCTCAGCTAATTTCTTAATTTCAGCTAAAAGGCTCACTATATAAATGTTTAATGGTAATGAATGGTACATGATTATTCCATGGCGCATTGCTTCAGAATAAAACAACCCGGGATTTAATCGCTATGAAATTCATTCGATTTCAGTTTGGAAATGCCCAACTTCAGCCTAGACTTGGAAAAACGAAATCTGTCTAACGATTTAACGGAGCTAACGAATTAAACTTATAAAAAAAACGGAAGGCAACGTCCTCATGTAGACCGGAAGTTGCGCCAACAGTCCCATTAGTGCTAACATGCTCACTTAAAACGGAGAAAGGTCGACTTGATTAAGAAGTAGGAATTCGGACTATAATGGTAGGATATTTTATAACAGATTTAGTGATTGGTAGATTTCAACGAATTACTGAATTCATCTGCAATATAACATGTGAATTACGCATCAATTAAGATCGACAGAACAAAATAACTACTGTAAAAATAATAAAATATTATGCTAAGAATAATGTTTTTGTAATATTATTTTAGGTTAAAGTTGTATCTTGAATGCAGATTTCTGAAGCCTACCTAACTTGCAAATAAATGGCTTTGTTATAAGAGTCGAACTATTTTTTCTTAGTATTGTTATATAGAGTTTCTTGGATGGATACATTTTGTTAAATTAAGTTAAGTTTTGTTAAATAGCTCGAGCATTTTGTTAACTAATTTAATTAACTTGTTTTCTCTTTAAATTTACGTTCTTAAATTTGTAATGCCATTGTCCTTATTTTGTGACAATTTCATTTACTTTTATCAGTATTAAATATCAGAATGAGGACCAACACAGAAAAAAACCATGACAACGACCAAGACAAGATATAACGACTTCGGAAATTTATTTATCGTCCCGATATTCACTCAGATCGGGGATAAAAGCAAAGCTCCAAAATTTTCCTATTACGCGTTCAAGTAGTTTTTCCGGCTGTGAAAAGTCGAACGCGGGGCTGAGTGGTCTCGCCGGGATCCAGCCTGCGATTGTTTGTCGCCCCCCCCCGCTCCCGCCGCTGCCCCCCCCCCCTCCCGGGATGTCGCATCTCCTGAAGAGACATTTTTTAGCGTTTTCGGCGAAAGTCTCGTGGGAAAATTTGGCTGACAGCATAATATTGATTTGATTTGTGGACGTGCTTTCATTCGGCATCTTGTACTGTATGTGATTTTGTTGGGTGAATACAATTCCAATTCTAGTGATAATCTAATGAAGTTGTATGTTAATAAATGTTGTAAATTTAAAATAATAAAAGTTAATTAATTGACTCAGTGTACCCATCCTAAAGTAATAAAAATATTGTTTAGTTCTTTTTAGGACTTTTAATTTCACTCTCTTGCCTTTTTATTGATTAATTGATTTTGAAAAAAAATTTTTATTTATTTATTTTATTTATTTATTTTTTACACAAACATATGCAGATATAACAGTTTACAAGAACTTAAAATACTAACAGTAATAATACATGCACGCAAATAAGATCGACATTTGATAAGTTCTTATACGACGAACGATACCTCCTAAACTGGCCACAAAATGTGTGCTTGCATTGATTGCACACAGCTTGCATTCCTTGAAACATAAGATATACATTTTAATTTCAAATATTTTACTTTATTATCAGAAAAGTAACAATGACACAAAATGTAACGGGTGAATAAGCAAAGTGATTGAAAAATCTTAAGGAACCGTAACATACATACTTTTCATAAATTAAAGTATTTTATATTAACATATCATTTTTTAAATTATAATGAAATTGAATAATTGCTGGCCGCAATTGAGATTTTAGTGAAACATTAGATCGAAATTACTTGGTATATCAACCGAATTGATTCATCTTAGTCGCATACATGTTCAATCACGGGAAAACGATAAGTGAAAAGATCCAGAACACTGCCACAGACTACCGATAAAGACATTCTCAATAGGCATTCAGTGAACTCAATACTCGCCGATTGTCAAAGGTGGCCCACAAAGCGCATCATCGGTCGCCGATAAGTTACAGCGATCTCCGCCCAGTGGCGAACGGCCGCCATTTATAAAATGGTCGCGTTCCGAGGCACGACCTCGGAACGGCAAAGGAGCTGCTCACAGACAAAAACGTCAAAGGCGAAATCGTGTGGACAGGAAGACGGCACGAGATAAGGGTTGCGTATGTGTGTGGCAGAACCAACTGTCTTGCGTAGAGTATTGCTCGCATCTGTGGGAGGGACCAGCTAACTGACTGCTTGGCTTCTTGGAATCGATACAGAGACGTGAAGTCGCGTCAACGAAATCAAAGTATTTCATAATTTAAAGTGATTTTTTTTTATCTAACGCACGCCATATATCACCCTATAAATTAAATGTAGTTTTTATAGTCTTGTTATGTCGTGCTCTTTGTTGTGTAAATGGTTTGGCGTTAGTAGTATTTAAATGTACATAATTTTTCACGTTCATAAAAAAACATTAAATGTTGACAGATATTGATAAGTTTAAAATGCAATATGAAAACACCTGTTTAACTTCTATTCTTTTTTCTTTTCATGTTTACCGGTGGGTCTGTGGGCTCATTTTTTAAATGTGAAACTTAGCGTATGACAGGCCTTAGAGGTGCCCACGACGCTAATAGACTTTCGAACTTTCACGAGGGCTGCGAAAACCATACCGGCAGGTTCGTTGCTTCTTCACACCAAGCTTTACTGTGGGAAATACCTCGAATATTTTATTACCACACTTTACTAACCGATGAAGGGTCTAGACTTGAAAATCCGTCGGCTCTTATATTTTGGGAATGTCGACACCGCGTTTCCTGTCAGTCGAGGGTTAAATGATGGTATAAAAGGGACAGTACGTAACATTTTTATACCAACGAAAAACTATTAAAATACATCTTTTCTGTAAAGTTGTAAAAACTTTTTTTAAATTCATGTACTAAAATATATGAGAACAAATTTTTATAGGCGTGGTTTTGGACTTCGAAAAAAAAACTATTCAATACGAGACATGGGTCTGCCAGGCACACGCATAATACAAGGAATGAGGAAGACAGGAGGTCGACAGATTGAACTGATTCAACGCGTTTCAGCACAATGGTGCTATTGATTATAATTCGCTCCGCGTGACCGGAACTAGTCGAGGTGTACCAGTGTAAGCTTATACACGAATTATTTTCGTACGATGGATCCGAATTCTAAGAAAAATATTGGAAATCTAAATTGAAGTAAGCAAAGGTCTCGTATACAAACTTTCGTCTTGGAAGTTTGAAATTACACTTCAGACAATTTAATATTGTATAGATTCTTGCAAACGACGCCTTAGTCCTTTCAATCAATTTCCGATTCAAAAGACATTACAATGAAAAACCTGATCATAAGGTTAGTATCATCTTGGGCCGGAATTAATTAACGGGGCAAAAGAATAACATTAAACAAGCAAAAAGGGTTTGCAGCTTCTTTGATATCACTGTGGTGGCTAGGAGCAGAAGTGCGAGTGGCAGATAACAGCGGGGTTTCATTAAGGTGGCCCATCCCGCTCATCTCCCCATACAAAAGGGGAAAGAAGATCACGCCCATATTTCTTGTCAGAGATCCAAAATGTTGCTCAAAATAGCTTTATTTGATCGAACTAGATGTATGATGACCATTGGCATTGTAAGTTGGGGGAGTCGTATTCACTACGTATAATATTCACAACGTATAATAGTATTTTTTTCCAAAAAATGAAAACCATGCATATCGTATAATATTCACAACGTATAATGTTATACGTTGTGCATGAGTTTAAAAATAAAATCAACTCTTTGCATCATGCAGAACGTCTAATAGTCACAACGTATAATATTCCTAACATGAATTCACAAAAAAAGAAAACCATGCAGAACGTATAACATGCCAAGAAGCACTGCATAAAGCGCCCTAATGACGATACATTTAAGGCTGAAATTGCTACGAATCGATATTTGTTGAAGAGTAACAATTTGCTACAACGCTAATTGAGACCGTCGAAAAGTCGCGTGCGAGTATACGCTTTAAAAGTATATACATAAGGGCGCTTATCGTATAAAAAGTTTTTGGATTATACGATATGCATGGTTTTCTTTTTTTGTTAAATAAAGATCATAATATTATACGTTGTGACTATTATACGTTATGCATGGAGAAATAAGTAATTTTATTTTTTAAACTTCTTCATGCACTACGTATAAGATTATACGATCTGCCAATTATACGTTGTGCATGGTTTTAAAATTTTGTTAAAATATGACATTATACGATCTGCATATTAGACGTTCTGCCGTTCCCCCAGTTGGGGTTGTTTGGTTTCTAAAGTATAAGGTCCGAAAGTTTGAATTTTTTGCGCGTTTTATACAATAACTTTGGAGGTGGATTACGCAATGATAAAGTAAGAACATCTTAAAATGATAAAGTAAGAACATCTTAAGAAGATAGAGAACATCTTACAGATATACATTAAGGTCTGCTTGTAGTTTATTTATTGTTGTACGTTTGCCAAAGAATACTCATATAATAGATGTCGTGTTGGAATAAGACTACCCGCTAAGTAAAAAGCGTAACATTCGAATTATTGCGATAAAATTGAGAAAAATATTTAATTATTATGTGATCATAAATAATAACGCTCGAAGTTGTTCTTTTGGTTTCATGTTCAGTTTTTTTTATTTACTTCATTACCGATACATATACATAACACACTTGGGTTCGTCAATAATATTTTTTTTTCTGCTGACCTCTGGCGAAAAAGAAACCGACAAGAAACTTAAACACATATTTTCACCGTTGTCCAGAAAATGGGACAATCTGTGGTTGTTGCTAAGATACGTATGCAGTAGCAGTAGATTGAAAAGTGTACTTCGAACATTTCTGAGCAGTTCTTTGAAGTAAAAACCGTGCCAAGAACCTGTTTAAATAATTCATTGGTTATGCACGAGAAGACAGTACATTAATTATAGCAACCATTGTGCTTGGTACCTAGCGGCTCGCTGTTCTGGGCCACGGGCATGGGTTCAATGCCCAACTCGTTCATGCACTAATTTATTTCTCTTTCCGAGATGGATAAGTGCATTTCCTCACGAATGCGAGCTGTTCCATGGTATGAAATCCATGTAAAAGTGTAGGTCCTCTTCCCCTACTAAGTGGCAGAATAAAGAACCCCCGGATTCGTACCATCGCAATTGATGAAAAGATGGTCAAAGCGTGTTTTCCATCCAGTTCAATGTAGCCGTGCTCATAAAAAGGGAGTCCTGGAATGAGACCCAATTCGGAAATATGATATGTTACGTGACAGTGCGTGTGGTGTTGTCCATATAAATGAGTATGAGAAACGGTTCGTTCTCAAAACCTAATGTCAACCACAAGGGGGACTCTGATTCTCTGTGGCGGGTTCTCCGGATATAAGTAGGATGGGGGAGTAGCTGTGTTGGGCTTAAAGCTATAAGTTGTGGTATTCGGCTAATACACATATGCACATACATATACCGAAATACATACAGAGGTATACACAAAAACATACACTCCTTACATAACAATACACAATGCGAAAACGCTATAAACGTATCCAGGCGAGTGCAATAAATCAAACAATCGTTTTAAATATAGGAAAACATTAGTCCTTGACATTGAATCATTGATAAATATTCGATGTCGCCTAACAGGAAATTAAATCCTTCGCCCAAGTAATCTTTGCGTCATTTTCCAGCGACAAATGTTTCCGAAAATTTACTCGCGAGGCAAAAATGATCGCACCGAAGCAAATACGTCATTTCTATTTGATGAATTCATTTCCGATTTCGTTTGATATTTCGCGAGTAAACTTCGCGTCGGCGAGAGCATAATGAATTTACAATTTCAGAGAAAAATATATTATTAGAACTTCGACAAATAAATGTCATCGAATAATGTTGAAACGATTCTTACCGTATCAACACTTTCTAGGAATTGCGTAAGTAAGACATATGTAAAAAAAACATTACCATATGCTTTTTATATTTTGTATATAAAGGGTTTTTATTTTGGTTTACATAAATATTATGCAACCATATTATAGTTAGGTTGCATATTTTGCATATTTGGATCAAAATAGTTCGATCACATTTTGTTTCGGCTTAAAAAAAAATTGTGTACCATTTTTACTCCAAGAAGCCAAATAATACCCGGTTAACGCCAGCAACCCATACATTGCATTCCCGAGAGACTCAGCCACCATGCCAGAACCTTAACTTTTTTAGCATGGTTAAATTGCACTGCACAAAAAAATGCAATAACCTTCATTGGCGTTTAGACGCATATTACATTTAATAACGTTTACCAGTGCGCCTTTACCAACTAGTAAGTAGATAAGGAGGACCGACAGCTTTACTTGGGCTTTAAACCACAAATTGACACATTTGTAAACATACTTATATTTCGTTAAATCTCAATAGACTGTAGCCATGATGATAATCCTATACTTTTTCGTTAATCCCCTACGACCTCGAGCCCGGTATCTTGAGGAGATATCGTTCAATATCAAATTAGTAGGTAGGCTCAGCCCTGTCAACAAGCAAGGAAGGACTAGAGTGGCGATAGCTTCAGGGCAGCTACCTTCAGGAGAAACCCGTTTTCTACATCAAAACAAGTCCGATTTAACAATTTCTTAATCCTAGTAGCCAATCTCCTATGTTTTCATAAATCCGTTTTTCTCGTAAATTACTGAGCCAAAATCAGTTTGATTTTGCATACTTTTTTATTAAAAAATAATTTATGTTAAGCATTTAATATTCCAGTAAACAAAACATTTTGACACGATTTAAAATCATAGACGACTACATACTGCTCAGATGATGTTGTTGGCATAATTTAAACAATATATCTTTAGAAATGGAGCAGGAAATAGCTTTCCCATTTCGTATGAGCCGATACGAAGAGTATGTGGCTACGCTGCCGATGAGTTTCGGTCGCCACTGCCCTCTTTTCTTACTCGATGGCTTCAGGCGGATCGAAGTGTCATTAACAGCGGCGCAAGTTATCGGCTGCACGTCGTCAAGTTGCGCCGCTGTGACGTCATTACGAAGCCTCCGCCGTTAACTCCGCTCGGACGTACCGAGGCTTGCAGTTTATCGAAGCCTGATGCCATCTGCCCTTTCTTCATACATGATTTTTTTAACGGCTTTTGAATGTAAAGATAATACGCGACGTTTTTATAGCAAGAGGTTCAAAGTTTCGGTATTCATTGCATAATTGTACCTATGTATGACCTTTAACACCAGCTAGGGTCATCGGGATCGTCAAAACAAATCAAATAAACCTAAACACGCCAGTTTTTGTCCAGTCCGTAAAGAGTTCTTAGTTGTTTTTATGTATTGATTAGAAAATAGTTACATACATAAACATACCTACATACTTTCACACCGGTTTCCCGGAGGTCTATATAGAGATGATAGAGCGCCATACGGTACGATCACAGCACACCTATTTCGCTTCTCTACAGACATTACATACTCTACGATTACGGGTGCTACGTGCTAGAACTTTACGAAGAAATACATCGATTTGGTCGTGGTACGTTCTTCTAGGTTCCCTGGGCACGACACTACCACTCGCTTCTGCTCTGTAAATTAGTTTCGTCATTCTTTCGTCACCCATTAGTCCCATGTGTTTAAAAAATCTTAGCACTATCATCTAGATTCTCGTCACAATAACACGTTTCTATTGACACCAGTCCATTCATTTAAAAAAATGGTTAATCTTTTTTTAACCAGTTTAAATAATATAATAGATTAAATGATTAAAAAAAAATCACAATCATGCCCTAATGTTGTCACTAGAAATGAGGGTGTGAATATAATATGATTCTCTCCTCGCAACAACACATCTTCCACATCAAGCCAGCATGACCCACCCATCCCGGCGCCTCCCTCATCTTCAGATCCCATCGCGTCCGGATTACCCCGGTAAGCGCCCTCTCATTAAGCCCAAGATTGTAAGCTAAGCCCATAATTTGAAGCCGTTTCTTTTCTTTCCGGAACCTTATCGTGGCCACTTTGATCTGCACTTGATTCGGTCCAAAAGGCAAGAAAAATATTTTGAAGTCAGGTAAGGCAGGAAGGGCACACTTTCCCCGAATATATTTAAGCAGAACGTCGAATATTGTGGAAGTGAGGGAATTTTCGTGAATTTAATTTTGGAATTAGAAATTATAATAAGCAGTAAATTCCCTGCACTATCGTGTCTGGTTATTATTCTTTGACAGGACTGTCCAGTCAGTCGGTTAACTGGATTTATTGGTGATTGATTACCCACATTGACGGAACACATATTTGTTAATATTTTTTTTGCACAGAGGTCTGTAAATAGTAACGTAAGATATTCATTCACTAACACCTATGGTACAGCCGCAAGACCAGTTTAGGAGGTATAATAATAGTAACGTAAGATATTCATTCACTACCACCTATGGTACAGCCGCAAGACCAGTTTAGGAGGTATGGTTGGCCGACCAAGAAATTGTATAATACACAATTTAAAAAAAACCTGCAATTCCTCAGCACTCCTGCAGCAGTCAGGAGTGCTGAGGAGTATTTATGTCGAGAAGGCAGCTTTGATAAGCGGTTTTGCTGGTAAAGCGTTTTTCTCGAAGAAAACACTCCCGATTCCTGGTTACGGAATCCTAGAATATAGCCCCTGAGATCACCGGGCCGACCGATGTGAAGGTTCGCGATTACCCCTCCGCCACTCCAATCTGTCGCCGAGCCATCACGTGGAGTTAGCGGTCCCGGATTCACTGACGCCACTTTGATCCCTGTCTCATTCCAGTTTCATATCTGCGATTGTTCGGGCTGTTCCTTTAATTGGATGGGTCGAGATGCGCTCGTTTTGCTGTGGTCAACCGAAATATAGAATGATCGCAATTCTATACCAATGTAGGTGTTGATATTTAAATGTACTAATCTGTTTGTGAGATGAATTTAACGATTTGATTATTTCTGCCCATGTTTATTATATTAACAACAATATTTATGAGTATGTTTGTTTAGATTTTCACTGTTGTTCGACATATTATTGTACGTATACGAACCTACCCACAGCTACAATCTTCGCTGCCGACGACCTGCAGTTGACATCTGACTGGACGAAGCGTCAGAGGTCCTCCAGGTGGCGTCGCGAATCCTGATGGTGTCCACAGCGTGGTGGACGAAACCTCGAGCTAAATAAGTAAGCTGAACACTGTTTATCCGTAAACGTAAAAAATATCTATGTGATATATCGGTCAGGTTCTATAGCAACAACTATTTATAAGTAAATATTTCTTGAAATCGTTTTTCTGTTTCAATGTACTCGTGCTTAAATAAAGAGAAAGTGTTGAGTTGGGTTCAACAGATATAGTAAAAAATACCTAAATTAAATCCAGAGCTTCAAAGAATCATGTCGTCAAATGAGCAGCTACATTAGAACTCAGCTGGAAATATTTTTTCTTACTAAATCTATACTCTTAAACGTATTCAATTTACATGAAAGTATAATAAAACATATGTTACTGCATATTACCATACGCTTTAAAAGCCAAGTAAAGGATTTCATCTTTTAAATTATTAACATTAATTGATATAATTATTTTTTCAATTATATTTTATATTTATTTTAATTTATATTTAATAGATGAAGCGTATTTTGTTGTCATATAAATACATGACGGGTTAGTTGGTCTAGTTTAGCCAGTGCCAAGTCCATACAATAAAAATTAAAACCAATTGAAGGCTCATTCTATAGTTTTCATAATTTTGATTAGCATTGAAAACTGATGATCGGATATATATGGCTAATACCACACGTACTATCATGATATTAACTCAAAACATTTGATAGAAATTAGGTGCCATGCCAGAACCTTCCTTTTCATTTACAATTACATTGAACTGGATGGAAAACACGGACGACTGTCATTGCCGCTTCGACCATCGTTGTTTCTGACTTTACTTAGTAGGATCTTACGACGGACACGGGAAGAAACCTGATTTTTGCATGTGCCGGAACCCACACAGCACTATTGAAAATATTGATCAATGTTTTACATCCAATGATCAAGCAATTAATCATTACTTAAGTGATAAGTAGGTCATATTTCGTATCGACGCAACATATTTTAATATGTAGTAGCTATAAAATAAGAATGCTAAGCGAGAACGGCTCTACTTCAAAGCTCGTTTCATAATTTTAAAAGGATACAAATGCAATTCAATAAAGAAGAAATTTAATATCTAAAAAGAGGCCTAGACATTTTCTCGAGCATTCGAAAGAAACAATATCCTCTGAAGGTGTTTCTCTCCCTACAAAGGCCTTCTCTAATTCGATTGGCGGGAAGCGCCTTGAGCTCACAAATAAATTGGGTTAAAAAATCTCCTATTCCGTCCCCTCGTGCTGGAACTACCACCGCTATCTTCCATAGTATAAGTAGTACTTTCATGATGGGACAGCGAATATTTTTTTATCTGTTCTGGTTTTTTTTTATAGAACCGGACATAGATGGCGAATACCACAAACAACGTCATGAGATTAGGCCGACACACCGCGTTACCGAAGTAATTAGGTGCCATGCCAGGAACTTCCCTTTATGAGAATGGCTGCTTTGAACTGGATTGAAACAAGAACATTTTTTAACTAACGCTCTGAAAATATTTTCGTCCAATGGAATGGTGCCAACCTGAGTGAGTTTTACCCTACTACCTAGCGCGGAAAGGGGACCTAAAATATCACATGGATTCCGAAACATGGAACAGCTCGCATTTGTGACGCACGTATTGAACTCAGAAAGAGAATGAAAGTGTAGCATGAAACGGCAAGTCGCCGCGCCCCTGAACTACGAGCCTCTCGATAATTGCAGAGCTTTTTCGTACAATTGAATTTAAAACACATTTTTTTATTTCCATTTTGCCGTGTTTATGCTTTAGGATTTTTTTTAAATTGAAATATTATAACTGGAAATTATGCAACACAAGTGTTCGTTTTTTTTATTTCACATTTTAGTATTTTTTGTATCGACAGAAAACTTATTAGGGACGAGTTTCGAGCTTAAAATTGAAAGCAATGTAGGTCGATTGGCGGTTATGTAGATTGAATAAATGGAGCTTGTTTCACTAGGTAATTTCTACCCTTTGACCAGATCCTCGCTCGTTAGAAAGTCAACGATAGTCGTTTGCTGAGCCAAACACGTAGATTATGCAAACGATTTAAACTTTGTTTACGCGTAGACCTAAAAATATCTGTCGACTCTAATAATATTATCGCACCTAACATCACATATTTTAATGGTTATAGGAAAATTGTTATTTTAACTTATAACCGAGCAAACATTTTAATTAAGAACTGAGATCATTAATTAAGAAATCATTTTTAATTAAGAAAATATATTTATGATCTTTGAAGATCTGGGATATATATGGAATACCCTGGAATATATTTGAATATACCTTAATGATGCCTGACAACATTGACATGTAGCAAAGTAGAAATGTAGAAATACTTCGATTAATTATTAAATTACTGACTAAAGTATTTCATACATAATACCATATTGGTTTTGAATGAATAGTCATTTTTTGAGACAAACAATAGATTAAAAACTAAAACAAAGATCATCAATAGAAAACATTAGAATTTATAAGTTCGATGAGCAGTAAAAATATAAAGTTGAGAAGTCAGTTTTATGTAATAATAGAATAAATCTGAATTTGATTGACGAATCTGATTCCTTAATGTTCCTCCTGTGTTCCCTATACAAACGTAGTTTACTAATCATCTGAAAAACACTGTTCCGCTTTTTGGTATCTAATATTCTACAATAAATATCTGTGTCTGCACGTTATTGTTTTGCTGAAAAATCTAAAGCAAGTCAAATAACAGGCAAAAGAAAATCATCATACAAATTTTCTTTTCCCTGTTGTGTGACACAGGATACAGTTTTCGAAAAAAAAAACAAACACGTGCAGACATAGATATAAAAGTCTTAAATATTAAGCAAATTGGAACAGTGGTTTTCAAATGATTAGGAAACTACGTTTGTATGGGGAGTGTAATTTTCTGATGCTTACGGGCCCACTTTAAAAAAAAGTTTTTAAGCTCTCAGAGTAAAGGATTTTGAACACTACACGGCTATTCTCACCTCAAGTGTTCGTCACGATCCCACTCATCCATCGCGTGGGATTCGCCTCGAAAAAACCTCATTACATATCACATTCACGCAAGAAGTTCGTCTACACACGCGAGGAGCACGCGTCACGCGGAGCTCGGAGCCGCCGCCTCTGGTAGCTTGCGAGTGCGTGTCTGCCCGCGCCATTATCCGATGTTAGATGCTTTTTGTTAGCCAGGATCCGCCTCTCGAAAGTGCGCGTCGAAAATGATCACTAAATTTAGGAAGAAAAGCTCACGGTGCTTAAGGAGGCTCGTCAATTTCGCGTGGAGTTGGTTATTCGCTTAGTACGATTTTTATGCGTTCCGTTGTTAAAATAATACTTTTCAGCGATTCAACTGGGTCTAGTGATGATAGGTAGTTCTGAAATGAAGGTTTCATTTATTTATTTAATATGGTCCACTTACAGTATAAATCCGTATTAAATAAGAATAAACACAAGTTGAGTATGAAAACGAAGTATTGGGCACAGCGTGTACAATTATAGTTAGTCAGCTGGAAGAAGTATATATCTACGATCCAGCAATACGTTTAAAAATATGTACAAGATATGGAAACTTAAGACAATGTTAAATTCTGTTTTAGCTGCTTATCCTCATATTAATGTGGAAACGGTAATGTCGTTACCATCTTAAATGAACAAAATATGTCGTTGGTATTATAAAGAGAAAACTCTTGTAACCATGGGGGGCGAAAATGTATAATAACTAATTTAATAATTATTAAAATCGGGCATATTTCTAACGTGGAAATAAATATAACTGTTGGAATCAAAAGCTTCATCGAATAATATACAATCACGTCCTTATATTGTACGTCCTTATTTACGACGAGCGCTCCAAGAAAATCGCGAAAACGCTTGATACACATTTTATTACGGAACGTATTATGAAAGAAAATGTCTACCCACTCGCGTTTCAGCGGCTGTGTACACATGATGTGTTATTTTTTTCTCACGACGTCGTCTAATGCGCAAGTTATTCTAATTTCGACCTAGTTCGCTTCAGTGGTGGGAAAATATATCGCTCCAGTGAAACCTCCGTTTGGAAAATGTTCAAACGCCTTCATGACTTTTTACGATGAGAAATATATTTGTGGACATTATGGAAATAAAGAAGTTCGATTTTGTATCGTTTTATTTTTGTTATAAGCTCTAAATCTGGGATGTATTCTAGTATATTTTACTTAATATTTACGTGCTGTAGTATGAATGCATGCGCTAGGTTAAATTGAAAAGAATATATTATATAGATTTGTAAATGATGAGTCTATTGAAATGAAAAGTAAGTTAGCACTTAGAACAAAAGTTAGTTTGACACGATATCCTTAACTCTAACCCACTATACTAAGGGCCACCATATTCCAACTATGCTTTTGGCAGCTATCCAAATATGTTAATGCCTATTCAGTAAATCCAGGTTATTTTTCGAATGTATCGATCGGATATAAAAACGATTCTATACAATATTATTGAACTAATGAAACTGTATTATAAATTAGCGTAAGCACATTAAACACACATTTGTTATGTTGGTAGGTTGATAAAACAACCAATTCGGTAATATTTGGATTAATAAATTTCCAAAGGAATGAAAAAATTAATCCAGGAATTAAGAGTAAACCTTTCTATTGAATATCTGCAATTGTTTGTTTTAAATATATTTGTTTTGAGGTCATTTGGTCTAAAACTTTTTCTGGTTATTAAAATGCGATAATGGTAAAATCGTATCCAATCAATTAACATAAAAGTGAATCATGTTATAATTTATAATTCATCCATTGTATAAGTTGTTGCACGCATGAATAAAGAAGTAACTAAAGCAATAATTATAAAGAACAGAAATTAAATATTTCTTAACAGTATAATCAGCCCTTATCTTTAGACATTAATACAGTTTACAGAGTTTCATCGCCACGCCGACTGCATAAAATATGCCAAAGTCTAATTGTATTCAAATTTAAATTAAAGGCGCTTAAGTTGCTCTCGCCTGGCATTGATGAAAGAAAAAAAAAACAAAACGCTCCGGAGATTTCCTTAGATTACAGTCATGAATAAATCAATTTGGGCGGTGACGACGCTAGAGAAGACATTAGGCGAATGTCGCCTCCGCTCGCCTCGTCATTAATGTTACGAGAGACCTTGATCTTGGAGTAGAACATTTTTAGGGTTCCGTACCCAAAGGGTGAAAACGGAACCCTATTACTAAGCCTCCGTTGTCCGTCCATCCGTCCGTCCGTCCGTCCGTCTGTCCGTCCGTCCGTCCGTCTGTCACAGGGCTGTATCTCATGCACCGTAATAGGTAGGCATCTTGAAATTTATTTTGTCGCTATAACAACAAATTGGTAAAATTAAAGGGGGGTTCCATACAAAAAACGTGTTATATTTGTGTTAAACCTTGTACGATGGTACGGAACCCTTCGTGTGCGAGTCCGACTCGCACTTGGCCGGTTTTTGTTGACGGCGTTGCGTAAAACATTACATTACGCTGAGAAATATACGGTAGAGAGCACTCGCTACGTTTTTGTTTTGTTTCTTTGGCAACTTTTCAAGCATTGCGTAACAAGGGCTGTATTTTCTTGTCATTCCGTTTAAAGAGTCAATCTTAAGTGGAATACTGAAGACGCAATTTTTGAAGAGTCATTCCAAAAGAGAAGTCGGTATGGTATATGCCTGTTTGAAGTAGTAAGAAAATGTATACTGATATGTAACCTGAAAAAACGATTAGAAACGTTTTAAGTAACTTCAAATAGATTTAAGTTCCGCACCTTTTGAAGTAACAATATTTCAATAAAAATAAATGTGTTGGTGTTATTTAAATAACAGCAGCACCCTTGCGAAAAGGGTTTTACCAACGAAGCGTACCGCATCTGAGTCTCCGTCTAAAGGGGCCGCGTTTGTTCTGACAGGCGCCGAAGTAACGTCTGAGAAATGGATTCTGCGAGTCTTAAAAATGAAATTCTATTATCATTCCTCAGCTGAGCCGGCGAGAAGCGCGTGTATGTAACAATATACAACGATTGTTATGTAACTGGTTACACGCACGATACAATACGAGCTTATATTTTGAACGCCGCTGTCACTGCTTCGTATCTCACATAATGCTTTTGAGAGTTGGTTTGTTCCGTGTACAGCATCTCCAGAGATGTTGAGCCTATCAATGAAATATTTATTTTTGTTGAATCGCTAAAAGGTAAAACATTCGTTATGCATTAAAGGAGCTTTTTAAGTTGTAAAGGTAAGGTATTTTGTGTATTAAGATTGGCAGGTTTTAGATCACAAAAGAAAATATAAATGAAAGAAAATTAAGTTTTTGAAGACTTGACACAATTTTGTATAAACTTATACATATGAACTTTATCTGACACTTTTATACCGGGTCAACTCAGCAGAAAAGAGACAGAGGGCAAGACTCTAGAATAGATGCATCAACTGCACTGCATCACCAATGCAGTGACCTGGGAGAACTGGAAGAATAGATACAAGACTAAAATTCTAATGAATAACTGGTTCGGGAGCAGCGAGCAACACATGTCGCCTTTAAATAAATGTTTGCGGCTATGGGTGTTTACGGAACAGGGTAGTTACAGGGTTTAGTAAAATGTAAAAACCAAATCACAAACCAACCTGTCGAAATCAAAATGATTTCATTGTTCTTCATTCATTGGAAATTTACCCTAAAACACTAGGATCAAAGACTATTCAACTTCAATATTCAATTTAGCGGGATGAAATGTCGGGTCGCAAAGCCGGAGTGAAACACGTGTACTTTGGTTGAAGATTGTATATTCACTAATTATATTGGCGTGCGCGCGCGGCGCACGTAAAGAAATATAGCTGACGACGCAGCAGTCAGGTTACACATAATGTAGCTTACGCTACATACCTCCCCTCTTAAAGTAGGCTAAGGGGTGAAAAAAAAAACAAAAATGAAATAATAAAAAGTGACACTATTGCGTGAGTGGCCTTGAGCGCCAGCTCACTACAGTATCGTTCACTTCACTTATATTGCACGCTTAGTTTTAAAATTTTGCTGTCGGAGTATTTTTGATGAGTCGGTCGATCGTGTTGTTAAATGCTATGAACGTCGACGGCGTCGGCGGCGGCGGTGATGTGCAGGCATTGGAATTTCGCTGAATGGCAAAAATCGCTCAGTGGCGAGATTCCGTGAATTGAACTTTGTAATATTACACGATGTGTCGTGTTGTTGCAATACCGTATGCAAGTCCATGGAGGGCATTGTCTGCAACTTCTTGGTACTTGCATGATTGGTCTTGGCTTGTTTTATGTGGTTTTTTCATAGTTTTCGTAGGTTTGCTGTTATATCCTGCTTGCTGCATGCTCGTCTCAAAGGACGCGGTGGGTCGGTCCAGGTGCCCAGTGGGACGCGGTGAGTCGGTCGTACAGTCTGGGGGACGAGTGCTGCAGGCTTGCCCTTCTGTCTTGACACAGTGAGTCGGTCGAGTGCCCAGTGGGACGCGGTGAGTCGGTCAAACGCTGGGTGACGGAAGGCGTCCAACATTCTACTGGCGTTTTTAGGCTCACATAGAACGATGGTGAAGTTAGCAGAGGAGACCTTGATCTACGATTGTGTTTTGAAGATACGGTTGGTGTAGTGATGGGGTGCTGCAGACGAAGCTTGGTCCTGGTCGGTTATTCAATTTGACGTGATAGGTCAGTGCCCAGTGCGACGCGGTGGGTCGGTCGATGGTACTGGGCGATGTAATGACGGGAGTTCCCAGTGCGAAGCGCTGTTCTGATCAGTGATGTACGGCGATGTAGAGATAGATGTCCTAGTTGGTGTTCATAGCGCCTACCTAGGATGACTGAAGATGCTGCTGCTGCGGGTTGCGTGCCTGTGATCCTGGAGTGATGGTGCGAATCTGCGGTGCCGCCGCTCGCTAGACGCGGTGTCTTGCGGCGGCGGCGATGGAAGGCTCTCGTGTTGCTTCAGTCGGGGTCACCAATTTAGCGAAGAAGATATGTCGACTCGCTAGGCCGGAGTGAAAGACGTGTGCTTCGGTTGAAGATCGTATATTCACTGAATTAAGTATTGGCGTGCGCGCGCGGCGCACGTAAAGAAACATAATGTAGCTTACGCTACAATAGCAATAAAGAAAAAAAGTCCTCCAAATACACTTATTTAGCCCGAATTACTTGCACAAAGGTTTTACGAGGACTATGAATTGCACACCAACTGATTTCACATTTTTGGCTTACATCTGATATTCAGAAGAACGAGTTTTTGTAACAGTCCATATAGTCGAGTTTTTTTATGATATATCTATGCAATTAAGTTTTAATAAAATTGTTGTCCTTTTAAAGGGTGGATGTAAGTGATTCAAAATTATGTAAAATGTTTTCGTTCGAATTTATGATATGGATGAGCATACGTAATTAATTCACAAAAACTTTCACATATTGTCGGTATTTCATCGATTCGAAATACAGATATTATTTATCGGTAATATCACTGACCATCAAGGAAACGCACCTTGAATTTAATGAAGGCAAGAAAATCAAGTTATTATTTCCACGAATTCTTCGAGGGTACGTCTTAAATCTTTAGAGAAATTAAAATAATCCTTCCAAATAATCCTTGGTGTGAAAACAATCTATTACCGTCTCGAATTGTGCCTTTACTCCTCGAATATAAGTGACGCAGAGTCTAATATGGGTCGTCGAAAGGTGTACACCTTTTATGAAAATCACAGATGCCTCTACGGGGCTAAGTCCTGCCTGCCACCTGTCATGCCATGCAGTCGGCGTAGCAGAGCTACGCGGCCTCGTAGCACCGACGTCACCGCTTGTAACGCTGGCGTAGCAAAGGACGCTCACAAAAGGACCGCCTCGGCGAGGCTGTTGAGTTGAATGGCCGCTCGTTGGGCTCCGGCTCCGCTTCCGGTTTTAATGCGTCTTACTTCTTTTGGATGCGAGATGAAATTTCAGCGTGCAATTGCTACGAATGTAGGCCAGTCTGCGGACGTCTGCCAGCGACGCGGTGAATTAATGCGAAGAACCGGTTCTTGGTTTTTCACAACGTTTTTCAACATGTATTATGCAAGAATGAGCTAATATTCACATAATTATAGAAAAGCTGTAAAAAAATTATTTTAAGAAATTTAGAATATATATTTGACAGTGAAGATTTTTCATAGTATTCATAATTGAAAATACATCTTATTAATTCAACAGGTAGGCTTAAACACCCAGTCTAAAAATATAGACAAATTAATAAGGAGAAATGGATGCGACTTTACAACGACGCGATGTTAAGTGCAGTATGTTTAAGCCTTGTGCGAACGTTGTATTCAGTTTACGTGTTACATGCAGTAACTGGAAATGTATGGCAAACCCACCGTCATTATAACGCATTTCCGAAGAAATTAGATAAAATGCCAGGACCTTTCGTTCGTATACACAGCTACATTGAACTTGATGGAAAAAACTGACCATTTTTCATTGCCGCTTAGACCATTTTTTTATCCAATCCAACCCAAGGTTTAACCCTACTTACGGCTAATTGCGAAGGGCGAAGGCTATAAATAGATTCCGAACCATGAAAGAGCTCGGATTAGTGACGCTTATACAATTTAGTCATTAAGAAGCGTACCCACGCCGCTGAGCTTTAACCCACTCCTTCTGTCACAACCCTGGAAGTAAGCATTGTATTGTAAAAGTACAGGTAAGAATCGAGATTTTTTATTAAAAAAGAAAAACGATACTGGTTACCAAAAATTACGACAAAGTTTTAAAAATAAATATTCAAACATAACGCCCCTACTTCAACGGAGAAAAGTTAAGAAAATTTGGATTTTTTTACTGTAGTAAGAAAATACTGATTAATTGATTGATTGAAATTGAACTTGAATTGACACTGAAAAAATACAATTCGCAACAGTTGTAAAGTGTATCCCTCGAAGAGAATTCTTCCAGTCGACCTTTGGGTGTTCGAGATGTCTATACCATATTATAGGCTTGTAACTTAATAACTTACAAGATAACACCACGAAACCTTAAGTGTTTTCATTATCCTCAAACGCTCACTAGTTTTATGAAGTGATTCAGTCGAACAAAAAACCGGCTATACTTATGGGGCCTAGGGGGCGAGCAGGGTTTATGCAGCGAATCAGTAAGTCTAGAAATGAAATCATAAAGAGCATTTACGAACGAATTGTATATAGCAATGAGACTATAACATCAAATGTCTATTTATTTAATCTAATTATGTTTATTAATCAAATGAATGATTTGATTTGGAATTTCTTGAATTTTATGTAATGTGTATAAAATTTAAATATAATCTTAATAATTTTATAGAATTTGATTTTTATTTGATTTGCAATTTTATCTATTTTAATTCGATTTGTATTGATTTTATTTTGATTTCAATTGTTTATTGTTTATTGCCTATTGTTTATTGCAGGTGATGTAGTGCAGCATAATATGGATATTATGGTCCGAAATATATCTTTATTATTATTATTATTATTATGAAGGATGTATATTAATACGAGAATTATAACAAGAGGCAAAAGCTTTTAACATATCGCCCACACGTTTGGATTGCTGGGTAATGGTTCGGTTTACGACGGCGCTGTACGTAACTCCACGTGAATAAGGCGGACAGGGGCCCTCAGAGGTCCATGTTGTGAGCTCGCTCTGATATTTTATTGCATTGCATGATGAATAGTGCTACGAAGAAGGGCGTTTGTTGAGAGCTCAAAATGCACTTCACGGTCGAGATTTTTATCTCCTTTTGGGAAATATTTTAATCAACGTAAATAAATAACATTACGTTACTTACTGAAATTAAACATTTTAACGACGATTTTAACGACATTCTACAGACATAATAGGTCGGGGAAAAAGTATTTTCGCATTATAGTATGTATGAACTTGTAATAAAATCTCTTTGGCTATACTATTTGTATCTGGCTGGTTTTGGTATCATTGAAAGTTTAAATTTTAAAGAACATAATTCCAAATTCAAATTAGGAAAATGTGTGATTCTCATTTGTTTTTCGTACTGTCAAAATGAGTGAATCTAATGAAGAAATTCGATACATTTTAAAATTTTACTACAAAAAAGGTAAAAATGCAACGCAAGCCGCGAAAAAAATTTGCGATGTTTATGGACCTAGTGCAGTGTCTGTGAGAGTAGCACAAATTTGGTTTAAGCGTTTTCAATCCGGAAATTTTGATGTCAAAGATGCACGTCGCTCTGGTCGCCCTATTACGGATGAAATGGATGCCATTTTTGAAAAAGTGGAGCAAGATCGGCATATCAGTAGTTACGACGTAGCTGAAGAACTAGGAATTGACCACAAAACAGTTTTGGCGCATTTGAAAAAAACTGGGTACACAAAAAAGCTCGATATTTGGGTACCTCACGAGCTCACTGAAAGAAACCTAATGAACCGTGTACTCATTTGTGATTCTTTATTACGACGTAATGAAACCGAACCATTTTTGAAGAAGCTGATAACTGGTGATGAAAAGTGGATCACGTATGACAAGAACGTGCGAAAAAGGTCGTGGTCAAAGGCCGGTCAAGCTTCACAGACTGTGGCGAAACCCGGGTTAACTCGCAACAAGGTGATGCTGTGTGTGTGGTGGGATTGGAAGGGCATTATTCATTATGAGCTGTTACCACCAGGCAGGACCATCGATTCTGAACTCTACTGCGAACAACTGATGAGATTAAAGCAAGAAGTTGAGAGAAAGCGGCCGGAATTAATCAACAGAAGGGGTGTGGTTTTTCATCATGATAACGCTAGACCTCACACATCTTTAGCCACTCAGCAAAAACTAAGAGAGTTTGGCTGGGAGGTGTTAATGCATCCGCCGTATAGTCCTGACCTTGCACCTTCAGATTTCCACCTGTTTAGGTCTCTTCAGAATTCTTTAGGCAGTGTCAGGTTAACATCACGAGAGGACTGCCAAAACCACTTGTCGCGGTATATTGATCAGAAGTCCCAATATTTCTATAGCAATGGGATCATGTCCCTACCTACAAGATGGCAAAAAGTTATCAAACAAAATGGTACCTACATACTTTAGTTAAATGTAAATAAACCATATTAAAAAATGTTTTGAATTTTCTTAAAAAATGCGAAGAAACTTTTTCCATAATTTAACATTTTAATTAAAAATAACTACTTTATGTATATACTGCAATGCTGGATCCGAACTAGCAAAATATACCATTCGCGGTTAGATCTTTGTACAGGCCTTTTTCTAAAATCAATATGCCCTTGCTTCATGGTCGATTCTACACTCATAAGTACATAATGGTCTTCCAGTGTTGCCATACTTTTTTTTTATAAATTTTAAATGTATTCAAAATGTAAGCAAACAAGAATTCTTGACGTGGAAATTCTGGAGTGACGCATACAAATGAAAACACTAAGGCTGAGATAAATAGTCGTAACTGAAACGAATACTTTCGAAAAGTAGTATTTGATTACGTCACTTTGACACATAATGGTATGGACGGAATGTCACTTTTACACTAGTTAATAATACTCTCGGTTAGTGTTATTTCCAGATGCGACTATTTATCTCAGACATAGTGTGTAAGATCGAAGAGTTGTCCATTAAAATAACCCAGAAAGCAAATATGCTAAAAACATGTTAACAAACATTCACCGAGCTCTTGGTAAAGTATCACACGTGTGTTGGTTGCGTTTACGGTAGCGGCTTCCTTATGAATAACATGAGCGTTCTCCGGAATTTGTCTGTTTGAGAAAAGGATATGAGGGTGATATTATATTTGTTATGGGGTGGTTTCGTGTCATACAAGCATTTCATTTTTAATTTTCTTTGGGAATTTCACCTGGCACCATATTGATATTTAAGTGTATTACGTTTTCCTTTTAAGAATTGTCAATTGATATTCAATTTATTGGCTGTTGGTCCTCAAAATAAAGTAGTTCTGTATTTTGAACACATCTAATCTTAGTAATACTTTCTGACCTGGAGTATTTATGACTATCTCTATGGTTAACACATTAGCGCAAAAGGGATTTTAAGCCATTTAAGTTTTTTTATATTGTGAGTATTTTTTTAATAAAGTTGTAACAATTTATATAGTAGCTTGAACAATTAGTTATTTAACAAAGTTTACACACAGTTTAAATTAACTAATGGGTGATGATTTTGAAAGAGGCCGACTTATTATACAAATCTGAATTTATTTTGCTCGGCGAGTTTGGTTTTGGAGAGCAATTAAAAACATCATTACGGGTGCTATTTATGGCTCCAACCAACCGAATATTTAGGATCAGGGTACCTAGTCTCACTCACACCGCCGATGCAGGCGGGATCGTGGGGGGGGGGGGGGGGGGGCAATGAGAGGGCAATTTCCCCACCCCCTGAGGGGGATTCAAGCAGACTGAAGCGATTGCGAGTGGCGTGCCTATTGTGGGTTCTTACTGACTATTGCGAGAATCTAACACGACCCTATCAGTGGATACCCTTATGATATTTTGCTTCACAGTGACAATTCCTGGTAAACAATTGTCCACGAAAATAACCATGTCGAATAGTGTCAGTTGTATTTACCTTGAAAATTGTTGGGTTTCAGTAGTTATGTGGAATAACTTAGAATTGATGTAAATTTAAGAAATCAAAATATGTATATAGTCCAGTATTTTTAAAGGAAAAAGCATTCCTTTTTTTCTTTTAAATTGGAAAAAATATATAATTTGATAATCATATATGAAATTTTATCCATATATTTATTCGAAATTTAGAAAATCGTATCAAGAAAATAAAACCGGTTAAGCGTGAATGTGTTCAGGTGCCCAGTCACTGCTGCATTTGGAATTCCCCTCCATCGTCTGATGATTATTTTGCAGTTTCAGAAAGAATAACAATTATAATTTTTAAACAACCGTTTTTACTTTCAGCGACGAAACTTAAATATCGGTCTTACCGTAGCTCATGCACCAAACGATTAAGATAATTATGCACGCCCACGTGGTTATAAACTAATTATTTCCGGTTACGGAAGTGCAGCCCGAATCTCTAGGTCAAGCGATTCTTTCCCATTATTCATTTAAATTTGTCAAATTCGGAAATGAATAAAGTCATGATTGAAATATTTTATGTCATTCTATGTTCTTAGGGTACCGTACCCAAGGTGTGCCAACGAAACCGTATTACTAAGCCTCCGCTGTCCGTCCTTTCGTCCGTCCGGTCACAGGGCTGTATCTCATGAACCGTATTAGCTAGGAACCGAATTTTTTATTTATTGTGTGTATTTATATTGCCGCTATAACAATAAATAGAAAAGATACAAAAAAATGATTATTTTTGCTTTTTTTTGCTCGGTCTTGATAAATGCTACAGCTTAATAATTGCAAAAGGACGGAACCCTTCGTGTGCGAATCCGACTTGAACTTGGCCGGTTTTTTGCTAAACCCCTTTGAAAGCAAGGCAGTAAAAGTGTTTCGATATTTTATACACCAACTGCCCTGGCTGCCGACGGCATATGCTCACGACAGTGACGAAAGTGATGGAATAATTTCGCCGACCGCGAGCCCCGATGTCTCGAGCTGAGTGTACCGATTTGAGGAGAGACGCATTCCAGTCACGTCACAGGCGCGCGATAGGCGCGCCGCGACTCCGTCACGCGTGCGCGCGATAGCCGCCGGAGGTAGAGTCGGGGTGCTATCGGGTGAACAGCGAGTCACTCGTAACAGAAATGTCTATGTTGTGAATGTAAAAACCAAACTCTACCACACTTCAAGTGTAACTTTTATTTGATAATTTTACTTATTTAATGGATACGACATTACCGTTATCTCATTAATTTTAGTTTCAGCGACATTTACATTCGTCGTGACATTCGTCGGAAGCAGGATTCGAATCTATCCCGATATCCCCGAATCGTCGGGATAGCTCAGTTGATTAGAGCAGTGGACATGTAATCCAAAGGTCGCTGGTTCGAATCCTGCGATTAGATTTCATGTGATCTATCACGATGTCCATCAATCTGTATTTTATATTATCTATAAGTTACCTATTGCTATAGATACATTTATTAAGTAAGTTTGTAATCCTTTCTCTCGTCCTTTGATACAAACTTTGCGTGCTCCCATTTCAAACAAGAAAAAAAGAGGTCCTCAAACTTCTAACTCCATACTCATGGCCCATCCACTCAGACGGATCCGAGAACGCGTACTTCGGATTCTCCGATCGAGAAGGAAGCAAACAACCCGAAACCCTAGCATGTCAATATGTAAACAAGATTAGCGGGGACTACAACTTTGCCGATAAACAATACCGGGAGACGGAGTAGCTGCGTACTCGGCCGCTTTCTATTTTACAATTTTAGCGGATTTTTAGGGTTCCGTCACGAAAAGCGAAAAAGGGTTATGGTTGGCTCTGGTGTCTGGCAGTCACGCGCTGTCCCAAATTATTCTCCACATAACATAACAGTTGTTTGAACATTCTGAAAAAAAAAACAAAACCAATGCAATAATAGTTGGACACCAATTAATTTATTTTGCAATAAGCTAGATTTCCCGCGAGCAGTGACGGGACCACGCATATGAGCACGTTCACACCTGACCGGTTTTTTATTCACGCGTAGGTTTCAGGGCGTGTATTCTTGGGATTCAGTCATTGCGGATTCAGTAGAGTTAACAGTAATGTCAAAGTAAATTCTTCTTCTGTTAACTCTACTGAATCCGCAATTTCATTTCATTTCATTTTATTTATTAATTCAACTTCTGGTATTAAAACTACACTAAGTCATGTCACAATTTGATTGATCCGCGGATTCGATCAACCAGTGAAGAAGAACCCGCAAAGAAACTTCACTGGTCTATAAATGATGTTTTTTTTTGGTCTTTTTTTTTTCGTCCACATAAATGATATAACACAATTATGATTTCATACCTAAATGCTACTAACAAACTTACATTGGTAGAACGGTCTGGAGCAATACTCAATGTAGTCAATGACTGAATACCAAGAATACATGTCCAGATCATAATATTGATCAGTCTTCGTACATGGTGTGCAGCTACCATCGTTGCGAATCCAACGTGGGATATTCTGTTCAAGATTATTATCTACTTTTAGAAGATTGTTACTTAAAAGAAAATCCAGCCCATACGTTTTTGTTAATACACGAAAATGTATGGGTAGGTTATATTTTTGCCATAACAAAAGTCATAGAACAAGAGCTTCGTACAGCATTTGACACCTTCAGCCATTTAGGGACGAACTTTAAAACAATCCCTGCTTGATACTCAGGTACTGCCGTGTCCGTCAATCGAACTATTTTACATTTATGCAGTGCTACAAAATATGCATACTTTTTCATTACATGTTATACTGACTTTGACAAATGTGCCAGCTAAAATTTATATCATTTTGTTGAATAAACTTTAAGATAATTTATTTTATCAAAACGCAATCAACCCTTTGACAGTGAGAAATTGTTTCGTTCAATTCAAACGCTTTTATTTGTGTGACGTATACAAAAACAATAACGAACAACCCTTTTCATTAGCAACGCCATTAATATTTGTCAACATTTCATTGAAAAGTTTCTAACAACGAATTGGAACCAATTTCATAGTTGTAATGCCGAGCTGAAAGCAAATAGTAATATTAAGCAAACCTTATTATGGATCAGTCCAGCTTATAATTGGGAACATTTATTATGTTATGTTATGTATGATATGGCCCTCAACTACGGTTAGCGACGCCCATGGGCTTTCAATATTTCTCGGGAGCTACGAAAACCATGCTAGGTCCTTTCTAATTTAAAGACATACAGGACGCAAGTTTCCACAATTTAACCACGCAATAAACAAAGTGTCTTAAATATCGGTTGATTAGAGGAGTCATATGAATAGTGAATGGGTGTATTTCCGCGTTGAGCGATGGTAAAATAGGGACGGAGGCACAGAGCAAGAACTTTTAGAATGAACGGAGGACGTGAGAATTATTAGTTTGATTTTATAGATCTTGTAAATAAATATCGAAAATTCAAATTAATCGAAATATTCACAGATGGTGAAAAATTTTGCAATGATGATTTATATATTAGTTCTGTTATTTTTGCATTAATCTAACTTCCATTTTATATCACAGTGAGTGAGTCACGCGCCTAGTCGACATTGCGTGTCTCTATCCTCCTGTGACGTTTTTTGCTGAGCGTTATACAGGTCGGAAGAGAATTCTCCATGGTACTGACGATGGTTGATTAATCAAACAGTTTTGATACGTAAAGAAAAACAAGATTGTTTTCTATTTTTCGAAAGCTTTTTCCATAGAAAAAACAGGAAATGTAGAGTTCTAATCCGTCTGAATATACTAAAGTCATACTATTATGGATTAATTAAAAATACAATGTTTCAAAGGCGATTGTGGCAACTATGTATAAAGTTAATTCCCTTTCGTAGCACGTTATTTAAGGGCAGGGTAATGGTGAAGCTCGGTGCATTCAAAGAAGCAATTTAGTTGTGGTTAAATAAAATAATTTTGGGTTATACACTAATAAAATTGTATTTGGCATTAAAAATAGGTTTTGATTTTTCTGGATTTAAAGAAAACGTTAGAATGAATACATTGGATACTTCTAGTCTAACACATTATTAAAATAATTCAAAAATTGACACATTTTCTGCAGCGTGTTTCTTGTGAAAAATGGAAACGAAAACCATTCGAGTTCGGACGAAAAGTAATTTATTTTTACCTACTTAAAACTCTTTCGTATGTATGTCACTAAACGTTTGTGTTTTTTTGTGTGATTTACAATTGGACCCGCTTTGTCGATACCAGAATATGGATCCGAGCGAACTCGAGGCCCTTAGGTAGTATTTTAAAAATAGGATTTATAATAGTAGGAATAAGCAAGTTTGGGCGAACTTTGCGTTTTGGATAGTGTACTAGCGCCTTAAATAGGGAGACACCATATGACATCGGCAACGGACCGACACCGTGTTGCAGTTGCATTCGACAATAAATTAACGAAGGATATCTCTCGGGCTGTCCGCTTGATAAATGCAACTAATTCATTACACAAACGAACTGCACGGGCGTGGCACACAGGACGCGTCAGCCGTGAGGGTTCCGTAGCGCTGCGATAACTTTAATTCCTCTAGTAAAAGTAGTAAAAATCAACTGTTTATTTATTCATACAGTTCATTAATAAAAATATTTTTTGGAAAATTTAAAAATAAACGTATTGTTCGTGTGGGTGGAAAATATTTTGAGCAACAATTAAGATACAAATATTAGTATAATTTTATTAGTTTCTTTATATTTAATTATATAATAAAACAGTGTTTGAATTGTAAGATAATGTTTTTTTAAGACTTCCTCAGAGAGGAGTGCACCATCTCTGGTTGTTAATATAATTATGCCTATTATATATTCGTCCTTATTTTTTGCTTGAAAAAGAAATAAGATAGATCTATAATAACTGTAACGATAACATTAACCAGAGTTGGTGCACTCCAGCCATTTGATTTATTTGAGTAAAACAAAAAAAATAGATTATAAAATTATGATTATTCTAATATAAATGGAAGATTCAATAATGAAGATAAACTTCGTGAAATCACTTATTCTAGAAAGACATATCCTTTAAGGTGGCCCAACCCGCTCATCTCCCCATACAAAAGGGGAAAGAAGATCACGCCTATATTTCTTGTCAAAGATCCAAAATTTTGCTCAAAATAGCTTTATTTGATTGAACTAGATGTCTGATGACCATTGACATTGTAAAATTGTGTTTGGTTTCCAAGTCATAACGTCCGAAAGTTCGGATTTTTCGCGCGTTTTATACAATAACTTTGGAGGTGGATTACGCAATGATAAAGTAAGAACATCTTAAAAAGATTAGTCATCAGACATAGCTTATTTAATAAAGATTTATAATCTATTTGGTTTTTGTTAGATTTTTGACTACAGCGGTCGTGGTTTACTTTTAGCTATAAGTCGTTTTGAAATTAAAATTTTCGTAAATCTTACCAAATCATACACTATGCACATTGTCTTTTTTGTGGACAGGTTGCATCTTCCTCATCACGGAGCCTGTCTTATTCTTAGAAACAGAGAAGGTCCCAGAGCGCAACAGCACGGTTTTGTACCGTGCCCGCAAATGAGTTGAGGCCGCCGGGTTGGGCCACCTTAAACCACTCAAAAAGATATTACAGATCATGTCAAACTTCTCAAATGTGGAAGTGGAATTACGAGAGTTATTGGAATCTATGTTTGATCCATGGCCTTTTGGACAGGCTGATACATGTAATTGTAAGCAATATTTTTACGCGTCTTATAAGCGTAAATATATCATTGTAAAACACCAAACTCAGGTAAGGCGAACACACATATTTATTAGTAATATTAAAACGGGTAGACATCATTTTGATCTGATCTCAGAACCCTAAATCCATGTAATAGTGCGCGCAAGCATACAGAACGCTAGTCGGAATTCTACAATTCTAGGAATTTAGGGGACTAATCTGCAAACAAATAGACACGCACACAGACAGGAGAGAGGTGTATGCTCACGAATTAAACCTGAAATTCAGGTACGACTAACATATTTTATGCAGGCAGGTTGCGGCTGGCTCCTCGTCCACACATTGTCTATATGACGAGGGTGTTTCTCCATCCGATGACAGCTTGGATTTATGGTGTGACAATATCATTTGAAAATACAAATTTACAAACAGTTATCGTTTTCTTCAACAAGGCCACATTGGTTTATTTTCTGCGAGAAAGTAGAACTCGCAATGGCCGATTAGCAATAGTAAAACTATTATATAAATTGAAGCCTCAAATAAAATTTGTAGTTTTGTTATGATCGTGTCCATGTGGAGGCCTACATTCAATTTATGGTCACAATAATTTATATTGAAATTTTATATAATGTTATCAGTCCTCAGCCAGTCAACAACGAAGAAGACTTCAGAAGATATATAATCATCATAACCAAAGATAAAAAGATGATGCTAACGATCATTAACATTTTCCTTCCATGAATTATTATTATTATTTATGTTAAGCGCGGCACCTGGCGTACGCCACAACCTCTTGAGGTGCACGACGACGCTCATGGGATTTCGCATGCGACCATCTGGACCATAGTCGCAATAGTACCAACCCGGGCGGGATTCACCCTACCTACCGGTCAGTAATAACTAACTGCTTAACGTGGAATCCGAACCATGAGCAACTAATCCCTTAGTCGGCTTTTACGAAATACACGGGAAGAAACTGGACGACACAAAGCACGTGCATAGGAACATATCATCCATACGCACGCAATATAAATAAAAACATAATATTTATGTAAGAATATAAAGCAATGACATTTCATAAACCGGCCTGACATGTGTGAGCAAAGGTATCAATCTTAAAATGATTAAACCTTAAAAAGTGTACCCGGTACACCGCAATATTCCCCTAACACCTGGTGCCATTTCCCTATTCCTGTCTGGTCCCGCTAATTTATAGAGTGGCCCTGTTGCGACAGGCTTATCAATCGGCAGGATCTCGTGTGACAAATCTGTCAGGGTCGAGAGTGCCATACGTGATATGCAGGAGGCATGTTCCGTGCGACACTCTGCTTCATCTATTAAGCTTGCACTAATACTCGTATGAGTACTCGGACGCGCGAGTTTACTTTCTTGGCAAGAACTAACGGAAGTTGGGAACTGAGTCGAATTATCAACAGGGAATAGTTATTTATTGTCTGATTTTGGCTCACCACAGTTATTATTCGCGGACAGAGTAGGCGATGATGGACTGAAAAACCCACAGTACACTCAAATAATTAATAGGGGAAATTTAATGTTAAATGTTGAAGTAATTTTATAGCTAGTTATAAGTATATCTTGGTCATTTACAGATCAATCGAGTATCGGAAAATCTGGATACTGATTTAAAAAGTCGAGCTCAGCCGACTGTAATCAATATGCTGGCTAGACGGTTTGCTTAGTACTCCATAGGTGAAAAAATATTCTAAACAAAGCATTCTAATAACTATGTATTGTATACAAGCCAGCTGTTGTTTGAGATCCTAAACAAGGTAAAACACTTTTGATCACCTGTTAGGTGATCACCTGTTAGGTGATCAAAAGTGATCATATTTCAAATTTAAAAATGTACCCATTAATGTATTTTATTATATGTGACAAGATCTTTATGTTTTGATCTATAAATACGGATTTTGTTCGGGTAAGTGAAATGGCGCAACCGAACGTTCACAATTTGTATCGAGAAAATGATCATGAATCGTATTTTCAAGCTTAAAGTCTGTTGGAAAGCATTTTTGTCTAAAACGCGTATTACGAGTGTATCGCTATTGCTATAATTTTATGTATGTATCACGTGGCTAGAAAAAAGCTAGTTCTGGATCGGCCTTAATGTGCAAAGTTCACGAGTTCAGATTCTCATTCGGTCTCATCAGTCGACAGTTGTTTACGGAGAAGAGAGTTAATAGTTTGAGCGATACTGCGAAAACGCATTGCCTCATTCGGGGAACGAATTTTAAAGCAGTTACTGAAAGTATTGACGGTTTGGAAAGTGAAATTGGAAAGTATTTCATTTTACCTGGATTTTATTCATTTTTTTTAATTTTTAATTTCTTCTATTCTATACACTTTATTTTTCGGTAGGGTTAGTTGAAAAATATTGCTTTTTAGCGATAAGCTCGCCCTTTACATGCATGTATTAAAGAGTAAATAAATAAATAAATAAAAAATAAGTGGTATGGTAGTGTAGATATAATAACGTACACAACATTTAGATCCGTATCTTACTGTTAATAGGATTTATCTTCTAATACATACCTTTATCATGGATATGTTTATGTGGTATGTCTATGATAACAAACGCAGTAAAAGAATTATTTCTATGCCAGAAATTTCCCATAGGAATAAACCGAGATGATAGAGTACCTGCTGAGTCTATCCTCCATATCCTGCCTTTCCGCTTTTTCTACACCAACAATAAGGAAACACATTATGCGCCCATGAGTATTCCCGACTGTGTAACTTCATCACTCGGCAAAGAGAGAATAGAAGCTGCCAGAGACAATCAATAACCGTGGAGATGACACTAATTACCGTTCGCTCGCTCGGAAATAAAAGATTGGCTTATCTGGCTAACTGCGCGCGCCAGAGATAGACATATCTGGTGCAAATGAGCGTGACTAAGATAGAGTTGCGTGTGTATCCAGCATTGTGTGTGAAGATTGATGTCTGATTTATGACTGAGAGTGGAATGTGATGTTGGGAGAATAGGCGCGAAACAATAGAATGCTTAGATTCATGAGGAAGGACTAAATGCGGGGAAAATTGCCTCGCCATAGTTTTTTTATAATAGTAAGAAAAATTCTATGTGTTTTGAAAATTGCATGAACATTTACCTGCAACTGGTGAAAGCTTTCTCATGACACACCATCGTGATTTCCACTGAAAAGAAAACAAGCATTATCAATTATTTAGAACAGAACAGAACGTTTCACAATTACAAAGTGGCTGCAACTACTCAAATGTAGCTTAGGTCAAGTTGATCGATGGTATATCAATGATTGTCATTTATATCAATCGAGAAACGTTTGAAGTCAGTTTGGTTGATAATGAACAATTTGCAAATACATTGAAAATGTTCAAAACAAAATTAAATCAATGCGTACCTTTTTTCCATCCCTAAATTTAACAGTTCCTTCTATGACCGTGTTGTCATCAGCCATTGTCAAATCTTGTCACAGCTCTTCATCGCACTTCAAAAGGGCACGTCGTTACAAGGTCACCGCGGACGTGGCACATCTTCACTTTGCATCACTTGGCACAATTCCACTTCCACTACCACTTTACATCATTGTTAAACTAAATATTTATCAAACTTTTACTATTTTCGTCCATTAGTACTAATTTTATGTGAATGGCTCAAAAGGTCTCTGTATCACCGATAAATACCAAAACAAATCTTAAAAATAAACATGACATCACGTATCTCATCAAAACATACCCTAATCAATTACAAATATATTTAAATCGATGCTTTATTGATCGTTACTTTCCTTCCAAAAGGCAACACCGCTTATTAATTTATGGATACACGTAGGTTCGTGTTTGTAAAAGGGACCAAGCAGGATGTCCTTAGGAATAGGTAATCCTTTCGTTGGGCCATACTCGTACGTTTTAATCGCTCCCCAAAGTGCTCTCATGGCAAAGTGCTGCCGTAACTTACTACCCTAATACAATACGACTATTATATTCTATCAAACGTTTGCATACGTACCTATACATAGATTGTAGTTGATGATACAATATGAGTTCGGATATATTATGTGAATTAGATTTTTCACTAACCATTTAATTTATTTAATTTTGTATGTAACAATATTGTTATTGCAAGATCACCCTTGAGAATTTTCGAATGTGTTTAAAAAATGCAAGATGATGAAGATGTTTTACCCTCCCCGGGTAAGGAATGTCTATCATATAAAATGAAAACTGCGTTATATTTTTTCCTTTGTTTTTTTTTTGTTTTTTTTTTTTTTTTTTTCTTGCGTTATTCCTGATTGACCAAATAGTTTCGTACCTATACTGTTATTGATTTTTTAATCCTCAGATAGTACTTATCGGACTGATAAGAAATGACGGGAAATTCACAAGATAGTACAAGTTGCCGGAGAATTATATTTTCTATCACAATTATCTGACTATAATTTTACTAATAAACAAATGAACTTACTAAATTGAATGGAAAAGCAGAAGCGTAAATAAGTCCGTCGAATAACTGGTTATCTGGCTGTTTATCAGACCATTGAAAAATCAGCCCTAAATGTGGAACTTGTATTTAATATAGCACAAATTTGTTACGCATGGTGGATGTTCATTAGGTTGTTCTTAAGGTCGGGTAATTTGAGATATAGACATAGGGTACCTAATTCAATAAAAATCGGTAAAGATGTAAAACACAGACAAAATTAGTATATTCATTTCTAAATTATTGCTAAGCCCAAAATAGAAGATACGGCACTTAACTTGCAGGAATATCAAACCTGAAAGGTAATTGAAAATGTTCACCATGGCGGCGGCAATTTCTTTTGGAAAACAAAACCCGCCGGCCGGTGTACAATAGAGTAGGGTCGCCCTCAATGTGTGGCGTCCCATTTAATCCGCGAAGGATTTATATGTAAAAGTAAACAAAGAGTAGCAGCAGGCCGCACGGCCGGGGCCGCTCCGCGCCTCCGCCTCCGCCGCTGGGCGTCCCTGCTGGGAATAGATCGTCGGCCTGTCACGCGCGCGCACGCGCACTGCACGCGACGATAACGCGGGAAGAATACGCCCGACGAGTAAGAAATGACGAAAGTGGCCACTGAAAGTCATCCGTATTGCGGCGGTTTCGTTTTTTTATGCAATCTGCAATCACGCAAATACACAAATACCGTTTTGATATTAGCCTAATACACCACATTCCCGAGGGAATTACGTGCCATTCCAGGACCTTACAGTTACGAGCACGGCTACATTTAACTGGATGGAAAACACGGACAATATTTATTGCCGTTTCGACACATATTTTCATCCAATGCGATGGTACAAAGCCGAGCCGGCTTAAACCCTACCACCTAGTAGAGGAAGGGGACCTACAGTTTTTCATGGATTCCGAACCAGCTCGCATTAGTGACGAAATGCACTTGTCCAACTCGGAAAGAGAAAGAAAGTGGTGCATGAACGGGGCGAGGATTTGAACCCAGATCTCTGGTATGCTACGCAAGTCCCCGCGCCACTAGGCTACGAGACGCCACGAGCGTTTTTCGTACCGTGCCAACTGGTAAATTTTAGTTCACCTGGCCAAATTACACGTCGTTTGACAGCATGATACGAAATTGCCTGCTCTTGCCCGTTCATATACTGTTCACCCGGCGTGTTGACTTACCATGGTATCACCTCTTATGATTTTTCATTTCGTATTCGAGGAATATAAGATTCAACGCCGTGATAATGCACTAAATGGCGTCCTGTGCAGTTCTTACGCGTCGTTGGAACTGGAGAACACCAGGAAAGAGCGAATTGGTAAGTGAACTGACTGACCGGCGCTGCCGTCAGTGTATGTTTATCACAAAAAGTGGCTACGATGCCGCTATACAGATAAGTTTCTGTCGCTACTCTCGTCTTCTCTGACTTGTTGAATGAGCCCAGTGAAAGATGCCCATTGCGATAAGTCGACAAGCTTAAGATAAGTAATTACGTTAATATTCAGAAGAAAAGATGAGAGAAAAAATACCATTTGTGAGTCGGTCGCACAAACGAGGGTTCAGTTTTATATATTAAATCCTTCTTAATTGGGAAACCATCTTGAAAACTAGCTAGGTCATTGAAACTGATTTAGTGAGACGATGGAGCAATATGCGGACAAAATAAATACAGCCTCCACTCCTCTTTATTAAATGGATAAATACACATAACGAAAATATGAAATTCCTACTTAAATATTTGTGTGCATTTTCGGAGAGCCCCTAAAATAAAAACGTAATTCAAATCCTTTAATTAAAGCCATAATAATCATTACCAACATTTGATATGAAAATGGTTGATATGACAGACGGACTTACCTGAAGGATTTACCTGCGGGACCATAAAATTTAAAGTCAACATGCATTTAGTTTTAGAAATCTATCTTCAGAACCAGTTGAATAATTTTAATTAAGTATTGAGACTTAAATTGTATTAAAAATCAGTAGAAACATCGTTTTAAATTTTAAAAAATTGCTTGGATCACTAAAACTGGGTAAATGTATCAAAAATAGTATCAACATTATGATTACTTCTGTACAATTGTATTTTTCAGGAAACAAGTTAAAAAAAACGTTCTAATCACTCAATTCAGGATAATTCAGGATGTCGTAAAAATACACCGCGATAAAATTAAGACTAATGAACGGCCCGGGCAGGAATTTATGTTACAAATTTCCCAGTTACTATCGTAAGTTCCGCTAGACATGTAAGACAGCGCGTGGTTATGACAGGGGCGTACTCAGGCGGCCCACACCGTTACATGTTGCCGTCACAGTATAGTCCAACAGTAGACGCACGTGGGTTGAACGATGGCCCAAGAAAAGTGGCATTCAACTCACATACAATTTAAGCCCAGTGGGTCACTCTCGGGTTGCTGGTACGCGGTACCGATTTAGTATTTCAAATGCGAAAATAAACAAAATATTGTAATCTGCATGCATAAAGTTTAATATAAAGCTGTGCTTTCCATTATTTTGTTTATTGCTAACAACATCTAAGGATAATGTTAATATATGATCAATAATAAATAAATAATCCTAAATATTAGCTTATTACATGTATTTGGCTTATGCTACGAGGAGCATCATTTGTGCACTTAAAGCCTTTGTTTCACATTCTCTGGTTGTCTACTTTTCGTGTCGAACATAAAAATATAACGAAGTAAAAAAATATAATGCAGATAACGGATTTAATTATTTTGCCTTTATTCTTAGAGTGTAAAGTGGAAAATATGTCATGATCGTTAATCGGTTTGTTATTTGGAATCCATGTAATACTGTAGGTTAAGTGCTACCGGGTTGGTGCCATGGAATTGGATGAAAACATGGTCTAATGGGCAATAAAAAATGTTCCATATTGTCCATCCAAATCAATGTAGGAAGGAACTAATGATGGGAAGGTCTTGGCAATGCACATAATTCCTGCTGGAATGCGGTGTGTTGGGCTATTATCATGACGGTGGATGGGGTATATTAGCCATCGATCCAGATACATAAAACAACTTGGAGTTGCTGATATGTTAATGAATTTCCGCTAACTGTACTGTCATCTATTAAGAAATATGTATGTAACCCAAGTTAACTGAAGTCTGCATCATTCGACTAACATATTTTTAATAAATGCCTAAGATTCTAAACATAAGGCGACTTGGAACAAGACATTTCGTCCGTCTAAAGAAATCGAAAACGTTGTAGCATTAAGTCAATCTTCATTAAAAGTATGAAAAATGCTTCTCGACTAACAGCGTCACGTAAGCCGGTCACGAAGTATCGCATTACACTATGAGCGACCCGCGTCGAGTCCCGCCACCCGACGCTGACGCCTCGTCCCGTCACGAGCAGCGACCGTGAAACGCTCGCTTCCTCACCCGTCTCTCTATAATGCGGTATAATTCCGTACCTGTCTCGCGAACTCTGTGCCCAGTTCCGCCCTGGGCCGGCGAGCTAATGTAATAAACCGAATGCGTTAGTATGTGATCGTATTGCATAAACATAAGTAAAAGCTAAAAGGGTCCAAGTTCGCGGAATGGAAACAAATGGTGGGCTCTCTTGGTCAATGCTTTTACGGCGGCACGTATTTGGTGGCGAATTTTGTAAAAATATTCCTTTACGTTTAGATATTTCAAACGCACAATATTTGTATGCTAATTTTTATATGTAAAACGCAAAAGTAAGAATTATCCGCAGCCTCATGGTAATTCGTGCTTTTCAAAAGTCACGTCAGAGGGAGTATATGCGGTTAGATTTAATAATCAGTAGATATTTGATTCATAAAAGCCTGAATAGCTCACTTGGTCGCAATTGTCCTCTGTTTTATAATTATTATAAATAAATATGTTTTTTAAATTTCACAGGCAAGTCATATGATTTTTGAAAATTTTGTAAAATGGCATAGTCATTGAGAAAAATCGTCAAAAATTTCACGTCTATCCGGCAATTCACCTCTACAGGTCGCATTTCTCAACCGATTCTCGTGAAGTTTTTTGAGCAGGTTTGATAATTACAATGCGATTCAAATAAAAATTGGATGGGATCACCGCCATTTTGAATTTCAAACTGCTAAAACTATAACTACTAAAAAATGGTGTAGTAATTTCGAAAAAATTTCAAATGTTGCCTGTCTGTCCGGCTGTTTTCCTCTACAAGTCGTATTTCTCAACCGATTATTATAAAATTGTGTAAGTGTATTTTATCTTAGTTTCAAAATATTAAGCGTAGTAACAATAAATATTACCCTTTTAACGGCATACTTGTACATGACTTTTCTTTCTTTTACCGACGAATGACATAACGGAAAGCAATGGGTCTTACGCATTGAGGTGAAAGCGAAACCCTTTCAAAACCCTTTGAATAAGATTAATCTTTGTCCGCGCGTGCATTACGCGGCCGGACCGATAACGTATACGACAAAAGAAGTCACCATTATGTGCGCAATTTGGCGAACCGAATCGGATCGAATGTGGTGGCCCTATTCTATAACATAAAATTCCGTGTCATCTGAAATTATTCATTACATTTGGTAAGCATGACAAGAGATTTGTAAAGTTTTGTGAAACAGAAAATAAGAGGGCATATCATAAAGTCCGAAAAAACAAGATACCATCAAAAACTCTAATTAGCACCACCGTAGATTCGTTTTTTTTGCTTTTACTCTCTCTTGCACTCACGAAAAATGTTCTGGTTTTTGGATTTTGTACTTTTTGGACCTTATGAAGGCAAACCAAAAATCAAATGCGTGAGGCTAACGTGCGTTAGAAGTTAATATTTTGAAGTAGGGTTGACGTACTCTCTGCGCAGCTTGCGCATGCGTGAAGAGTGACAAAGTATGATGGCGGTGTGACTTGGGGCCTTGTAGAAGTTTCGCTTTTTCGTCAAATCCCGGCGCAAAGAACTTTCACTTCAGAAAACAAAATGTATTTGCGTATGGCACGAACATTGGCGATCACCCTTGGTTTAGTGTGAAACACAAAAACGTTTGTTTGGTATTTTTAATCAGCCGAAATAAGAGTGGATATGATATAATTGGCAAACCCAAAGTCTTAAATGAAGCCCAATATGCTGAAGTAATACTGATGACCGGTTTGGGCGTGTGGATTGCGCCCCACCAGCAGGTTTTCAGTCATTCGGTAGTATTTGTGCATACATGACGTGTTGGAACGGATTTTTAAGCCATTGCCGTTTTGTTAACTTCTTTGACAAAATGCCTCAATAGAAACAGAATTGTTAGTTTATGCATAAAGTATATTTTCTTATATCTTGCTATTATATTAGTTTACAATTTTGAATAAGAAACAACGATTTGAAAAAAATTAATACAAAAAAGTTAATTATCAGTCTGAAGTTTTATTTGGACGTCCACGTATTTAGAGTTTCACTTCATATAATTCAAAGGTACATTTGTAAAGCGCTACGATTTGATAAGTCTAATGCTGAGATTCATAGACATTACTCGTGCTTGGCATAGCCAAAATATAGCTTCCGACTGTTTTTGACATTCGGTCCGTATAGTTGAAGTCAAAACTGACAGTCGAGAGACATACTTTGGCTCAGCCAAGTACGAGTAATGTCTATGAATCGCAGCACTAGTGTCTAAAGTAGATTTGACTAGTGCTATGCAGTTTTCTCACCATGAACGTTACATAATAGGGCAACGGGTCAGAACCCTTCCGATAGAGATCGTACTGCGGGGAATATCTTAATCGCACCGTCGTTATTGTTACAGCGAATAGAATCGAGTCGTTTCGATTCGACTAATATGATAAGCCCACTTTCTCCAGATAAGGATGATTGGAATAAATTGGCTATAAATCCTGGTTATGACGCAGCGTTGTTATGGTTACAGTAGGTTACAGGGACAGAACTTGCCGCTGCAAGCTTCTTACCTATGTACATCAATGTCAAAAAGAAGAAAGATTAATTCCTAGCACATTTTGAAAATCAGTAGACTGCATGTTTTTTTAGCTAAAAGTACCACGTTTTCTTCTAAACTGGATGAGTCATTCATTTTATTCAGGAGAATTCATCTTGACGTAGTTTTGATACAGAACTTCTAGGAATTAAGGAATGTGACATCTGAATCCGATTATACATACATACATGTCACATTCCTTGGAATGAGCGACGTAACTGCTTAGTACAAAAAAGTAAATTTTCTTCTCGGAATTAGACCTCGAAAGCACTACTTAATTTCGAGTTAATGGTGAGAAAAAAAAACCTTAACCTATTTTTTTCCCAATTTTATCACACAAAATATTCAAATTCAAAAATAAAAAAATATATATATTTTCAAATGATTTTTTTTTCATGCCATCGACTCTCAATCTACTTAATATGAGTATAAGCGCAGAAATGTAATAAAATTAAAAAAATATATAATGTAGGACTTTAACCAACATCGGGCTTTAACAGTATTATAATTATATACGTAACGCAATATGTATCTACAGCAGCAGGCAAGGAATATAAATGGCTAAATATGCTCAGTATTAAGTTTTCTGTTGTCCGAGCGCTAAACCGCAGACTTCACGCATATGTGTCCAATGGGGAAACGACGCAGAATATCTTCCAAAATGGGCCTTCACGTAACGCTTTTAAGGCCTATATTCGATGTGGTTTCCTATCCGTGTGTTACTTTAAGGAAGCATTAAGGCTTGGCTGTCCACTGCTAGGATAAAGTTTAATTTTACGCATTAGGTGCAGAGCGGTTGAAGAACGTGCGCCGTGGCATTCTCGAACGGATGCCAAAGTTCTACAACGCAGTACCATCTGAAACATCCCTGAAATATTTTCCCCATTTTCAAAGCATTTCATTTTCAAGGCATTTCGAAATAGGTTAATCAAAAGTTAAAAAAAATATTTACTCGTTATTAGAAGAAACACATGCTTATTAGTCAAATTGAAATTCCGATAATTTTTCCCTGACTATATAAATTAGTCGGTCGGAAAAAAATCGCCAGAATATCAGTTTAAGTGATTAGGTTTTTTTTCGTCCAATATTGAGTAAATACTTTCTATTCCCGAAGTTTCTACTATAAATCCTGAAACACGTTGTATATCTAAAGGGTCTGAAGTAAAGAAGTTTAGTTTTAAACAATCTAGTCTTGTAATATTTTTTTTAATGTATGGCTAACATGGATGGCTAAGACCAAACTCACTAGTTAGATATTAGTCCAACATACGTCATCAGAACTAGTAAGTAGTGCCTTTCCAGGACCTTACTTTTATTGCGCGGCTACGTTGGACTGGATGGAAAATACGGAGAATTTTTATTGTCGCTTCGGCCTTCGTTCATTCAATGCGATAGTACCAACCTGGCCGGGATTAACCCTGCCCCAAGTAAGTAAGAATGGGGATCAACGAAGAACGACAAATCCCTAAAGCGATTCTTTCGATATGCATGGTAAGAAATGCAATCACTTGTATTCTTGTTTAGTGCTGTAATCCCGGCCTACTCCTAAAGTAATTTCGAATGACTACGATAAGTAACAAATTTTTAGGACAATCAAGTTAGTAAAATTGTTGAGTCCTTCTTGTATTATATTGTATTGTTTTGTTTATTCATCATCCATAGACAGTACACTGCACTCGGATTCGTCATATTTTAGCATTGTCCAGTTCAGCAAAACAAAACACAGCGAAGAAGAACTGGAAAGAAACTCCGCTGTTTTTTTTTCAACGTCCACTTAGCCCCGGTTGCACGAAGAAACGGCTGAGTTAATCATTGTTCAAACACGTCACTTTTAGTGAACCGCATAGAGTTCGTTCCATACTGTCCACACAAAGTGACGTGTTTGATCATACTTTGACGTTGATTTTGATTTTTTGTTCTTTCGTGCACTCGGCCCTTAGTCTAAGTTTACAAAAGTGTTTGTCAATTATTTTAACAAAAACATAGGTAAAACACTAAATTCACATGAATACACAAAATTTACAATCCATGCCGTATGCAACAGTTCATGACAAATATCATTTTATTTGCAAAAAAGGAGGTAACTTGAAGACCGGCAAAGGAAACAGAATTATCTTAAAAAAAATTGGAAGCTATGTATTCTGAGTCCTATGTGTCTGACTCCGTGAGCAAAAGCCAGTAATATAATTGAGCAATAAAAAAACTGAAACATGTACAAATCATTGAGTATCGAATCTTTTATGATTTGAACATGAAATACTCTCAGCGAATAAACTATGTCATTTACTTGCAATGTTTAACATAAAACATCGTTTGATAGTGAATGTTCTACTTTGGACAATGTTTGCCCAATTAATGTTCTTCGAGTTTCCGTCTAGCTACACTTATTTAACAGAACTCCTCCTGCCAGGCCGGACCCGACGACCTCCTTTGAGCATCTTATTACTTAAAAAGGCAGCTCTAATTTATTAAAAGGAAGAAGACGCTCTTTTCGGGAGCCCATTTGGTAACTATGGAAGTAAAAAGGTATTCTGTTTCTTTTTGTATACGAAGAGTTAATAGATATATGTTTTACTTTCGAAACCCTTGAAAACTACACTTAGAGTGCACGAGAATAGATTAAATATGCATAGTCAATAAAAAAATGCTTTGTTAATCAGAATTAACGTGGAAGTAGGTGGTAAATTCGGATTAATAGAAATTGGAGTAATTTAGTCATTGTTACTTTTTAGGATTCCGTACGCAAAAGGTGCCAACGAAACCATATTACTGACCCTCCGCTGTCCGTCTGTCACAGGGTTGTATCTCATTAACCGCAATAGGTAGGCAGCTGTAATTTTCACAGAGTGTGTATTTATTTTGCCGCTATAATAACGAATAGGTAAAATTTGAATTTAAAAATGAAAGGGGGCCTCCCCTTCTTCTTTTACGATGGTACGGAACCCTTCGTGTTCTGACTCACACTTGGCCGGTTTTTTAAATTAGTTCCAGATTTTTTTATTAACTGACCAATTCCACTCTCATGACATTAGCCCAACACGGGGTGCCATATCAGGACCTTCCCTTAAATGCATACGGCTACATTAAACTGGATAGAAAACACGGACAAATTTTCATTATCGTTTCGACCACATTTTTATCTAATGCGATACCAATCCGGCAGGCTTAACCTTACCACCAAGGGAGCTGACAGTTTAACCATGAAACAGCTCACATTCGTGTCGAAATGCACTCATCCAGGTAAGAAAAAGGGGCGGGTATTTTAAAACTCATGGCATGCAAGGTAATTCGCAGCGCCCCTGAGCTGCAAGCGGCTCGTAGATATTGCTTAAAATTGCACAAACTTTTATTTAAAATGAAATTTCCCAAAATTTTAACGTAATTATTAACTTAAATGTATGTAGAGACCGATGAAGATACGCACTCAAGTGTTGAAAACCCTTAGAAGTGGAACATTGAAGAGAAAGTCCCTAACATTGACTTATCTTTAATTTAATTACAACATTTCGTAGCAACCCACGACGGATATTATCGTTTTAAAGTTCATTCACCCCGCTTCAATCTCGTAAAAGGTGCGACACTGAAATTCAAAGATAGGAATAAAATCTCAAGAGAAATGTTGACAAAACGCCCCATCCAGATTTTGCGTTAAAGAGAAAAATTGCATAAGAATTGGGTCAGAGTTCGACAAAAAACATTGGGTCAATACGTGCGAACGAGAAAATGGGGAACACATGTTTTTCGACGCTCGGGCCGGGAAAGAAAAATAATAAACTGCCTTACCCGCAATAACAATGGGTGCCCTTACGGACATTGGATTACTCCTTTTTCCTCTGAACAAAGGTTTTTTTTTATTGTATTCCTTTCGCCTGCGCGAGGCTTGCCGTGTAGGGTTCACTTTGTAGTCAACGTAAGGGAAGGATTGCACCTCCAATTTACGGGCAAAATATATGTCGCAGTGATTTAGATAGATCCCTATTGATTTAAGCACATCTCGGTGTTAAAAATTCTGAAACGTTTTTTGTTCATAATTCGCTTAGGTGAGGTTATTCGATAAGGTTAGGTAAGGGTAGAATTGTAGTAGAGACGCGGAAAAATCCATAATTTAGCTAGATCCGTAGTGATCTGGCAAAATCTCGGCATACGAGCATAGAATTATGGCCGTTTATTGTTAATAATTTTCATAGGTAATGTTATGGTAGGATAGGTTAGGTAGTAGTGAAGTAGAAATATTTCGTTAAACTCAAAGTGATTCAGCCGATTATTAACGTTTAAGAATAAACCGACATTTACATAGGAAATAGACAACAAATGTGGCGACGAATGAGAAACGACTGTTTTTGGTTTGGATTTGATAATGTAATAGTATCACTACCTATTAAGGGTGTGACGCGATGGTAAGAAATGTTGGTTCTAGGAATTATAGTTGCAATCACGATTACAGTGGAAAAGTCGCAGAAAACTTATTAAATACATGAAATTGTCCTCCATACAAAGCATACAAGACTATACGACTCCATACAAGATCATAGTCGTCCATACAATACCATTTTACTTCATCGTAGCACTTTAACTCTTAGCTCGGTGCATCTCTCTCTTTCTGAGTTGCATAAGAGTATTTCGTTACGAATGTGAGCTATCTGGTCAGAACTGTAGGCCCTGTAGGCGAAAAGAAGGTCGAAACGCTTTCAAAGATTTCGAATTGATCAGGAAATATGAAACTTTTTTTGACAAATATCCGGAAACGGAAAGTTTTTGCGACAGTTATTGTGCATAGGTGGATATTATAACTATAATTACCTGGTAGGCGGGAAATAGTAGGGACGACATTCCTTACCATAACATCACACCTTACATAATAATCAAATAAAAAAAACACTATTGTATGATGGTGAATGATGTTGAACAAAGTTGTGTGGTGTTCCATATTGTTGTTTGGAATTGCATGGTGGTTTATGAAGTGGTACTGTGTTCTACAAACTAATAAGCAATGCATAGACAATACAATGCAATGCAAAGATGCGAAGCGCAGCGACGTAACTTCGTCTAACATGTTCATGTCAAGCCTACATGTCAGGGTTTATCACCAAACGTGTCAATAAAAACGAATAACTCAAAATCTATCAATCAGGATACATTTAATATAATGTTTAAAAGTTTACTGAGAAGGGCCAGTCGACTTAATTTTTTCCTGAATTCTAACCAAGAAAGATTTAAATTGAAATATCGTCTTAATAATTTCCAGAAACTCACAAGTTACCTAGGCCACTTGTAAGTTAACAGAATTAACAAGTTTCCTGTGACAGATACGCATTTTTACGCTCTGGAATGCAAGGCTAGTCCCCGCGCCACGGGGCTACGAACCTTCTGCTGGTAATGGATACCGGAGTCAGTATTTTACTGCACTACACATGAATATTCGTGCATGCCCATAATGTAACAGCAACTGGTAGGTATATGCGTCAGTATCCATGGCGGGTTTCCAGTGTTCCGCTAAATGTAAACTTAAATTATTTACGAATTTCGGAAACTGTTTAATGCGCAGCGAAGTTAGCCGCTCCCGCATTTACATGCAAAGGTGAGCTAAAAGCCTCTCGCTTAACCCCTGCATGCGGGCCCACTCATCCCGGTGCTTCATGTTTCAAATGCGCCTCTGAAATTCAGCACCTCACCCAAATATCACATGCGGACTAAGTACATGCAAATGTGCGCGGTGCATCGCATTATGCTGATGCAACCCACATTGCGCTCGCTGCATTGTTAGTCAAAGCTGTCAACATTTTGACAGCGCAATTGACTGCTTCAGTTGATGAAGTTGGAGGTTCGGCGCTGGATTATAATCGGAAGTGGCAAGGACAGACGTTGAGACTTGAGACCTTGAATGAAATTGCGGATCCGTTTTTGATAGCTGGTGTTGAGGGGGTATTAGCACCTGATTGTATTTAGTTCCATAAAAGCGTAAGTAAAACAACATTTAATTTTATTTAAAAATAATTACGACAAATTATTTTATTTAAAAAAAAACTACAAATATAGATAATCTAAAAAGTACATTTGTAGATTGATGGTTTCGCCATAAAATAAAGACAAACTGTAAGACGACATTGCTTTAATTGCTTAAACGGAGCAAGTATGCTTAAAAATCATAAAAAGTTTAAACAAAGAATGGGAGCGTAAGATATTAATAATTATGTGCTTAAAATACAGCTAAACAATTAATTTATTTTTTATCTTTTTGATATTTCAAAATCAGTTGTAGTTATATTTAAAAGTAATAAAATGTCCTTTCATTTACGCCCTTATGGAACTGAATGCAATGAGGTGCTAACATCCCCTTAATACCTCTCTCTTTTTTCACAGATATAAGGTTTGTTAACGATGGTTTCTCAATAATTTAATCCAAATATTTTATGTGCCTACTATAAATAATTGATAATTGCACTTCGTGGATCGGAAATATTGTAGACTTGGATGGTTGGTAACATTGAATTAAATGAAAGGTCTAAGCGCCAATAAAAATGTCCGCTTATTCTATCCAGTTCAATAGCTGTTTTGTAATTAAATTTGAATTGTTTCTGGCCATTAGATCACAAATTAGTATTAGAAGATATTATTTTAGCCATATATATCCAGTAAAAAAATTAAAAAGATAGATAGGTAGGTTTTATTTTATCTAAATCTATCTAAAATAATCTAAATTTAAGTGACAAACAAAATGAATAACGCAATAAAAGCATTGAATCATAATAAACGGATAGACGTAAAAATTTGGTTTTCCGTCTGCAATTAATAAATAAAATCTTTTTGTTGTTTTATAAAAACCGTTAATGTAATTTTATTTGTAAAATCGAAATATTTTAAATAAAATAATATGTCTAATGCAGCGGGCATAGAGACTAAAATGCTTGAAAACGTACCAACATAAATCGATATTTTGGCAGCCTAAAATATGGAATAATTTTTTTGTTCCGACTTCTTTGTAATTTTTTGTTCATAATTTAAATATATTGAATACAATAATACGTTTAAAACTAACAACATAATCTATTTTATTCATGTAAACCTAAGATAATTTACAGACAATATTTACTTCTAAAGTTTGGTATTAGCTATCCAGTTAAATAAAAAATAACATTCGATATTCGAAATGGTCAATTATAAGAAAAAATCTTAATTTTAAAACTAGGAAAAATAATATCAAAGGCACACAGAAAACACGAAAGGTCTAATCCATTTCATCGCTTTCTTAGAAGATTAGAAGCGTCATTGTTCAAGTTATATGCCTTCTCTCCAAACAAAGAGTGCGAAAAATCCAAATGAAAATCAAACAATTTCTACTTGAGAATTTGCGCTGTAAGGTCATCTAAGTTTTGATAAAAGTCGGACAAAAGTATCTTAACTGGCAAGTTGACGCTCAATAAACCATCGATTAAGAATATTGTAGATAGCTCGAAGAATTATTCACCTTTAACCATTAATTAAAATCCAACCACCACTCAAATGCTACACTGCCAATTTTGTTTCTACTTCTAGTAGACCACAAATTTAATAACACTCCTCGAATCACATCCACTCGAGAGCACAACACAATTTCATCCTCGCTTTGGCGCGCGCCGCACTTTTTTTTACTGCAAAACGCGAAAGTTGAAAATGTCTGCTTTGCGCGCAAAATCGTATTTCCGAAATCGGTTCGCGCGGCAGAGGGACACGGAGGAAACCGTCCGGGACGAGCCTCGTCGGCTGACTGAGGGTCGCTCCCGCCGCAGATCTCCGGGAGGGCAAACGCTCTTCGGGGAGAGGGACGGAGCGCTTCGGGCAGACAGGGACAGAGCTTGCCCTCTGCGATCGGCCGAGAGTTGAATTCAGTGGGGAAACGCTTGACGTGCGGCTGATTTTTTTTTAATGTTTTCGTTAAAAACGGAGAGATATTATCCAGGGCTCAGCCGGTATGCGCTCCGTTAATTACTGTCGCGGCACTCACTAATGAAATGCGTTCGAAGTGTAGAGTGCAACGGGGCGTAGTGGTGGCAGTGGGTACTCCTTTGCTGTGTACGATGTTGCAACGACCACTACATACATTTCGGCAGCGTAGTCTTCACGTTTTCACAAGACAAAAAAGTAAAAAAAATCTTAAGTGTCTACTTACCGAGACATACATTCTTAAAATGTATGTTTTCGTGTTGTGAAATTTGACACGATGTTGTAACCATCCATAAGGAAGGTATTGGCATGAAACCTAGATCAGACGCAGCGTGTCAGGCTAACGTCATGGCAGCAGGTGTGATATTACCCATTTATGTCAGGTTGCCACGTTATTACGGAACATTCGATTATTATTACACTAAATTAACCAATTAATTTGTATGGCAAGTTAAAAATTTTACTTAGACGATACCTAAAAAAATTGTTAATATTTTTTTATTTATTTTAATTCCAATAATCATTTCCCCAAATTTCTGTCGTGTCGAATTGAAGTTCGAAATATTATTTTTTAAAACGTTTCGAAGAAAAAGTATTGAAAATATTTTAAATTTTCGCTGATAACCGCCGACCCATATCCATGACATTTAAAACAATAAAATATTTTTAAATAAAAAAGGACCGCCTTCAAAAAAACCGGAACTAAAAAGAAAAAAATAATTGGTTACTTTTAATTAATGTACGAAAAGCTATTTTAATTCTAACTAATTATGTACAATTTCTTAATTTTTAATCATCTTTTGAAGTCGGTGCCTTGGGTAGAGTTCGCTTCGCACGCTGCTGACCGAACAGACACTATTTCAACCGAACACACCCGAAGTCTACGAGAGCGTAAACAACCTGAGTCAGCAATGATTGGTCCATAGAGCATTTTAAGCGACCGTTCATCTAACTGGAGATGCCCTTAGCGTTAGTTTACGTGCAAGCTGATATCGATACTGCGCAGCGTACTGAAATTGGGTTTCAACGATTATTAGTACTTTCGGTTTTATAAGGGCGCGCACTGGTGACGGAGTACGTTAATTCGCTGCTCTGTGTTGATTGGTACTTCCTACGACATCGTTGTCTGAACGAGATGATTTCTGCCGAAATTGGTGGGATATGTGCTAACCGCACAGTCGTTCTGACATGTAGTTGAGAGCTGACACCTCAAAGTCGCTACCTATTGTTTTCTATTCTTTTTTTATATTTGTATTTTTTTTGTTTCGTGTTATGTAGAAATATGGTAGAAATAAAAGTACAAGCTACACCTACCTAAATATTTACCATATAAGTGGTCGTTGTTTTTATATTGGTTTGTTTGTTTAGTTTGTAGGGTTTTCTTGTAAATATTTTGTTTTTACTGTGTGAGGTATTTAGTTTAACTATAAGGCATATTTAAATTACAAAGTACTTGCCTAAATATCTACTTACATACGTTTTTCCGACCTGTTTGTTTATTTAATTTTTATCTTTGTGTTTTGTTTAAGTAGGTAAATGTAAGTAGCTACCACCTATACTATTTCTTTCTTAGCCATAGGTGATATTAATCTAACTACTTGCAGCCCTTACAGAACGTCTACCCAAGGCACCGACTTCAAAAGATGATTAAAAATTAAGAAATTGTACATAATTAGTTAGAATTAAAATAGCTTTTCGTACATTAATTAAAAGTAACCAATTATTTTTTTCTTTTTAGTTCCGGTTTTTTTGAAGGCGGTCCTTTTTTATTTAAAAATATTTTATTTTTTGCTTTTTAGTGGTGGCGTAACTTTTGACTCAAGGTGGGCGAGCCCTCCTGCTCAACTTCGCATACAAAGTGGAAAGAAGATATACATACATATACAATACAATACAGTACAATGAACGAGCATTAACAGAAATTAAACCATTGAGAAATCTCATTTCTGACGAAGTAGACCGGTATCTATCTGGATTCATAAGTTCACGGTTGATACGTACGATAATTGATACGATGAGATCACGTGAGATAGAGTGCTGTGACAGACGGACGGACGGACGGACAGCGGAAGTGGGAACGGAACCCTAAAAAGACAAAACAACGAATGACCGGAACCGCTGAGCTTCTGAATTTCTCATCCTTCCATCGTTCCGGATAGTCGGTTTCTTGCGTAAGTTTAAGTTGTATGAAAATGTTTACATATCGGCCTCGTTTATCCCCCCTTAACAGTTGAATTTTGTAAAATCCGTTGTGAGCGAGCCTTTTCGTCTTAACAAGAAGTCACTGAAAATTTTAATTTTCGAGGATAATTGGTTTCAGAGATCTCAACATGAGTGGTTTTCGCCTAAATGTGTTCATTTTGACCTGTTTTACCCCCCTAATAGTATAATTTCCAAAAATATTTTCTTCTTAAGCATTCCCATCTAAAACAAAACATACTCTGACATTTCTGGGTTCAGCGGCTCTAGAGATAGAAATGTGTACAATTTGCCCTCTTTTACCCCCCTTGAATACCCCCAACAGTTGAAGTAAAAAAAAACCTCTCATACAGAGCAATCTCACCCGAAAAGAAAGCTACTGTAACTAAAAACTCACATTTCTGGGTTCGCGGGCTTAAGAAATTCGATGTTTGTTATAGTTAAGTACCAAACTACTGAACCGATTTTGATAAAAAATAAATGGGACCAACTAGAAAGTATAACCTTTCGAACAAAAAAAGAATTTTCCAAATCGGTCCAGGGGTCTTCGAGTAATCGGTGAACATACATAAAAAAAAAAAAAAGATTCCGACGAATTGATAACCTCCTCCTTTTTTGAAGTCGGTTAAAAAATATATCATTTCAGATTACCGGTAGTCAATGACAAATTTAATTAAAAAGATAATGAATGAATAAATGAAGAGAAATTAAATACTTATATCAGCATTTTCAAAAATTAATCCCATTAGGGGTGAAAATCTGTGGAAAAAGTTTGCAAAAATTGTATTTGGTGTGTGGTCAGAATTAATTTAATCAATCAATCAATTAATTAAATATCTATTTAGATTTTTTTATTTAACCTCTTGCAACGTTTGTGGCACGTGCATTATTTGTAATCGTATTTAGTTGAAAGCGAGTAAAATCCTTTTTAAAATGAGATCCCTACTTGTCAAATTCTTTCTCTTTTAGCTCACCCGCAAAGTAACTAAACGTGACGGTAAGTAGCACTATATCTACAATTCAGGAATAGCCTGATGGTTACTAGCCCATATTCCTATATTTCTTTCAGTGAATGATTTTTTTAATCGGATGAGTACTAATATACAATATCAGGTTTTTATGTGTCCTGCTCAACAGTGAGCTCACCTAGCAGCCTCGTCGTGGTAACATCTGAAGGCAGAACCTCTAACGTAGTATACATGTAAAGAGCACAGGGTAAACGGTTCATAAGTCCCGAACGGACGGACGGACAGAGGAAGCTTAGTAATAGCATAGACTAATTATACTTACTGGGTAAGTATAATTTATAATTATACATATATAATAAGTATAATTTGGATAAGGAATTCTGAGCAATATATAAATAATATACATTCAACATTAACGTAAATATCTACGGGATATAATTTAACAAAATTGTGATGAAATATTTTGTATGAACGTGAAAATTGTCCATTAGTAAAATGCATTTCCTAGAATTTGAGGGGTGGGGTGAGACGGCAGGGAGAGAGGGGCGGCGGCGGGCGGCGGTGCGTCGCAACTTTCCGGTGATTTATTTAATTGCCAAAGTTGTGATGTAGGTCTGTCTGCTGGGCTGTATTTTGGCACGCCGAATTTGCCGGATCACCTTGTATCGTGCGAAGCCACGATTGAAGGAGGGTATCCCCAGAGCGCTTTCGCCCAAAACTTCGTAGCTCCAAGCTTGAGCATCGTTGAAAATGTATTTATGCATGTAATCGTGCTTCACTATTTCGATACATGACGTCAGGGGGTTACCGTGCTAATTAACTAGCCCGTGAACAGTCAAGTGATGCTTAATGGCATTTCGTACCATGTCAGTCAGTCAGCGTGTTTGCGTCCACTGCTGAACCAAGCTTCTCCAATTCTTCGCCAGTGCTCCCGGCCCTCCATGCTTACTGACAAACGACGACCTGAACTGAAATTTAATTCATCTAATATTACTAAAATTTATTGTTTACAAATGGTGTCGCAGAAAGTTCCTTGAATCCTGAATACGTTCAGTTGAATGTATCTTTAAAAATCACTGCCACGAAGGATACGCTATTCATGTGAACTAGCTATTGATTTTCTAGTTCGAAACCTAAACAATACCGTTAACACGATGACATTGGACGGTGTAGCAGTGTTTAAACATGATTTTGAGCTTTATTACGGGGTTTTTATGCACATAATAATCTCAAATTACTAAAAATTCTCTGATATTACATTAAAATAAAAAAAAGTAATTTAAAGCAGCTCAGCGAAATAAATTGAAAAAGCAAGGAAACCTAAGAATGTGGAATGATTTGGCTAGTTATCCTTGACCACAGGAGGCGTATACTAAATTATGCCCCCCTCTTTTTTAAAACGAGTCCTTGCTTCACAGTCGATTCTGAATACCTACATTATAATATTCGTTAAAAATAGCGACTTAGTACGAAAAGGTGCATTTTACATACTTAATACACTTCCATAAAAGAACCAGTAGGTTTGTCATATCAATGTTCGGCATTCAAAAACGCAAAGCGTTCGGCGGACAGACACCGCGTTGAAGAGTGGTGACGACGGAAATACATTACAATCGCGTTGGAACGCACAGAGCTGGCTAAATTTAAATTTAATATATTTAAGTGATTGCAACATTCAAAAATTACTCTAGGTATCGATATTCACTCATATCTATATTATATAGGTATGTTTATGTATATTCACTAGTACATTTTAAAGTAAAAAACATTTTTTCTATGGATCTATTATTCATATTTTAACCAAAGAATCGTACATCTGTATATGTATATCTATAGATATGTAAAATCCATCTTCATCAAAAAAATTCCATAGGCCAATGCAGAACATGGTTAAAAAAATATAAATATGCCTATGTGCATAGTGAGAGTAATGATAATTTTTAACGGTGTAAAAAAAAATTACGGATAGGATGATTGATAGAGATTATTCAACTAGCGACATCTAAATTGAATATTACATGAATATTTGCTCATTTTAAAAATCGTATTTGCCTTAAATTATTGGAAAATGGTAATGTCGGAAGCATTAAAACATTGACAATGTAATTAATGTAAAAACATATAGATCTGCAACAGTAAGACACCTTATTAATGAGTTCTTATATTTGTGATATTATTGTATGGTTTTAGTCATTCGTAACTCTTCGGTTCCATTCCTAATGTCGATATGTGTTTCTGTAGTTTTGTGTTTACGAAATCTTTTTCTGATTTTTTTCTGTCGACTTTTTATGTTGCTGAGTGATGGAAAAGATATCGTTTATGATCTGGTGAGTGCCGAAGAAAATGACGTATTTAGAATTCTGAACATAAAATGTTGGTTTCAGTTCATGTCACACACTTTTTGTGCTTTCACAAGTTTTGTGATTTAAAATAACGGCAAAATGTGTGTTGGATCTTATTTACTTAATCTGTGGTGTTGTAATACTATCTCAGTTACTATTATAATGTAAAACGATAACAACTTATATTACTAACAAATATAACGTCAAGCCATTCTTGTGTTGTTCTTTTTAAATACGGACATGCAAATTCGTTGAAAAAAAGCGAAGAACGCGATGTTTCACTCATCGAACTAACAAACCTTCATAATAAAATACTCAAACAAACTAACAACATTTTAATTTTAATTTAGAATTGAAACCGTTGAATAATAAATATATTTAAAGCCTTTAATGATAATCGTAGTTTTTTTACTTCAATCTGTTGGTGCGTTATCTGTGAACGCCCTTATATAAAATCACTTCCCTTTACCCGCCGCGTACTAATTACGGGATAATAATTCATAAATGTTACTAAACAACCATATTTCAGAGTCGCCCTCCCCTCTTTACTACGGAGTTGACGTCAAAAAGTCACAGATGTTTATTAATGCTGTGACTACTCAGAAATAGATAAGGTATTCCGAGAATTTTAATTAAAGAAATAGGTCTATATCGTAATTGTACAATTATTTATCTTGATCAAAGCTATCTTAATGTTCAAGGCATAATTGGCATTGGATGTCTGTACTTGGTAGGGTTTTCATGAAAACTAGATACTCTTAATATGAATAAATGTTTCAGTTCAGTTCATTGCCACAAAATGGCGTTTATTTTCATATTTACATTATGATATTTACATTTACATACATGATTACATTATGCTGTACACGCGAAACCTTTCGGTTTGTCTGCGTGTGACTATACGTGGGCTATTTAATGTTTACATTCCAAGCAATTTTTGTTCTTTTACATTGCACATTTATATTGCATAACATGAAAAAAAAAAAACCAAAAGAGATAAATATATTAAAGTAGGAATGATAAGGTTTACATAATTTAACACATATTTAGATGGGTATATAGAGGTAACATACAAAACAAATAAAAAATTTAAACTTAACTTAAATTATCCAAAAGATAATCTTTGATACATTTTTTAAATTTAGATTCGGGAAGGTCTTTCCGTACACGCAGTGGAATAGAGTTAAGTAATTTAGGTACAGTATATTCGAGCGTTCTTCTTCCATAGTAATTTGTGGTTTTGGGTATTACATATTGTTCCTCCTGCATCAATCTGGTGCAATGTGAGTGTTGAATCTGTATCTTGTGAGTTCTTTCGTAATATTGTCTGGTGAACATTTTATGCTGACACATGGCCTTAACCGGCAACACTTTGAAATAACGAAATAAGTGATTGTGGTTTCCGCTAGCTTTTCCTCTTTCTGCCGGAGGTGCGATTGCCTTGAGCAATCTATACTGTAATTTATATACTTTTTCAAGGTGTGTGTCAAAAGTCAACCCCCACACCTCGACCCCATACATGATTATCGGTTCGACAAGACATCTATACACTGTAATGAATCCACCCTCCTACAATAACTTTTTCGGCCGGACTCTTACATAAATGGCAACGTAATCGTCTGAGGATCCTACATTTCCGTAGATGTTCAGATTCAAGCTAAATCGTCAAATTATATTTCATAGAGTTTATTATTTATTTCACATGGTCATAATTAATTTAGAAAACCTTTTATCGGTAGATAATGTCATTGTAAAGATGTACATGTTAGATTTGGTTCATTAAATTTACTTTCAATGAATCGTCATGTGCACTTATCAGATTCATTGAATTCTGAATATACAGTGTCGGACTCCAAAGCTTGTGATTTTGGATGCTCGCTTAAGGGATCCCTTAGACTCTAAAAGAGCCTCTCAATGGCCATCGACACTCACGTATATCCGACACTGATATATGTAATCGATTCAAACCGTATTGAATGGGTCCTAATTCTTATCTAACCGATCAATGTCGTAAACTTATTCGTAGATATTGTTCAATCATTTATTTAAAATTGGAAGTTGTGGGCCCACATTAGAAAGTTATAAGTATTTCTTAATAATGATAATACATTTATCCACGACTGTTTTGAGTGCAACAAACAACCCAGAGTAATAGGAAGTCAATTATTCGAATCGCGGTGACCTGTAACGCCTTAGTTCACCAATAGACAAATTGACATATTGAAGGTTATTATACGTACTGATGATGAGTATTTCCGGCATATTTATATGAATGGTTAGCTTATATACTGATCATAAAATGTGTTTTAACATCAGTTCAGCCAACATAATAGATTAAGGAGAATAGGCTGCATAAACACTTTAATCAGGGGCTAAATGCGCAATAATAGCAAATCAATGTAGTAATAAAACCCATTAAATCTCTTTTAAAGGCTCAATACACAGTAAGAGAAGATAATAGATGAATTAGTCCTTATAAGACCACCTTACCAAATGCTTGCTCCATGGCTCAATACACAGTGTCAGCAAACCATTTGGCAATATATTTTAAAACCCATTAAAACTCTTTTAAAGGCTCAATACACAGTAAGAGATGATAATAGATCAATCAGTCTTTATTAGACAACCTTACCAAATGCTTGCTCCATGGCTCAATACACAGTGTCAGCAACCCATTTGGCAATATATTTTAAAACCCATTAAATCTCTTTTAAAGGCTCAGTACACAGTAAGAGAAGATAATAGATTGATTAGTCTTTACTAGATTTATTATATTATATTAAAGTTGATACGGCATTTAAACAACCACTCATAGAAATAGAACATTTACATTCGTGTAAATAATTTAATCCGACTGCAGTACATTGAGTACTGCATCCAATGCAAAAATATGTCAAAACGTTCAACGATGACAGTAACATTATCTTGGTATAGTAATTTTATATTCATTTCCAACCAGCTCTGGAACGAGGTTCTCAGTTTAGATGGTATTCATATCACCCCTACTCATCTCTAAAATCAAAGCACCATTCAATACTAAGCTGATCTGTAGTTAGGTTTCGAATGTTGATGAATTATATACCTAACCCATCCGTTTGTACCTTGTGTATTACAACAACGGCTCTATTCCCAAAACCCTGAATACATACCGCATAAGATGTACACATATATATTGAAAGTCTGACCAACTTCGGTATGGCCCGGTGTTTGTAGGCTTAATAACATTAATGATAATTTGTAAACAATGGAAGTTATACTTTGTATTTATGTAAACCCTCATCGACACTAGGATAGTCAAAATATGATCTCCCCTTTTTATATTGTTATTCTGTTTTTAAAGAGAATAGGAAACTTCAACAATAGATCAAGGCAATTGCAATTTAAATAAGGTAGCACCGAAATGTAACCAAAACTCAAGAAAACAACAATGTATTAGATGTGATTTTTCCGAGTCTAAAATCCCCTTAATTCGTCCAACATTCATACAACCTTCTTGAACGACAGTTCGCCACGTTAAACTCATAGAAATCCGTAAACATATACGGTTACTTATATCTAGCTCACGGTTAATCATTCATCACATAAATTTACTTATTTTTAACTACCTAACTCGGATTAATCACAACATGATTATTAAGTAAAACAATAAACAATCTGATCTATAGTAAATTTAACTTATTTCAGCACTACCTTTTATAATTCGGTGTATCGGCATCACATGGGTAGACTGATCCTATCAGAAATAATCTGGTTTCTATTTATCTTGTTTCATGCGATTCATTTGGGTATTGTAGGCAGGCTACAAAAACATAAATCTATGTAAATGTAAAGCAATATGCTTCCTATAACAGAAACAGTCAGTAACTGTAAATATGGTTTATTCTTCTATTCAATTAGGTGTAAACAAACATTCATTATGAATGTCTAAGGTGAAAATAAGTTAAATTTATCTGGATGAAAACTTAGTGCTGTACCTATTTAGGTGCAGCCAGGCCTAGGATGGTAGACGCACAAGTTGGTGAACCCTTCAAAGATAATAGCTTGTCCAACACCAACATGTATACACCATTACGCCTTCTTCCAAAAAGGATTGGCTGATATGATGTATTTTAAGTTATGTGCATCTTCCAATCGCAAATTTACTTATATCTAACTAATCTCTGCCTCAATTACTCCGAATGCCAAAACAAGATAACTTCCGAACCTTTCAGTCAGCGTCTACACTACATCAACAGTACCTCACAATCTTACAATTTCAAATATCAAAATAATGTTTACATATAACTTTGAAGCAAATTTTATTATTTTGAATCCATTCTAACATTAATAAATCAACATTTCAAAAGCTATGAGGTTTGGTTGACTTTTTTGGGTGGGAATACCTTAATTAACAATACTGGAAGCATTTAGACTCCACGTTGATTTTGAATTTGAAAAGATAACTAACTGCTAATGAATTCTCACAAGCTTCGTCTAGTATCATCCAGTTGATCACATGTTTCTAGTCTTAACTAATTACTTCATGAAAGTTCGAAACGAATCCAGATTAATAAAACAAGCTAAAAACCCACTCACGTCTCCCGAATGCTCGATACACAACGTCTTAAATCTAAGGTTACGTTAATAATGCCTTGTCTATTGTTATAACCAATTAAATATAGTCACAATATAATATCCGTTAGCATTTAACCAACGAAACAAATGCTTCCTTTCAATGTTAAACTTTGGCCAAACCTTAAATAAATGGTTTAATTCAATAACTTCCAATTAAATAGTGCTTTGATTTAGAAAGAAATAATAAAGAGTAATAATCGACTCACGTAATTCTGCTACAGTTTCACACTCGCGATAGTAAACAAACAACTATGGCGCGCGGCGGCGCGGACGCACTGGTAGTCGTCCTGCGCAAGCGGCATCCGAGGCACGAATGCTTTCGCTGCGTGTCGTCGCATGAACGATAGGTATAACCAAACAACGCAAATCCGCAGGTGCGTTGACGTAAACAAAGCATCTATATTGACCTATGTATGTATTAACAACTAATGTAGCGTTATCGCCATAATCACCAAAACATTATTATTTATGTGGAGTTCAATATCTCTAATAACTTTTATAAAATTCTTTAGAATAAATTATGTTTTATTATTTACTGAGTTTTATGAATATCAAAAGTATTAAAGATGTATTTATTTCGATACAAACTAGTTTTGTATTCGAAATGTATGTATGTCTCTTCTGCTGTAAATGATTTAATATTTATTTTGAATAGGTTGGTCCCATTACAATCGCCCCGTACCAAGACGGACAGAAGTCCACAAGACTCTCTGTTTGGCTTGGTAATAAGAAATCTAAACATCAAACGAACGCCTCAATTCAAAATAATTTAAATGTGTTAATAATAATTTCTAATTAATGTTGACTGATGAGTGTCCCTTTCTAACATGTATTCAAAGTATGAGCGCGAATTATTAATTTAACGACTGATTACTTGTATGACAAAAATCTCAAACGAAATTTAACTGAACGTTCATAATTTAGTGACTGATATATTATGTTAAGTAAATTATTATACAGCTAGTAACTAATTATGAAATTAATCTTATTATAATTCGTAAATAATCATCGATATCTGTTTTAACAGCTATTTGAAGTGAGGTTAAGGAAGTTAATAATATTTCATTAATTCACATTATAGACTAAACCAATGAAGTGTTTACTCAAAATACAACCACGTGGAAACGTATTTGTAACCCTAATACTTTTAGATTGAAAATCGTACTATGCTTTATAAAAAAAAATATTATGGAAATAGTCTATGCGCTTCATACTCATTCTATAAAATGACCAGTATACAATCGGTAAATAATATTTTCGAAATGAATATAATGGAGACGTTACATAGTAATAGATTAAAGAATATTGATAACTGAAATATATACTAACGAGAATTGAGAATAGTTAGGACGTCAATGGCACATTCATTTATTCATTTATTTTCTCTATTAGGTGCATTAGATCATCATGGAAAAGAAGAACCAACAAGAAACTTCGCTGTGAGTCAAAATACAAATACCTTTCTATTCATATGGACGAACAAATAATGATATAACACCATCCCTTTGAATGCAATGCAATAGAATAAATAAGAGTACAGTGATTTGGGAGCAACCTCAATAATAAAGTATAATTTACAAAGGAAAGACGAAACAAATGTATGTAGTGGAAGTAAGGGGACTTGCTGTTTGACGTAGCCTAAAATAACATAACATTGTCCCTCAAAGATCCGTTCTTGGCCCGCTATTATTTTCAATTTTTATTAATGATCTTCCCAGTAATTTAACTAAATGTGATGTTTATGATACCAGCTGTACATCCTGGGGAAAAACATTACAGGAATTACACGAAAGCCTTAAAGTAACACTACATGAATTATCGTACTGGTTTGAGTGTAATAATTTAAAACTAAACAAAAGTAAAAGTCAATATATAACTTATGGAAAGAAAAATATTAATTTAAATAAAAATGAAGATATATTTCATTTTCCATTAAAAAGAACGGATCTATGATATTTTTAGGGGTGGTTGTAGACAGTAACCTTAATTGGAAATACCACACGGAAAATGTTTCTGAAAAAAAATTAGCAAGTGCATGTTACGCCCTTAAATCGCTAAAGAAAACATCTACTATTAAAACCCTAAAATTAGTATATTTTTCTAATATTGAATCGGTAATAGATACGGCCTTGAAGTCTGGGGAGCAAGCTCGGGTGTAGCAAAAGTATTAAAATTACAGAAAAAGGCCATTAGAATCATCAATGGCTCCAAATGGGATACGACCTGTAGACCACTGTTTAGAGAATTGAAATATGTACTGTGATTAACTTATATATCTTTACTGTGAGCACTAATACTTTTATAAATCTCCCTAATCTGCCCAAACAAGGCGTCCAGTTGTACTATTCCTTAAGAGACAGAAATAAGCTTGAACTAACGTAAGCAAACAGCAAAATAAAGAAACAAAGTTCTATCTACCAATCAATTAACATATTTAGTAGGCTACCGAATGTAATAAAGAGTGCAGATCCAACTAACGTATTTAGAAATACACTTAAAGAATTCCTATTAGAAAATCCTTTCTACTCTCTCAGTGAATATTTCAATTATAATAAATAAAGATAACTTAGAACCTTAAATATAAGAAATAGTATTATTTAGTTGTGCTTATTGTATGTAAAAATTTATTCGTCGGCTTATGTGATGTGTGTACCTATTTGTAATAAAATGTTGTGTGTACCTATTTATAATGAAATGTTGTGTGTACCTATTTATAATGAAATATTTCTATGCCTGCATGGTAATGATTCCGAAACAATAAACAATATTAGGCTGACAAAGCATTTCGTAAAGATCAAATAACTAGCAGACGTAAATACAGCTTGTAAGAAGTTATACCTATCTGCAAAATATGTAAGTGAATAAAGTATGCTGCAATTATAACGAATGGCTTTCCACCATCTCCTCTTCGGAGAAGTAGCTTGATAGTATATACTTGTAAAAATAGTAGATAAATGAAATGAATCAAGATACTATATGGTTTTGTATTTCAAAGTGTGTAGGGAAACATAACTAAAACAATACAAACATTTATTCCTATTTACGACGATGAACGTGGAACTTTTCTGTGATAAAAGGATTGTCGAATCTCGCCTCGAGATTGACATATACATTATTGAATAGAATCTAATATGACAGTTATGACATAAAAACTTAATACCACAACTTCTGTTAGTCTAACACATCTCACGGATAGTAGGTGCCAAGCCAGGACCTCCCACTATATTGAACTGGTTAGAAAACACCGACAATGTTCAGTGTCGCTTTGACTAGCTAAATCAATACATACATCAATTTAAGTTGTAACGATAAACGTGCAACTTATTTTGTTATAAGAGATCGACGGATACATTATTAAAATAGAATCTTATATGACAGTTGGGCTTGCGAAAATGTTTTTGTGACTGAACATAAACATTTAATACTACACCTACTGTTATTGCACTAGTGTAATACACCTCACGAAAAGTAGGTACCATGCTAGGACCTCCTCAATATGTTGAACTGGATATAAACCCGGACAATGTTAATTGTCACTTTAACCAGCTAAATACATGAATTAAAGTTGTAAAGATAAACGTGCAACTTATTCTGTTATAAAAGATTGTCAAATCTCCCCGAGATGTTAAACTGGTTAGAAAACACCGACAATGTTAATTGTCGCTTTGACTAGCTAAATGAATACATACATCAATTTTAAGTTGTAACGATAACGTGCAACTTATTTTGCTATAAAAGATTGTCAAGCCTCGCCCCGAGATCGACAGATACATTATTAAATAGAATCTTATATGACAGTTGGGCTTGCGAAAATGTTTTTGTAACTGAACGTAACACTTAATACCACACCTACTGTCATTACATTAGTGTAATACACCTCATAGAAAGTATGTACTATGCCAAGACTTCCCCACTATGTTGAACTAGACATAAAACACGGACAAGGTCCATTGCCACTTTGACCAGCTAAAACAATACATACATTTATTTCAGTTGCAACGATAAATGTGCAACTTTTCTGTGATAAAATATTATCGAATCTCGCCCCGAGATCGACTTATACATTATTAAATAAAATCTATAAATGTATCTTTATAATCAGTATCCAACATAACAGTTGGCCCGCTAAGTGTCTCTGTAACTTGACATGACCAGCTAATACCGTATTCATTGTCGTGATACCATTTCAACACACCACATGAACACTCGGTGACATGTAAGGATCCGCCTCATAATTTACAGCTACATTGAACTACCGCTTCGACCATCGCTCATTCAAAGCGATGTCAACAACCTGGCATAAGCAACCCTACCACCTAGTAAATAGGAAGGGAACCTACAGTTTTAATTGAGGTCGACAATAAGTCACCTCTAACTACATGCACGTTAAGAAATTCAGTAGGACCTCTGAACTTCTATTACATTCCTTAACCCTTGCAACAAAATGAGTAATACGAAAATTTATTACTCTATGACTCGATTTAAAAGTATTTTATTATTTTAAGGAACGAGATAACATCTCGCCCCGAAATCAACATTAGTCTTCACGCCCCGCGAGACTTACCTACTCTTCGATTTCAAGCCAATAATTATAGTTGTATCAATATGAAATAAATCGAAATTTAATTCAATCTTATCAAATTATAATAACTGAGAACCATTTATGTTAACAGTTTACATTTAAATATAATTTTAATTCGTATATTAATTATCATATATTATTATTATTGTATATTATATATTCTTAATATCAATAACACTACCTATCCTGGTCACTTTGGTAACAAATTGTAATGAATCCACCCTCCTACAATAACTTTTTCGGCCGGACTCTTACATAAATGGCAACGTAATCGTCTGAGGATCCTACATTTCCGTAGATGTTCAGATTCAAGCTAAATCGTCAAATTATATTTCATAGAGTTTATTATTTATTTCACATGGTCATAATTAATTTAGAAAACCTTTTATCGGTAGATAATGTCATTGTAAAGATGTACATGTTAGATTTGGTTCATTAAATTTACTTTCAATGAATCGTCATGTGCACTTATCAGATTCATTGAATTCTGAATATACAGTGTCGGACTCCAAAGCTTGTGATTTTGGATGCTCGCTTAAGGGATCCCTTAGACTCTAAAAGAGCCTCTCAATGGCCATCGACACTCACGTATATCCGACACTGATATATGTAATCGATTCAAACCGTATTGAATGGGTCCTAATTCTTATCTAACCGATCAATGTCGTAAACTTATTCGTAGATATTGTTCAATCATTTATTTAAAATTGGAAGTTGTGGGCCCACATTAGAAAGTTATAAGTATTTCTTAATAATGATAATACATTTATCCACGACTGTTTTGAGTGCAACAAACAACCCAGAGTAATAGGAAGTCAATTATTCGAATCGCGGTGACCTGTAACGCCTTAGTTCACCAATAGACAAATTGACATATTGAAGGTTATTATACGTACTGATGATGAGTATTTCCGGCATATTTATATGAATGGTTAGCTTATATACTGATCATAAAATGTGTTTTAACATCAGTTCAGCCAACATAATAGATTAAGGAGAATAGGCTGCATAAACACTTTAATCAGGGGCTAAATGCGCAATAATAGCAAATCAATGTAGTAATAAAACCCATTAAATCTCTTTTAAAGGCTCAATACACAGTAAGAGAAGATAATAGATGAATTAGTCCTTATAAGACCACCTTACCAAATGCTTGCTCCATGGCTCAATACACAGTGTCAGCAAACCATTTGGCAATATATTTTAAAACCCATTAAAACTCTTTTAAAGGCTCAATACACAGTAAGAGATGATAATAGATCAATCAGTCTTTATTAGACAACCTTACCAAATGCTTGCTCCATGGCTCAATACACAGTGTCAGCAACCCATTTGGCAATATATTTTAAAACCCATTAAATCTCTTTTAAAGGCTCAGTACACAGTAAGAGAAGATAATAGATTGATTAGTCTTTACTAGATTTATTATATTATATTAAAGTTGATACGGCATTTAAACAACCACTCATAGAAATAGAACATTTACATTCGTGTAAATAATTTAATCCGACTGCAGTACATTGAGTACTGCATCCAATGCAAAAATATGTCAAAACGTTCAACGATGACAGTAACATTATCTTGGTATAGTAATTTTATATTCATTTCCAACCAGCTCTGGAACGAGGTTCTCAGTTTAGATGGTATTCATATCACCCCTACTCATCTCTAAAATCAAAGCACCATTCAATACTAAGCTGATCTGTAGTTAGGTTTCGAATGTTGATGAATTATATACCTAACCCATCCGTTTGTACCTTGTGTATTACAACAACGGCTCTATTCCCAAAACCCTGAATACATACCGCATAAGATGTACACATATATATTTAAAGTCTGACCAACTTCGGTATGGCCCGGTGTTTGTAGGCTTAATAACATTAATGATAATTTGTAAACAATGGAAGTTATACTTTGTATTTATGTAAACCCTCATCGACACTAGGATAGTCAAAATATGATCTCCCCTTTTTATATTGTTATTCTGTTTTTAAAGAGAATAGGAAACTTCAACAATAGATCAAGGCAATTGCAATTTAAATAAGGTAGCACCGAAATGTAACCAAAACTCAAGAAAACAACAATGTATTAGATGTGATTTTTCCGAGTCTAAAATCCCCTTAATTCGTCCAACATTCATACAACCTTCTTGAACGACAGTTCGCCACGTTAAACTCATAGAAATCCGTAAACATATACGGTTACTTATATCTAGCTCACGGTTAATCATTCATCACATAAATTTACTTATTTTTAACTACCTAACTCGGATTAATCACAACATGATTATTAAGTAAAACAATAAACAATCTGATCTATAGTAAATTTAACTTATTTCAGCACTACCTTTTATAATTCGGTGTATCGGCATCACATGGGTAGACTGATCCTATCAGAAATAATCTGGTTTCTATTTATCTTGTTTCATGCGATTCATTTGGGTATTGTAGGCAGGCTACAAAAACATAAATCTATGTAAATGTAAAGCAATATGCTTCCTATAACAGAAACAGTCAGTAACTGTAAATATGGTTTATTCTTCTATTCAATTAGGTGTAAACAAACATTCATTATGAATGTCTAAGGTGAAAATAAGTTAAATTTATCTGGATGAAAACTTAGTGCTGTACCTATTTAGGTGCAGCCAGGCCTAGGATGGTAGACGCACAAGTTGGTGAACCCTTCAAAGATAATAGCTTGTCCAACACCAACATGTATACACCATTACGCCTTCTTCCAAAAAGGATTGGCTGATATGATGTATTTTAAGTTATGTGCATCTTCCAATCGCAAATTTACTTATATCTAACTAATCTCTGCCTCAATTACTCCGAATGCCAAAACAAGATAACTTCCGAACCTTTCAGTCAGCGTCTACACTACATCAACCGTACCTCACAATCTTACAATTTCAAATATCAAAATAATGTTTACATATAACTTTGAAGCAAATTTTATTATTTTGAATCCATTCTAACATTAGTAAATCAACATTTCAAAAGCTATGAGGTTTGGTTGACTTTTTTGGGTGGGAATACCTTAATTAACAATACTGGAAGCATTTAGACTCCACGTTGATTTTGAATTTGAAAAGATAACTAACTGCTAATGAATTCTCACAAGCTTCGTCTAGTATCATCCAGTTGATCACATGTTTCTAGTCTTAACTAATTACTTCATGAAAGTTCGAAACGAATCCAGATTAATAAAACAAGCTAAAAACCCACTCACGTCTCCCGAATGCTCGATACACAACGTCTTAAATCTAAGGTTACGTTAATAATGCCTTGTCTATTGTTATAACCAATTAAATATAGTCACAATATAATATCCGTTAGCATTTAACCAACGAAACAAATGCTTCCTTTCAATGTTAAACTTTGGCCAAACCTTAAATAAATGGTTTAATTCAATAACTTCCAATTAAATAGTGCTTTGATTTAGAAAGAAATAATAAAGAGTAATAATCGACTCACGTAATTCTGCTACAGTTTCACACTCGCGATAGTAAACAAACAACTATGGCGCGCGGCGGCGCGGACGCACTGGTAGTCGTCCTGCGCAAGCGGCATCCGAGGCACGAATGCTTTCGCTGCGTGTCGTCGCATGAACGATAGGTATAACCAAACAACGCAAATCCGCAGGTGCGTTGACGTAAACAAAGCATCTATATTGACCTATGTATGTATTAACAACTAATGTAGCGTTATCGCCATAATCACCAAAACATTATTATTTATGTGGAGTTCAATATCTCTAATAACTTTTATAAAATTCTTTAGAATAAATTATGTTTTATTATTTACTGAGTGAGGTAATATCGAAAGTATTAAAGATGTATTTATTTCGATACAAACTAGTTTTGTATTCGAAATGTATGTATGTCTCTTCTGCTGTAAATGATTTAATATTTATTTTGAATAGGTTGGTCCCATTACAACACCATCAACAGAACTTCCACCGAAAGTTTACTTTTAAGGAAAAACATGTTTTTGAGGCACAACCTCAGCCTCGCGCAAACGCTGTCCACCTGCGGCTGCCACGAGAAGCTACTGTCGACAATGAGTCCTACGTACTTATGGTTGTCAACTTGCTCGAGTAGGACACACTCAGTGCTACCTGAGCACGGCTGCGAAACGTGTATACAGCTATGTGAGTGGGCCACCACCCTCACCGACACCCCCGCCCCGGTTGACAGATGCGGCGACCGCACGTGTAGGACCTTAGTCTTGTTACTGTTCATACTTAAACCATTATCGTGCGACCATCTGACTATGTTATCGAAATCTCTCGACAGACTATCGACGGCAACTTGGAGATCATCATTCACTGAAACGAGTACTGTGTCATCCGCGAACTGAAAGATAAGGCACTTTTTGACGACAGAAACCATATCATTACAGTAGATGAGGTTTCAAAAAGCCATTTCAATCAATGAATCATTTTAATGATTAGTTTAGAAAGTATTTTTTTAATCATAACACAACCATATTGTTAGTTTTCAATTTAAATTCAATTACCCTAAAATAAGAATCACCTATTTCCTAGTATATAATTATTTTGCGATATCCTATGAATATGCAAATCGATCGAACGATAGTCACAACACGTCACAATGTTGAGGCACCCCACTCCGTTCATTATTCCAGTATGTGTTGTGGGTATGAGCCGAATAATAATTAGTGCACTCCCCGTACTTGTGAGTATGATCGATGGATATCTATTTGACACAGGGAGCGTAAAAGGACGGGAGGCGCGATCGGAACGTATTCGTGTGGCACGAGTTAGTGGAAAACACTGTAGAGAAAGGAAGGACTTTTGAGCGGCTCGTAGCCTAGTGGCGCGGGGACTGGCCTAGCGTACCAGAGATCTGGGTTCAATTCCGACATGCACCACTGTCTTTCTCTTTCCGAGTTCGATAAGTGCATTTCGTCACGAATGCGAGCTGATCCATGGTTCGGAATCCATGTTCAACTTACTCCGATGAATACAAGTTACTACTCGCACTACTGCTCACGATACCCAAAGGTAGACTGGTAGAAAATGCCTCCGGCATTAAGTTGCACCTTTTGCCCGGTTTTTTTTGAGTGCAATAAACTAATATAAATAAATAAATAAAATGTAGGTCCCCTTCCCCTACTAGGTGGTAGGGTTTAAGCCCGCCCGGGTTGGTACTATCGCGTCGGATGAAAAGATTTTTTTTTTTTTATGTGACTGGACATGGATGGCTAATACCACAAGTTCTGTCATGGTATTAGCCCAACACACCACATGGGAACTAGGTGCCATGCCAGGACCTTCCTTATATTGCACGGCTACATTGAACTGGATGGAAAACACGGACAATTTTCATTGCCGCTTCGACCATCGTTCATCAAATGCGATGGTACCAACCCGGGCGGGATAAACCCTACCACCTAGTAAGTAAGGAAGGGGACCTACAGCTTAACGTGGAATCCGAACCACGGCCAGCCTCTCTCAACGGTCGAATGGTCACCCATCCAAGACCAGACCGGACCCAGCGTTGCTTAACTTCGGAGAGCGATCGCCGAAGTGTGAAGCGGCAATGAAAAATTGTCCGTGTTTTTCATCTAGTTCAATGTAGCCGTGCTCATAAAAGGGAAGGTCCTGGCATGGCACCTAATTCCTTCGGGAATGTGGTGTATTGGGCTAATATGTAGTTGTGTGGTATTAGTCATCTATGTCAGGTCTCATAAAAAAAGAGAAGTGGCATGCAGTCGACATCGCGTCTCCGCCGTATGGTCAATTTTCGTATGAGAGTAGGAGTAGTCACACAGCCGAAACATCGCCACCGCGTGCGAATGTGCTTTAAAAATGCGTTCGTCAAATCAGTTCCCAGCCACATAAACCCTCCAATACATCCGCGAATATGTTTGCATGTGGCATGTATGTGTTGGGTGGGTAGTTTTTAGGGTTCCGTACCCATAGGGTGCCAACGGAACCCTATTACTAAGCCTCCGCTGCCTGTCCGTCCGTCCGTCCGTCACAGGGCTGTATCTCATGAACCGAAATAGGTAGGCAGCTGAATTTTTCACTGAGTGTGTATTTATTTTGCCGCTACAACATCAAAAGGGTAAAATAAAAAAAATATAAAAATTTAAGTGGTTTTTGTGTTAAATCTTGTATGATGTTACGGAACCCTTCGTGTGCGAGTCCGACTCGCACTTGGCCGGTTTTTGTATCCAGGCGGAAAAAGTCTAACTGTAGTTAGTTCGTTTGCGAATTCAGTACGCGCAACGTCAAATGTTCGTTGCACTAAATAGCATCTTATGAAGTTTTTATGTGTCGTTGAAACTCAAGGAAATCAGTAGCAATTGAATTCGTTAGCGAACTCACTCGCCGAAGCTGCCGTGACTGTATGTAAAAGTGGCTACGCCACCCCCGAGGCCTCCGGTTTCTACTCCCGTCCTTCCATTCTCACTGATTTGACTGTACGATATGATAATTGTATTGTTATGTGGTCATTAAATATTTGCTAGTCTCCTGTCGTAAGTTCTTTTCTATGAAACTCAAAAAAACCGAGAACGCATTGGGTTAGTCAACCATTATGTAGGTAATTGTTTCGGCCTCTTGTTTTTTTATAACTTAATATTTATTATCTATTACTATTTCTATTTATTTATTTAATAAAACAATCAACCGGTAACCTTAAGATGACAGCCAGGTCCTTTATAATACTTTTAGTTGTGTGACCATTGCTTAAATATTTTGAAACAAAAAAAAATGGTCTTCAAGGTCCGTCTAGACAAAAAAACTACACTTAAGCTGGTTCAACTTGATTTTTTTGGAGCGAAGCTTCTTTACGGACACTCCAGTGGCAACGAGTCTGGTTGGATAGCATCAAAGGAAAAAAAAATGCGATCCAGGCAACATTTCTTGTCGGTCTTTCTACCCCAGAGGTAAACGGACCAACAATAATATTGACTAATAATTGTAAATATACTTTTATCAATTGGAGGAACTAAAGAAACTGTATCTGCACATATATTTGTGTGTCGAATATTCGCAAGTTGGTATCTCTAGGCAAAAACAACAATTTGACGAGTGCGAAAAATCACACGCGCGATAAATGATTAAAAGCTGCCGTCATTCGACGGATCCTGGATTAGCCGCCTCCGCCGCGACGGTATTGAAAGGGTTTGAACGTATCGCACGGCGCACCGCTTGAAATGAGAGAAAAGACGAGAATGAGATAAAAACACAATGGAACAATAATTTTATTTATAGCTCAATATGTTTGGATTTAAAATACATATTAATATGACGTACATGTTTATTAGGTTCCACTGCTGGTGTTTCAATTCGTTTTATTTTTAGCACGCATAATTTGTGTTTTTCAATGTGACTTTCCGTATATTATATGTCGCAGTGATATTTTAATTTAACTAAATAGTAATATTTCAAATTCCAGATTTTTGTAAATAATGTGCCTTTCTTGCAATATCATGGACTTATTTCAGTTAATAGTATTTCAATTTCCCAGGTCAGTTTGCTTGGAACTTGTAATATGATCATAGCAATTAATTTATCAGTTAGAAAGATAAATACAAAAAAAAAAACTTACTGAGTGTTTTCAGTGAAATTGAAATATAAAAACTTAACACTTAAAAACTTCACACTATTTATAAAATATATATATTTATATATGCATATATATATGTATTTTTTTTAATGTGTAAATCTGTTCATATGTTCTAAAATAATATTTGTGTATTTGTATCTTATACCTATTAATATGTTTAAGTGTATGTACATATTTGTATGTAATTTATTTTAATATATAAATCCTTATTTTTAGGTTAGTTAATATTTTCGCTAATTCATTTTGTTTTACATTTATTTTGTTGCCCGCCTCACTGCACCTCTCCTACATCTCTAAGGTTGAATGGTAGAGAATGCCTTATGGCATTAATTTCCGCCTTTTTGTACCGTATGGCTGCAAATAAAGTATTTTTTCATTTCATTTCATTTCATTTCATTTCAAAAACAGATGATAGATAATAAATCCGTGAAATTACAATTTGACTGGTGAATTTGTATAAATGTATATGATATCATGGCGACATAATGAAAAATTCAAACTTGCTGTTTTCACCTCCTCTCCGTGCATGTTTTAGAAGTAAAAATGAAACCTGAGATCCGACCTACATGCTCAAAATTCAATAGGTTTGAAAATATAAGACAAATAGTGACACTAAACAAAAAAGTACTGCTTATTCCATATTCAAACTCAAAAGCACAGTGAAAAAAAGTATATTGAAAATAAAACAAAAATGGCGGACGATCCGGTCGCGCGTACGCTGCTGCCGCGGCTAAGTACTCGCGCAAATATTTTGTCAACGGATCAACGACTTTGCCCAGTGTGCGACACAACGAAAATCAATCGAAAAACACAATGAAAGCATCGGTGATCTATTAGAATAAAAAATAAAAAAAACAGTGTCTGTAACATTTATATTGTATCATAAATCGGAGCAGTAGCAAGGTAACTTTAAAAACAATTAGTTATCTGGATTTAGATACTTTAGTAGGCCAAAAATGACTTCAAACAAAGCGACCATGTACATTTTATGAAGATAGAATTAAGCACCCAATACACTGCACTCCTTTCATAAAGATTCATATACATAGACATGTTGTGTCGGCCATGACCGGTGTGGAGTGGTTTTCTTGTATAGGTATAGTGTATCCTTCTCCTGTTTCTTCTGTCCTCTGTCTTAGCATACACTTCTACGCAGAGTTTGCGTCTATTAACGCAACCACATTGCTACAATTCTTCTTGTTAGAAGTCCACTTTACGAAATCTCCAATGCAGGTAATAACTTATTTTGATAGTGCAGTCATGTTAATCTTTTTTGTTTTATGACCAAGATTAAAACATTTTGAAGCACTTTTGTTCAGTGAAATTTAAAAATATGAACGTCATAACATATGTAGAAACTGCATGCACATCATTTAAATATTTCACGATGGTAATTTTTGGAATAGCGAAATATACACTAAAGAACGCTGATAAAAATTATTTATTAATCAAATTAAAGATAATTATAATCATAAACCGTATCAATTAAATAACTAATACTAGTACAATAGTTTGATAACCGTGATTATTGTAGCAAAATTATAATTATAGATCGTCTTTAACTACCGAGAAAACGTGTGATAAAAGGTGAATTATAAATCCTAAAATATACGCGATTACAAATTACATTTATTTGGTAAGACAAAATATATTTGAATATTATTACTTTGACAAGACTGATCAGTATATTAATTTACTTGACGTAAAATTCTACACAAATAAAGTGAATGGTCATGAAACTCTTTAAATATTCAATGTACCATTTTTTGTCAAAAATGTGTAAACACGCAGTCACCCACCCTCGTGTGTGAAGTTTTTGTGGGTGTCGGCTAACGATTAGCTGTGAAATGTCAATTTGGTCCGATCGGCGGCCATAAAGGGACGTGGATTTGGCACACACATGTCGTTCTCGGCTCCCCGGGGGCGCTCTACGGAGTGTTCCAAACTTGAATAAACCAATAATATACTTTTTAAAGAAGGCGCGAAAAATAGATCTTACGGTGTCTATGAAAGTGAGGGCGCCCATAACAATTCGGAAATGTGCAAGGGAACACGAACTTTTACGCTCTTATAAGGATCTTATAATTTCTTAAAGGATCTAATATATTCAGGAGATATATGTAGAGGCAGGAAGCGCATTCCAGTGCTTATTTTTTGAAAATAATACAATGGGTCGATTCGGTTCGGACACACGGAAAATAGAAGATGCAAATCTATTAATAATAAAAATATTGTTATTGATGTTTAACAAATTAAGAAAGATAGTTGCTTTACACGTCATTAAAGGTGAAGTCAACTTCTCTCACCATCATAATTCTCTTCACTTAACCGTATTTTGTTATTTTTTTGTAAATATAAAACAAAAACATTACAAACTTAGTTACAATCAATTGAATATGAATGTGAATACAACGAAATGAATCATGGTCAACTTATTGAAAATAATACTTTTCAAAAATACGATTTCACAGATTAATGTAAGAAAAATAAAGTTTTGCCTACAGCTAAATGTGACACTAATTTGATATTACTTTGAACATCCTGCGTAAGCCAATTATTTGATATTAATGAAATAATGGGATAAAACACATTTTGCAGCCATAACTTCATTTACCTCGTCCCCCATACGCCATTATGAAGGGGAGGATCAAACGGAATTTATATAATACCCCATAGGATTATAATGCACGTTGGCAATGTAGGTACACTATTTTTCTACTGCTGTCAGATGTATTAGTCGTTGTTATTCACGCCTTTAAGTTAAGTCGCCTAAGTATTTTAGTGTTGTGTTTAAATTACTCTAGAAAATTAAACCTAAATACATGCTCTGTTAATTATTTTTGCATAGTTTGAAAAACAAAACATGACAGTTTTGGAAACTTGACTTAGGCTCCTTTGTGGTTGCACAACAAGTGTTGAATAATACTTTATTTTAGGGTGGAGCCATAAGCTAAGGTAAACATGAAAAAATTGTTTGGCATAATTTTAAAAACAATGTGCTGATTGATATTTTTTTCATCAAGTATAAGTCAACAGATATCGGTACTAGTAAGAGATATCTTGCACATATTTTTTTTATTTGAAACATAGTAAAATTATACAAAACCAAACTAAAATATGCATGCAAAACGTATACTATCTTTTTGTTTATTTGCAAATATTGATTTGTACAGTTTCTTTGAAATCAGACCTAATATTATGAATGTTAAAATAGGTTCATCTGTTTGTCTGTCAATCTGTTTGATTTGTCTGTAAGAAGAGATGTAACTTATTATCTAGAAAGAGAAATTTAGTACTTTCATCCCCATTAAAACTTAACATAAACATCATAACGGGGGCCATTTCTGGCACCCGAGCACCGATACATTTTGGTGCCAGGTACAAAAATAGGTGCAGCGAGACAATTGCCAATATAAGATCCGACATCGAACATTCAACGATGAATGCGATGAAAATATCAATCAAAATGTTTTGCTCCAACTTTCCTAATAGAATAATTAATTGCAAATATGAGTTGGCCACTACTATAATAGGCAGACCTTAGGACAACTTTTATAACAGCGATAATGTCTGGAAAGTTACTTTGAAAATTTATTGATGAGTATTTTGATAGCAAAATGTTAAAAATAATTATGTGTGAGAAAGGATTTGCCTTTTTTTAAAGCTCTAATACAAAAATCATAATTGAATATTTAGGATTAACAACGAAATATGCGCTATTTTTCGATTATTCAAAAAAGAAAAACGTTCATTCACTTTGTCGAGCTAAAACTATGATGTGCATGATAACCGAATTAAAGTTCACTCATATTTCAATTGTTGCACCCGTTACTGAAGAGCATACATGTATTTAAGATATTTATTCCTTCAGTGAAAGCGAAAGGTGTTTGATATGATTGTACTTAATGGCGCTCGATCATATGTGCCTACCCTTTCACACGATGTTAACTAAATTACAGTAAAGTTTACACAAAAAACATTTCACTATCGACACAATAAGGGCTTTTCGCTAAAATATCAAAACAATGCTCTGAGTATGTACATTATTAAAAAAAAACCTAATAGTCTGTCAATCTTATCACAATGTGTTTATTGATAAAAAATGTAACATGATTGAGTTCGATCTCGCGGCATTGAGCCATCAATATCAATTTCAATCCGACGCTATGAGCTAGTCACATCGACTTGCATGTTCGGTAACTGCCATGGCGGGAGGGGGTGCGGGCGGGCGGCGGTTGGGTGAGGGGACGGCAGTCCAGGGTGCGGTGGCGGAGATCGGCCAACTTCAGGCCACCCCACTATTTCTCGAAACTCTTTACCTTCATAAAATTGTAATAAAATATGAATTACGTTTGAATGAGCGTGCATGATGGTGTAATGGAAAATATGTTTATTCCGGAACCCGTGAGATTATCATACTCACATCTGCATGGGAAGTCGGAGTTCTCACCTATATTTGAGAACTTCGAAGTTACGTAAACCCGTAAAATTTTACTACTTATTCTGTGTTGTCGCGTCAAACTCTGACCACATATTGAATGAAAACGCAGAGTCGGCGTAAACTCGGACTCGCAATTGTCGCTTACTAATGTGTACTAATCGCGAACTAATTTGGACTTCAAAAGGGATTTTTTTAAATTATCAGAGTCAATTTTTCGATTCATTCCAATAAATTACTGTCACCTTTAACTGCATGATGGATGGAAATAATGTCGAGTTTAATTTAAATCAATAAATTAACCGTAATAATTATTATAATATGAATCTCTTCAATATGTAGGTGCACATTTTAGTGCCAAAACACGAAGATGTATTGGTATTGACTTAACTATATAAGTACCTACAGATCCTTCTGTTTTTTCGAAATGTGTGGAACGAGGACAAAGTTATCAATCATTCAGACAAAATGGCGGCTTCAGAGAGGCAGGAGAGTGAATAATAGATCCATCCTGATTCTGACGCTACATTTTTGCATCATGATGGGTATCTGATTTTTCCATTAGCACCTGCATATCTGTAGGCTCATTTTTCTAAATGATCATGTTTTGCTTGTTCCATATTTAGTGGAAAATAATACAAACACATACATCTTATATTCGAGGAGTGTAGAATAAAAAACAGCTCTAGGCCATTTTTGCCAAAACCTATAGTTCTTTTTACCCGACTGCGAAAGAAGGAGGGTTATCTCCATATTTTTTTTTAATTTCTTGTCGGAATTTAGTTCTGTTCAATGATAAAACATTTTCAAAGTTCACGTTAAGAATAAAAAACACAAATATTGATGAATTAATATTTTTTTGGTTTACTGAAAATTTGGATTGGATGGATCTGCTTTTGATTCTATACCACTCATATGTACATGCCAAAATACATTACGAGTGCTAAAAAGACGAGTTGAATCCGGGAACTTATCTTTTTACCAAAGTCAGAGGACAATTTTATATACATTTGTACTTAAAGAACAGTAAGAACAAAGTACTAGAATATAATTTAAAATATAAAGTTTTACGACTTAAAGTGCATTTGAAAATAAAGATATTGATTATTTAAACATTTTCTTATTAATTTTAAATAATAATAGTTACTTTTAATAAGGATAAGGATAAACCGGAAAAATATGTAAAACAAACGCTCCTTATTGAATTCATCCCAAGCAACGTTGTCTACAGCTCAATGAATCTCAGACGTTTGTATTCGCGCCTTGTCCGAAAAAAAAAACAAACTTCGGCGCCCTTAAAATGATAGATTTCATTCCCCACAGCGCGAGTTCGGGCTCGGCGGCTGTAATCTGGCGAGGGCAGTATTTAAGGCGAAAGTGCTCTGAGAATTCCATTAAACTTTATTTCTCCATCACCTCCCTAATCCTGTATTGATTTGATGCAATCGATAGCCTCTGGGGCTACTTATCTAGGGCAGTTACGCTGAGAAAGCTTGGGTGAATTTTGTTGGAATGTTTTTATAAATTTACTGGGATAACATATTTTGCAGAATAATCATAGGATCTTTGATTAAACGTAATTCTCTTGCTTACACATAGACATACGCGTAAACGTACGAATTTAGAAATCATCATAAAGCATTGCATGAAATGTACGACTCTTGATTCGTAATTATCTATCTGTGATTATTCGCGTTAAAATATGGAACTGTAACACCTCTAAAAGTAAATAAGTAATAATTTAATTTCATTAATTTAGTCAGATAAAACTTAGTTACGTCACATATTTATACACGGGTTCGATTGACTCAGTGAAGAAAAACCCGCAAGGAAAATACACTGGTTTGTATCGTTTTCCCGTAGATTATTTAACAAATAAAAACTAATAGACTATTGCCAAACAAAATATTAGATAAAAAAGCTTAAAACAAATAACAAAAGGACCTAATAAAATTCAACGTTTGCCGCCCATCTGTGTGTCTCTTTTTGTTGTATCTGTATTTCTATTCGCAGATACATAAGTAGAGAATCACATTACTGAAACAATGAACAGGTGGGGGTTAATATGAGAGAAGTCGGAGTAAATGAATTCTTATACGACGGGATTTAACGCGAGTATAGCCATAGGCGTCATGATAGTTGTTATACATTCAATAAACACCGTTAAGAGTAATGTTAAAAGATGTGTAGTGGTCGGTGAAGAAATAAATATTAATTTAATTGCGGTCACATAAAATCCTATGTGACCACACTGCAGTTGAAGTGTTCACAAGAGTCGCTCCAGGGGCCTGTGTCCCCCAAAATAAGTTTATTTCGGAAGCCCAGCCTAATTCCTTTTGCGAGTGAAGTTGTGCTGACGCTCCGATAAACGTCGCCGTAGAACAACGCTTACACGATTAGCGTAACCGCGTTAGCTCGGACGAATGTTGAGACGACAACAAACATTTATGAAATCATGCTGTCGTTTATCGTGTTGGAGAGAGAATGAATCGTGTTGGAGAGAGAAAGTTATACTCGCGGCGGAAATGCGAGCCCTTAGTCCGATTTGCCAAACTTTGCAAAACGCCAAACTGATCGACTAGAGTTTAAAAATGTATGGAGAACTAGCTGAGGTACCCGGCTCCGCTCGGATTAATGTCATTGAAGACTAATTCCATGAATACTTCCTGGATTCATCCCCTATTTCATCCTCTTTGAGTTTTTTTCCTCACAAAAGGTAGCATATGTTCTTTGCCAAAATCCGGACTATCTTTGTACCGAAATTCATGAAAATTGGCTTAGCCGTTAGGGCGTGAAAAAGCAACAGACAGACAGAATTACTTTCGCATATTATAATTTTAATATGCGCGCGCAGTGGGCGTTAAGCGAACTAACAACAACAGTTAAGCGAACTTGATTTGACAGCTTACATTTTGATTTGACGTTGACGCCGACTCCGAGTTTTCATACTAATCGGTAGTACAAGTTTGATTTTGAGAGGTAGAAGAAGTAAACTACAGAATAATGAGTAAAACTTGTATGGGGTTGACCTTTTAACGTAACTATGAAATTCCGTAAACGCCAGTATAGGTGAGAATTGCGACTACGGGGTCTGATCAAAACCGGCCAAGTTCTAGTCGGACACGCACACGAAGGGTTCCGTACCATCGTAAAATATTTAACAAAAAAAAACACGTTTTTTGTATGGGGGCCCCATTTAATTTAAATTATTTTTCAATTTTCGCACACGAAGGGTTCCGTACCATCGTACAAGCTTTACCTTTAATTTTTATTATTTTATAAATTTACCTATTTTTTGTTATAGCGGCAAAATAAATACACACTCTGTGAAAATTTCAGCTGTCCATCTGTTACGGTTACTGAGATACAGCCCTGTGAGAGACGGACGGACGGACGGGCGGACTGACAGCGGAGGCTTAGTAATAGGGTTCCGTTCTCACCCTTTGGGTACGGAACCCTAAAAATGGAAAGCCCTACATTCATACGACATTCGAATAGTTATGGAACTCATGTGTTAAGAAGAATATTATGATATGTTCAAACAGCTCATATAACGAACTTAATTACATCATAAATTGGGCAAATATAATGTAACTAAACATGAAATATTATGTCCTGTGGCCTACAAATGAATGTAAATTTGGTAATATTAAATTAAAATTAAATTCGATGTTTTGTTGGTTCTTACAGTTGAAAAAATACTTTTAGATTTTTACACACATTTTTGGGTACTTTGCTTTAGAAATCGTTATCATATTTTTAAAATTAGCGAATAATGTTTGGTCGTTATTTAATCTAAAATTTTTTTTCAGTTTATTTTGCCCTCAAATATTTCGAAACCACACACAAACTTACTTGTATTTACTTATTTCTGTACCTCCGAGTTCCTTCTTCAGAATAATACGACTCCTTGAAGTTCTCGTCGCCTCACGACCCAGAGGCGAACAGATCCGCCAACTATCATCGACAAATTCCCAAAACTTTTCCGAGAAATAAAAATAATTGTCCCCGTCGCCGGATCCTGTCCCAATAACGGAAGGAAAATAATAACTAGGCCCACGTCCTCGAAGGCCACAATAGCCTCGCTGGCAGCGACAGACTGCCGGCATCCTTCAAAGCCTACCTCGTTATCCGTACGCACATAAATACCGCCTTTATCCCACGAAAACCTCACATACTTATAATTCACAATCGATTATCCGTCAATCACGAGCGGTGGGAGGGGAGAGCGGTTCCATTTCCTTGTCAAAACACGGTTGCGTTAAATTTTATTGTAACTTTTTGTCTCTTTGACAAGTATTAATGGTTGTGGTTGTCGAAGATACACGGCGGATGGGATTATGCGGAGTTTTTCCTCGAGTTCGGATATCAGATCGCGGCGGAGGCGGCGGAAGCGGCGAGAGCGTATTGTTCGCAGACAAACCATTTTTTATTTCACCACTAGGCCTGTTCATTGTTTGGCATTATTTTTATACAATATCGTTTCAGGCTTGGAGATATCCTCTTTTAAGGCTGTTACAAAGCTTTCAACAACATTGCTCTGCTGTATTACGTAGTGTGTTATTCGAGGGTGCCAGCACTCTAGATTCTTTAAAGTTGTACCGCTTGTTCTCATGGATGCCTTAACTTTGAATAAGGAAAATAATAAGTCTCAATATTAATTGCCTTCTTGGATCCCTGACTTTAGGCCTGCCTTTGTGCTGGATTTTGTATTTTCACTCTGTCTGAAGTAATTGGTTTAAAGCTTGTTATTGCATTGCCATGGTGACCATAGAGGAGAGGCATATACTTGAGCACTTTCATGGGGCACCTTTTCATCGCAGTGTTTTTGTTTACCGGACATATATGAATAATATACTACCTGTTTGTTGCAAGTTACCTCCCGAATATATTGAATAAAATGTTCACTGTCGTTTTGACGTGATACTTAAATTTACGGACACACAGTTCCTACAACACAGCATACCCGTAAATTAAACTGTTATTACCTCCCGAAGCTAACGTGCCCACAGCTGGCAAGGGCTTTCGATTGGGCAAACAGTGTCACGAAAATAAAAAAAATGCGAATCGAATTAATCTTAACTGTCATTTCTAGGCCAGCCTGAAATTGGCGGAGTACTAGGATCTACATGCCGGGGGAGGCCGCGCTAACACTCTGCTCATGTGGAAACTTTCAACTTTACTCCCAAAAATGCGGCTGCCTACTTCAAAGGATCCAGATTAATCAGTGAAACAAAGAGCCCTCCACCAAGTATTGCCTTTAGGGGATTAAAACTTACCTATTTATGTGACGGCCCATTAAAAATAGACAGGCCTTGCGCTTAAAGCTGTTTACGTGCAAATAATTATCTTCCTCTTAAACGCATATAAATAACTATATAACTCTAAAATGACTTTGGATATAAAAATAATCCAGTCACGATAGATATTGCTTTTAGGTAACTAATTAGTAATATCATACATTTAATAATTTTCGTATAAGTCACCTTGGTAAGGCATGTATCTATATATAAATAATTCCTTAGAAGAGAGTGTGTGCACAACTTCCAACAATGGAAGATTGTCTCATTGTAACCGAAATAATAATTAAATACTTAATTCTCGAGACTCTAGTATTTATGAAAATAAACACCCGTGAGGGCGTAATGTGTGAATATGAAATCTTTCTCGGAGACCTTCGGCTGATTCCATGTTCATGGCAATTATGCAATATTGTATAGCTAGCAGGCAATATATTAAACCTTAACATTCGCGAGAAAATTGTATTTATAGTTAAAACTTCTTGTAAGCAGCTATTTTTTTCATTTTATAAACTACAACAAATATTTCAATCTTCGAATGTAAGAAAGGGCCATTCTACACATTAGGCGAGGTGCCCCCGGCGTACTCAGCACTGGCCACAAGGCGGCCAGCCCTTCGAGATAAGGGCCCCTAGAAGGTTCTTAACGTGCCAATAAGATCTCCAGGGCATTATACGAGTGGGCCGCTTTCGGGCTGCTGTAGGGGCATTCCACTGGAAAATATCCGAGGCTTAGTCGGTGATTGGATTTTGCTGGATTTCTTTGTAGCTACTGCAATAATAAATCGGTATTTCTTATAGTGAGGTCGATTTTTTTCGTCTTTGCGCCTTTTTTATTGACGCGAGTCCCGGCGTCGTCAGCCCAATTTGTACGTGAGTATGATTTCTTGGTGCGTATTTATTGCTATCCTCAGCCACGATATCGTCTCGTATTAAAAGATACGAGGTACAATCTTTTTCAACATTTTATTTGGCAGATATTCGAAAAGAAAACCAATCCGCACGACATTTTCGGAGTTGTGCCTAGAAAGTTATTAATACGTTATATTTCGAATATTTTATGGATGCGATGAATGCTATCAAAAGGGAGCAAAATAACCTAAAGTTCTCGGAGTATTCATAATGAGTGTTATAACAAAAGCAACTTTATGTCTAGCATAGTAGTGAAACATATATTTGATTTAAAAAAATATCAAAATTTTGATTTATTTCAAAATTAATTTAAAAAAATGCTGAAAATAATATCGTTCTCGACTGCGTAGGTTTCTCATAGTTTTCGTTTGACCTATTTCTATTTGTTTATTTCGCTATTTCGGCTACAGTAATTTAGAACTTGGTCAACAGTGCATAGCATTTGCAATTTTAAGAGAAAATTATAATTAATATTTTGAAACTTTCTCTAAAAGGCACATTTCGCAAAAAATCCTTCAGCGGTGCAAACACATTTCAAGAAAGGAGAAGAATCATTACGTTATCGCGATACAAATATGAACCGATCCAGTTACTGTATCGGCCCGATTGATTCATCGAGTCGCCAAGCAGGTACTGCGACCGCGACCTACGGACGCGGACCGAATGTCGAAGCTCGGTAAACGATCCCCCGCCGGCCGATTGGTAATCCGTCTACGGCCTAGGGTGGCTACGGCCGAGGAATACTTAGCGAAAGGGATCGATAGCCATGGATAGGGCTGCCATTGTCGGGGAGCGGGAAGGGTGACGGCCTCTAGGGGAGGTGGCGCGAGCGGCAAGACGCGGCGCGCTTTGTTGTTGACAAATAGTTTTTGGAGGGAGATTTGTCGCGTTTTCTCGCCGTGAAATGGCAGGATCTCGGTGTAAGTGTACAGATTTTTCATTTAACCTACCGGAGTGGTCTGGGCATGTATGTGTTAATACACTTATTTCCACTTTCCACCTTTTCTATTTCCACTTTACTCCGCGCGATTGTTGAAGTGAGCACAACCACTGAACAGCAGTTAATGTGAGATTGAAATATATTTGTAAAACAGCGACATCTGTTTTGCTCAATGTTTTGAAAAGATACCATAATTGGTTTGGCAGTTGTAAGGCTTGAATCTGAACCCTTAAAATTATATGACTGAGCTCTACCAACTGAACTGCTGCCCGGATAAGCGTTATCATTGTTTAGCCCAACTGATCCTCACTTTTAAATTGTTGCCTATTGTTCAAATTGTTGCAAATTGTTCAAGCACAAAACTACGATAAACCTCCTGTATAAAACCTGCTATATTGTTTATGTATATTCACATAAATTATGAAAAAGATTGTCGTGAAATTTTGTTGCGTGCAACAATTTGAAATAAATCAAACTGATATATTAAACTAAAATTAAGTGAAATATGATTGCAAAACAATGTAATGGCAAGTTAATAATTTCATGTAATAAAAATGTTGGCACCGATCTAAAAAAACCGGCCAAGTGCGAGTCGGACTCGCTCACGAAGGGTTCCGTACCATCGTAGAAGATTTAACATAAAAAAATCACATTTTTCGTATTTGATACTTTGATCTTTATTATTTCTTAATTTTACCTATTTGTTGTTATAGCGGCAAAATAAATACACACTCTGTGAAAATTTCAGCTGCCTACCTATGACGGTTCATGAGATACAGCCCTGTGACAGACGGACGGACGGACGGACGGACGGACGGACGGACGGACAGCGGAGGCTTAGTAATAGGGTTCCGTTTTCACCCTTTGGATACGGAACTCTAAAAATGTACGAGTGCGGTATGTTAAAAGGACAGCGCGGAGGGCGGTGGTGCGCTAATAATATGAAAGACCAAGTTTTACCACTGAACATTTTAATGTAATAGTATTGGTTTCACACATTTTCGAAGTAACTTTTTTTTTAAAGAATGGAAGGAAGACTAGTGATATTTTTTTTTTTTTTGGGTTTTAGAATGCCATTCTGTGATATGCAAACGCAGGCACACTAAATGGTGCAAATGATACAATGCAATAGTATGTTAGTCCTACGATTTAAGTACAATAAAATAGTAATTTTGGCTGGGACAGTATTATGTTGTCGACTTATTTTATTGTGATGTTACTGTTACTATTTTAAGACTTCTAAAAAGGTGCACATAACTAAGGACATTCGCGATCAAAAGTAACCCCGTCGCACCAAATATCCCCCTACGCAATATCTCAATATTCTTACTCCCCCGAAGTATTCATCAAAACGATTGAGCACTTCACCCATCTTCGTTGAAATCAATAAACCCACACTAAATGAAAACAAATGACCCCGAACTGATTTTTATCGTTCGCGTAATAAAGTTGATGTCGATTTCTGAAGTCAGCGCGGAGCGATTGAAAGCAATGCATAAGACTCGGCTCACGCACCGCCGCCGCTAGCGCCCCATGCCAGCGCTACCGCCGCCGTACCGCACCCGCCGCCGCCGTTCGCCCGCCGCCGCTGCGGGCACTACTGCCTACCCCTCCCATTTTTCGAGATCTGAGGGGTTGCAGCATGGGTTGCATAGTAAGGCGCGGGGGGAAATGCCAAGATTTTAGCAATGGAAAATTCAGGAATGTATTTTAGAGTTTATTTTTGTAATGAGAGCCAAGTGCGTTCAGTTTGATAAGGACGTAAGTAAAACCATATTTCATTTTATTTTAAAATAATCACAACGTATTTCGATAATAAGAAAAGTAAATATGTAGCTTGATTGTGTAGCTATAATTGAAAGATAAAACTGTCAGTCTCTGGTGCTTTGTGTTTGAGCAGTCATAAACTTTCATAAAAAATGTTTGAACACAGAATATTAGCATTAGTTATTTACCATTATAGGTTTTAAATATAGCTAGACAATCAATATGCTATGATCTTTTTGAAATTCCAAAATAAGTAGTAGTTATTTTTAAAAATAATAAAATATTGTTTCACTTACGTCCTCATGGAACTGAATGCAAACAGGTTTTATCACGCCCTTAAAACCAAAAGACTTTAGAGGCATCGAAAACCGAAAAACCCGGAACTGTATGTCGGCTTTCTTCATTAAATATATTTTATTATCCCCAAGCGTTCTCAAACTTCAGTGAAAGCATAAAATTATCCAATAAAACATAAGCCTTGAAAACCAATTACATTATTTTCTACTACCCTATCTACTATCTTCTACCCACAGTTTTATTATGTTATAATCGTGTTTTCATATACACGTTGTCAAGTTGACAATGTCATCTTATTCCTACAGATTATAATCCCAAATAAGTGGGAAATTTGACAATCAAATATTTGTATAATCTTAATGTGTCAGGATAATCAGCACTTTAGTAAAAAGGTCCTTTAAATGTAGATTAAAATAAATCAGCACTTGGTGAAAACAAGGCTAAATGTTATTAATGTGATAGTGGTACTTCATTGGTTAAATAGTTAAATATTGTTTTCAAAATTCTTATTTATTTATATTTATATATGTTTATTGCACTCAAAATTCGGGCAAAAGGTACAACTTAATGCCAGGGGCATTCTCTACCAGTCTACCTTTGGGTATCGTGAGCAGTAGTGCGAGTGGCAGTTATAGAGACAAATGAATTTACTACAACAAAAATTATACACAATATACCAACTAATTATATACATATAAATATAAATATACATTAATATAAATATATAAACACTTTATATAATATAGAAACAGAAAATAAAGTATGATACTTAACACTATCACAAAAATTAAGAACAAAAAAATATCTTCATACTTCCCTAAACATCTCCCAGTTAGCATCCACACTATCTACAGAGTGCACCTATAATAAACAAGGGTGTGCTATCTGAGGTTCCCACCTCACGCCTCCGTATCGCTCGGGGCCAGCATCCTGTCACAATATTGGCTGGTGATAAAAATGTAGCGGCGTTTTTAGTTCCGCGCCCCCCGTGTATAAACAGGAGATTATGGACAGGAAGACAGGAACAAACCCCCAGCGTTCGGTTCTCGGGGAGAGCTGCTGAGGACGACAGGTGACGGGATTTTTATGCAACCTCAGATATTACGATCCAGTTTTATTGCGCAGTTAGTTTGTACCTACCGTGCTGATATGATAGGATATATCGAAACAAATATAAGGTACATAGGTATATTTGTGGAGATTCCAGTATTTGTTTGTGTGTAGAGTTAAAAAGGTAACTTAAGGTGGGCGATCCCGCTCAACTCCCCATACAATCGGGGAAAGAAGATCACGCCCATATTTCTTGTCAAAGATCCCAAATTTTGCTTAAAATAGCTTTATTTGATCGAACTAGATGTCTGATGACCGTTGGAATTGTAAAATTGTGTTTGGTTTCTAAGTTATAAGGTCCGAAAGTTCGAATTTTTCGCGCGTTTTATACAATAACTTTGGAGGTGGATTACGCAATGATAAAGTAAGAATATCTTAAAAAGATTAGTCATCAGACATAGCTTATTAAATCAAGATTTATAATCTATTTAGTTTTTGTTAGATTTTTGACTACAGCGATTGTGGTTTACTTTTAGGTATAAGTCGTTTTGTAATTAAAATTTTCGTAAATCTTACCAAATCATACACTATGCACATTCACTTTTTTGTGGACATGTTGCATCTTCCTCATCACGGAGCCTGTCTTTCTTTGAAACAGAGAAGGTCCCAGAGCGCAACCGCACGGTTTTGTACCGTGCCCGCGAACGATTTAGCCCCGCCGGGTTGGGCCACCTTAATAAAAACATATGTATTAGGAAAGTAACTTAAAACAAATTTCATCCACGTGACGAAATGCACTCATCCAACTCAGAAGGAGCAAAAAAGTGGTGCATGACCGGGCAAGGATTTGAACCCAGACCTGTCGCATGAAAGGCAAGTCCTCTAGCCCCTAGACCACGAGCTGTTCAAAATATTATATTATGTTAAGTTCGTGCTATTATAAGAACGCCTACTTAATAGTGCGTGGCATATCTAGCGAGGTGGCAGCCTACATGGAATTGGAGGTTCGGATAGCATGCTTCATAAAATTTCATTGGCGTATATTTTGCGCGCACATTTTATGGCCGATAGAGTTTCGGCTTTGCGTTTCCACATCAGAGATGACGAGTTCTGCATATTTCCTTTTTGTTACCAAACGAGTTCTGCATATTTCCTTTTTGTTGCCAATACGCTTGGCTGTTTTGCTATTGGTTATACTATGGGATAAATTCGATAAAATATTGTTGTTTTGTTAATTAAACGGATCGAATTATTTCAAATATATGCCCACAAACATTTACGCCTTTCTCTTACTTAGATTTAAAAGTGCTATAAAGAACGATCATAGATTTAGTACAATTCGTCTTATCAAACTCATGCATGCTATTCGATTATAATTGCTACGTACCTCACCTTTACGAAACACTCCAATAATCTGCCTGTTTTTAAATAAATAATTGATATATATATAGAATACATGTAGTGCAATTGAACTGATATAGTTACGAATAAAATAATGACGCTGGTTTATTCAATCTTATGTTTCACTGCGTCTCTTTGAATAAATGTGGTATAAATTAGAAATACAATATTTTTTTAAATCAAATTTGAAAAATATGTAGATCCAACAGTGGACCAAGAACACGTTAATTAAAGAAATAAGCTTTAAAAATAACTAACTTTATGAAAGTATGCACTTAAACCAGAATGCATAACTTTCGCGGATATTGAGTCTACCAGTACGTCCTACCGTAATTTATGCCTCCTAATAACGCGTTACCTTCCTAATGACTGCAAAGAATGTCTAAGCTTTTTTCTTTTCATTGATGAGAAAGCTACACGGTCGATTCCACATACATTAAACATTCGTTGAAAAAAGCGATTGACTGGCTTAATACAAAAAGGTATATTTTACTTAACCACTTGGGTCCGCCGCACACATGATACTTAGCCTAACCGAACTATCTGAAAAGCTTGACGATGCATGCACGCATAAAAACCAAATAAAAGCCTCGATTAACATGGAACGCACAATGAGAAACTTTTTTCCAATTAACTTCAACGGTTAGTATGGCAAGGGAGAGCGACAATAAACCTCGGGGAGCAACGCCACTAAACTGTGTATTTCATACCGCTCCTTTGACGTAGTACAAAGCACTATTTGTCTCGTCGCGTTCGGTGCTGGTGCAAGAGGGGTTCACTACGTTGGTCAGATTTGTTGATAATAGTTAATTAAAATACGTTATTTTCGAATCCTGTAATTAGATTGAGATGGATACATTTTTTATAAATAATTACATTTTTTTATGTAACTGCAAATGGATGGCTAATACCGAACTGACCATTAGATATTAGCCTAACACACCACATGGGAACTAGGTGCCATGCCAGGACCTTCCTTATATTGCTCGGCTACAATTTTCATTGCCGCTTCGACCATCGTTCATTCAATGCGATGGTACCAAACCGGGAGGGAAAACCCTACCAACTATTAAGTAAGGAAGGGGACCTAAAGTTTTACGTGGAATCCGAACCACGGCCAGCCTCAACGGTACACATGTACACTTTACAATGTTAATTAAATTTCAGTGTGTCCAGGCTACATGGCCATTGCGGAGCAATTGTACTGCTGTCCTCAGGAATAACGTTTAAAAGAATCGATTTAAAGAATCTAATTTGTTTTTTGGAGAATTTTTTCCGCGAAAATTTCAGCTGCCTACCAATTACGGTTCACGAGATACAGCCCTGTGACAGACGAACGGACGGACGGACGGACAGCGGAGGCTAAGTAATAGGGTTCCGTTTTTACCCTTTGGGTACGGATCCCTAAAAAAGCATATATAGCGGTTGACGAAAACTTGGAATAATTGAAATTACCATGCTCCGGAATTTTTCCGTCGAGAAAATCGCTTTGCCAACCGCTGTAAAAGCAGTTTAGTCTCATTACATGCAAAAGGCCTGCTGTAGTGGCTAATATGACATTTACTGTTATTGACGAGGACAAATCTTTATCGACGGAGAAGTGATCGAACAGATTGAAGAGAACGTATATCTTGGTCAAATTCCGCGACTTTGTAGACAAGGATTGACTAAGGAGGTTGAGCGACGGATTCAACTGGGTTAGGCTGCCTTCGGAAAGCTTAAATTCGCTCTGAGGTCTAACCTTCCGAAAAATTTAAAAACCTGAATTTATAACCAGTGCGTCCTCCCGTTTATGACATACGGGTGTCAAACGTGGACTCGGTCGCCGTGTTCCAAAGGTTGAAAGTTGCCTAGCGAGCAATGGAGCGAGCCATGCCGGGAATATCGCTACGGGATATGGTGCGTAACGAGGCAATCCGCCGACGTACCAAAGTAGTCGATATTTTACACCAGGGGGCTAAGCTCTAATGGCAGTGGGTCAAGTCATCCGAAGAGACGACGACCGTTGGAGTAACCTTGTCCTACACTGGTGGCCGTGGAGAAAACAGGGTATGGGAAGACCATCCGATAGTTGGGACGACGACAAAATGTGCGTCGGCGGAAAGCAGTGGTTATGTCATGAGGCATATGTCTAGCAGTGAACGCAAACACTCCGACTGACTGACTAACTGTTATTATATGGGAATAAGCTCAATACACAACACGGGAACTTGATACCATTCCAGGACATTCCTTAAATGATCAGCTTACGTTGGACTTGATGGAAAACCGGCACACATTTCATTGCCGTATCCAAAAACCCGATGGTACCAATCGAGCCGGGATGAACGCTATCACCTAGTAAATAAGTGCGAATAACTGGATTCAGTGGGGATCCCGCCGTACACGGGCTGGGCTAGGAGGCGACACGGCGCAGAGCGTTGGTCGGCGATATTTACCCGATAACTTAGCAGCACAGTAACCGCCGCCCCCACCGACCCCTCGCACCGCCGACGCCAGTTCTGTACCCGCATCCTGATCGCAGCTACATCTCGAACATATTTTGGTGAACATTTAGCTGATAAGCACCCGGTAATATTTTGTTCATATGATACGACGTGCTTGCTTGGCAATAGCTGCAATATGTTTGCCATGCGATTTGTGTTACATAATATTTAAACTTTAGCTATAGCCAAATAAACTTTTTATCTAACTATTAAAATAACGTTACAATATTTTTTTAGGTTTCTTAATTTAAGCCGTGCCAAAACATTTTCTTACAGGAACACTCGCAGATGTATTAGGTAGTCGGTGCGCATGTAATACCTGTAGATTTGTTTTTTGGTATCCTATCCTACTATATACATATATTATATATAATATAATAAATGTGATAGTTTGTATATTTTGATGTTTGTTAATCAATCACGCATAAACGGCTGAACGGATTTGGATTAAATTTGGCACATGCATAGTTTATTACCTGGATTAACTCATAAAATAAACTTTATTCCGGAAAAAATTAAGCTCGCCATCAGTCCAAGACTACATTGACCCGAGTGGAGCCGGGTACCTCAGCTAGTATAAATTAAAGGCAGCAACTGTATTATACTATCATTAGAAAAAGATCAAATGCATCAGTCAATGGGTGCAGAGCTAATATAAAAACTGGCCACGTGCGAGTCGGACTTGCACACGAAGGGTTCCGTACCATCGTACAAGATTTACCAAAAAAAAACACGTTTTTTGTTACCCCCCTTTAACTTTTATTATTTTATAATTGTACCTATTTGTTTTTATAGCGGCAAAATAAATAAATAAACTGTGAAAATTTTAGCTTGTTACGGTTCTTGAAATACAGCCCTGTGACAGACGGACGGACGGACGGACGGACGGACAGCGGAGGCTTAGTAATAGGGTTCCGTTTTCACCCTTTGGGTACGGAACCCTAAAAATCGACATCGAAAGCTTGCCGATTTTTCCACGAATCGTGGGGGTAAGTTACAGCCGCGTCGTTGTCATACCCCCTCGCTCAATACCAATGATGACCCCCGACTGCCTTGGGCGAGTCGAGGTTCTGCTGTTGAATTTATCCTCGTTTTCCACCCTTTAACGCGAACTAACGCGACTAAAGATATTTCATTTTATTTTATTTATTTCAACATCCAATGTTACTACGGCTAACCTTAACGCCGAGGTGTGAGTATTGTTTAGACATTGTATAGAAATTAAACTGTTATTTCAAATTTGTATTAATATCTTTTAAAATATTTTAGCAAAGATTTTGCCGTATATTTCTATGTTGAACAGTTACAACAAAAGTGTACACAATGGTTTGTTATAGTCATTAGTTTGACTTAGCAATTGGCTGTATACTTACATGTAAATACGCGAAGTGAAATGAGGTATCGTATCAAACTTTTATTTAGTTATTAATTTCGTAACTTAAATGGAAGTTGAAAGTAATTTTGAGCGGTTCGTAGCCTAGTGGCGCGGCGACTGGCCTAGCGTACCAGAGGCCTGGGTTCAATACCGACATGCACCACTGTCTTTCTCTTTCCGAGTTCGATAAGTGCATTTCGTCACGAATGCGATGCTCCATGGTTCGGAATCCATGTAGGGTTTAAGTCCGCCCGGGTTGGTACCATCGCATTGGATGAAAAGATGGTCGAAGCGGCAATGAAAAATGGTCTGTATTTTCCATCCAGTTCAATGTAGCCGTGCTCATAAAGGCAAGGTCCTGGCATGGCACCAAATTCCTTCGGTAATGTGGTGTATTGGGCTAATATCAAACGGGAGTTGTGTGGTATTAGCCATCCATGTCAGGTAGCATAAAAAAAAATATTTAAAATTAAATTTTCAGAACTAACAAAATCAGAACATGTGAAAGGATTTTGTATCATTAAATATGAAAAGCATTCCTGTACGAATATGATATTAATGTAGAATCGACAGAGAAGCAAGAAAACCTTAATTGAAAGTAGAGATGTGCAAAAAGTAGAACTAGCAATCAAACCTTTAGCGGGCAGTGAGTGCATGTACCAATTCTACTACCTGTTCCATAATTTGAAATTGTCCTTCCGTAATCAATGCCTCTTGATAAAATAGCGTTTAAAATTACGCTTTAATTCTTTATTATTAACTAGCAGCCCGTCCCGGCTTTGCACGGGCATAATGTCATTTAAAAAAATATTATTTTGACACAATGATACACAAATAAACCATTTTTACGTAGAGTTCCTACATTGAGATATTTGAAATAAAAAAAACTTAGATATTATTATTACATGATTATTAGATATTAGAGAAATAATAAATTCAAAGTGCTATAGGGAGAACCGCGGCCTCCGAGGCACGCTCCCGCCGCCCCGGCCGGCCGGTACCGCCGCAAACACTATCGAGCAATTTTTAAATCTATAATATCTTCGAAAATATTCATTTAAATCATATGCTGTACAGGGCCGTATAGATCTATATTAAATCAACAATGTATTTAAGGTATTCAATTGGATAAGGATTAATGCTGTATTGGTTAAAATCGCTTCGAAAATTTGCCATCTTTTGTCGTAAAAAGTAAATGAGAAAAAAATGCTATTGTGGGATATCCATAAGAGATAGATTTATACCATCGCGGAGTTTTCTGTAGACCTTTTCAATGTATACAATACTTAGCACATTATTTTGATAAATCTCGTAGGGTTCAGCCTGCGTTTGCAATGTAAGCGGAAAAAAATTTTTTTTTTACGACATCACATTGGAAACCTCAAAAATAACAGTATTTCTCCAATATTTAATGGATGTTATTATACATATAAACCTTCCTCTTGAATCACTCTATCTATTAAAAAAACCGCATCAAAATCCGTTGCGTAGTTTTAAAGATTTAAGCGAACATGGGGATATAGGGACAGAGAAAGCGACTTTGTTTTATACTATGTAGTGATTGGCTGAGGTACCCATCTTCGCTCGGGTCAATGTTGTTTTGGGCTGATGTAGGGCTGAATGATTTCGTGCATATTATATGAGTTTAAGCTTTCACCCCCTCTTCTTCCCCTTTGAGTCTAATTTTCACCACGAAGTTAGCCATTGTCCTTTAACAAGGTCCAGACTCTCTCTATACCAAATATCATAAAACTTGGTTCAGCGGTTAAGGCTTGAAAACGTAACAGACAGAGTTACTTTCACAATTAAAATATTAGTATAGATTATATTAATTTAATTAAGCATTGCTGGAACTAAGTTATGCGTTGATATTCTAACCTTAACTCAAATTCATGTTGAAAATCAACACAATGAGTAAAACTGCCGCTCTGAAATCAAGAATACCGCAAATCTTGTCTCTTGAATGAATAAAGTAGATTATAGCACAACACAATGTTTGTAACTAAAACTAACACCCCTTATTACAGATCCCAAGTCAAGCCCTCTGCATAATTGATTCTTTGTGCACACATAATTCCTTCAGGGTACGCAATACAAAGAAAAATGTCTTCGATCATAAATATACAAATAGCACTGGTATGGTAAAGCCTCACACAAGCATGTAAATTGGGCAGTGTGCTTACTGCATAATGCGCTATGTGCTAGGCAGCATAGCACGCTTGTAATACAGGTTGGTCCAAATTGAATACCGCAGGTTCTTCTTCCAAATAAAAAAGGGATTTTTTACACTAATCTTAAATATTGCTTCTTGTAAACAATAAACGTAGACAAAGGTCATATTTAGTTCTTTAATTTCAATCGAAAGAGTAAGTTCGGGAAAACAATGTTAATCTAAAATAAAAAATGTGGGCGGAAAAAAATATTTTTTACTGAGAGTTGAGTTAAGTGACATGTCGTTGGGTAGTTTTTAACCGATTTCAAAGAAAAGGAGGAGGTTCTCAATTCGTCGGAATCTTTTCTTTTCTCTTTTTTTTATGTATGTTCACCGATTACTCGAAGACCCTTGAACCGATTTGGAAAATTATATTTTTTACTACCAGAAATGTAAATAAGTGAAATGATAATGAAATGAATTTGAAACGCTCATATTGACAGGTTTGAAAGGAATGTGATTAGTTGGTATAATCTTTGCGCCGCAAACCGTCATGAATTCTATCTAAATCGTAATTATATGGAAACAAAAAAATATTTTGAAATTAGATAAATAAAAACAGTCCCACTTTTGACAAATCCACCTGAATTCATCCAACATTAAATCGATGTCAAATTAATTTTGTCATCTATACTATTAATAAATCTGTAAGGGGTGTTCATGGAGTAAGTAGCTTTGTTTTCTAAGATACTTCGTTTGTAGGCTTTATGTATGATACTAAAACGAAATTGACGATTTTTAGAAATCAGTTCTTTATGTATGTATGTATGTATGTTCCTCCATAACTCTTAAACATATCATCCGAATTCAATGAAACTTACTACTCGTATTTTTACACGGGACACAGGATAGGCTATATAAAATTCAGTTCAGCTTACGCTAAGATGTAGCTGTCATACAAACCGAAATGCCCCGAGGCGGCGGATGGAGGGGTAATCGCTATCTGCCTTTGTTTCTTCGTTTACTTCTTATAAGCCATGCAACGGATTTTTTGATACTGTTTTCATTAATATAAGGAGCGATCAACGAGCAAGGATTGCGTATGAATTTTTTTAATTTTTAATACTAACCTAAAGAGAAAAATAAAAACTATGTACTTGAAAATTGTAGGTGTTAAAAAGGCCTATAGAAATTTCCACGATATCATGTAGAGCGATAACTTCGAACCACTCACCTGATGTATATGCGTATTTTATCAACGTATGGCAACTCTGGGCGCAGTCAGATTCCGGATGGGTTACCGTTTTCTATGTTGAAGATGGCTGTGGTTCGTATTGCTCATAAAACTTAGTAAAAGTAAGGAAGGTGGTAGGGTTAATCTCGCCTTTGTTGGTTTTGTATCAATTTCTATGTGCAGCATTTCTATAGCAGTGCCAGTGCAATAAGGGTCTGACGGCACATGCATTTAAAATTCACTCCTAAATGTTCACGAAGCTCTGAATGGGAATATGTGGATGTTTCTCATTAAATCATGCCATATCGGTTCAAACGATTTTGATTAATATTTTAAAACTTACGCGGGACATAACTACAATATTTAGTTTGACGGCTTACCGCGCGTGTGGGGAGCAGGACGTGCTGCTAGCGGGTAGCCAGTAACGTGCCTACCTCCGTCGCGACAGGCACGTTCTCCTGAAGATGGAGCCCATGTGAGGCTCCGAAACGTTGAGCAGCACGTCCTGCTCCTCACACGCGCGGTAAGCCGTCAAACTAAATATTGTGATTTTGATTAAATTTGTTCGATGGATACATAGTCCTGGACCAGCCTTTTGGTGGCTTACTTTTTAACCAGGAACTAATTCAGACCGAAATGAATCCAACACGACATTGACCCGAGCGGAGCCGGGTACCGCAGCTAGTGAGGAATATTCTCGCTTTCCATAAACAAAGCATTTTATTGTTTTTAAAAGATCAGCGAATTGAACGTTTACCAATAACTTTCAAACTTTAAGCGTAGTCGAAAATCAGTTTTTTATTTCTTAAGACGAAACTTTGTCTGTCAACTTTCATGTAATGTTCAAGCAGAGCAACCTGTACAGTCGCCGTCGGTGCATCGGCGGCGGGGTGGAGGGGCGGGAACTCCCGGCATGCAGGGGTCGGCGGGGCGGCGGCGGCGGTTGCGGAAGCTTGTCAGGGCTACATCTACATACCTAGAAATGTTGCGCTTGGTAATTACGTAATCGCCGCGCTAAGTAGCTGACTACCGACGCGCTCACGGAAGCCTAGATCGCTGACAATGCGTATACGTCGACGCCGAATGGTTAAGTAGGCCACTCAACTACACACTGGCCTTTCATTACATTTATGCGAGCATTCATTATATTTAAATGAATGAAGAATGGACGTGGAAGGCTAATTCCACGTCCATTCTGTCATGATATTAGCCCAGCACACCTCATGGGAACTAGGTGCCATGCCAGGACTTTCCTTATATTTAACAGTTGTTTTCAACTGGATGGAAAACATGGACAATTTTCAATTGATGCTTCGACTATCGTTCGTTCAATGCAACAGCTGGTACCAATGCGGGCGGGATAAACCCTACCACCTAGGAAGTAAGGAAGGGGGACTAAATTTCACGTGGAATTCGAACATGAACGACACATCGCTTAGGCGGCTCTTGCGACATGCGCGAGAAGAAATGCAGTGAGCCCAATTGTAGAAATAATTTTGAAGTGCCGGCGCAGCACAAATTGATAGTGAGATTGTTTGAACAAATAATCAGAGAAATATAATAATATGATTATAGTGTGTATATGGGTAGGTTATTATAATCAGTGCGCTGCCATCGCTAATACGTACCATTTGTGTTTTATTTACACCTAAATACACCTAATTAAGGCTAATACACCTAAAATTTTTTTTTGAAATTTCAAAATCAAGTGTAATTATATTTTAAAATATTAAAATGTGCTTTCACTTAAGCCCTTATGGAACTCAATGTAATGTGCTAACACCCCCTTAAAAAGGAAATCTATATCATAGAAACGGCCGTAAATTGAACCGTGGATATCTCTATACGGTTGAGAAAACTTTCACATACTTCTAATTATCACTCTCCATCACTTTTTGCCTGTTTATTAATATATATATATATATATATATATATAATATTGCGCGATTATATATAATATATATTATATTAAAATAGCAAACATTTTTTTTTTATTTTCTTTTCCTTGACGGGGTGATGAAATAATTCTGTGATCGGGTGAAAATATTAAATTGAAGTCGTGTGAATAAGCAAAGTCAAACCGGTAAGAAAAGGAGGATAAAACGGATAAATGATCAAAGGTCATAAATATTTAATGTATTGTAATACAAAACAAATTATAAAGGCTAGTATTTTTGTTACCTTAACGCGGTAGTTCATATTAGTTTACATTACATGCATTATGTGCGTGTAAAAATATAATTGTGATTGACAATGTTAACCACTGGGATCTCTGACACCATTTATTAGCGATGATGTGTCTTTAAATGTAAACTAGTATTAACTGAATTACATTATTCACGATAACATTCTAACAGTTACAATTTCACGTGATTCGATTAGGGGGAACGGCAGAACGTCTAATATGCAGATCGTATAATGTCATAATATTTTAACAAAATTTTAAAACCATGCACAACGTATAATCGGCAGATCGTATAATTTTATACGTAGTGCATGAAGAAGTTTAAAAAATTAAATTACTTATTTCTCCATGCATAACGTATAATAGTCACAACGTATAATATTATTATCTTTATTTAACAAAAAAAGAAAACCATGCATATCATATAATCCAAAAACTTTTCATACGATAAGCGCCCTTATGAATATATTTTTAAAGCGTATACTCGCACGTGACGTTTCGACCGTCTCAATTAGCGTAAGGTGGCCTTTCGAAATTGTAGCAAATATCGATTCGTAGCAATTTCAGCCTTAAATGTATCGTTATTTGGGCGCTTTATGCAGTGCTTCTTGGTATATTTTTCGTTCTGCATGGTTTTCTTTTTTTGTGAATTCATGTTAGGAATATTATACGTTGTGACTATTATACGTTCTGCATGATGCAAAGAGTTGATTTTATTTTTAAACTTTATTCATGCACAACGTATAACATTATACGTTGTGAATATTATACGATATGCATGCTTTTCATTTTTTGGAAAAAAATACTATTATACGTTGTGAATATTATACGTAGTGAATACGACTCATTCGATTATAGGTAAATCGAAAAAGTACCTACCTATGTAATTATAAACTTACCAAAATTTTTGGTCCTGAACTAATGAGGTATAAATAGTGGTTACGCCGTTGATTACCTGAAAATAAAACACATATTCATTTATTCAATAATTAATCATAACTTACTCTTAATTCAACATCTGTTGCTGTATTATCTATAATACACATATATAATAAACCTATATACATTTTAGGCGAGAAAAAAAACGGACTTTTTTCATTTATTCAAAAAGATTTGAACTTAATTAAACGACCAATAGATGGCGGCGCCACGGGGTACATATAAAATGTCCTCTAATTAACAAATCTGTAAACAATATTTTTAAAAGCCAGCTTTTATTGAAAAGCTCTAAAAAGAAGAAAATATTGACCTATTTATATATTTTTTTACATAAATATTTTTTTCTTAAATAACTTCATCTTTATTTACACGGGTAATTCTTGCCACAAGATTTTATATTATTTGCATAATATAACAAATTGAATGGTTTGATTTAATTTAAATTTAATTTTCTTCTCTTTAGAGATTTCAAATAAGAGCTTCATTTTAAAAATATTTGTATTATTATAATTTTTTTATTTCATTGGTTTTCGCTGGACATATTTTTAAACATAAGAACCGGATATCCTTATTGAATACTTGTACAAAATATCATGCCTGTACGGTTCCTGCAGCAGTCGGAAATACTTATCCAACATTTCGTGTGCATACTGTTAATCGTTGAGGAGTTTCCTTGTTAGGAGCCAACCTTCAGAATTCTTAGAATGGGTTATCATAATGAAATGCATACACGCAATTTCGTGTCTTTGCTCCTGACCGTTACAGAGTTCCTGTAGCTAATTCAGCTCATGCTTACCATAAAAATACATTATCATCTAATTCAGCTTGCAATATTTGACCTATACATACATCTAACATACACATATACATATAATCATTGCAAGTTAAATAAAACCTTGTAAAAGCACAAGTCCACAAAACAACAATACAATTGGAGACAGTTAAAGTCGCACACACGCATCAACACAATCCAAATAAATTAGAATCTTCTAGAACTTTTCGAATTGTAAGACGGGAGATTAGAGAATCCTAAAACGCTCGCAGATATTTTAGAACGCCAACCCCTTGTGACGCGGCGGGCGAGTTGCGGGGGAGGGGGGGGGTACGGAGTTAGAGACTAATGAATATTTGATAAGTCAACTTCTTGCCACTCATAATCCGGGGATAAAATGGCATATTAATAAGTAAAGCTCTCCACATTGTTTGTGTTGAGCCGGGCGTTTAGGCGACAGATTTTCCGATATTCGCTCGACTTCTGAAAACGGTTCACATTTTAAGAGCAATTTGCAAAGATGACTTAAACTGATACGCAAAAAGATCTTTACTTCATACGCGACCTTGCAAACGGAATTTATTTAATAAAATATGCATTAGACTCGAATGAAGTCAATATACTAATTTCTCTTCTCGACCCGGGAAGTGTTGGTTCGAAACCCGTGGCTACAACCTGCTTTCTCGTTTTCAGTTTGGTAGGTGAAGTTATGTAGTTAGTATTTCACGCAAAATAATGATTTTCAAAATTTGAGAATCATGCAAACTCCTAAAGTTTCTCAATGGTTGACTTAATAGCTCGAGAAAAAAAACAATTTCAATTTCAATTTCAATTCATAACAAAGGGCACTACAGCTAGTAAAATATTTAGCAATCATATCATATCATTAGCAAATTGCACAATACAAGATACCTATTGACCGAGCTCTAAATATCCAATCTACTTCGGGATGAAAAGATCCCATCAAATGCAAGAACAGAGTCCCAGAATTGGAAATTCGCACTTGCCTTTCTCCGAATTTCATCTCTAATAACCGTGTAAGTGTCTCCTATTGTCCCTTTGTTCCCGACCCCCGCTGACTTAACGCCGGAGGCATTAGTGAAATTAAAAAAATCTGGGTGTCCATTTTGAATTACGCTTCACAGCACTTCAATAATCGATTTCGAAAACGAGAAATGGAAATGACAATCCAGATATACAGGTTGATGCCAGAGTAAGCGCAATAGTAAAAGTTACATACCGATGCCCGTTAAATGCCTACACAGTGTGAATTTTCAAGTGAGCCTTCATGGTCAGAAACTATGAGAAATAGCAGAAGACAGAAGGAGTCACAAGGTCAATTTAGATAGAAAAACTGCATTACTCGATTTTTGAAACCGGGAATCGAACTCGTTGATTTTTAAATAAAGCACGCATGCTGTATTATTGCACTGGCCTATAGTATTGCTTATAAGCAATACTATAGGCCTACCTATTACGGTTCATGAGATACAGCCCTGTGACAGACGGACAGACGGACGGACGGACGGACGGACGGACGGACGGACGGACAGCGGAGGCTTAGTAATAGGGTTCCGTTTTCACCCTTTAGGTACGGAACCCTAAAAACCAGTTTCGCAATAATTCAATAACTTAACGAGTCAGTTTTTTATCGGATTATAGAACTTTCAACCAACCTGTAGGTGTTGTCGACCAATCGTTCGCTTGTTTTCTTTGTGAATTTATTATGCGCAAGTTTGTTATTGTTGTTAGCGTTAGTTTCAACCCCTTTATTAAAAATGTACGCTTTGGTAATGTCGATATGATCAAAATGGGAGAGAGAAGTCAGCTACACTTGGGAAAAACATTATCGTCTGTTTTCAGAGATGTTCTTATAGATTGTTTAAAATTGAAAATTTACGAAAATGTATTTCTTAACTTGGATGTTAACACAACAATACATTTTAATTTTTAATATTATTAAGATAAAAGTATAGAAAAAAAATACTGTGGACGAAAAAGGTTCCTTTAACTAATGATCATTTCAAATTGATAATTTTCATAACATGACACGTAATCCACCACGGATATGAGAAGCCCCAAAGAAACTTTGCAGGTCTGGGAAACTTCTTCATGAAAAACTTCCAAGCACAACCTATATTAAAAAACTTAACGATACTTACATAGTACCCATAAAAGCTAGATTAGTGCTTTAGGTCTAAGTTCCATTAGCTGATAAGGGAACTAAGTAAATCAATTCTAACTCGAGTAAATATAAAAAAAAAATTGCAGGAGGAAAAACACAAATAAAACATAAATTCGGTTACAACACCTATTTCCTACCTATTCCTCGCAGGAACACAAACAGTAAATAGGTTAAAATACAAAAATCTAAAATACGTTATATATAAATTCATATTGTTACAGTTTATTGAGGTTCAAGAGCACTAATGACTTTTATTTTGAAATTTTGCACGTTATCATAATATATGTCACAGTCGAATACAGATTCGTTGTATAATTGACACGTACGACGGATAGGATCCCCAATTCCAGCGTAAGTTCGACGTAAGTTCACATATCATGTAGACCAGTTATTACCGCAATGTTTGAGTTGATATTATCTGTGTATTGATGGAACGCCGTCATGTTTGCTGTACTGTCGGCTGAACTCGCGGCCGCCGTGTGGGGTGTCATTACAATATGTTATGCTGCCACTGTTTGATTTGTGGAGCTTTATTTGTTTATCATTATCAATAACAGTTCTCCGTTTTATTATTCTGTCTGTGCTTTCGTAGCCAGTTTTGGGTGTCGATATTTTGCGCTTTGTATTTTGATGGTATGTCGTGTGTGCGAAATGGGGAAAGATACTATATATTAATCACGACAGGTAGCGTCTAACAGACCTAAACAAACCCAAAGTCTAGCCGAAACCAAAACCAAGTTAACCTCTCAGATACCATGGAAAATAAAACAGAATAAAATAAAAAATTAGCTCACTCAATCGGATTTATTGATATATTAACTCAATTTCCTTGAAATAACGCAATTGATCAAACTGAAATACATATAACTCAATTTCAAAAAACATTTTTGTGAAAATAAAGTGATAACAATTAAGAAATTAAATAAATATTAATAAGTTGCGTTTTTTAGTTAATTATGTCAAGAACATACAGGTATAATAAACATCCCGGATTTTGGTAGAGAAATAAGGAAAATATAAGTAAGAATTGTTGAGCCATTAGATCGTATTTTGAAGTTTTTTTCATCAGGTTTAGGATGCCACAAATCTGATACAAAAATAGTACGCTAAGGACCTATTTTACCTACTGCTGATTAGTTTGATCGCCACATATTAAGGGCCTTTCTTAGCAGCTTGCAGTCAATACCAGTACAAGATAATCAGCACTTTAGTAATAAAGGCCCTTTATGTGTCGAATAAAATAAATCAGCAGTTGGTGAAAACCAAGCAGTGGTGGTCTAGTCACATTACGAGTAGGTATGCCATGAATACTTATAAAAGTTGCATAAAATACAAGCTCTAACAATTAAAGTCAAACAAATCAAATGAATAAATATTTCAATCGAATATTCGCTGGTATGACTTGGTGGCTTGTGCGGGCAGTAGGCCGAGAGAAGCGGGCTGGCAGGGAGCAGGTGGGGGCTGGCGGGGGGCTAGCATGATGCAGGGTGGCTGTGAGGTCGCGAGCTCGGAGCAGGCAGTGGGGACGCGATGAGATTGGAAAATGTAAAATCGAACCGGATGTTTTACCTAAGGCTTTCAAGGCGTTTTGCATGGGTAGGATAACGTATCTTCAAATATGTAGTTAAACTGGAAAGATTAAAAGATCCTTTTACGCCAAGACCGACTAACACGACACGAAAAGTATTTTGTTTGTGGTATAGTAACGACATGAACATTGAAGGCATTCCATGAGCCATGCTCACTTTCGTTCAAAACAAAGGGACCTCAAGATAAATTTACTTTTGTAATTGTACACGTATTAATTTTTTTTGCATGGAAATTAGTGGTGGAATTTTGGGTTTACTTTTAGCAGATGATCACTGAATTTATAAATACACACTCCTTCCAAATCCCGCATAACACCACACCGACATACCTTATCATACCATACAAACTACACAACATAACACGCAACACCTATAAAAACATTTAAACAAAAGCCCACGACAGGCAAAGATAAAACGTTATCCTGAAATTCAATGTAAAATTTTACATGTCCTCCTTCTTTAATGTTCCTTGATTTGTTATTTTCGTGAATCGCGATATACGGTATTGTATTGTGAATTCATATTAATTTATTGCTTTATCCTGTGTTCTCCTTGTTCCATTCGTAAATACTTACTGTCAATGCTACAAAAAAATAATAAGGTTTTAACAAAAACAATTATTAACAACCTTGTATATTTGTGAGGAGTGGCAAATCTTTTGTAAACTTAGACTAAGAGGACGTTGAAAAAATTACCGGCTGAGTTTCTTGCTAGTTCTTCTTTGCTGGGATTGCTGAACTGGGTAATGAAAAAATATGACAAATCAAGTGCAGTGTACTGCTTATGGATGACGAATAAACAATTAACAACAATACCAGTTACTGAAAGCTAAGCAATCAACATGACACGGGCAGTAACACGAAGATCAACTCGCCGTGGGCAGTAAGATTCATGCTATCGTTTTGCTATTGAATATTTTAAAAAAGCTGTACTTAGGCTACTCAGATTTTATTTAAATTGATTTCCTATTGACTAAGGGACCTACATTTCTGAGTGACACGTGTAAATTCGAGCAAATCGTTTTCCGTTCAAATATCCAAAATAGATCCTATGATAACATCCTTACGGTTGGAATAACCAAGCTGTGCGTTGTGTTAACATAGTCTCCCATAGCTAAAGCGCGCGAATGCCATTACGATGTAATCATTCTTCGTTAGCAGATGACAAGACCTCTCTTCAAATGGATGAAACTTGCGAAGCTTCGTACTTAACCGCAATACATACCTACCTATATAGGATTAAACGAGAATCACTCACAATGAATGTAGGTTTTAAACTTTTGCTCACATAAAAAAATCAGTCGTTAATTTGAAGGATGGCATATTTTCACATGAATAATAGCAAATGTTTATTATTTACATCTATTTTAAATGATATTACCCATGTTCTAAGTGTTGCAGCTATGTTGAAGTACGTTCAATAAACCTAAACGCAAATATGGCGCTTTCATTAAGATAAAAATCATATGCCTTAATTTTGTGGTTCAGTGACCAAAATATCAATTGCGTGGTCACGCACAAATATTTACACTGTAATCGTCGTTATTTAGATGCAGTAGTCTCCTTTTAAGAACTTGAATCATGTAATAAACTATTTGCCTAGCCACATTTATACATATCTAAATATACAATGATAACACTTGCAGAAAAATATATGTGTTATGGAGGGCAAAAAGTGTTAGTAAGCAGTAAAATAAGAATTTACACCTAAAAAATCAGAAAGCATGGTAATAATGTGCCAATTCAATCTTAAACAAATTATAAACGAAAGATTTATTCGCGAGCAAAAGCTAATGACATGATATAACAAGAATGCGTATACGCCACAGAAACCATAAAACAAAGGGCACATGTAGGCAGCGATAAAAGTGTAAAGTTCAAAGGGAATTTTTAATGAACACAAAGCAGAAGGGTCCGAAAATTCCGGTTACAAATATCATACCCGCCGCTGAATGGAGGACGAGCGAGCAAGTGGCATCCTCCCGGCGGCGGCGCGACGATGAATATATCAAGCGGGGAGTCAATCTGCGTGTGCTGTAATTGGATGGGAAAATATTTGAATAGGCTGGGTTAGGAAATTAGGGGATTGATTGAGAAACTCTGGGCCTTCGGTCAAATTTTGGCGAGCAAATCGCGTTCGTTTACTTTGGGGAAGCACACATGCAGTACAATTTTTTAGGGTTTCGTTCCTGAAAATAAAAAGGAATGCTTATAGGATTACTTCGTTGTCCATCTGTTTGTCTGTCTGTTTGGCAAGATACTTTGTTTTAGGAACGCATGATTGACTAAAAATTAAATTATCAGGTCAATAGTCCCTTGAAACTATAAAAAATATAGCTTATAAAAAAAATTAAAACTACAGGGAACTTCCTGTTGATGTACAAATATTAAATTTATCAAGAAGCAAGATGTTAGTAAAGAGAAAATAATCACATTGTATTTTTTTGTTATATCATATAAAACATTTTCATTTTCCTATAATGGACGACCCTTGAGTCAGTATCGCACTTCTCCGGTTTACGATATTATTTTCAGAAGTTTTGATTGATTTTTAGTAAATCAATTGTTTTTAATGTCCAAAAAAAGATTTAATTAAAATAATCTATTTAAAAAATCTATTTTTTTATTTCAGTCAATGTTACCACTATATAAAACAGGTTGCAAGATTTTTATGAAGTTAGGGCTAAATATATGTTTTGTGAAACGAAATTTTATTAAAATACACCTTCCATCGACGCGACATTAACATCAAAAGGTATCACCTATCATGGTGATCCCTGACAGGTTTGAGTGGTGTCACAGGTTGTATGGAAAGTGCAAATACACCGTGATTGTGCAGAAAGTGAGGCTTTTGTTATTATGATCGTGGTGTCGGCTGTCGGTTCATTAACTAATGGGTGTATTTTAATAGCGACGCGTGAGATTAGCTTGTTTGCCTTCGCATCGACAAACTGTGTTGACCGTTATATGATTTTGTTTATTGTTAGCACAAATTACGGGGTCATTGGAATTAAACTTTAAGTGGCCTTAAAGTAGTTCTTAGGCTGGCTTTTATGCCGATGTGGTTTGGCACCATTGTAATGATATTTTATGCTGACCTGATTTTTGCTTGTTATTAAATCCTTTAACATTTTTGAATGAGGTATATTTTGTCAAAATGCAAACTAAGCCAAAAACAATACAAACAAATTAATGGAATAGCTGCTATCCTTCTGTTTCATGGGTTTCCTGCGGACATTAATGCTCTATCGATTACCATTAACCAAACCGATTTATGTGCAATCAATAATTAAATTCACAGATGAATGGACTGAGGGCCAGCAAATAACGGTGTCCCTACAAAGGTGTTCCTTTTTAACATTTTCATTAACAACGACCCTATAACGCTCCCTTAATACTCAACATTATTTAAGTGTAAGCTTCCAAATTCATGCTTGTCATATAAACGTAATTTGGTAATAATTTTACCAATATGGCGATTTATTTCGTATTTGTTATGTGACATCAGTTGATATCTCTATACTGGCAAGTTTTTGTTATTTCGAAAAATCTTTCTACTTCTTGTTCTTCATTGACTCAGTTCTGGTTATTTGAGTGAAAATAAATGTTCGGACGCAAATATAGATTGATTACTGTGAAATATTTTACATAATCTATTTAATCGTAACGGTGATTTTTAAACGATTTTAAAACTAGATTTTTATGAGGAGTATCGTTTAGAGGCCCATTGATTAAATGCATTATTGGAATGGCTGCATATAAAGTATTTATTAAATTGAGACATGTCAGTTCGCTTTTATCGCCGAATACATTACGCGTGTTATCTCCAGTGCCATTCCTTTAGGGGTGTAATTTACGACGATGTCCTTTACCCTTCGTCCTGTCCCTCTTTCGTCCTACCGCACTCCCGTGGCTTCATGTTATTAAATTATTTAATAAAATCGGCGGTGCATCCAAGAGCATTTCATTACAAACTCTTTTTCATCATCTATGCAGACTGTACTTGCATTTAGTTAGTTCAACAATAGTCACTTACAAAGAAGAGTTGTCAAGACATTTTGCTGGTTTCTACGTTACCGATAACGCTAGCCATCGCTTAAACAAATGACATGTTATTAGCATTGTGTGTATTAAATTACAAATGTTATAGTTACATAGCATATGACACGTTGCCAAAGGGAAGACAACTCAAAGCTTACTATATATGTCGTTTGAGCAACCTCACCTTAAAAACGTCAAAACTGTCATTCATGTTAGGTTTTTTAATAATAGTTTATATATTATAATTCGTTTTAGATTTAATATGTACTCCATTATGGAGTTAAAAAAGGTTTACAGGAAGAAATCCTTTTAGGACATGTATTGGTGATGTTTTCTTTCCAACATTAGCATAATTTTAAACACTTTATTATCGGAATAAAATTGAGGAAATTCAGTCATTTCAATGACATGGATGTAGTAAAAAAAAAATAAAAAAATCAGAACAGAACAGAACAGATTTTTTTAATATTCATGACACCTTAATGTTTTTAGAATGAAAAATTTTTCAGTGTCGATATTTTTTTATTTGAATACAGTTAACCTAATCCAATGAACCCTTAAAATAAAAAAATATGAAATACATATAAGTTAACAGCTTAAATAATGTGCAGTATTATATTTCAAATTACAAATCTAAGCAATAACAATTGATCTTGAAAATCTTATTTTTTCTTTAACACTATACTTCCTTAAATTGTACAATGCTGAAAAATCTCCCTCCTTAACGATTAACCAAGCGACCAATACCAGTGAATGCCACGCATACGAAAAAGTATCCATAGCGCCATTCAGATCTAATAAGATCAGACTGCAATGCGAAGGGGTTACCTATATCTGATGAAATTGAATTTTCAATGCGAAAAGGGCCCGATAGTGAGTGGGGTTGAAGTCGAGCGGGTGTCGTGTATCAGTGCTTGTGGCGACGAGATAAAGGAACGAAAAGAATCGGTTTATTTTATTAAGTCGCTTACAGTTGTGTCTGAGTAAGACGAGTTGGGGTGGATGCAGAGGATTGAAACGGAATTGTATTATTTAACTCTAGAAGGGGTGGTTGTTATTGAGAGTTCAAAGGGAAGGAGTTTTAAATTCCTGCGGCGTACCAAATAATGAAAAAAACCGGCCAAGAGCGAGTCGGACTCGCACACGAAGGGTTCGGTACCATCAACACCAAAAAATCACGTTTTTTGTATGGGGCCCACATTATTTTTTTATTTTACCTATTTGTTGATATAGCGGCAAAATAAATACACACTCTGTGAAAATTTCAGCTGCCTACCGATTACGGTTCATGAGATACAGCCCTGTGACAGACGGACGGACGGACGGACGGACGGACGGACAGACGGATGGACGGACAGCGGGGAGTAATAGGGTTCCGTTTACACCCTTTGGGTATGGAACCCTAAAACGTATTCAGGATTGGCAAGTTTGCCGTTAAGGTTTTATTTTTCGATTTCTCTCACAATGTGCTATTCATCAGTTTCATTATGTGTAAAAATATATATGTTGCAATAATTTTCATGCTGATAGAGTCGTCCATATTGGACGTATGCATTCAGATAATATTGAACGTATGCATTCAGATAACAAAATAGTCAATAAACGTACCAAAAAAGGGTTATTATGAAATTAAACTCTCCAGTTACCTGAGCCATTAGTCGAACTTACCTAAATTGGCGTTTGCGCCAAGCCGATCGACTAGCTCTATCAAGGGCGAGCTTGATTTGATAGCTTATTCGTCTTCGCCGTAAATACGTGGACGTTGCCGTTCGCGCCAACTCCTCGTTTTCATGCAAATCGGAAGTCCGAGTTTATTTTTGACAGGTTGAAGATGTAAAACTCGTGTAGGATTGAGTTTTTTAAGTAACTTCGAAGGTTTGTAAACGCCAATTTAGGTGACAACTCCGACTGACCATACTGAACACCAAGCACCATTAGCGTAATTTGTATTCTTATCTTTTCTCATGAATTCTGCTGAGTGCGTGAGCACTCAGTTTACCCCTATCTCTCGATGCGCATCCCGCAGCACATATAAAAATGTGCTAAATAAAAAAAACTCTAATTGCTTTTAATTTATGCACCCGAGCATCGCTCTGCATGCATACGCAATTACATCAGACACCAAATTTTACACAGTTTTCGAGAGAAGACAGAGAGGAGCTTTTAGAAAATTTTCAGATGGGAAAATATAGGTAATTTAAATTTTAATAGGTTATTAGAGATGGTAATTTGATTTTAAAATTGTTATTAAACATTTGCGTTGATTGATTCCCTTGCAAAATGTGACGAAATCTAAAGTAACGTAATATACAAAGTTAAGAGGAAGGAGTTACGAGAAAGGAGTGCTAAGACGGTTTGGACACATGGAACGAATGGACGATGAAAAAATGAAGAAACAAATTTACAGAGCAGAAGTGTCGTGCCCGGGCGGCCTAGAAGAACGTTGAACAACCACCGAAAAGTGAAACCTCTATTGGTGATTAATCGAAATGTCAAAAAAGCTAATATTAAACAGTTATTTTAACCGATTGAACAGTACCGTTTGGGAAAAATAACACGTGTGACAGATCAGAAGATTTTGAAATGGTTATCGTAACCGATTGAACATTAAAACTGACTTAAAATCAGTCGTGAAACTGTCCAGTTTCAAGAGGAACAGTCATTTTAACAGATTTGACAGTACCTTTTCCCTAATATAAGACGTAAGAAAAAATGGAAACAAATACTAAAGCTAGAAACAATTTTGACACAGTAAGGGAAATAGTATAGGAAAACAATTATGACACACAGTTGAAAAAACAATTAAAAGATGCTAACTGTTTTTACTTAGTTATAGTAATCAATTTACTTAGTTGTCTATATTTTAACATTCCAAGACGGTTGCAACTATCGGAATTACAATTAGATTCACTTTTTTTTTACAGTGTAGCCATTCATGTTAAATATAAACACATTAACGTTAATTTATTATTAAAAAATAATAGAGAAAAAACTAGAAACGTCTGATTCGCCATACATGGGCAATTGTATAAGTAGGAGTAATATTAAGGGAGAATGATTTAATATCGCACGTGCCGGACCCTACCCCATAACTACCCCGCGAAGCTGCTCCATATGCATCTTGCATCTTCCTGTAACTATTTAATAGCCGCTTGCGACTCCCATGGACCTTCCTGAATTAATTGAAATCCTCCCCAAAACTAATAACGTCCAAGGCAAACCACATTTCCCTTAACAATAGTGAACCTTAACACGATACTGTAACGCTTGGAATTCCACAAACGGCGTTCCGAATGTCGTACATGTCGGCAAGGATTAATTCTGGTAAATGCTCCCCGGCACCGAAAACGAATTAAGTCGTATATCTTCGAGATTTCGTGCTAAAACCCCCTTACGTTCGTAGAATATATTCTCAGATTTCCGCTAAAGCGCGATTCTGTCGAAATGTCACGAATTCACCGACATTCGTTTCGGATTAGTTGTGTAAGGTGAGTGTATTCATTTGTTTATCTGTTACCAGCGAAGTGACTAGCGCGTCTGTAATCGTGTATGAGCTGACATGTCGATTTTACAGATTGTTTCTCTTTTGTTCGAAATATTATTTTATGTTTCGCTCTATAAAGTTATACTTTCTCGAACAACTTAATTTAACCATTAATCTCATCTTAGCCTCTTTTATTCTCGCTTAACATACTCATCCTCAGGGGGACGCATCATAAAGTCCAAAAAGCACAAAGTCCAAAACCCATACCGTCCAAAACACTAATGAATTCGGAACGTTTTCAATTAGGTTAGGTTAGGTTAGGTTAGATTATAATATTTGCATTTATAAATATATGCAAAAATACATACTTTTGGATGTTCTGGGTTTTGGACCTTATGCTTTTTGGACTTTATGAAGGCGACCCATCCTCAGAGGTGTCATTTCTATCTCTCGTGAACAAAACTCAATGATAACTACATCATAAACGAGATAGACTTTGATAGGCACTTGAAAATGATATTTATTTACATGCATGTCGTAAGGGTACTAATCATAGATATATTTAGAACATATCATAGATATATTAATCTACTTAAAATATCTGTGGTGGCATGGCACTCAGTTTCTTTATTGTGTGTTACGCTAATTAATTAAAATTTACATGTGTGTATAACTGTTTTCTAGCTTTGTTATGTATTTCATTCTTACTTACGTTTTATATTCAGTGAAAGGTAAAAATTCAAGTTTTAAAATAACTGGAGGGGGGGGGGGTGGGATTCCCATGTTTATAAGTCACTTGCTTAGTGATAAAATCTGACGTTTAGCTGAATTTGATACCATGCTCACTATCTAACAACGTGGTTGATATTATTTGGGCTCATTTATATATACTAACCGTAATACATGAATAGTAATGAGAACAAGGTCCAACACTCCTTCAATACACCCGGATCGGACAGTCTCACTGAAGTGTTAGCTTAGAAAATCAATTACTTGCATGAATAATTCAAACTCAACATGCATTTGCTACGAAAAATAGTGCATAATATATGGGGCGATGGACGAGAAAAAAAAACGATCGGGGAGCCACTCTCACCCCCGCGTTTGGTGGGGGTTAGGGCACGGATAATGCTTTGATAAACAGGGAGCTATTTCAAATGCACGCACCATAACAGAGGTTATTCTATAGCAAAATATTACTAACTTTCCCTTATAAGTAATTTTTAAATGACATAAACGAAATCCCATGATTTCGTCGACCACTCTCACATATACCTACAACTCTGGTCACATTGATCTACTACTACTACTATCTACTATCGTACTATCGAACAAAGAGTTTAGGATACACATTCGGTTGAATGAAAAGATGAACAGTCGAAATACTTTGACTTTTGGAAACAATTATATTGTTGAGTATAGATTTAAACGATGTCTACTAGCTACTGAGTCAACAAACCCCTAACCCAAAATTGAATCAGAGATTGAATTCAAACACCATTCATTTTTACGTTTAACCGGAAGTGTATCCTTTAACCTTTGGTTGACTGTACGTAATCATGCAACCTGTACATGTACAAAACTAAAGTAGCCTGAGGTAATTATCCTGGTCGCGGCGCATATCTGCCGGTCTCGAACAATGTAACTGTTATGGTCTTTGTATACTTGTTTACATCGGATGCAGAAAGACGGGCGGGCAGAAGTCTGTTTGTCCGTCAAATTTGGACGAGTGTTTTCTACATATAGTTGGACATATAAATTAAACTTAAACTTGAACTTGAAAACCATTCATCCGATTTGAATGTGGTTTGTATCTACGTATAGCTTGTTTGTTCTTAAAACTTATACGCTACTAAACATTACGCTTATTTTGTATGTTATTGGACATGGATGGCTTATACTATGAAAACCGTCATGATAATAGCGCTACACACCGGATAACCGAAGGAATCAAGTCCTTCCCTTTGTGAATACGGCTGCATTGAACTGGATGAATGTAACTGACAATTTGTTATTGCTGCTTCTACTATATTTTATTCAATGCGATGGTATCGACCTGGGCGGGCTTAACTCTACCGCCTCCTAAGATAAGGGGACCTACAGTTGCACATGGAATCCGAACCATGAAGCGGCTAGTATTGGTGATGAAATGCACATTAATTTGAGTTTCAGCGCATCTACATTTTAAGCATTGTAATCAGATTTTGAAAATAATCTGAAAAAGTATTGGTCGTGACATTCGTCGGAAGCAGGACTTGAACCTGCGACCTTTGGATTACATGTCCACTGCTCTAAACCAACTGAGCTATCCCGACAATTACATCAGCCAACGAATTTCTCGATTATATTCGAATCGACACAATGCTTCCCCTATCTTCTGCTAGATGGCGCTGATGATGTTTTTGCGTATTGATCCTACGCTAAGGCATTTTGACTGCAATGATTGAGCTATCAATCTTATTGCTGTCGTCACCAAAGACGTTTTTGGTATCGGACACTAAGAGTCAGCCCGGATTTTACTTGATAATTTTATGTATTTAATGGATACGACATTACCGTTATCTCATTAATTTGAGTTTCAGCGCATCTACATTTTAAGCATTTAATCAGATTTTGAAAATAATCTGAAAAAGTATTGGTTGTGACATTCGTCGGAAGGAGGACTTGAACCTGCGACCTTTGGATTACATGTCCACTGCTCTAAACCAACTGAGCTATCCCGACAATTACATCAGCCAACGAATTTTTCGATTATATTCGACCAATACTTTTTCAGATTATTTTCAAAATCTGATTACAATGCTTAAAATGTAGATGCGCTGAAACTCAAATTAATGAGATAACGGTAATGTCGTATCCATTAAATACATGAAATGCACATATTAAACACAGAGAGAGCACTTTGGGGCTAACATAACTGCCAAACGGTTAAAATCCCAACAAAATGAATAGATTGAAAACAATAACACAGAGAAAAAGATAGAAAGTGGTGCCTAAACGTAGTGGGGATAAACCTTTCGACCTGTGGTATGGAAAGCTAGCCCTGGTGCCCAAAAAATACGAGCGGCAGGGCTGAGGTTAAATATGAGCATTCAGGAAGAGACGATTATTATTGTTCGTCGTACTATAACGCGGGCGGAGCCTCGGTATTTATAGATATAGAATCACAAAATGGGAATTACCATTCATGTACCATAAAATTGTTGGTACCTTAAATTACTCACATTTGCCTCCTAATTTGGCGAGAGGTCTACTTATTTGTCAAAGCGATACTTGTCGCTGTCAATCGACATTTTCGAGTTGATATGTTAGAAAGTGACGCCGCCATCTTGTTTATTTAACCATCGAGTGGGACAGAAGTGGTAAACAAAACTCATCCGTGTAGCGTCAGTTCGTTTTCGCAGTTCTACATTGAATTGGGCCTGAATCGTCCTGATATAATAAGAGAGGAAATCCTATATATTCTGCATGAAACAAAAGTGGATGTCCAAAATTGCACCGTAAAAGAGCATTATAACAAAAACATTTTGATTGATGCAGAATTGATCGAATTCAAAATAGGGAAATTCATTGAATTGACTACGAGTCCATTCGAACTAGCAGCTCGTGTTTTCGCTCACTAACTTTGCACATTTGACAAATACGGCAATAACAACATATCTAATCAGGAAAGCGAAAGCGAGTAAGTCACAGATGAAAGTGAAACGCTTTCGCCAGACGTCATCAAACATAAAATGTTATGTCGGTGTCATCGCACATTTATTAGAATAATTAGAAAGGGACAACACCAGGGTGACTCGTTACTATTATTTCATAAGTACGAAAGTGTTGCGACTCACCGGTGAGTCACTGGTGACTCGACGGTTTTATTTTTCGACATGAGATTCTCATCTCATCGAAACTCGAAAAACAGCCTGGAACACATATTACATCTACACATGAGTTCTGGACCATAAAGGGGCCACAATAAAAATCACATTACAATATCATTTATGAAAGAGAAAAGTGAGAGAGATCCTCAATGCAGAAGCCAAGATCTTCGTTGTAAGAGAACATATTTATTCATTCGGTAAACATTTCAACACCCTTCAATAAAATCTAAATATTTTACATTATTTATAACTCAACACTTAAGAAAAAAGTTGTTAAGCACAGCACCATAATTACAGCCCCGGTCTTACGACACCCTCCCTGTCCTATTACGCTAAGTCAACGCACATTTCGGCAACAATTGTCTCCCAGAATGTACCAACGGCAACAATGGGCGGGCCCCACAATGCTCTTGCTCGTATTTCCGCACATTTGTGTCCTATCCCGTGTCCTAATTACACCGCCCGCAACCGAGGCACGAAGGTAAACCGACGACAATGCGGAGCGGATCCTTTCAGCGACTCCTGCGCAAGAGGAAGCGACCGCTTAAGTTATTCCCCTTTCTGGGGCCCGCTCTAAACTATTTGGCCGACGACGTATGGAGTCAGTTTTTCAAATATACATACATACGTACTTTAGACATATTCATAGCCTTACTTGATTTCATTTGTCTCACTTAAGAACGGCCCGTAAGCTATGCTCCCCATACAAACGTAGTTTACTAATGATTTGGAAACCGCTATTCAAATTAAATTGATATTTAATATCTAATATCAGGTAACAAATATCTGTGTCTGCATGCTTTTGTTTTTTTGAAAAATCCAAACCGAATGAAATGAAAGCAAAAAGAAAATCTTCAAACGAATTTTGTTTTCTCTATGGTTTGACCCAGAATACATTTACCGAAAAAACAAAGGCATGCAGACACAGATATTTGTAGCCTAATATTAGATACCAAATATCAAGTAAGTTGGAACAATGGTTTTCAAATGATTAAACTGCGTTTGTATGGGAGGCGAAATTTTCAGGTGCTAACGGGCCGGCCTTAATTTCTACGATCGTTTAGCATCATTCGTTGAACTTGAGCGATATTATCTTCTGTGCTAGCAGTTTTTGCATCGTCTCCCAAGTTGGCACGTTTAAATTCAGCCACCAAACATCTCAAGACCAGAGATCAACGATTTAGATGAATAGATAAGCCTTTCGAACCCGTAATGCGAAGTTTCCGCGCAAACATAGGTGACGGTGTCAGCTGCTACTGCAGTATACTGGGCGTGTATTCTTGGCATTCAGTCATTGCGGATTCAGTAGAGTTAACAGTAATGTCAAAGTAAATTCTTCTTCTGTTAACTCTACTGAATCCGCAATGACTGAATGCCAAGAATACACGTCCTGTCTATTCCTCTGTCTAGATTGAGCAAGTACTGGAGCCCAAGTCGGAGTCTGATGATGTCTCTCTTAAATTTCGCATGTCTAGCGATCTCAAAGATTCACGAACCAAAAGCGGTATGTATCTAGTGTCTGTGTCTGTCTGCCGGTTTTCTATCTATATGTTTCTATCTATCTCTCTAACTTTAAAACCAAATAGGTACCCCATTTTCTTATCCATCTTAAAGCTTAACACGTCTCTCTGATATCAAAGAAATATGCGCATAACCTGAGATAGAACCCATGGTCTTCGACACAAGATAAAGCGTTAACCAGCTGGCGTCAGGCCACACATATAATTTATTTAGATTTATTGGCTATGTATTGTGCAGTGAAGCTGTGATTGATCAGATATATTGTAAGAGTTAGGTGTAATATAGCTTTAACGGTATTTCAATTGTTTAGAGACCTTACATATAGATAATTCTAGAAAGCTATTTTGAAAACAAAACCTGTAAGGAATGTTTTTGTATAATTAGCTGAAATGGGTGTAGATTGCTGCTAGAACCTTGCAGAGAATCCGCTAAATAAAATACCTAGATTTTTGGCATAAAGCAAATCTTATATTTTGTTTTTTTTTTTTTTAAAACACAATAAATCGAAGAGTTTGAAATCCCATGGGCGTCGTCGGGCGCTTCTTGGCCCAGGGCCTAAATATCACTTTAACCCTAACAATCGTTTCTAAACCAACGGAACTTTTCTTCAAACTGACGGTTGCTCTGACGCTCATATTTTATTCTCAGAAGTGCGAACTCCAGCGGGATTATCCGAGAATGCTCTCTCACGTGCCCGAATTTGTGTCTCACATAGAAGTGCCGAGTCGAAAAGGCGACGCGATGCGACCCGGATTCTAAGGTGTATTGTCTACCTAAAGTTGCCGAGCCATTTCAATTTGAAGAGAATTCTTTGAAGGCCCCGAGAAGCCGGGGATAACGTTCGCGTTTATTACTACGCACGCGTTTACGCGAGTGCGAATGGGAGAGGCGTTCAGCGACTTATTCGTACCTCTTTTGTGAAGTTTTCCAATTTCACTAATTTGTTTTATCATAAAATAAATAGGCTGAGTGTTCGCTCAAACGTTTATTGTGACTTCTCCCCTGTTTAACGTGGATGCGAATTGACTGTCGAGATGTTTACGTAACGGAAGAGTTTCAAACATTCGGATACATATCAGAAGAAATTGATGTTAACTTATTATTAATTTCCTACTTGTTTCACAAGACAGTTCAGGGTGTTGCCATAGTAATTTAACTCACCGAGTAAGCAGGAACATGCGTGATTAAATGTGACGTTTAGTTAGTTATCGTGACTGTAAAACGATGTGTTACTCGACCAGATGAACTGAAATTTACCAGTTAGCATAGTACGAAATGCAATTAAACGTCAGATTTAATAATTCTCGTGACGTTCACCCGGCGAGTTAATTTATCATGGTACCCTACGAGGAGAAAAAGCCTTAGTGAGCTGATATAAAAAGAGCGTGTAGATCAGGAGTATGGCCCGATGTCTTCGGTTTGAGACCGAGCATGTGTATCTATTTATTTATCATCTGAGATTAACAAATACATTTTAATTGAGAATGGCGATGTCTTCATTGTTAAGACCCATGTAAGCCTATTTATTACTTGCTAGGTGGTTAAAACTGATAACGTTTGTAGCTTCGCATTGGGTGCGATATGATAATATCGACATTACTCGAATTAAGGAAAATAATTATGGCATGCACCTAGTTTATGAGGAAAGGTGAAGTAATAGGATTATCATAAGTGACGTACGCAATCCACATGAATAAAACATAACATTATGTATAATCCTAATACTAGCGTACGATTCAAAATTTAAACTATAGTTATTAAAACGAATACGAATCTTTAAAACCCATTTTGTTGATATTCCCCAGAAAATAAGCTTACGTATAGTGGAATGGAATTTTGGTGTAGAGTTTACGTGCCGTATAAATAACGGTTTATTCTCCCGAAGTGACTGAAGTTTGACGTAGAAAAGGAAATGGGCTAATAAAAAGAAGGATTCAAGATCATAATGTTATGCAAAGTGACCACGAAACTTTTGGAAAAGATTTTAAGTTACTTTTGAATATGTAAAGAGCGATTTACATATTTAAGTCGAGCGATTAAAAATACGCTGGAGTTACAATCGGAATTACGCTCCGGCTGCAAATTCAAATCCTGCAGCGTAGTTGGAAAAGTAAAATACATTTAAAAACTGGCAATATTTACATACGTGACAATTCGATATCTAAATTCCTAGGTGAGACCGGAATTAGTTGGATAATTTAAATCATAAATGCACCCTCCTCCATCTGCAGTGTAACGAACAATTAATTAAAAATTTCAATTCAAATGGGGAACGTCCCTTGCTGTTTTAGAATTATTTATTCAGATTTGATAACGACCAGATTCCTATACATATTTTCAGTAGATTAAATGTTTGCGCTAAACTACTATATGTATGTGAACCGGTAAAAATTGCAGAGACGAAGTGAAATGTTTAGGGTTTCACCTGGCGAGCGAGGTGGCGTGCCGGCTTTTAGGCTACCAATTATGTTGGGGGTGAATTAAGTAACCTCGCGTTCGTGGTTAGAGGTTAGAAAGAGCCGGAATGCGTCGGCATTATATCTGGCGGTACTTTCAGTAAGACAACCCCAAAAATCAATTGGTGAGAATATTAAAGACATTGTTATAAATTGAGAAAAAATAGCTATTGTTGGTCGGCAGCGTTAAAGCTTACGTTTTCACTTCTAAACCGCTAAACCAATTTAGATGAAAACTGGTATAGACCATAGAATAATAATTACTAACATGCGTAAGTAGATGGCCCACCCGGCATTCTATTACAATACACGTTGAACTAAGATGGTAACTTCTATTCAATCGATCATAACAGAAAGGATGTTTGAACCAAGAAATGGCGCAGCTATCAGGCTTACTACTTTAAATCTATTAAAAAATAGTTTCATTTTATGAATTGTCAAAAAATGTGTGTATCGATTCAAAATTGTATATTTTCCAACTTTTAAACAAAATTTTATTTTTAATCTATTTCCTAAACCTATTTCCATAGCCCTAAACATGTATTTTTCGTCGCTTGGTATTGACCTCTTGGTGAAACATCTAGGTCTTCATTCATCTGTGGTCTGGATCTTTTGTGGCAAAAATTAGCCTGCAAAGGGGTGAAAAGGGGGGGGGGGCCAAAATGTTTATGGGGAACTTATATAATTTAAAATGTTAGGTTCATCCCGACATCAGTCCGAACTGACATTGCCCCGAGCGGAGCTAGTTATTTTAATCATAGAATAACTAATATCGAAAATAATAAGTCAAGCCGGATTTACAAATTGATTTTGAGACATATTTTTTCTTCTTCGGATGTAATTGTATTCAAGCTTGACTCAGCGTAGTCAAGGCCTAATTTACTAAAGCACCTTAGGCAACGGTTGTCTAACACTTAAACTCAGACAACTATGAAAATTTAAATTTAATATGCATGAGACGGGGCGCTCAAAGGGATGATTTTCAGCAAATTATTGCGAAGTGTGCGTTTGATGAATACTTAATGCTTAATCCAATCATTCTCGTAGGGCATGCGTCAGTATTGTGAGCAGCTCTATAATTATATGGTGATATTAATAATTGAGATTGAAACATCAATGGTGTAGATCTATTAGAATGTAAGAAAAAATAAATGGTCATCCCGCCTACTAATGTCGTAATCGTCGGAAGAAAGAGGTGATCATCTCAGTTACTGATATCAGAAGTTCGAATGAATATGCTGTAGTCAGTGCATCCCTACTTTAATATCGGGGATAGGACACTCGCCATAAATTATTGTGTTTGAGAGAGAGAGACCATTTGACCATTACCTAAGTAATCCCTTAATTTTAAGTTTGTTCGGGCAAATCATCAAGGCGTATCCAGTAACTCAAATTGATAGTATCGATATATTCGATAGGCCCCCCTTTAATTTTTATTATTTTATAAAATTTACCTATTTTTTGTCATAGCGGTAAAATAAATACATAATCTATGAAAATTTCAGCATCCTACCTGTTACGGTTCATGAGATACAGCCCTGTGTCAGAAGGACGGACGGACGGACGGACGACAGCGGAGGTTTAGTAATAGGGTTCCGTTTTCACCCTTTTGGTATGTAACCCTAAAAAACATAACATAATGTAAATGCAATAAAACATGTATTCACTGTTTCTGTGTATTGTCTCAAGTTATTGTAATATTTTTTTTGGAAAATGTTTATTATAAAATTGAAGGGAAATACCAACCCCCCTGAGGTGTCAACATGTCGAAAATACTGACAAGACTACATGGCGCGATGGCGGCGGCGGGGGCGTGATGGCGGGCGCTTGTATCATTTTACGAGGGAGCATTAATTTTTCGTTTGGGGTGCGCATATTTTTATTAAATTTGTTTTCAATATTCTTATTGAAATACTGCCTTGTTTAGTAAGAAAATACTTTTTTCTTTAAATAATTATTTTAGCACTTTTTTACTTAAAATTAATTATACCAGTCGCAAAGATTATAAGGATATTGAATTAAAATAAATCAGCTTAAGTGTGACCACTGTATTGAATCATAAATAGTCATTGGGTTTATTTTTCTTAAAGTACCTTACGTTTATGCTAGCCTTTTAATATCTCATGTGTAAATTATCTTATTTGGAAATCGTTCATTCTATACTGCGATAGCGGTATTTATATATTTTTTTCCAAAAAATCTTAAATAATTTATAAAATTAAATTTATTTAAAATGTGAACGAAATGAAAAATCATGGAAACTTAGAGCGTAGTCATATTTTAACTCTTACAGGTTCAAACTTAATTTTGTTATTAAGTAAACTAAAGCTTAGAAAAAATATATTTTTTTGCAATTGATTGGTCCATTTCAACCCAAAAAAAAGTAATGTGTGAGCTAGCTTGAATCATATAATTGAGGGAGTTAATTAACAAAGTGTGGGTTCACCACAGAGGTCAAGTGTACATAATCCAGTGGCAACATTAATGATCCTATCTTGTGGAAAGTTTCAGGTTCTAGAAGGTTTACGGAACACTCTGTATAATGTGCGAGAGTTGCAAGTTATCAAGAAATATTTTTATATTATATCAATAAAAAATACAAAAAGTAGTAGACTAATTTCTTCAAAATACATCTCTCGTAAAATAATGTTGGGTAAATTGATCCATCTAAACAATATTCATGGTAATTTGATTCTACCGAAAAGTCATTTGAAGAGATGGCTATAGCATAATACATTTTATTTCATGCAACCTGACATGGATAGCTAATACAACACAATCATTATGATATTAGCCTAATACACCATATTCCCGAAAGAATTAGGTGCCATGCCAGGACATTTCTTTCACGGACAATTCTTCATTGCAACATCAACCAAATTTTCATCTAATGCGGTGGTACCAACTCGGGCGGGCTTAACCCTACCACCTAGTAGGGGAAGGGTACCTACATTTTCAAATGGGTTCGAAACCATGGAACAGCTCGCATTCGTAACAAAATGCACTTAACCAACTCAGGACGAGAAAGAAAATGGTAAATGCCGGGGGTGAGGATTTGAAACTATAACCTTTCGCGTGAAAGGCAAGTCCTCTAATTTATACACCACGAGCTGCACATAAAATAGTACACGAGGTTACCATGAAGAATCGAGTTTCTCTCTTCTACCTACGCTTCCTAAGCTTTATCTAAGTGAGCAGCGCACCCAGGGTGATCTCTCCCCCATCGCCACTGAAACTTGGAGGATTCGGAACAACTTTCGAAAGTAAATCCAGTATCGATCAGCCTTAAGCCAGCACGGTTCTTTCCCGCCTAATGGTGCCTTCCTTGATTGCAGGGGTTTGGAAATAAATGGGGTTTTGGAAAATCCTAAATGTCAAAACGGAGGTGCACCGTCGCTTATTGTAACGGTAAATCACGGGGAGTAAGCTTGGAGCTTATCTGCGGGAACGCAATTTGATGAATATGTTGTAAACGATGGTATGAAAGTGCGGAGAATTTTAAACTACACTGCAATAAATGCTACACATGTGTGGATATAAGATATCACATGATTTTGGAATTAAATAAAGGCAAATATTGAATTAAACTATTGAGATAGTAGTGGTATAGACGTTCTCGTGCCAACAGCCAGTGCCGGAATTGATATAACAATATATGGTAATAATCATTGCATGATAATATTTACGAGTATATGAATATCTAATATAACCTTACTATAATCGATGATTTAACATGCAACAATAACAAGAATAACTAAATATTAAGGTAACTTCAATGATGTACAAATATATACTTTCAAATCATGCTTTGAATTTTATATCAGAGATAGATAGAGAAACTGAAAAAAAAATTTTTTTGTAAGCTATCTGCAAAATAAGTTATATACTATTTTAGCTTTGCCAACTACTAGGCAAAGCTGATATCTAGATACAGGTGCAAAGGTGAAAAACGCTTTCAGTGCAGTAATACTAGTTGACCCTTGCTGCTTCATACATATTCCAATATCCTGATCAGCCAATAACGACCCCCGTTCACGAGTCACCAGACTATGAATAAGTCTAGAGGGTCCGCGGCTGGCACTATTAAATAATGCCTCTTATTTATCATTTTTTAAATGAATAACTTAGAAACTCAAAATGAACCGTAGTAATAAAACAGATAAGTTAAAAGTCAATATAATACGTTCATCAAACGAGCAGAAATAAGATGGTCTCTAACACAAATCATTCTTCTGGTTACCGAGTGAAACGGAAACAATAACGTTTAGTTTCCGTTATTTCAAAATGTAGGCGGTAAATCGAAGATAATAGGTGCGTGATTCGTTTGAGGTTGAAAAGTATGCACCCTACATTATTGCGAGAAATCCACAAAAATAAACTTTTCGGGCAAAGTATGTAAATAAAATTAACTGAAAATATAATTATCATTTTATTTCAAAGGACCAAAAACCAAATCGCGTTTCAGCTTTGATCGTGCAGATAGCACAGTACTTTTACTGTGGTAGCACCCTGCCATAAGCTATCATATGAACAATCACAATGTAAGAAAAACATTTATTAAAGCTCTCACTTAATTTAGTTTATAGTCGAAAACTTTATATATTAATTTATTTATGCACAAAAGCAGCTTAGAAAGCTGATGCGTGAACGTTACTGGTTAAGTGCATTTTTTAATTAATATGTGTATTTATATGAATGTGTTTAAAATTACTCTCTAAAGGTTTTGGAAACTTTTTAACATTCGGAATTTCGTTTGCTTGCGCAGATACCAGCAGTTAATTTATTTACTACCTCACATCTATTAGATAAGACAACTTTGATACAGCACACGGTTGGCCAAAATAATATTTTCTAAGATGCTTTTAACCGACTTAAAAAAAAAGGACTTTCTCAGAAGAAGTTTCTCAATTCGTCGGAATCTTTTTTTTTTGCTTTCTTGTACCCAAACCTTGTCTTGTTCCATTGATCACGTCGACATCATTTCGACTATTTAAAAAACCGATTTTTGATATATGGACACTAGAATATAAACCGCCACTTCTGCTAGAGTCTAAAGGTGTGACCATGGAGAAATAAATTAGCCGGGCATCGCCGTTAACTGTATTTCTATTTTGCTCTTCCGTTCGGTAAAATTGTTCGGCCTTCTCGCTCGCACCCTGCTCCTGCTGAAACATGACGAAAAGGAGCCAAGATTTATTGGAATCGATAACTTTTTCTATTGCCTCTCGTTTCTGCCCTAAGCGAAACCTTGCTAAGTATGTAAAATATTTAAAGACCTTCGACTAGATACGATTATGTACGTAAACATATTAGTAGGGACGTACAAAATATACCTCGTCATTGTGCTGGTATTTTCATACTTGTGAAATGATATATTAAATTACATGTTTTTACGGTTCTGAAAAAAAGGACCTTTCCAGGATCACTCTGTTATTTGTCTGTCCATCGCACATATTTCGGTTACCAACCATCCGATTAAGATAAAACCTATATTTAAATACGCAGAAAAATAGCCAAAATCAATGCTTTTATCTGTATATATCTGAAAAAATTGTACAGGTGACTCGAATTATGAGAGAAAAAAACTGTTCTAATGCTTCAGCTATTACCGAGTGCAAAGATAATCATGTGACGATTACAATATATGCACACATTGCATCAATAGGTTCAAAATGGTCAAACGGGCATTAGTCATCGAAACTACTTCAAAAAGTTGGAATAAATGTACCATGTGAGAGGTTTGTAAATATTCAATCATTAAATTAATTCAGAATAGTTAATTCCCTTTATTCATCTGGTTCCCACACGTATTTTTGAACCTAAACTTCTGTACAGAACAAAAATTTGGACGGGACGTTTCGGATGGAGACCTTATTTAGAAAAAAAAGGGAATCGGCATATAACAGATGTTGCAATAATCCGAATTTGAAAAAAATGGCGACCGGGGCAGCTACATTGAGTTCGACCGGATGTCCGAAAAAAAGGCACGGGCTGTTGACTGAAGTAAACCACTGCACAACAGTTGCCATTTTTCCTGCCATCTCTTTTTTAAAGTAATATAAGTGTTCACGTCGTTTGTCAAAGGGGGTGTGTGAGTCAAAATAGATGACGCCACAGTCGTTCTTAGTTATTTCTGCTATAACTCCTTAAAGATAGGAAGTTACAAACTATAATCGTAGTATTGTTGAAAAACTCTTCAGTGTCGTAGCATTATGCAATCTACCTTATATATGCTCAAATAAATTCCTTGCACAAACAACCCACACATGAAGAACCACAAACTCCCCCACACTACCTCAAATTCACCCTTATTATAATATTATAATATTCTACAACATACGATAGACAGTACAGTGTGCGTTGACCATCATGTTTTTTTTTATGTATTTTATGTGCTATGCCTAATGCGGAATACTACACATAATTTAGTTCTTTTGTAGGCTGCAATGTACAAATTTTTAACTAGATCCTTGTAAAATTTATTAATGTAACCTATTGTTTTGTCAGTTAATAATGTAAATACGTGTGTTTTTTGGAAAATAAATTGAAATGCAGCGCGCTACACATTTCGTCTGTGGCGGTGGAGGTCGGTGGTTCGAATCTTCACCAATAATCCTGCTAATTCTTTCTATTTCTTTTGCTGTTTATTACATATTTTATTTTTCATTTGTCCTCATTAAGGTGACATCATACCTTACAACTTAAAATTTTAATATGGGAAACCGTTAATTATAATTATAAAAAATAGAAAATATTTTTACGTGTAAAGTGTAATAAAACAATTTGCAAGCTTTGTAGGCTTATTGTTTTTAAAATAAATTGGGAACTTTTCACAGCTAAAGTATGAAACTCTCATGAACAAGGGTTCGACGGTGTTTAGCGAACATTTCAACCAATCGCAATGTATAATACGCTTCGGTCCGAACCCCTTCGTCGTTAAATCTATATCAATAGAAAGTCTGTGTGTATCTTAGACAATTGGTGTTTGGTTGTGTAAACCCCAAAACTCGATGTATATAGAAAGGGAGCGAGATATATACCGACTATATTTTACTCATATTCACCAATTTACGAAGCACGGACGGTTTTTTCGTCCTTGAGTGGGAGTATTTTTCGACAATTCTATGAATTTGATTGACAACTGACGCGTGCAATGATATTTCCGTTTTATTTACCCAAAGCGTGCACGATTTTCAAAAGTGAATTCTTTTTATTTTTTGCTTAAGAACAGAACATTATGTAAGTATATTGTTATTTTTTGGATTCGAAGAATTAACTCCGAGTTGATAGTAACGACTATATGTATGTATGCAAGCAAAAACGTAGCTATAACTTTGGAAAATTATTTTTAATGCCAAAAAAACAATAAAGTTAGATGAAATGATTAGATGATATATATTTTGAGTATGCATATAATTTATTAAATTTACAAAGCAACAAAACGAGATCTTAAATATAAGGAAATGTTTTTTGTCAGTAAATTTAAAATCTTTCGTTGCCGCAGTAACGACTTTGAATGCCGTTACAATATATAAAACGATAACGTTCGAAACTGAATATGGTTTAAATTAATGATTTAAATATTTGATTAAGCCAGATGTAAAATAATACTAGACAGATACCTATCGGTACCGTTAATAATAAGATACTTGACAAGGCAAGAACTATAAGAATGTGATTGATGAGATATTTTACATATAGTGGCTTGAAAAGAAGATATACTTAAAAGTTAGCCGTCACGAGATGCCAGGTAGTTTTTTTTTTGTATTGTTAATATTAGAATGTGTACTTAATAAAACCAAAAAAGAAATATGTAGTAAAACAGAGCGACGGTGGGGCGGGTGGTGTCTGCTCGGTCCCAGAGGCGATGGACTCTAACATAAAAAAAAGATTCTGACGACTTGAGAACCTACTCCTTTTTTTTGAGTCGGTTAAAAATACAAAGCGTGCATACAATGACGGCATAAGAGAGCGTCACCCCGTTGCACGTCATTTTACTGCAAAGGTGCGTCAATAGATGTTTCACATCAAAATATAGTTGATTGAAATATGATTTTTACTAGATAAACCACCTACATATTATAGTAAAATTAACATCAAATTAAACTAAATATCGATTTAGTAAGATTAAAATTTTATACAAATTTAATGTACATTTTGTCGTAACATTCCAAGCGACAAACTGTCCAAGCACCGCGCCGTTTGACGATCCCGAGCGACTGAGAACAAGAATTGCGCTGCAGCACGTGGCGGGCGCGCGGCACGCGACGCCTCGTGCGCGCCGCGCGCCCGCCTAACGAGCCGCGCGCAATTAGACGCGCACTTCCTGCTGGGCGCGCGGTGACGGCCGAATTAATAGAAACCCCAGGGACATAAAACAAAGGACCACCGAATTTAGATATTGAAGAACTCGCACTTGTAACCGACGGGCGTCGCAAGCGAAACTCGATTGTATCGGGGCGGCGGTGTAGCAACTTTTTTATTATGTACAGCTCGTGGTCTTAGGGGCTGGAGAACTTGCCTTTTATGCGAGAGGTCTGGGGTCAAATCCTTTCCCCGGTCATGCACCACTTTCTTTCTCTTTCCGAGTTGGATAAGTGTTCATTTCGCTACGAATGCGAGCTGTTCCATGGTTTGGAACCCATCTACTTTTTATTTCCCCTTCCCCTTCTAGGTGGTAGTTGCATTGGATGAAATTATGGTTTAAGCGGCAATAAAAAAATGTCAATTCAAAATGTGTAGTATTAGCCATCCATGTCAGGTTCCATAAAAAACCTGGAGGAAGCGCCGGCGAGTGATATCGTGGACGAATTTGCTCACTACTTATGTTCTCGAATTCAAACGATGGTTAAGAATACGTAAGAACTTCCCAGGGCGCTAATTCAATGTTGTGCGCCCCAAATTCTTAAGCGAACTACATAACTACAGCCAGTGATTTTTCATTAATTCGAGGCTACCGTGCCTACTGTCCTTCCTTAATGTATATACCCATGTCCAGCAACATAATAAAAGGTATCGGGATTTGAATTTGTCAAAAGAGACAACCGACAGAACGTCGGGCGCGCCTCAGCGACGGATTACACGCACGATACGGCGGCAAGACGGGCTCCTACATAGGAGCGTCTGGAATGCACTTTGCCGCATCCGTTGGACGGCTGATGCCCTTTGCAGACTCCCGCCAAAGCCGCGCCAAGCCGCCTGATCCGGCCGAGAGCAGCCTACGTGAAATATGGAGGCCGATAATGCCGTGCAGGGGAAAGTAGACTGGAGGAATCGCGGAGCATGCATTGTTGGCGAGGTAAGTTTTGAGCTTGTGCCTATAAAAGGTATAATATAAGTAAAAGGTTCAGTATGAGAATATAACCATTCAATCAGGGCATATTCCTAACTGAACTGCCCTAACCATATGTAGGAGCGATCGAAACTCATTCGTATGGTGGCAGCTTAGCAAAGAGTTAGTGGAAAACGTCTAACTGTAGTTCGTTAGATCCACGGATTCGATCAACTCAGTAAATAAAAACGGCAGAGAAACTTCCCTGGTTTATATTATCTCACCGCTGGATTGAAGTGACTGAGCCACAGACGGTTTGTGGGTCGCTCAGTCTGTTCTACAGGTACTACCATTGACGATGCTATGTGAAACTTGCATCCCTCATTCCACTCCATCCCTAACCAATATTCGGAGCAGAGCAGAGAATCAGGGCACCCCCTTGTGGTTGATATTGCGCTTATAAGAACGAACCGTTTCCCAAACTAACCGCCAGGATATGAAACTGTCTGCCGGCGGGTGCCTTTCCTCATATCTATAACCTAGGAATCTTCAAACGTAATTTGAACAAGGTCGATAGCTCAGCGATGGTCCACAAATCCACTGGCGTGGTTTTTTTTTTTTTTATGTGACTGGACATGGATGGCTAATACCACAAGTTCTGTCATGGTATTAGCCCAACACACCACATGGGAACTAGGTGCCATGCCAGGACCTTCCTTATATTGCACGGCTACATTGAACTGGATGGAAAACACGGACAATTTTCATTGACGCTTCGACCATCGTTCATCCAATACGATGGTACCAACCCGGGCGGGATAAACCCTACCACCTAGTAAGTAAGGAAGGGGACCTACAGCTTAACGTGGAATCCGAACCCCGGCCAGCCTCTCTCAACGGTCGAATGGTCACCCATCCAAGACCAGACCGGACCCAGCGTTGCTTAACTTCGGAGAGCGATCGCCGAAGTGTCGCGCCACTGGGCCACTGAGGCTGACGTGGTGCTTCGCTGAGCGTAGTTTCACGAGGCGAGGTATTTTTGGCTTTTCTGAGGACCTTTGGTCCTCAGCACTGCCCTAAACCGGATTTACATAAAAAAAACAATATATATTATACAATGTTAGCAGCGTCAAACGTTTTATTCGTTGTGTTGCTGAGTTGTTTCATTACTTACCTCTAGACTGCAGCGTGCGCGGCCGTTCCATCTTACTTCCCGCTGCGGTCTAGGTGATGCGGTGACGCGCTGCCGACGGATTTTAGAGCGGGGACAGAAATGCCGGCATATTTATTGCAGTACCAGGCATCACATTTGTCACACACCACCTGACGCTTCAGCAGCATTCGGTCCTTAGTATAGTGGTTTACCGGTGATTCAACAAGGTTTTTGTCTTTTCACAATGCCACATCAGGTAAATGTTAATGTAATTATAGGTTTTTTATGGATTTTGTGCGTTGATTGTTGTGGGACGGGACATGGGATAGCTGAAGGCGTTTTAGCCCAGTGGGAAATTGCTATCGATGCCGGAGGTCAGGTCGGATTCTCCCCATTCATGCACCACTTTATTTCTCTTTTTGAGTTGGATAAGTGCATTTCGTCACGATTACGCGCCATTTCATGGCTCGGACCTATGTAATACTGTAGGTCCTACCGCCTATTAGGTGGTAGAGTCAAGGCCGTCCGGGTTGGAACTATTACATTGGACGAAATTATGGTCCAAGCAATTAAAGATTGCCCGTGTTTTCCATCCAGTTAAATGTAGCCGCGTGCTCATAAAGAGGAGGTCTTGGAATGACACCTCATTCCTTCGGGAATGCGATGTGTTGGGTATCATGACAGTGGTTGTGGAATTAGCCATTCATGTCCACTAAAATAAGGTCGAAATGCATTCCCGTAGGAATTAGGTGTCATGGTTGAACCTTCCCTTTATGACCACGGCTCGAACTGGGTGGAAAACAGACACCAGGTAAGAGAAAGACTTCTGGAGCATATATTCGCATTTAAGTACATACATGCCACGAAAATTACACAAAATCGATTCAAATGAGAAACATCTATTCTAGACTTCGAGAATGTTATAACCCTGAATCGCGACCTCGTTCACCTTGACCCCTGAACATATTACATTTCCCTCGCAAGCCGCCGCCGCTCCGTAGGTCCGCAACCCGCCGAGTCTAGAATACATAATCCCAACAGAAAACTTCATATTAGATAAATAAGCCGGGGAAACATAAATTAAATTCGCTCTCAGTTGAAAGCGTGATCAAATTTGTTTAGGAAATAAGCGAATTTTAAGCTTTCGGGCCACAGTACTGCTGACACTAATGCCAATCTGTTTCCTTATTTGAAATGATTATAAACTTTTGATATTCTTATTCTTATTGTTTGAATTAAGAATTTTAGAAAAAGAAAAAAGTTCATGATGATATTAATGAATGCATGATTAAATTACCAGCGTGTATTCGTGAACATTGTGCACTTAAAAATATATCAAGAAGCCAATGAATATATAAGTCAATGCAAGAAGCCCACTACATTTGTTCCTGTAGTGACGTTAAAGTAATTTAATGTTTTTGCTACCTGTTCATATATTATCTAATATTAAGGTTAGCTGTTATTGCCTTTGACAATAAGCTCTCCTTTGCATACTATGTAATAATAATTGTTAGCAATAAATAATATTTTCAATTCACATAATTTTTATTTTCATTTCATGGAACGGGATGAAATGCTGTAGTAATTTGTATTAATTTTAAGTGGCGGTATCCGCAGAGCAAAGCATTTAATTATTATATGGTAACATACAACAAATATTGATCCAATACATCTCATTCTTGAAAGGACTATTTGTGTTCTGCTTCATCGAGCTGAACGCAAAAAGAAAGAGATTTTTTTTGAACCCCATTCATTCGTGAAACCACAAGTGGGCTTCATGGGGAAATATTTTCAATATTTTTTAAAACAGAATATTTTTGCTACAAATAACAAAGGATGAAGTAAATAATCCATGAGGAGAGACAGCTCCTAAAACACCACAAATGAAGTCGGTTAAAAAGATGTGTGATTTTCAATATTTACGCTTCACGAACTGCATTAGAGGTGAGAAATGAAATATGCTGCCAAATTTGTGACATAATACTAGATATTTTCTGCTAGGTACCATCATATTCGTACCTAAATTGCATTTTCATGCTCAATTCGTTGGCTGTCTTCAGAGCATGAGGACCGCCGCCTACTAGTGTCACGGCAAGGGCGCATTTGTGCTCTGCGCGGAGCCGAGAAAATGTCAGCAGGGATTTTTCAGAAAGATTTGTTAGTAAGCTCGCAGTCCTTTGTGAATTGTTTGCTTCGTGCAACAAAATGAAACATTAATTCCGAGCACTTCATGGTAGAATGGTATCTGAAAAGAGACTCCTGAAAACCGCGAGAGAAGATTTCAGACATGAAAATATGACAATAGATTTTTGTGTATCTTTAAAAAGTTTTAACACACTACACAAACGAAAAATTATACAATAGCATATCATTATAGTCGATGAAAAGTTTTAATTTGAGGCTGCGACCAAAAACAATTATATCGATGGAAGTACAATTATGCGTCTTGGGATTGGGATTGTAAAGAGGTGGATATAACGACCCGCGACGACGACGATGCTATAGCCTTAACTAAAAAACCATTAACGGAGCGGTGATTTAGGTAAGTGGTCCTTTAACAGCTCGAGCTTAAAACTATACAACCAGATGATAGAGAAAATGAACACCTGACAATCATTTGTGCCACTAGCAGCAGCACAATGTTCGAGGCTCCCCGTCAGCGAGTATGGGAGCACGGCAGTAGCGATCGAAACTCATTCGTGTGGCGGCATGGTAGCCACGAGTTAGTGGAAAACGTCCAACCGTAGTTAGTTGGCTTATAAACTCGGGACGCGTAACTTCGAATGTCCGTTGCATTCAATAGCATCCTGTGAAGTTCTGCAGAGCATGTCCAGGCAAGCTGTATAAGACTGTTTTCCAGCCATTGTCTGACAAAATAATAGTTGAATAACGCAGTTCCATCCATATCTGGATATATCACGAGCTCTTCAGGGAGGTAAGCAAATGCAGCACACATTCTCTCCTTATCCTCATTAGAAATAATCTATCGACCAAGCTCGTGGCGACGACTGCGACTCAACAAAGCTTTATTAAAATGAAAGTGGCACCCTCGTAATTGTGTTACTGTCACTTGGTTACCTGGCCTATTTGCGCCATTTTTACCATGCTCCAATATTTTTTAGTTTGACTGTACCTCCCATGCTATGAGTACTGGATGACGAAAACGGAAATTAAAAAGTCACCTTATTTTTGGGGTGACGAATGTGGAAATAATTTTGTTTTGTTTGTGACATCACGATGCCCAAAATGGAATACCCCCTCTTACGGGTCGTTAGAATCGAGAAAATCAGTGGTAAGCTAATTCGTAAGCTTGATGATTTTATGTATTTAATAGATATGACATTACCGTTACCTCATTAATTTGAGTTGAGTTGTAATCAGATATGGAAAATAATCTGAAAAAGTTTTTGGCCGTGACATTCGTCGGAAGCAGGGAAGGAAGCTGACTTGCCGGCGTACTGTTTTCTATGCAAAAGTAGCTGGCTGCCCCCATTAAGACTAGTTTCAGTTTCTGTTACTTCCGTCCTTCCATGCTCGCTGCTCGCCGTGGTCGAGGCTCGTCGCCCTCCCCTCACCCCTCGCGCCTCACGGCCAGCCCGCCCGCGCCAGCCACCGCCCGCTTCGAGCACGGGAAAGGCGTAACCACACAATTTGTGCGGGCTGTAGTTAGAACGAGAGCCACGCCACGCGAGCCTAAGCCGTAATGTTTACTTACAATTTACGAAGGTTTTTGCAGTTTTAAGGGTTCCTAATTGGCCGGCTATGTTTGTTGTTGTTGAGATTTTGGAGCAGTAATTTGAATTATGAATTCACAGATTTTCTTTTGTTTCAATTGCACTTTTAATGCGAACTTCGTACGTATGCAACCAAACCATCAAAATCATTGTAACATTTAGAAAGTTATTTTATCATACTAAATTAAATGTTGAAGATCTAATGTTCAGTTTATCACTATTAAGTTTTACAGGAGCAAAACAGAAGTGTTCAATCAGAGACCAGCTATTGTTCGTATAAAATGTACTCTTAGTTTACATTTATGCTCATTGGTTGCATTGCTTGAGATCTTATAACGCATAGGGATACTTAATATTTTGTAGATATTTGTAGATTGTTTAAGGAAATCTCAAGATTTGAATACACATATATCTTGAAGTAATCGGGATCCAGTAATTTGTTAAGTTAACGTTAGTTTAAGGTTAATACTTGTTTGTATTAATTGTTTGGCTCCTATCCCTTGTGCTACAAGTGCCGCCATCACGCCGCCGCCGGCGCGTGTTGGCTGTGCCCGGGAGGACACTGAATAGGTCGCTAAACGGTTTATTAGCTGCTCTGTAGACATTTTGGTGGGATCAAAGCCGTGAAATTTAAATAATGCTAGTGACATTATAATTTCACGTATTTTGTCAATAGTGTAAATTTATTATAATATGGAGATTTAAGTGTAACCTAAACTAACCAAACCTATCCCTAGTCAAGGCTACTACCACCTTTCGATGTGACGCCACATAAGAACCCAGTTACCCTCTTATCTTCTACAATTTGGTTTTGTGTGTTGGTGTAAATGTTGATAAAACTTTGGAAGAGCGATCTCAAATGAAATAACGCACCGGCTCGCATCGTCAATCAAAGGCCAGAACTAATATATATTTCACTCATATTCAGTTTTTCGGACAGAGTTTTCGTTGTCATCGTTTATTATTTTTGCGAACTGTACCGTTTGATTAGTTATGTGATTGCATTTTCATTGGATGGGCGAATTGGTGTAACAGTTTAACATAGATACTTTACAAAAAATACTAGTAGGCTTTTATTTCCTTTCTGGAACTTCGGAAACTGCTGACAGAAATTATTTTTTGAACGTCTTTTTAAATAACTAAGTTATCATATTCATATTTATTTAACTATGTAAATTTATTAACAATTGGTTTGGAAACAAATGTATAAAATTTCTTTACAACTGAGTTGTAAAGAAAGCAAAATACATCTATATGTTTAAATATTTATAAAGGTACAGAAATCCTTTTAAGTACCGGCGGAAAATCTGTAAGCTATATGAAAAATCTGATATATATTTATCGATTTTATATCATTTTGCCCTTTCATTAAGAGTTCACATTTATTTATTTTCAAGGGGACAACATATAGAGACATCTAGGGTAAATATGAAATATTGTAAATTTGTTTGCTGTCAATTGGTAATTATTTAGGCTGAGGTTTGTTTATTTCAGATTGTATCCAAGGATACATGATCTATTTTAGAATAAACACTGCTAATCTATGAAAAATGTCCAACAAAGCTGGCACAAAAGGCCAATATGAAATATAAAGTTTCATACGTAACCTCAGAACAGAGAATCATCCCGAGGTGTGCAATTTTAGTAAATCCATGGATGTAACTGAAGTATTCATATAATATTTTTAGTCACACATTTATCTGGATTAAAAAGCACAGTTAAATTTTTAATACCCCGGATCTTGTAATGTAGATTAAAATACATTTTTAAGAAAAATATTCATATTACATTTAAGTCTTTAACTTGATATGTGTTAGAATCATAACAACACATCATATCATCATATTTTGAGCGGCTCGTAGCCTAGTGGCGCGGGGACTGGCCTAGCGTACCAGAGGCCTGGGTTCAATACCGACATGCACCACTGTCTTTCTCTTTCCGAGTTCGATAAGTGCATTTCGTCACGAATGCGAGCTGCTCCATGGTTCGGAATTCATGTAAAACTGTAGGTCCCCTTCCCCTACTAGGTGGTAGGGTTTAAGCCCGCCCGGGTTGGTACCATCGCATTGGATGAAAATATGGTCGAAGCGGCAATGAAAAATTGTCCGTGTTTTCCATCTAGTTCAATGTAGCCGTGCTAATAAAGGGAAGGTCCTGGCATGGCACAAAATTCCTTCGGGAATGTGGTGTATTGGGCTAATATCATAACGGTAGTTGTGTGGTATTAGCCATCCATGTCAGGTCGCATAAAAAAATATATTTCTGGGGCATATAAAACAATTCCTTACAAGAGTCGCATCTGGCACCGCTTCTGAAAAGCGCCGCTGCCTCCGTCATGTCGTCATGTGGCAAGCGGGTTGTATAAAAAACACGCCATTGCTTTGTATAGTGCGCTGAAAAAAACGACCAAGTGCGAGTCGGAATGGCATACGAAGGGTTTCGTACCATCGTACAAGATTTAACACGAAAAAATCACGTTATTTGTATGGGGGCCGCTTTAAAATCAAAATTTTACCTATTTACCAAAGTAAATACACACTCTGTGAATATTTCAGCTGTCTGCCTATTACGATTCATGAGGTACAGCCTTGTGACAGACGGACGGACGGACGGACGGACGGACGGACGAATGGACAGATGGACGGACAGATGGACGGACAGCAGAGGCTTAGCAATAGGGTTCCTTTGGCACCCTTTGGGTACGGAACCCTAAAAATGGCAACCGAATACTATTCACGAGATGCACCCAGCGTTTGTTGACTTGGTTAGTGATTTTGGTTTCATTTTAGGTACAGTTTTAGGTCAAGGAGAGACAGATTTTAACAAAATAGGTCCGCTCCTTGCAAGCGAACATAGCCTTTCCGAATTTTCACTAAAAACTTGCGGCACTAAAAGAGCGGCGCGTTCGGAACTTCGATCAAATATAAAATTTGAATAAGAAACTTTGTTGCTTCCTGAAATTTTCAGTGTATAAATTTTCCAGACCACTTTAAATAGTTGCGAAATGAATTGTGCATAACGAAAGTTCGCCGGTCAGAGCTTTAACGAAATGATTGGCGATGAAAAACTACTTTGCAATTTTTTAATTTTTGCCGAGAAACATAGAATTATTTAAATTTTAATAATTTTACTGTTAGACTTCACACTACCTCTATTTTTAAATAAACAAAAGCTTTTAAGAAAGGACTTTTTTTGTTTTCTGATGAAATTGTAGAGATTTTATATTCGTTACAGATAATCCTTATTTCGTTAGTCCTGTCCCTTTTTGCCTTACTTCAAGCGTCCTAATAATAAAACTATATTGTCTTTGACAAAGTATGTACGTCACTTTCAAATAATATGTAGATGTGTAAGTAGAATCGGCGTATAGTTGTAAGGAAGACAATAAGTATGGACACATAGTAGGCTGTAAAACGAACTGAAGGCCTATTCAAGGAGTTCCGCGCTCAGGAATCAGAAATCTTTCAGTCGTGAAAACCGTGATTTATTGACGGAGGGATCGCATTAGGAGCACAGTGTAACAAGGAATCATAGTTTTCCGTCGACAATATCGCATTGACAACCGCTATAAAAGCTGTTTTCTCGACTGAAAGATTCCTGATTCCTGAGCACAGAATTCTAAGAATAGTCCCGCTGCTTGATAACAGCTTTCGTTTCCTTTCGTTTCCCAGTTTCGCCACCTGTTTTGGCTCATTGCTGTGGATTCCTCAACAATACTTCCGCTCGTAATGAGAGTTCTCTTCCAAACACCGTTCTTATTATTTTATGGTCGTTTCGTACAAAAAAGTAAATAACCTAGATATTGGATGCCGAATACTATAATGGTGACGACGTTATCCATTTGAATATTAAATATTTGCCAAACAAAAGTTTGGGTATGTCATGTAGAAAGCTGCTGGGAGCCGTTAAACGAATATTAGTATTTTGGGAGCATTAATGACATCCGTAGATAATTATACACTAAAGAAAAATTAAAATGAAAAAATAAACATAAAATAAAAACCTGCAACTTGGCAAAATATGTTTCAAGTTTCTGGTAGCAACACCAATCCACCGCGAGCACAGTAAATCTGCACCATCCATCATCGGCAAAACAAGAAAAATGCAAAACGCTCAGGAGCAGCGAATCAGAGATTAATAACTCTACTTAGCAATGCGTCGGCCACTCCCCGCCGTTATTAAGGAGTCCGTCAAGCTTCGCATAATTTCTACATTAACATCGACGAGAAAGAAAAATAAAAGTCCGCAGGAACAAGCAGCCGCGACCCCGGCTCTCCGAACGCAGCTACGTCGTTCTCCGGTCGCGCCGGCTGTGGATTTTGTCATAAACGAGGTCAGAGCTTGTACCTGTGTTAGCAATTTTGACGTGCCTTGCGGACTATGTTTAAGTGCATGTACATATTTGTATGTAATTTATTATAATATATAAATCCTTATTTTTAGGTTAGTTAATATTTTCGCTAATTCATTTTGTTTTACGTTTACTTTTTTTTTGCCCGCCTCACTGCACCTCTCCTACATCTCTAAGGTTGAATGGTAGAGAATGCCTTATGGCATTAATTTCCGCCTTTTTGTACCGTATGGCTGCAAATAAAGTATTTTTTGATTTGATTTGATTTGACTTAGTGGGAGTGGGGGCAGAAAAAAACGTGTGTCAAATGAAAAAATGGATGCTGTTATATAGGGTGGCTCAGCTAACTTTTTAAACTTTAATTTCAAATAAATCGGCGGCCAACGGAAAAAGCGGGATGCGAGGAACGGCATCCGAAAACTGACCGTTGGGATTTTTTTTGTTGGCGCCATGGTCGGGAGTACACCGCGCGTGCGCAGTGTAGGCTTACTCCACTAACGGTCATTCGTACAAACGAGAGCGACGCATATTTTGCATTAATTACAATATCCGGTATTTGCGTGAAGCACAAAGTGTAAGATAAAAATATCTGAAACATTTAGAATTAAAAAAAAAACGGCTCGACAAATAATCCCTATAATTATCGAACCAGCTCACAATTTTTCACGAGAATCGGTTAATAAATGCGACTTGTAGAGAAAAACAGACGAACAGCCGGACAGACAGACATGCGAAAGCATTTTCTCCCAAGCTGAAACCGAGCTTGCTCGCGCTACGATCGGTCAATTAATGAGTAACTCAAAAGTTTAGGCAAGAAAAAGGCAATCGAAGATGAGAATCGAGATTTGTTGATATTTAGCATAAAAAGCGACATCTACATTGCCACGTTGGAAGTATTTGTATCTAGATTTCTTAAACCGAAACATGTTGATCGAACACAGTTATGATGGCAGTGTGATTGAATATTTGTTGAGTTAAGCGGGGAATTATGGGTTCCTTAATCCTTTTTAATAATTTATTAAAACGGTTCTCTTGGATACACCTTATCGAAGTGACACAAAAGCAAAGAAAGATAAAACTTTTCGAACATTTGTTCCAAAAATCACAGCCGAACTACAAATTGTTCTTGAGACTCGACCTAAACTTCGGATGATTACAGCCAGCTGCGAGAGGCACTTACAAAGTTGTCTGTTAATATTTCACAAGGCAAAGCCGCCGCCAAACTCGCAATCACAAATTATTGCGTATTTTCGTTACTGCGCAATATCTGTGGCAAAAAGTAGCTTTCGTAACCATAGTCTTAAAGTATGGATAAAACGGATGAGCAGTGATAAGTTTATTTCTTTCAATCTTTGTTGAATCCATCACTTGTTTATTTAGTGCCAAGTTTCCATTTAAAATTAAATTTTAACTATGTGTACGCCTGAACTAAAAGACGGTAGGGGAATTCCAAATGATGGTTACACAACAGATGGCGAAATTGCAAGACGCATTACCCGCGAACGGTATGTTTTGCTGGGTCGGGTCTAGCTTTGCAGGAAATTCATAAGAACTTCGTAAGTCAGCTCAGTAAGGTAGCTCAGTGTGCGACGCCTTACGAATCGATAAGCTGGAGAAGTACCTCTGAGCGCGGTTAGGTTCTGGATGGGTGACCATTTTCAAACGTTGAGGCTGGCTGTGGTTCGGATTTCACGTAAAACTGTAGGTCCCCTTCTTTCATTACTAGATGTTAGGGTTCATCCCGCCCTTGTTGGTACCATCGTTTTGAATGACCGATGGTCTAAGCGGCAATGAAAATTGTCCTTGTTTTCCATCCACTTCATTGTAGCCGAGCAATATAAGGGAGGTCCTGGCATGGCACCTAGTTCCCATGTGGTGCGTTAGGCTAATATCTGACGGTCAGTTCGGTATGAGCCATCCATATCCAGTTACATACATTATTAAGGTGGCCCAACCCGGCGGCCTCAACTCATTTGCGGGCACGGTACAAAACCGTGCTGTTGCGCTCTGGGACCTTCTCTGTTTCTAAGAATAAGACAGGCTCCGTTATGAGGAAGATGCAACCTGTCCACAAAAAAGACAATGTGCATAGTGTATGATTTGGTAACATTAACGAAAATTATAATTTCAAAACGACTTATAGCTAAAAGTAAACCACGACCGCTGTAGTCAAAAATCTAACAAAAACCAAATAGATTATAAATCTTGATTAAACAAGCTATGTCTGATGACTAATCTTTTTAAGATACTTACTTTATCATTGAGTAATCCACCTCCAAAGTAATTGTATAAAACGCGCAAAAAATCCGAACTTTCGGACGTTATAACTTGGAAACCAAACACAATTTTACAATGCCAATGGTCATCAGACATCTAGTTCAATCAAATAAAGCTATATTGAGCAAAATTTTGGATCTCTGACAATAAATATAGGCGTGATCTTCTTTCCCCTTTTGTATGGGGAAATGAGCGGGTTGGGCCACCTTAACAGGGCTCTTTTTTTAATTCATGTGACCTTACTTTACGGTTGAGAATTACATAGATAGGTATTCAATGGAAAATCGATACAAAATAATAGACTAGGAAATCGCGACAAAAATGGTAACGATAACGTAAATGGCTGAAACTGGGTTCACGGAATAAAGACCAACCCTCTGAAGCTAAATGTGTCAGTCTGCCTGTTCCAAGTGGTTGCGTTACGTAGATAAGGCGCCTGAAAAAGTAGTTATGCAGACAAAAATATATATTTGTTAAGGTAAACGGATGCAAATGACGAAGCATGAAAGTATCAGTACACACTTGGTTAGCAATTCAAAAACTGAACAATTTTTTGGCTGCATTTCGTAGTTATAAGCGATTTAGGTTACAGATACAACTTTAGGTATATTTAAGCATTTAATTGAAAAAACAACTAGTTATTGTTGCACAATTAATAGTTATCAATGTTTCTAGAAAATCTGTATATTCATCAACAGGTACATACCAACATCTATTTTATGTATCCAATCTAGATAACGCCACCACTTGGCGCAGACTGACCGACATATTTAGCATCAGAGGGTTGGTCTCTCACATGTGAACCCAGATTCAGCCATTTACCTCATCGTGACCAAAAATGTCGTGACCTCCCGGAATATAACTCAATACAATATTTATTAGGAAATGTTATGAATAATAACATTAATAAAATAACTAATAACATTATAAACGGGTAAGTTTTGATATATCAATGTTTTTAATAAAACTAATATGTATATGAAATAAGTAATTTCCATGAATAATGGAAAATAATGGAATAGTTATTCGTCGTTCGAGCATACTAGCAATTTAAAAAAAAACTTAATTTTTCATACTGATTTCAACCGCATTAAAAGTAAAAGTTGTTTCTCCGCTTCAACTACAGCCTGTTGCATGGAGTAAGACATGTATATTTTTGCACAGCTTATTGGGTGCAAAGCTGAAATAAATGACTCTGCAATATGTTTTCGTGCAGCATACAATGGGCCGCGATCATCAGGGTCAAAGGCGTAATGGTGAATCATAAATAGAAGTTCATAATAATTCGTAGCTATTTTTTTATACAATCTGACATGAATGGCTACTACCAAACAACTACCGTTATGATATTAGCCAAATACACCACATTCCCGAAGGAATTAGGTGCCATGCCAGGACCCTCCCTTTATGAGCACGGCTACATTGAACCGGATGGAAAACACGGACAATTTTTCATTGCCGCTTTGACCATCTTTTCATCCAATGCGATGGTACCAACCCGGTCGGGCATAAACCCTACCAGCTAGTAGGGGAACCTACAGTTTTACATGGTTTCCGAACCATGGAGCAGCTCGCATACGTGACGAAATGCACTTATCGAACTCAGAAAGAGAAAGAAAGTGATGCATGTCCGGGCGAGAAATTAAACCCAGACCTCTAGACCAGTTTCCGCGCCACTAGGTTACATGCTAAAAAAAAATATTTTTATATATATCCATATAAAATTCGTAGTCAAAGTTCGTGGCAGTTTAATTCACCAAAAAAGTTTTGATCTGTAAACTTCGAACAGCAGACACAAGTAGGAATAAAAAAAAATTTAACAAAAAAAATAACCGACTTCAAATAAAAATCACTAAAAAGTAAAAAATAATTTCCATTTTTGTAGTTACGATTTCTGTTATTTTTTGCGTCGGCGTCAGTTTTTTTGAAGTCGTTTAAAAATTCATACTAAGTATCTGCTGTCTACACGTCAGACCACAAGGTACAATGTACTGAAATATTTTTATTGGATATCTAAAATTACAAAAAATAAATACAGGCGGATACGAAATTATTTAAATGGATACGAACCAATTAATTTGTTTTGACGCGTTACTATTTGGACTTGACAACTTAACCTAATTGATGTTCAATTTCTCGTAACCAATAATATTCCCGTATAAACGAATTGCCGACAGATTCATAAATGAAAAAATCTTTCTGCCTTCGTTACGAATGAAAACACATTGTTACTGTGTCGGCTCACAAGCCGCTTCCGAATTAAAAAAAAAACACGAAACTTTTTTGCCCAAGCGCCGTTAAGGGCCGCAGCAAACAAGACGTTTTATACGAAGACGACTGGAAATCTGAACCGAGCTCACGATTTGTCAACGTCGAAGGGGAGCGGGGTGCGGGAGGGGGGGGGGTGATGGCTCCGCGGGGCGCGGTGCCGGGGTGACGTCAGACGAGTTCATAATGACTTGACAGCTGAGTGAGTGCGGGCGGCGGACCCGGCACTGAAGATCAATGCACCTCCACACCTACCCACCGTAGGCACGTAACCAGTTCGGGTGTTTAGGAGAGAAAAAAATATCACCTGCTATAAAATCACCTAAAATCAATTTTGGTGATTTCACCATCACATTTTACATTCTTTATATAAATCAATAGATTTACAGCGTAAGCACCAATATTAGTAACAAAAATTTGCAGATGTCTGCCTTTTGCCTATTGCGTTAATAAAATTTTGCCAATATGAAAAAAGGCTTACAACCAGAATATTTAGTCATCATAGTAAGCAGTTTAGTTATCACAGTGTTATTTTATGGTAACCCATTATTTACGATTATTGCCATTTTTCGCATTTTAAATTAATATAGGAACATCGGTAAGATAAGATACATTCTATCGAAATGTGTAAGTTTGCATGGATTGCATAGACTGAACATATTATTGACTATTAACGAGGTGACGATAAAATAATACAGCAATATTAATGTAATTTTACGTATACACAGTGTAAAGCTCACTTTTCTCCGACGTTTCATCTGCCACATTGTGGACATGGACAGGCTCGGGCATAGCCTGCTGTATTGTTTTGTGTTTGTGTGACACACACAAACGCAAAACAATACAGCAGGCTATGGCTCGGGGCGTGACGAGGACCTCTGACGCTTCGTCGGTCCTCGAGCGACAAGACATCGTAAAGAAGCAAGTTTCACACTGTGTGTCCGTAAAATATTAGTATTATGGCTAACACCAGTGAACATCTAGACAAATATATGTGATTTTAAATCCTCTTTGGAACTTACTACAACAAGCTCTACGGTTAGTGAGTTCGCGAATAATTTAGTAATTCCAATATTTACTTTAACGGCTTACCGCGCGTGTGAGGAGCAGGACGTGCTGCTCGACGTTTCGGAGCCTCACATGGGCTCCATCTTCAGGAGAACGTGCCTGTCGCGACGGAGGTAGGCACGTTACTGGCTACCCGCCGCTTTGCTTCACTTCTCCATGGCAACACTCGTACATTTTCTTGAGGATTAGCTGCGGTCCAAATTTCGTGTGAAGTGCAAAACACGCTGACTGTGTTTTCCTCGACGCCTGTTGTCGGTGCACCTCTCCGAAATTCAGTTTTCAGCTTATTCAGCACGGGGCACGGCACGGGGGCGAAAGACGGTAGGAATCTTCACGATTGAAGTTCTTTTGCTTGCTGATTTCGATGGACTCCCGAATGATTCGTGGGAGGTTTCGTTGTTCAGGTACTAGGACTTTCACCTGATCAAACCTCATCCAGTGCCCAGGTCCAGATTCTGCATGCTCACACAGCGCTGACTTCGTGATATCTCTGTTCTTAACCGCCCGTATGTGCTCCGTGATGCGTGTGCTGACGCTCCTCTTCGTTTAACCAATGTACGATTTAACTACGAAACTAAATATTGTAGTTATGTCCCGCGTAAGTTTTAAAATATTAATAATTTAGTAATTCATTGACTTACCTAAATACTCGCCAACTTCCTGACCATAGAGTTTGTTGAAATAAGTACTAGCGAGGATTTATAATTAGGTTTCGCGAATCAAAGAAGCCAATCTTTCGATATTTCTGTAATATGTTTGTCTACATTTTCACTGTTGTTCCCCATAATACTTACATTTTACGAATACACAAGGTAAGAGGTGTTTCGCTCGAGGATCGATGAAGCGTCAGAGGTCCTCGCGATCGTATCAATGTCCGCAACGTGGCAGACGAAACGTTGCGTCTCGGTGAGAAGTTACATTTACATTGTGTTTTCTTAAAATTTAAGTACTTCTTCCGTTCATCGGTCACATAGCTCGGTGTTCATTATAACTAAAATTCATGCTATACATAATGAAACATTTCGATAGATACATGTTTGCTACGTCGACCTTGGAAAATGGCAAATTGTAATTTTCTTAAAACAAGTTTCTCCAAATATTTATTCGCACGCGAAGAAAAAATACTAATTTTACGTAAATATGCACACAAGAGCGCTAATCAATCAGATAGCTATGGTCTCATAGTATGTGAGTACGATCATGTTTTCAAGACACAAATATCTTATTTAAGGATGTTCCGACCCATACAATGATTTTTTTACACAGAACGCAAAAAGTATTGCACTTAAAGGCACGAATTCGTCAAAAATATTAAATATAGCCATATTAGTTGCAGCGAAAATATATTCACAATTTCAGGTTCAATGGTTTCGTGGTAATTGCCGATTAGAAGTTTTACACCGTTAGATGGCGCTGTTAAATAAAAATCGTATTTAAATAAATTGTAACAAAACCAATAATCCTGAAATTTTGAAATTGTTTTCGCTGCAAGTAATATGACTATATAAAACTTTTATTATTAATTCGTGTCTTAAAGTGCAATACTTCTCGCGTTATGTGTGCAAACAACTTTATATGGTTCGGAACAGCCTTAATGTATGTAAAATGATTGCTAAAAACACCAATGAATATGGTTCTACTCCTTCATGTCCTTGCTTTGTTATGAACATGATTTAGTGTACGAAAAATATGAAACATGGAGATATAGCCGTGTTTATCGATGCAATAAACTTGAGCTCACATTCAAGAGTCAAGTTCTTGAGCCACGAACGTAAACTTTAACTGTTCTGACATCGGGTTTATTTGCTTTATTCGTACGTTGCGAGCCTGATAATATCCTTTGAAATGATCTGCGAGGACGATGCTGACTCACAAATAAAGTTTATTCAAGTGAAGCATCTTCTTTGAATTGGCACTAAGGTTGGAGGATATTTTTATGTGTGTCCATAAAAATATGGACACTCCGATGTATTCTCAAAGTGAAATTTGTCTTTTTATTTTAATGATGTATATAGTCTAGAAGTATTATAAAAATATTATTATATTGCTAAGAAAATACAGTGTAAATAAAATCCTCAGGCGAACATTATCGGTTTGATATTTGAATAGAATAAAAACTCAAATGAGATGTAAGTATCCCTCAAATTAAGTCTCTATATGTATTCTGATTTTGTTTGCATCTGATTTAAAATTCAAACATGTTAGATAAATAGTCAATAGAATAAAAATTTAACTTAATTGCACACTCATTTTTCAGTAAATTCAAAAGTATAAAATACAAGAAAACAAATATTTCTCCATTTTAGGACCACTGTTCGCTCCTGTCAAACTGTCGGCTCTTTCAAGCTAAGGTCAACGATTTTTATTTAAATGAGATGTAAATATGCTTTTATTGCTATACATTATTTTTGTCACTATGATAACGTTATTTTATAAGTAACATGTATTATAGCTGTTTAATTGTATAGTTGTTAATATACAAATTATATAAATGTACTTATTACATGTACAAAAGTTTATTCAAGTTAAAGTAAATAAATATGAAATTAATGTTTTTATTTATTTTGTCATATTATATAGTGTATCAGCTACGTAAAAATATGTTGTCTCTTTTTATCATCGCAAAAACTGTCTCTAGAAACCTGTTTGTGATTTCCAATATAGATAGTGATATGTACGTCTGCGCAATTTGTTGATTTTTTTGCATTTTTCAATAGATAACTCATTAATTAGTTAATTATTTTGCATCGCGGTTTAGTTACTTTGTGATAACCGTTAAAATAGCTGAATTATGTATTTTTGATCTCTAATTGTCGATACATCTTTTCCTTGCCAGGATGTTTTACTTAGAAACGTCCCATTACATTTCTGTTATGTTTCACGGCTAATTTTAAATCCGCTTTCTTCCGAAACGCGCCCTTTTACGAGTATTCTTTATACTTTTTGCCACAAAACAATAGATTTTGTTATTTTAAGCATCGAAAAGCATCTTTTACGACGGTGAAGTGTAGGGCGAACCGCTCGATACGCATAATTGGTTTTATAGACGTTTTGAACCGTCTGAACTTAAAGTGTTGATGTTTGGTCGTAAATGTATTAATATCACAATTTCGAAACAAAGTAACCAAGCTTGTTTTTAAAACAAAATATTTTTTGACATTGATACGCAATAAATATATCTAATAGGCCCATACAGTCAAAGTTTAGGTAATTTAGTTGATACGATCTATTTAAATACAAATTATGCGGCGGGTATGAATAAGTGCATTCCTAGATTGTTGATCAAATATTTCTCACACGAATAAAATCACGCGGTTTCCTCGGAGAGGTAAGCAGAGTTGATAGAGCGCAATGCGGTACGATCGCGGTATACTTCTTCCTCATACGAGTTCTTCGATTATGGGTGCTAAGAATTTGACCGTAACGAAGCGCTGGTGGCACAGACCTAGCATGAGGATGCTGTGCTCACGCGAACGCATTGTGGGATCGAGGAGTCTACCCAAGCACGACTACCGCGAGTTGGAGAGAGGTGGAACATCTTAACAAATGTGGAATACGCTCTTGTAAAATCTTTATTGTTTATCAGTTTTCCTTGAGCAGTGTTGAAGCCATGGTGACCTGTGAATTTGTGGATTGTGAGGTGAACAAGCGAAATAAGCCAAAGAAATACACTCTTCACAGGTAAATAAGAGGTGACCTACTAATTCTTTTGTCGGCAATTTATGTCTCGTATTTTTTTTTCTTATTATAAATCCCAAACCTTTAAAACTGACTTAAGATCTTAATTTTGTAGCTGCATCGTGATTTAGAGACATTTTTGAGCATATTAAGACATTCCACAACATTTTGAATGACACAGTTTTGGTTTCATCCATCAGTTAACTATGTTTCATCTTTGGATGAACCGATATTTTAAAACGCCATAAAGCCGATTACTTTTAAGCCATGAGCTGTGATCAATAAGTGCAAAATTAACATTGGTGTTATGCGTACTTGAAATGTATACATATGACACAAACAAAAGGTACAATATTATACTTTTTTGTCAAAATGAATAATAATATCATGGAGTTAAGACAACGTATTGCAGACAAAAAGGGAAAAGTTTTAAGTACCACCAAATTGAAATCGTTTGATGTGATCGCTTTGGCTGGCGGTGCCTGTGAAATCGTCTTTGGGTATAAAAATTAGATGTAAGTGAAGTGAAAAACGTCAATGAGGTGGTCGTGGTGGGCTTGCAGCGCCTCCGTGCGGTCGAGCGAGGTTCCGACGTGCCACCCGCTCAAAGACGAGAAATAATGAGGAGGGTCCACTCGGGAGCTCATAGAACACAAAGACTACCCCCTTGTAATGACTTATATTACAAAAACGTATGCTGCTTGATATTTTTACTTAAAATGTTAAACTGCTATCAATATAAGCTTGACAAGAAGTATTCGGTGTACGCTGGTGCCATTTATTTACATTTTAAATCCAGCTCTTATTCCAGGAAGTTACGTTCAGCTCTTCGTTTGGTAAATATGTGAAGGATCTATAAATAGAAGAGAATGGGGACAATGAGAACATATGAAATAGAATTTAAATATAAAGTTACCACGCCCGTTTCTATTAACATTAATTTAAACTTCTGGTAGACAAACACATCCTTACAAATAAACATTTACACCATCCCAATTCCATGGAGATTATTGCAAAATGTATGAAGATTTATTTCGTCTTTACTGTAGGCTGAACCTTAGTATAGCAACCGAAAAAGAATGGCGTCATCAAACCAAACAACTGACATTTTGACACATTCGCCACACTGCGCCTTAAATTACTGCCAAATTACTCATAGTGCTGAGATTTATGTTCAAAAAGTCCTTAACTCCATAAAAAAAACTCTGAGCGTGTTATGCACACGTTCGTGAGCAGTGATATGCTAAATAGAGTGTTTGAGCCGTAGCGCAGCGACTTCTCCGAACTCTTTGGTTTGAGCACTCTTGAAATCGACCACAATGACATTTGTCTTGACAATCAAATGGGGAAACCACATTTCAGGCGCCGGTGTTCCAGTAATCCGAGGTCGATTGGCATGCAAGTATACGCAAGCTATCTAAATTATTGGTGGAACGCAGATTTACCTATTTCTTCATTATTCTGGGTTTGTTAGTAATAAATCACTTATTAGCTTATACCATCATTAAGCCTGGCATAACTTTTCCGAGATAAAGCGGTGGAATTAGAATTTTTAATTAGTGTTTGCTTTGCTGACGCCATGTTTCTCTTTTTCCGTCGCTAAAGGGTCCACCAACTATAGTAAAGGAGAAATAAATATTAATACATTTTGCAATAATCTATTCCATGGCTTAGCAGAGAATCAGTCTACACTACCATTATTAGTAGTATTGTTTTTGACAGCTAGGAATAAATAAGTAATGAAGGTGGTGGAAATGTTTATTAGTTAGGTTTTTATGTCTATCTTTTCTTTTGCTACTAAAAAATTGCAACTTTCTGATTTATTTATGTCTGTTCGTTTATAACAAGACAGCCTAGTGCAATATAAAAATAATCCTAGTTATAAAAAATAATTTAAACATTTTGACGATGTACAATAGCAAATAATTACATTCTTCCACTGATACTAATGTTTCGATGTTTTTTGCTAGTTATTCATTTATTTTATTTGACATTATAATGGTAAGAACAATTTAATCCTTACCACCTAAACTTTCCCCTCAGGTGTATTATAGGTGGTAGCCTATTAGTATCTATTTACTTGAACCTGCACTCTTGACATCTCCAGCTCCTAACACGGAACGTACAGTTAAACATTTTAGTTGTACCCTCAGTTTTGCCTCAATCGCTGCCAAAACGCGATTCGTGCACGCTACAACGGTTCAACCGACTTTGATGAAATTTGGGATACATTGTCGGTGATTAACCCATGGACTACTTCTTTTCTGGGAAATAATTTAATTACATAAATTTTGTTCCATTTAAAAATTCCGGGGGAAAAAAAGTAAAAGTTACTTATAGTGATTCAGCTCGACATGCATTTAAAATGACATTGATTCGAGCGGAGCCGGGTACTTCACTTATTATTATGTGTAGGTAGACCGGGATAGATACGTTTTGAGAAGCACATGAAATCCGAAATGAATTTTTTTTTTCTCAGAAATATATAATTTCATGTTCATATGCTTACATTAAGTTTGCAACATTTAGCGGGGCCCGGAAGATAGAAAAAAAAAAAAAAATTTATTAAAAAATATATATCTCCTAAACAAATATTTAGAAACGGTAATAAAAAAAATTATATGTTAAGTCTTTTAAGGCGTAATGTAACAGTGAATTTGCAACAATTTTGTAATTACGGAAATGTATTTAAAAAAATGTTTTTACTAAAAAAAATCTATGCCGCGAACCTAACTTGCTATTGCTATATTTCTTTGTAGAATATGTAAAAGAAAATTAAATTCTTTAAAAACTATACCACGAACGATTTTATACGTATTTCGAATTTTTTGTTTAGCTTTTGTGTGAATGTAAAAATTATAAATGAAAAAAAATGTGCTTCTAATATTTGCAACATTTTACAAATTTCACAGAATATAGAGTTTGCGGTCAGTTTCCAATTTCAGAAAATAAAATAGAATTTTCATTATTTGCTTTGCAGATATTATGAAAATAGTACCAAAAAATTATATTTACACAGTTCCGTAAATAAGAAATTGTTGCAAATTCACAGTAATATTACACCTAAAATTAGCTAACATATAACATTTTTAAATAACATTTCTAAATTTTTGTTTAGGAGATATCATTTTTTTAAAATATTTCATATTTTATTTCTATCTTCCGGACCCCCCAAAATCTTGCAAACTTAATGTACACACGTCCACATGAAATACTACGTTAATGAGAAAAAAAAATGCATTTCGGATTTAATGTTTTTCTAAGTGCTGATTTAAGGCTAAAGTTCCTGGAGTAAGGACCAACAACAGTAAGAAAATACACATATTTATTAAAGCCTATGTTTATATTCAATTATCACTTTTCATTAAGGGCCGATTTGTCAATCCTCAGATAGTACTTATCGGACTGTACAAATTCACGTGGTCAAAAGACGGATAGTCATTGCCGGAGAATTATATCTTCACAATTATCAATTATTTTGGTAATAAACATATGGACTTACTATATCGGATGGATAAGTTGAAGCGTAAATAAATCCGTCGAATAGTTATCTGGTTGTTTATCTGACCATTAAAAAATCAGCCCTAAATGTGTTACAAGATATAGGTACCTATATTTTTTTTTATGTTATTACAACAAAATAAAGACCAATGAGTTCGTTAGTCTTACGGAATCCACTGAAGGGAGATTCGAAAGGGTTGAAACTCATTAAAACTACCCTAAAGTTTAGGGTGATCGGAATTCAGTGTTTGGCTTGCAGCAGGCATTGTTAAATAATTAATTCACGATTTTCCAAACTTTGAGTGCATTGTTGAAGTTTATAAGTTTGGTTATTGTTAAAAATGTTGTAAAGCTAAATAAATTAGAGAATTTATTAAATACTGAATTCCTAGTTACCTTTAAAGTATTTAAAAATAAGTAAGTGGGAAATACACTTAAATTGGTTTTTTGTGGAACATCCATTTATATTAAATGAACTAGGTATCATATTCTATAATGTTTCGGCCTTTATTTCTATCTTTTTTTTTATTTCTCACGTTACGGTACAGTAAAAAATAAAAAATAAAAAACTTTCGTATATTTATTTTATATATTTATTACAGACTTTTTATTTATCAAGAAGGTTTGTTACTGAAATCAAAAAGATGCTCCGAAACAACATTTACTTACCTCAATGAAATGGAGCGGCAAAACTTATGTTCAAAATTACATAAGGTAAATTAGGTAGGCCTTTGCTGAGAGTTCAGGAATGAGCTAATGATGTCAGGTCTCTCGGGACCTCATTTCTTGTATTTTTTTAAGTTTTCGAATATATTCAGTGTTACAAATATGGTCATTATATATCCATCCTTATTTTTCTTTGTAAAGGTCAGGTACGTAGCACCCATAAGCGTAGAGCATGTATGAAAAGGTGTATAAAACGGGTTTATGGGAAAGGGTTATTCGGCCACGTCATCAGGTAAGACGACGTGTACCGAGAAACCAGAAGTACGTCAAGTATTAACACTTTCCGAAACTATGACGTTAATACATACACCAGAACTAAATATATGCAGTCGTATTCAGAGAGCAATTGTCAAAACTTAGTACGAGATTAGCACCGGACTAACCATATAAAACCCGGTTTAGTCCGACGGATTAAAGTTAGTCCGCCCACTGTGAATACAGCGGATAACGCATTACCTGAACAGCAAATAAGTGCATTCTGCAGTAGTTTTAAAGTGAAAATGAAGGCGCACGCATTTTCCTTTAGTAAAGAACTTGTCGCCCTTCCAGAATATTTCAGCACTCGCAATTTATTCGTTTTGCAGACAGAATACAAACGAAACGAAATTGACAACGCAAAGGAATAAGAATACAACTCACTTACATCGATTGCGCTGTCGCTTCCACGGCATAAACATGAAAATAAAAACGACAAGTGCGCACTCCGCCACGAAAACAAGGCGCCCAGAGAAACACTGCGGACGAAATATATATTCATTGATGCGTTTGTTTAATTGTTAAACTTGAATGTAGTTCGTTGTGAAGTCAAAACCTGAAAATCATCTTAGAAGATGATTAAATTTAGTTTCAAGCAAATGTGAAAAGTGAAGATTGTTTTTATGATAGCGTATTTTAATTATTTAAGTTACGGATGCAATATTTTTATTTAGGTATTTTTTTTCTTTTGGTTTTCACCAAGTGCTGATTTATTTCAAGCGAAACTTAAAGGGCCTTGATTACTAAAGTGCTGATTATCTTGTAGTAGTGTTCATTGCAAGCTGCTAAGAAAGGCCCCTAATGTGTGGCCATTAAGCTAATCAGCCGTAGGTGAAAAAGGCCCAAAATATTTAAAGGCCTTCAAAATTTTAAAAATACGCGACAAAAGATGTAAAATTTCACATTAAGTTCTGACAATCGTATTTGAATACTTCTTAAATTTGAAATAAATACATAGCTTAAAGGTGGCTTTAAGTTCGTAGATTCGATTCTAAATTTAAATCCAATTTGCTGTCGTATAGAAGTACCTTTCTCAAAAGCATTTTAAAAAGGTTTTCAGGCCGAGATTGAGAAATGAATCGTATTATTGAAGAGACGGTGCTAGACTTAGAAACTGGTCCAATAAATAACATTTACTGTTTCATATTGAAATGTTTCTATTTAACCTTTGATTTTAAATACATTGTTACTTAATATATTTCAATCGACCAGATTGTAACTACAAACGTCAAATTAGCCAACAAAGGTAAGTTGACAACAAAGGTACAACGGAGCCCTGAAAATGAAAACATGAAATGGTCCCGGTTACGCCTCTACGGAGTATCTCAATACTAGTAGGAATATTTTGACCATACGTCCGCCTCGTGTGCGACTCGTAGCGTCGCGCACCTCAGCGGGGTAGTACGCCTCAGTACAAAAATATAATTGTACTAGACAAGATCCGGCAAATTTCCGAAATAAATGTTACTCAATAGACATAACCAGTATATATATAACTAGATTAAAGTTATTATGGACGTTTATAAACATAATAAATATATAAACATTAATAAATATAAAAATATTACAATAGAGAGTAGTAGATAGGGAAATAAGTGCGAATGTATGACTTTACGTTTAAAGGTGTGCGTAGAATGTCCTTAAAAATGTTTAATTGTGTAGGCTTTGACTTATATGAGGAAATAAGTATAACTATGGCTAACCAACGACTGACTTCAGCCTCTGATGCAAGATAAGTTTTCGACGACGATGCAGGAAAAGTGACTCGATTTTCCATCATCTTTAAAAAATTAAACAAAAAATCATTGGAAACTTTAGAATTTTGTTGGAAATTCGATTGGAGACGGACGCCGTATTATATTAATCCGACATATGAGTGAATACGTGACAGATTGATGAACACACTACCCTAAATTACTATCTGATTTCTTTGGTCTGATTTTAGCATTGCACTTATCAAAATAATACATACAGCCGTACGAAGAACTTCCTCATTTTGTGAAGACGGTAAAAAGTAGGTCTGTTAATGTATAACATATTAAATACCGTTTCGGATTTGAACACTTTCTTTATTTCGAATTATGATGATACAAGAAGAAAAAGTAAAAATAATATTGCATAATAGTATTATAATATAGAAGTGTAATCCATATTTATAGAAAAATCATTAAAAACACATATTACAACTGGGCAATCCAAGACGAAGTTCAAACTCGGTTGGAAAAATATTTCATTCTTCGAAAAGTTGTTGAATCTACTTTAAAATGTAGACTCCTCCGTAAAACTGAGCAAAACAATGAAGAGAGCAGAAACAATTTATCGAACACCGCAGTTGTGGCTCCCCTTATTGGCGTAGTCAATTAAGAAACAATTAAAAGTTTCCGAAAGCTACCGCCAGACGGCAGCAGCTCTTAATGAGTTCTTCAGAACAAGGGAGTCAGGTCCAGACAAGAAACCGGCAATATTACCCGATCTAGACCCATCCACAATGCCAAGAAAAGTGATTTTCTTGAGAGCGCCAATTGTTCAAATGTAAAAAAACTTTTCTTTTGATCGACCAGTTGTTAGTTTACTGAGGTTCACAAACCTGTCACCCTGTAGCGTGCAGTGCAACTACTTTTCACACTATATTTCGTCTACCTCTCCGGGGAAGCGGTGTAAAATTACGGATTATCAATTGAAAATAATTCGGATTTATTATTGCTTAAACGGGTACGTTGATTGGATTGGCTGTTCATTTACAGTGAATCGTTGCGTTGACATCAACTTTTCAGTCATACCGGTAAGTCGAAGAGGCAGTGATATTTGTCCGTCTTTTCAAACAAGTTCAATGTGACCGTGCAAATCCAGGAAAGTTCTGGCACGGCACCTGTTTCGGATGTGGTATGTGGGGCTAATATCATGACAATTGTATGTGTCTGGGGAAAACCCGTACTTTTGTATCATAATAATGAAAAATCATGCAACGTTTGTAAAGGCCGGTAAACTATGGGCTATTAGTAAGATAATTTCTCACAGCAATGCGACGTCCTTTTGAACGAATTAAGATAACAATGCGACCCTACCACATAAATATTACTAAGAAAAGACTATTACAAAAATTTTGAGCGCAATTGGCTGTAAAATTTATCCACCTCACGGGCATTAGGTGCGGGTAGGCACCGTTTATGCAAATCGATGCATTTGACTCGCAAACGTACCACTAGGGATTCGGCACACGTCCTACAGACCGGCTCGCTTCAGCACTCTTCGGGAACGCGTAGATTGACATTGTGTCTTACACCTATATCAAAGAGTAAGGTTCTCTCCACCGAATTACATATTTTGTGCAGCTCGTGGTGTAAGTTTTGGAGGAATATCGTTTTATACGAGAGGGTATGCTTTCTTAGGAATCCTGAGCCTAGAAAACCGATTTTGTAGCGGTTTTAAAATCGATTTTCTTAACTAAAATATTCCGGAGCATATTTTTTTTTATCAATCAGGTTTTCCGTAGAAAAACTCGGTTTGAAAATCGCTATACAAGCGTCATTCTAGACTCAGGATTGGAGTGCTGATTCCTGATCACTGAATGCTAGGAATAGACCTGCTGTTCCCCTTACCCTACGTAGGGTTAAGCACGCCCGGGCACGCACCATCGCATCATACCACCGTTCTCATAGGCGTGGCACCTCATTCTTTTGGGAATGTGTCGAATTGGGCTAACGGTGAATAGAAAACCTGTCGAACACCCGAAGAAAGGGAGCAAAGTTTCAGATACTAAATCGGATAGGCTTAAATCGGACAAAATTAAAATAAAACTACAATGCTGTATTTCGTATTTACTGTACCTATCGGAAGGTACTAGAATGTATTTACCTGCTGTTATTGCGCAGATATTGTGGCTTTGTGGTGGTGAAACGCGACAGAAAGGGCGCGCCCTTTGTGTCCTTTCTATGTATTGTAATTTCTACCCATTAGATAAAAGTTTTATATTTTTTAGAAATTTTGAAAACACCTATTCGATTCAGTATGCCTTCGGGTGTTCGACCGGTATTCTGATCACCGTGTATATCATGACGGTAATTGTGTGGATTCAGCCATCCATGTAAGGTTCCGTAAAAAAATTTTTATTGGTACTTATTTTATTTTGTACTTGCAGTTTACCCGCGGATTTTCCCTCAATCCATAAATATTCCAATAATTCAAAGTGAAATAAAGGAAAATGAATGAATATTGAGGCAACGGCAAAGAAAGGCAACCAAAAAGGAACCATATTTGCATAATTATCCAGGATTGTTTCCAAATTCATAGAGATACTATTTGAGGTTGCCGGCTCCGTTTGGGACAATTTAGTTGTTTACATTCACCCCAGTGAAGCCCGGTAATATGTGATCGAGAACCTTCTCAGTCGTTATATTCAGTCGGTTTATAAATATATATATATATATATCGACAACATTGACTCTTAACGGGTCCAACAATATCGAAAAAAAATCCAGCTTATTACATGAGTACAAAAACAAAATTTAATCAAAATCGTTAAAGCTGTTTAAGAGGAGAAGACTTACAAACGAACTCACGCACAATTTTGAAAATAATGATGACATTTTTGACGTTATTTAAAATACTCGTAACTACATAAAACAAACATGTTGTATCGCGTATCAAATAAGAACCGCACCGCCACGTCTAACTGGAGTCCAATGAGTCGACTTTTGGATCACATCGGGACTGTATATTGAGCTGCATCGTAGGTAGGCATCCTGCCACGGTTCTAGTTTTCTGTTGATACCTGTACCGGCCTAATACGACGGGGCTTGCGGGTTCGTTAGAGTGCATCAATATGCGGGGAGGGTTACTCGTGGTGGTTTCATAAATTTTATTACTTCAGCTACCATTATCGCTTCGGTGACTCTATGCAGTGGAAAGCTTCTGTGGACGTTCGCAATTAGATTATCTATATTTTTTTATGAAGCAAGTTGTAGACTGGGGTAATATGTGCAAATTTTTTCATGGTCTTCTAAAATTCTAAAACTAGTCTAGAAGTAAAACAGAAAAAGGAAAAAATCTAAATCTATAAAAGCAAACGAGGTTAGCATTGCTGTAGTGATAATAAGCCGCCCACTAAATTACAGTGGTCATTATGTGAAGTTATTTACGAAAATCCTCAATGTGAAAAAGCATTCAACCTAATCAACGACTATAAAAACACTTTAAAAATATGTTTTAAATTATTGAATAAATAACATTTTTATACGATATTTTATATTAAATAATAAATATATTTTTTAATAATATCATATAATTATTTGAAATAAGCAATGCACTTACACAATAGTGATAAGCAATCCAATGTTTAAAATTCAAAATTTCAACTAAAAAAAACTTTTAGGATTTAATGCGCATGTATGTTATATTAAGAACTTTTAAATATTTTTGAAAGTAAAAAGCGAACGTATTATTTAATAAATTCTGTATTCGACGAAAATTAGATCTCCTGAGCTCTAAGACGAGAGCGAATCGCGACAATGTCGCTCGAAGAACGTGTACATTAGAGACTAATTAATAAACCTCAGTATTCAACGCAAATAATCCAATAAAAATGGTAATGACAAAGCGAGACCGTTCCGCCCGCCCAAGATAAACAGACCGCGACTGGTCCCCTCCCCCTCGCCTCCCCGCCGTCCCCGCACCCCCCCCCCGGGCCAGGCAGAGATTTTAAAATTTTCTAATTAAGAACGATCAAGTTTTACTAAGAAAAGGAATGAGTGGAAAAAGGTCCTAAAAATAACGGTTTAATTTAACAGAATTCATCATTCCTCATATTGCTCGGCTACACTAAACTGGATTGAAAACACGGAAACATTTTCATAGCCGCTTCGACGATCGTTCATAAAATGCGATAGTACCGACCTAGGCGAGATTAACCCTTCCACCTAGTAAGTACGCTTACACTGGCGGCCGTAGACAGGAAAACGGAGTGTGGGAAGACAACCCGCCAGGTGGGATGACGACATCAAGTGCGTCGGCGGAAAGCAGCGGTTCCGTACCGCTGAGGGCCGGAAGGACTGGAGGAAACACGTTGACTGACTGACTGACTGACCTAGTAAGTACGGAAGGGGGACCTACAGTTTTTCGTGGAATCCGAACCACGGCCAGCCTCAACGGTTGAAAATGGTCACCTATCCAGAACCACCGAGCTAAGAGGTGCTTCCCCAACTTATCGATTTGCAAAGCGTCGCACACTGAGCTACCGAGGCTGTCAGAACCATATCTCTTTTTCATATGTTCCTGTAATACCAAGTTAGCCCAACACACCGTATTCTTGAAGAAATTTGGTGCTATACCAGGACCTTCCCTTTTTGAGCACAGCTAGATTGAACTGGGTGGAAAACTCGGAAATTGTTTTATTGCCGTTTTATTATTAACCATATTTAATCCAATGCGATTGAACTAACCCGGGAAGGTTTCCCATGGATTCCGAACCATGGACTAGTTCGCATTTTTAAAAAAATACACTTATTCAACTCAGAAAGATAAAGAAAGTGGTGCATAAACAGGACCAGGATTTGAACGCATGACTTCTAGCATGGAAGGCAATTCCACAAGCTACGAGCCGCTCCAAAGTAATCCTTGTTTAATATGTTCAGGAAAATGACCTTAAAAAAATAGTGTTTTAAGAGGCGGAAGCTTACCCCGTCGAAATGCTGCGCTGCACGTCAGCTGCAGAAGGTGGCGTGCAGCGCCCACCCACCAACACGTGGCGTCTCTTCGCCCGGTGTCAGCTGGCCGAAGCGCGGCCGGTCGCACGCAACACGTTGCACTGTATGCGTTCTCGATGCACTTTGCACTCACAAGGCCCTCCTCGACATGTAGGCTATCCTGAATAGGCTCCTAGCCAGTGGCGTAACTATACCATCTAAGGCCCGTGGCAAATTCTTTTGATGGGGCCCATGAATCTCTAAAAATGAATCAACATATTTTTGTTTAGGTTGGTTGAAATGCTTAACGATTAACTTGAAATTGTATTATGATCTTTAGTTGTCTCACTTTGGATTTTAAGCATAACTTATAAAAATATACTATTCAAATAAAATAAAATACTCAGGTATAATGAAAAAAAAATTTTTTGTTGAGCCGGGGCCCTCTTGGGTCGGGGGCCCGTGGCATTTTGCCAGCCCTGCCACCCTATTGTTACGCCACTGCTCCTAGCACCGAAAAAACGTGTCGTTAAGGGCCTGGTACTAGCCAAATAGCAAAGTTAGACGAGGCACCCCAAGTTAACTAACTAAGTCTGACGATTATAAGTGCCATTCTTACAATATATGATTCCTTGTCTAGGAATCGAATTATTTTCGTTAATGTATGTTTCCTTTTTCTATACAAAATACATTGCGGAAAAATCAACTTTTTTATTATTTATTATTATTTAAATAAATGATGGAATCAAAAAATATTAACAATCCATTATCAGTCTGGAGTTCTATTTGGATTTGCTGAAGCGTTTCAGTACATATTATTACATTTGTTAAAAAGTGCATTTGTATGGCGCGAGTAGTTGGCTAGTCCTAGCGCCTTAACCTGCAACGAACCGATCAGTCCCGCGCGCCGGCATAGACTCGACCAAGAATGTGACAGCTACATAGTCACAGACAAAACAGTAACTCTGTGACTAAACAAATAGTTTTCATATTTAGCTTTAAAAATACAAGTCATGGCATCGTATTGGAGAATGCCAAGCTTGACAAAGCTCGTCGGAGTAAATCCACGAAAAATACTAAATTGAGCAAAAAAATACTGACCCGGCAACGTAATTGATTAAATTAAGGCGCCAGCGTTCAATTTCGAATTAAACCGGACGAACGTTTGATTCTAACGAAAAAAGACGCTAAAGGAAAGCCCGGGCAACACCTCGCGCCTCGAGGAAAGAATTCTCCGGAAGCAGTTAGCGTAATCAGAGCTTTTGAAACGACGGCAAAATTTGAAAACCCACTGGGGAATGTGTCTTTTCAGAAGCCAGAATATTGCTGAGAGCAATGTAATAAAAAGCAATTTATGTACTTATATTTGTGCCGGAACGAATGTTTTTTATTAGATTGAGGTTTGTTTTAAAGTTGCAATTGAAAGGTTTCAAAATCATTTTCATGTCACACAATCAATTAAATAAAATTTGAAAATATTTTGCTGGAAAGAAAACACTTTAAATTACGCTACCCGTAAGGTCTGTAGCCGGAAAATAAAATTAATTTTTAAAAATTTTAGGTTACCGCGATTGATAGATTTATTTATTTTGAATAACTTACGGCTTTTCACGTGCCGGTAGTTTTTCTCTATGTGACTTCGGGTTTGAACTCTTTCCGCAGCGTGAGTTTTTCAGAAATAGTTAAGTTTTTTTTTTTTTTTTTTAACAATATAGTATATTTTTAAGTACAAAAGTAGATGGCCGGATTTGATTTTTCTAACCAAATACTGTCTTGATACTGTCTAACATAATATCTAAAAGATCCAAAAGTAGTTATGTTCTTACAAATAAAGGAACGTTTAATCTGACCTTAAGATGTCCCAAACGCAATGAAAATTTACCCGTATTTCAATGTATCCGTATAATGAAAAGTTCCCCCCAAATTCTGTCGAGAATGTCGTAATATCATAGCGTTGGGTGTGGTATAAGCCATCCATGTCCAGTTACATGAAAAAAACTTACACGAAAAGAGTGTAATGATGTTACATCGTCCCAGCTAAACCCTTGCGCCACGTTATTAGAACATTCAACGAGCACAATGTTTCCAAGGCGGGTCCGAGCGCTAAGCCTCCGAACAACTGCGTTAAGAGGGCACCCGCTTCCTAATGTGTACGAATATTGCCGGGTCGCGGGGCTCGTTTATTAACTTCTGACGAAAAATTCCGCAAATATTGCAGGAGTGACCCTAAGCTTTGCCTGAACAAGCCTGCGCAGCTATAATAGTCACGCTAAGGATATTGGCCACTGAAGTGAAACACGGAAAGTAAGGCAGGTACGCTGATAGCACGAGTTTTAAGAATGGTTCCGTCCTGAACTAAAACAATCTGATTGCACCTATACAAGAAAATATATTCTAAATTACATATAATGGCTGTTTTACAAAATGACGTCTTTAATATTTTAGACATATTTTAAAGTATTTTTGAAAGAATGCTCCTAATAGCGTGGTTCGCGGATAGGAGCTAGATGGGAAAATGTGTTCGACACTTTTTCTGTCAATAAGACAGCGACACTAACGCGACACTTTGGCTGTTTTTATTATAATCGTCCTCGATATTGTGTTTTTAGTAATTTCTTATTGTTTCGGTTGTGGCGATGCAGGCACAGATGAAAAATTCACCCTTAATAGCGAAAGTAACATCATTCCTACCGGATGCCCCAAGACTCGGCTCCCTCTCGGTTTTTTTTCTGTGACTGGATAAAGATGACTAATAATATATACCACACCGACAGTCATGATATTAGCACAGACGCATAGCTCATTATTCGAGAGCAAGGTGAAATTCATACTGATCAATAAAAGTTATTATAATTTGATAGATGTATTAATGATAAGTTTATCTAATCATTCTATGTTAGGTATATTATGTTTTATTCTAAACAAGCAGCCCGTCCCGGCTTTGCACGGGCATAATATCATTTAAAAAAATATTATTTTGACACAATGATAAACAAATAAACCCTTTTTACGTAGAGTTCCTACATTGAAATATTTGAAAAAAAAAACTTAGATATTATTATTAAATATTAGAGAGCTCCGATAATAAACGCGTCCGATCGCTGCTAAATTCAAAGTGCTATAGGGAGAACCGCGGCCTCCGACGCACTATTTATAGGCACGCTCCCGCCGCCCCGGACGGCCGGTACCGCCGCAAACGCTACTTCCCGCAATTTTTAAATATGTAATATCTTCAATAATATTCATTTGAATCATATGCTGTAAAGGGCCAAATAGATCTATATTAAATCAACAATGTATTTAAGGTATTTAATTGGATAAGGATTAATGCTGTATTGGTTAAAATCGCTTCGAAAATTAGCCATTATTTGTCGTAAAAAGTAAATAACAAAAAAATAAATTGTGGGTTATCCATAAGAGATAGACATATACCATCGCGGAGTTTCCTGTAGACCTTTTCAATGTGTACAATACTCAGTACATTATTTTGATAAATATCGTAGGGTTCAGCCTGCGTTTGCAATGTAAGCGGAAAAAATGTATTTTTTTACGACATCACATTGGAAACCTCAAAAATAACAGTATTTCTCCACTATTTAATGGGTGTTATTATACATATAAGCCTTCGTCTTTAATTACGCTATCTATTAAAAAAAACCGAATCAAAATCCGTTGCGTAGTTTTAAAGATTTAAGCATACATAGGGATATAGGGATATAGGGACAGAGAAAGCTACTTTGTTTTATACTATGTAGTGATATTAGTTTCAATTTTGTAATTATTTAAAAAAAATTCTTTGTCCAAGTGTAACACAGTGTACCTAAGGATGAATAAAGAATTGAATTCCTCAAGGAATTATGTGTCATGCCAGGAGCATCACGGATAATGTATTTCTCGTTTACACACGAAATTAGAAATGAATATTAAGGCTAATTTCGAGTTGATAATACTTCCTATGTACAGTACTTATCTGGTCATGTCTAGTCGGAACCGTTATCTGGATTTCAGTTACCTGCAACCAAAACAAAACATGCTGTTACTGCGCAAGATCAATATCATATGAATATGTTTACACATTTGAGCATTTTTTGCGTTAATCATAACAAAATACCCAGTCAACGTAAGCACATCATACTATTTATGCAAATCCGTTAATTTTTAAGCTTAACTAACAACCCATTTAATAAAGTTTTGCTACTTACATAAGCTGTTGCATGTAATATTTACAAATGTCTGCTATAATAGCTACACCTTACCTTGCACTAATCTAACCTAACCTGACCTTACCTAATGAACTATTTTTATGATTCTTTTACTATTACGTTTGTAAACGGATATTTCTGACCAAACCCTATTTTCGGAAAAAAGAAACTAGTTGCCAAACTTTATGAAAAATACGTTAAGCTTATCCTATGCAATTAAAACAACAAAAAAACATTATACGTAAAAATTGCAAAATAAATCACAGGTTGGTTGTAAAAAAGCGCTTAAGGCTGTTCCGACCCATATAAAGTTGTTTGCACACATAACGCAAAAAGTATTGCACTTTAAGCCACTTTATTTAACAGCGCCATCTAACGGTGTAAAACTTCTAATCGGCAATTACAACGAAACCATTAAACCTGAAATTGTGAATATGTTTTCGCTGCAACTACTATGGCTATATTTAATATTTTTGACGAATTCGTGCCTTAAAGTGCAATACTTTTTGCGTTCTGTGTAAAAAGAACATTGTATGGGTCGGAACATCCTTAATGATACGTCCTTTTATATCCAGTTGCATTGTGTTATTTTAACATGTTCATTTAATTGTATTATGAGTTACAAAATTTAAAAAAAAGTAAGTAAATGTAGCGCGAATTAGTGAAAAAAAAACTAAACATAGTTAAAGATATAATGGTTTACAAAACTATATAACGACAGCAAGGAGCAGCCATTGGTGAAGTCATTCATTTTTTTTTACATAAATAGCACTCTTAATCGAAGAGCATGTATAAACAAATGTCTGCATCATAAGTGAAGTATGATGTTATCGTAGGTAGCGCGATTTAGCATAATGCGGCAGCATATTATTGTAAAAAAACTTTATTTGTTATTTTTTATACTATTTCATCCAATAAATGCGATGCCTTTATGTCACGGAGTGTATTAGAACAACCCCAAGAAAAATATTTTCGGAATGTCCAAGGTAAAGAAAATGCGTTGAAAGTTCAAGCTGGCTTCGTTACTCAAAACTAACTTTTCTGGACATTTACCCCTCAAATACGGAAAATGTTTTAAGAAAAAAGTATGGACAAACAATCCGTTGATTAAGCGTTTACTTTGAGCGGAGGAGACTTTAATGGAGAGGGTTCTAATTACAGTCATAAGGTTCTTGAACTGAGAACGAGGCCGATACAATAAAGTCCAGGTTTTGTTATTTTAAATCAGTTTTTGGATTCAATAATAAAATATTATGTGTATGCAAGTTTTTGAGTAAACTAATATTAATTTTAATCTAAAAAAATATGTAATAATAATCGTAAATCTAAAATAGAGGTGACTTAGATATAAAAAAACAATATAAATTTTAATACTTTGAATTATAAGATATTACACTTGTGCATGTTATTGAGAAAACAAATAATATTTTCAATCATAAAAAATATGTTTAAAAAATCGTAAATCTAAAATATAATCTAAAAAAGATATAAAAAAATGTAATTAATAATTTAATCTTAAACAAATACATCGTCATTATAGTCTTATATATATCAGCTCCTCAGGCAGAGTTCTAAAATGTATGTTGTAGGTTGTTATATTTAGTATTGTCTTTATTTCCGCGGCAAGTAAAATATAGGTTGCCCATAGACAACTGTCTATGGCTGAAGAAAAAAAATATATGAAAAAGCCAATCAAGAGAGGACACACTAGGAGTCTCAAATTTCGAAACGTTGCCATGGGAATGTGACAAGTTTGGAATATTCTGAAAAATAAAAATAAAAACAGGAGAATATCACTGAACTGAAAATGAAAATATTGGGTTCAGTTCAACTCCCGCGCCCGTACAGACCAGAGCTCCGTTGAGAGCTTTCATCGCGTTTTTGCAGCGCCATCTTGAAGGAATCCCCACCAATCGGAATGGTGTGAGGGTCTCGCCTCTGGCCTTCGACGCAGCTGCACCCTGAGGGAAGTCCTCCCGCGAGTGTCCGCCGTGTCCTCGACACCAGGTGGTGTGCGAGTCAGTTCACGCGGCCCGTGAAAGACATTATGACTCTTTGACCAGGTTCTCATAAGAGACCAAGTGTAGAGGCTGTGCAGTTTATTCCGGTGATGTTTGGAGTCAGCCAGTTGATGAGAGCGGAGTTGGAGCAGGGAGCCTGTAGCCGTCCGACCAGTTCCAGTTTCATCTGAGGAGCGGGACGAAGACCCTACAAACGAGACCGGCGGTAGGACTAGAGCTTCATCGGTTTGTCGCATCAGCCTAACAGTTTTACACTTCTGTTTGTGCAATGATAAACTTCAATAAACATCACTTCACCTTCATGCTGTGTGTTTGAATATTTCCTCAAAAGTCCTCTCCAAGCAGATGCATAGATTAGGTAGGGTTTGTACGTGTTTTCTTCCGTAGCTTCTACCCTGCGCCCTGAGCTTCCGACTGAGCGACCCGAGGCATCGAGATTGAGGAATGCTCTACACGTCACCTGCATTTCCTAGATATCTAGCAAGTCGCCGTGGAGGAGACAAAACCTTTACATCCTCACGCACCACACACCACACCATCCAACGAACCCTACATCTGGCGCTCAATCTATAAAAAAATATTCCTATGCATCTGTGTGATCGGAGGATTTGAGAAAATATTTGATTTTTCCATCCTATATTTCCATCTCGTCTAAATTTGGTGACTTTATTTCACCCCGCGTATATACGTACTATGTAATTTACATTTAGTACATATCACATTTGCCTTCGTGATTATGTACCGCGATCCTTAGATTTTCATCTAAGCCGCGATCGGTGAATTTTTGCGTTTGCACCTTTCCTTTCTCCTGCGACTTATTAATTTTCGGAATTTAGTTCGGCAAATATCGTTTATGCGTTTTAATTTAATTGCGTGGTCATTAATTTACTTTATGATACATAAAATAGTTACTATTCACTTTGATCCGATGCGTATTTACATGCCAAATATCTATTGACATTGAATTGATAACAAAGAATGACAGCGTATGTCGTTTGACGTCCGCTTATTACTCGTCGAATAGTTTGGGCTATTCGTTTATACGTTTAATCCAAACAAAGGTGGGATATCTCAACTGTGTATTGCTGTTTGTCACGAAACATATTGTGTATGGTTAATGAGATACTTATTCGATACATATGAAACAAGCACGAATGGTGACCATACACAAAATATTTTACAAACAAGGTGCCATGCCAGTTTGATTTTACGACTTCATGTCTTAACTGAACTTGAACTGATTGTGCTATATATAGACTTATATAATAGATATATAATAGACTTGATTAAAATAAATATAAACGGGGATTATAAACAAAATATTTTATTATCAAACTGATATGCCAGGAGGTTCTTAGGACTTCATGCTTTAATTGAGATTTATTTGATTATAGGTACTATATGATGGAGCAAAGTTTTTTTTAAATAAACTATCTCCACGTTTATTAAGTCAATCGTTTTAAAACGAAACTCTAAAAAATACTTATTTGTTAGGGACGGAACAAGCGTGGGTATAATTCATGTCAGCGATATTATAAAAACCGAATTAAACTATACAATAGTTTCCCTTTAAACGTTCCAAAATAAGGGTGTAATGTATATTTAATTTGGCTGCTTTAACGTAGTGCTTTTTGTATAGCTCGTGTAGTTTAGTTTATATTAGTTTAGAATTAGTTTAATATTGAGTAATTAGTTGTATGCTAATTTAATCTAGTTTGTGTAAGCTCTGTGCTTAACCTTGTGTATAAACACTCTTTAAGAAAAAAGGGTTTTACGTTATTCTTGACTATAATGTATGGATTAAAATACATATTGAGTACTCTCTTATACTCAAAATTTTTTGGGGAAGCTGCTTGCTCCATAGTGAACTCTCCTTAGAGAAAGGGAGGTTTACATTAACTTGTCTAGAATGTATTACTTAAATACATATTGAGTACATTCTTGTACTCAAATTTGTTCTATTTTGGGTGGCTATTTGCTCACTCTTTTTGGCGTACACTTCTTAGGAAAAAGGAGGTCGCCTAATCTAGTCTATATAATGAATATACGTTAGTTAACGTGAATAATGGGGATAATAATTGATGATATAAATGATAAAATGATTAATATATGATGATAAAATAAACGTTAGGTAACGTGAATAAAGTGAGGTTTACGTTAACTTGTCTAGAATGTATTACTTAAATACATATTGAGTACATTCTTGTACTCAAATTTGTTCTATTTTGGGTGGCTATTTGCTCACTTTTTTTTTGGCGTACACTTCTTAGGAAAAAGGAGGTCGTCTAATCTAGTCTATATAATGAATATACGTTAGGTAACGTGAATAAAGGGGTATAATATAAAATGATTTTGATAATGATATGAAGTTAATATAATAATAAAGGGGAAAATATAATTGATATATCTATATTGATATAAATAAAGTAAATATGAGTGAATATTTACCAAGTATGAAAGCGTGAAGAATTAGGGACACGAAAGACGACGTATACTTGAATCTAGGGAAATTTCACTCACTTAAATGATAGGATTTGCACCTGGAAAACTTTTCAATATTTTTACGGCCTCTTTAGGAAGTGAATTATGTAATGAACATTTCAGGAATATGATTATTTTCTGGAATTTAAATAATGTCATTGGAGACATCATTAGGAAGGACATATTTAAATAATACTTGACATCTCACTGTAGGAGTGTTAGGTAGTGAATTCTAAACTGACAATAGGAACGCATCTTAGCGAAGGGCGAATTTTATTATTTTGTCAAATGACAAACGAGAGAGATATGGATAACAATTGTGTTCATATTTTCGATTCACTATAAGGTCTGATGGAGAAGAATCATTCATTATTTGTGAATCGAATGTTTGATCAACGCAAACATTTAAGAGCACTGACAGGTAGGATTTATTCCGCATATTAGGAAACACTACTATACTATAGCTTGAACTTGACGGATAGCTTCCACTGATGTTCAATCGCCGAAGTGTCGGTGTCAACTCGTCGGGAACAACTCGTCGAAGCCTACTCGCCGAAGTGTCGGTGTCAACTCATCGGTAACAACTCGTCGAAGCCTACTCGCCGAAGACATATATATATAGATATATATATAATTCAGTTCAGTAATTTAAAAAAAAAACAAAAAAAAAAACAAACAAAAAATATACAGAATAAAAAAAAATATTGCCAATTAGAAAAAAAAAAGTATAAAAAAAAATTCAATATTGTCAATTAGTAAAAAAAATAAGAAAAAAATAAATAAATATTGACAATTAGTAAAAAAAAAAAAAAATTAAAAAAAAAGGCGGAATTTATGATAACAATATGATTACTAACTGAATTGCCTATAAACCAATATATTGGATTATACTGTTAATCTACTTTTTACTAAATGATTAAGAAAAACATTTTTTTTGATCCATACATAAGGTATGTATCATTAAAATTGAATCCTTGTTTAATTTCAACAGCCCAATATATTGTACTGTACTAATGGTTCGATTTTCTTTTCAAAGAATAATTTAAATAATTTTACTATATTAATTTCATTAAATCGAACCATTTTTTAAAACTTTTTTAATGTCTCTATAGCTATACTGAATGATAAACCATTCTGAACTGATTGGATAGAAAACACAGACAGATCTCTTTGAAGTTTAAAAGAGATATTTATTTTGACTTAATTTATTAGATGCGCGAATGCGCAAGTAATAAGCCACTTTGGCATTGAATTTGAATTTAATTCTACTTTCATTCATCTTCATTTCATTATTTTTAAATATTGTCAATTAGTAAAAAAAAATATTAATTGTTAAGATATGGAATTTTCGCTGGGAATTTTAAAGTCCGAATGTTATAAAGTCTAATGGGTTATTCTCTGTAATTTGAAAACTTACTTACTAGTAAATATCAAGAGTCATTAAGTACCTATCCGTAATTATAACTGCATTCAATTATCGCTGAGATTTTCGGTCTGAAAACTTTCAGTTTTTTGAATTTTAATGAGCTCAGCTGTTTATTAGAACAACTTCTTGTTTGTAACTTAACAAAATCTGGGGAGGGGAGGGTAGTCGAACTATTTTTTAATAATTTTTTTTTTTTTGAAAATTTTTAATATTATGATGTGTGAATATTACCTGAAAACATAGTCGATTTGTTTTTTTTTTGTTTTGGATATACTAAATAAAGTTAGTGAATGTTTTTTCCATGTGATCAAGATATTCTTTTTAAATTCTGTTAAAGATTTAATACAAACTTGTTTGAAATTTTCAATTCGAGCATAAATTCACTTCCAGCTATTTTTGTTCAAAGAATTAGGAAAATTTTGCATTGTTCCAACTTAAGCAGCTTTCGTTCAAATAATTAGAAAATTTTTGCATTGATAAAACTTTATTTGCAGTAGGTAAGCAATTGAAACTTTAAACAGATTATACTTTTGCTGTTTGTCAAAGCTTTACTCTAAGTACACTTAGATGATTTATTAAAAATGAAAGTTTAGTAGGTTTTTAAAACATTCTGATGCATAATCGTAAAGAGAATTTAATTTTGGAATCCCAAAAAAAAAAAAAAGTTAATATTGTAAAATTTTAAGGGATTAGGATTAGATAGCTTTGATTAGATTTAAAATATATATGATAACACTTTGTTAAAGTTATCGTTCTATGATAGGGTGTTTTCCTTTTTTTTTTTTCATTTTTTTTTTTAAACTGAAAATAGGGATATATGTAGGTTGTTATATTTAGTATTGTCTTTATTTCCGCGGCAAGTAAAATATAGGTTGCCCATAGACAACTGTCTATGGCTGAAGAAAAAAAATATATGAAAAAGCCAATCAAGAGAGGACACACTAGGAGTCTCAAATTTCGAAACGTTGCCATGGGAATGTGACAAGTTTGGAATATTCTGAAAAATAAAAATAAAAACAGGAGAATATCACTGAACTGAAAATGAAAATATTGGGTTCAGTTCGACTCCCGCGCCCGTACAGACCAGAGCTCCGTTGAGAGCTTTCATCGCGTTTTTGCAGCGCCATCTTGAAGGAATCCCCACCAATCGGAATGGTGTGAGGGTCTCACCTCTGGCCTTCGACGCAGCTGCACCCTGAGGGAAGTCCTCCCGCGAGTGTCCGCCGTGTCCTCGACACCAGGTGGTGTGCGAGTCAGTTCACGCGGCCCGTGAAAGACATTATGACTCTTTGACCAGGTTCTCATAAGAGACCAAGTGTAGAGGCTGTGCAGTTTATTCCGGTGATGTTTGGAGTCAGCCAGTTGATGAGAGCGGAGTTGGAGCAGGGAGCCTGTAGCCGTCCAACCAGTTCCAGTTTCATCTGAGGAGCGGGACGAAGACCCTACAAACGAGACCGGCGGTAGGACTAGAGCTTCATCGGTTTGTCGCATCAGCCTAACAGTTTTACACTTCTGTTTGTGCAATGATAAACTTCAATAAACATCACTTCACCTTCATGCTGTGTGTTTGAATATTTCCTCAAAAGTCCTCTCCAAGCAGATGCATAGATTAGGTAGGGTTTGTACGTGTTTTCTTCCGTAGCTTCTACCCTGCGCCCTGAGCTTCCGACTGAGCGACCCGAGGCATCGAGATTGAGGAATGCTCTACACGTCACCTGCATTTCCTAGATATCTAGCAAGTCGCCGTGGAGGAGACAAAACCTTTACATCCTCACTCATCACTTACTCACCACCTTCTATACGCACCACACACCACACCATCCAACGAACCCTACAATGTGCAGTCAAATTTTAACCCGTTCCGTTGCAGTTTGGAACATTTAAATGAGTTGCAGCGCCAGTGCGCAGTTGGCTGTAACAATTCGGGTCAAAAGACAAACGCTGCTTCAAAACAAACTTTTTGGACTAACCGAATCACTGGCCACGCTCCGGATAAGTGATCGGTTATTGAAGGCCGTGAACAAACATTCAATTTGCCATGGCTCGTTACTGGACACAGTGGTGGCTTTCGACACTGTCCCCCAGCAGCGAGGCATTGCTCTGATCTTTTGTTACGGACTCACAGTGGCTTAATTAAAGATAACATGGTTAGCAGCGGGAGCGCACATGTTGTTTTAACTCATTTATCAGATTAGCTATGACGTCGCGTGAATATATTTGCGGGAGTGCCACAAGGCTCTGTTCTGGGCTATTGTCTGTTGTGATTAGGCCGTTATTGTTGACAATGTGAAAGATACTTTAATTTCTTACTATCTTCGAGACTCCGTGTTATTTGAATTGTTAGTTATTAAAAGTGACTAGTTTTATTACAGTACCTAACCAAGATCGAAATATTCCTGAGATGATTTATTTTATAAGTAATTTAGTAACAGTGGGAGTTGGAAAAATGTTCAGAAACTTAGTTTTGGCCAATAAAATTGCAAAGTAATAAAAAAATATGTAACATGGATGCACTATTATACGATTACTTTGATTGTAATTTCTTTGGACGACTCTACAGTAAAATCTTCCTTAGCCATAGCACTCAGGGAATACCACTTCCTGTTGGCTCGCACCAGAAAATGCTGGTAAGAAATGGACCAATGGGTAGGGTTGCCACTACAGTACTTAATGAAATATCTTAATATTAAAAAAGTGTTGTTTTTTTTAGTTTTAGCAGTTGCGATAAGTGTATGTATTTTAGAGACATTGACCAACTAAAACAATATTTTGATAGATATAAGATGAAAGGAATAATATGCTTAAATTTGACGTTTTGGGAAATCATAGGGGTTGTAACATTTTGTGACCATTTTATGGTAAGATAGGTAGTTAGCACATTTAACGATTATTTAGCGAATCGTTGTAGTCTTTAAAACAAACTCCTGAAATTAATACAATGTCGAGGCATCAAAATCTTCACAACAAAGTGATTAAGAACTAATAATAAACGTGTTATGTAATAAAACGAATATCACCTGACCAATCGAACCTCAACTTTCTTTTGTAGTTCTAAACGATGTTCGTAATTGCCATTAAAATGTAGGTATATAGTTCGAGACTATTATTATACGTATTTTTATAGTATGCACCACTACCCGAGCACTAAATCGTCGCAGCAATTTTGAGCAGCATCACTTCAAAGGTTTATAACATTTGAGAGCTAAAAGTGATACGCACGATGCACAGCGTCAACCCTATCAAATTGTCAGTAGGCGGCGAGTAGTAAAGGTTGCAGGGGGTAATTTATATTCCCGCGGGCTTCCTCTATCCGTTTCCTGCACCCCGCGGAGCCTCGCAACTTTGTCTACTTCGCTCTAAGTGTTGGAGAAGAAAACAGCAATAATAACAACAATACAAAAACGTTATAGCTACGCAACCCGTGAGATCAATGACCTGCTTCGATGGAGAAAATTTAGCGGTGATTCCAGGTACCTGATATTTTTTTTCTACCTTTACTATTATATTAATATTTCATTTGAGTTCAATAAAAGGATGATAATGTTGTTAAATTTTTGATAAGTTTATATATTATTGTTTAGTTTCTCTCGAACTACTGCACTCTTGATGTTTCTGTAGGTGGTAGTATTTAAAGGACGTAGATTTTTTTTATAGCTGCAAAGTCATCTTTAAATTAATCTAAAAGTCTTCGTACGCGACGACTTTTAGATTAATTGAATATGACGGAATGAGATCTTGAAACAGCCAAATTGATTTGTAATTGATTTCCGGACATGAATGCTGGGTTTTAAAAAGTATTTGCAGCATACAAATTCATAAAAAAATGTTGTAATCTTAAATGTGTATACAGTGTTGTGTTTTTGCATTCCTTGTCCTTTATGTCTCAATAGTCACAACTACGTAAGCGCTAACTCATGCATGTCACATACATGTACTTCTCATGTCATGCTCTCAAGCTGTTTTAACTCTATTCAACCGTTCTCGTACCGGCAGTGCGAGAACCCAATAAGATGCAACAATTTTGAGTGGAGTATCTTCACTCAAACTTGCTACGGGTTGCAATTGGATTGAAGCCCCTTTCCTGAGTACTTCGATGATGCGCAATATCGGTCACCCGGTGATAGCGTACAACAATCATAGAATGACCTGTAGGTATATAACCATCCTACAAAGTTCGATATTTTTTTATAGATATACATAGCCTATTTCATCAGCTTGTTTTAGTTTATTTTTGTATATTTTTTTTTCTTGCTGCTTAATTCTATATCATGTCGTATTAGGAGGTACATGTAGGATTAGTTGCTTGAGTTTTATAACTCTATTTTAACTTATGTAATGAATCTATTTTATAAAGTACTTGTGTGTCTTTTGCTGGTTGTATATGTAGTTAATTTTGATCAAACTATTTCTGTAAGTAATATGTATGTACAACCGTTTTGGCGCCTTATAAATAAAAAAATTAAAAAATACCGAGTTATTTTTTAGGTTTCCGTGCCCAGGTTTCAGTTCTTCTGTCAGCGGGCTGCATCTCATGAACCGTAATAGGTGGACAGCTGAAATTTTGACAAATTGTGTATTCACATAATAATAATTAAAAAATAAAAAACTAACGGGGGCACCTCATACAATAAACGTGATTTATTTATTTACATATTTTAGGATGGTACGGAACCTTTCGTGTGCGAGTTCGATTTGCAATTGACCAGTTTCTTATCGAGTTTTACACTCGCAACATTTTCAGAGTATGATATTATGGTTTTATTAATAAATCTTTAGCAAAAGTAAAACTCAAACTGAATCAGACTTGGGCCTACAGTCCAATTTTAATGTAGCTGCCCCTTATTCTGAGCGTCGCAAGTTGCAAAATTTCCATGTTCGCACTGCCGAGTGCAAAGTTTCTTTCAATTTTAGACTAATGATTTGTGGAAATTATTCTTTGTTCAATTATCTTAACTTTAAATCAGTTTTTAGTAAATATATTCTATCGGAGTAAGTATAATATTAAAAAGGCTTCTAAGCTAAAGTAGTTTCCAATTTGGATATGTTTCACCTCGCCTTCATTCAATGCTCTAATTCCGCCTGCTCACCTCTACGAATAGAGACAACAGTTCGCCTCCAGCACTTTTGTCGCTAGCTTGACGACAATATTATACGGCGCACGTGCAACTTAGCAGATAAAATACATCGCACCTGTTGGTGTCCCTCATGAAATTTCATGACCAGCCCGCGCGTCACTCTATGTAGATTCGCGAACAGTTTCGTTATATCCACAAAGTTCTACTCTGTTGCTTTTCAGAAGACTAATTTTAAATTCGGTGCTTCAGTGCTATTTTTTATTATCGTTGGAGTTTATATACTAAGGAGCAATTGTGAAGGGATCAACCTGAAGTCATTACCAACTACGAGATTACAAGGCCGTTTAACCTACCCAAATTTGTGTCGTATTACCTATAAGGCAGTATATACATAAAGTAGTCCTATTTACATAGCTTTAATTATTGGGTCCTTGCTTCACGGTCGATCATATTTTCGTTTAGTTGGCCGTATAACATGTATACGGCATATATACGTATGCATGTATTACGAATGTATTCCTTATAAGTGAAACTATAGGCTGGTGCAATAATACAGCGTGCGTTTTTTTTGTCAAAATCATCGAGTCCGATTCCTGACTGGAAACAGCAAAGTTTAAAAAATCGAATGATGCAGTTTTCATTTCTATCAAAATCGGCTTCGACACACGTTTGGGTGTTTTTCGCTCTTTCTTATCGTATCCATTAAATACATACAATTGTCAAGGTCAATATTCATGTCCATCGTTAAGAAGTCTCAAAAAAACTCTTATTTTCACGTACATACTTAATACAACATATTGAATACTCGGAACAGCCAGTACCGAGTTGATTCTGATATAAGAAACCCGTCACAAGAGTACCAGGTTGAGAACGTAACAAATATATTCCGGGAGGTCACGACATTTTTGGTCATGATAAGGTAAATGGCTGAATTTGGGTTCACATGTTAGACATCAACCCTCTGTTGCTAAATATGTCGGTCTGCCTGTGCCAATTGGTTGCGATATCTAGAACATATACTGATTGTTTAGAAACATTGATACCTATTAATTATACAACAATAACCAGTCGGTTTTTTTATTAAATACTTAAATATACCTATAGTTATACTGTAAACTAAATCGCCTATAACTACGAAATGCAACCAAAGCTTTGTTCAGTTTTGGTATTACTAAGCAAGTATGTACTGATACTTTCATGCTTTGTTTTTTGCCTACCTTATCATATATATTTTATGTCACCATAACTACTTTTTCAGGCGCCTTATCTAGGTAACGCAACCACTTGGCACAAGCAGACTGACACATTTATCTTCAGAGGGTTGGTCTTTGTCCTGTGAACCCAGTGTCAGCTATTTACGTTATGGTTACCATTTTTGTCGCCACCTCCTAGTCTAATACTGCTTGGTGGTGCAAAGTTCCTTCATAAATTAGTATGTACTTATAAACAACAGCGACATATGTATACATTGATACATTTGAAGAAATAATTTCTCTCTGACAGACTTATCTGATTGTTTCGATAGCCACAAGGTGCATCTAATTATTTATATTCTAGATTAACAGAATGACATCTGCAATAAAATGATAATGCTGGTAACATTATTAATTAAGGAATTCTTAACTTACTGGGTGTTAAAGTTTAAATCTGTGCCTTCGCTTTAAATGAAAGTGGGTAGAAGTTAGCATACCATTATTCTGGAAACTTGGTATTTTGCTGGAGATTTAGCTTGTTCGACTTCACTAGCGGCGCGTAGTAAAATTGTCTTAATAAAAAATACCATTCCACAGAAAGGTCCTAGAATTTTATTAATAGCCGTTGAGTCTTGAGAGCTCAAGTGTACACTGGCTAAGTGAAATCGTAATCTGTGCATGATCTAGCCTAAACAGTAGCCATTCTGGTAATGACCACAACGAGCAACCAGGAAAACACTTAGGTTCCAATAAAACCTAAACAAGGCACATATGAAGAGCTTTCAGCGAAGTCGGTGCACTGCCGGGGAGCACTTTATAAAGTGATTTGAGAGCGCATCGCCTCTCCAGTAGTCCGAGAGCAACACGAATAGTGAATAACCTCTTCAAGTATTGTAACCAAACCGAAGATTTCTAACCTTTACCTCTGGTATTTTTTATGTAACTGGACATTGTTGGCTAATGCCATACCCACCGTCATGATATTAGCCCAACATGCCGGATTCCCGTAGGACTTAGAGACCATACCAGGATCTTCTCTTTATGAGGACGGCTAGATTGAACTTGATGGAAAACACTGACATTGTTTCATTGCCCTTCGGCCACATTTTAATGTAATGCGCTGTTACCAACCCGAGCGAGCTCAATCCTACCCAAAAATTAAGAATCCAAGATTGTGTGCACACATTTTTTCACTTCGAATCCGATACCTTTACTTAAAAATCAGCAGTAACATGAAAACAAAGATCTATAAATGCGGGATATTTTTATGGAATTATAAGAAAGGTAAAAAACGTCACGTTGACGTCCATTACAATCGCAAAACTGTCATTCGTTATCAGTGACAGCTCTTTGACTACTCCGGTGCCGCCGGCTCCCCACTTGTGAACTCCATCCGCTATTCGCGGGCCACAATAAAATCATCCTTCTATGAATATGTAAGCACTGTATTTGAATGTCTCGTCTCTTTGATTTTGTTGTTTTCCGTGCAGCACCCCTTTCCACGTATACACTTATGTTCCGTTCCGAGATTTATGTTGGGGTCTCTGTACATCAGTTGAAAACAATCAAAAAATATTTTTTATTCATTTTAAATGTTACCAGTGTTGTTGAAAAATATTAATCAAGTAGAGCGTAAAACATGAAAATTTATTTGTAACGCAATGGAAAGGGCAGCAGTTAATAATTATAACTAAATTTTATTTCGAACTCGCTGAGGTTTACGGCTCAGCTCGGCCCGATTTCGTTTTGGACGGATCGGATCCCAGGTAAATGTTAAAATCCTTCGTGTGATTAAAACGGTCAGTTTTTTATCTCAACAACGCCGCAACCTATTGGGTCCAACTGTAGCTCAGAACCATTCTTCGAAGAATGTTTGGAAAAAAAATTGCCGGATCGGTAGAGCCGTTCACGGATTTTGTTCTTACTAACATATTTAGCTATAGCTTTTTATTATATGGATATACAATTTCGTGGTATCGAGGCTCAATTCAATTAAGCAAGTGCGTTACCGAAAATAGTACATTTAAAGTCGGAAGGTCAGAAGAATGAGATGTCGATCCCAATTATTATGTCAGAAAGTCTAATGAATACTCGTAATAGGTAGACATATTCTAATTCAAATGGCTTTCCTGTTCAAATTGTAACCAAACTGGAGGAAAATATGGCTAGCGTAAAATTATTTAAAGGTTTAAGAAATCGAAATGTAAACAATCATAGAATACATATGCACATTAGTGGGGTCACCTTTAATGGAAAGTGGTGTCCAACCCGTTCACAATTTACAAATTCCTTAAATTAATGTGTCCTTGATCCACGGTTGATTCTTTGTTTTAATGATACTACCGTCTATATTTGGTGGCTTAATTCATAAAAAAGTCGTTCAGATATCATTTAAGGGTCCAATAAATATAATTCTCAATTACACGATAAAATTTAAGGTACTGGCTCTTATCATTTTCTCGTGAAGCACTTTTCCTGTAATATTTGCTGGTCGTGCATTCCTTGAACAGGTATTTGAATACATTGTAATAATTGCAATGAAAGCCTTACTTGATGTTACAATCGGCGTTATATATACGGGTGTCTTCTGATGTTATGGGCAAGGTTTGAACCAGGATGCAGGCTTTCGGAGGGAGCAGCATGGCGACCGCTACTTATTTCGGCGTCTATCACACTAATTACTCATTTACTCACTTTAAGGTGGCCCTTCCCGGCGGCACTAACTCATTCGCGGGCACGGTACAAAACCGTGCTATTGCACTCTGGGATTTTTTCTGTTTTAAAGAAAAATACAGGCTCCGTGAGGAGGATGCGTCATGTCCACAAATCAGACAATGCGCATAGTGCTTGATTTGGTAAGATTTAAGAAAATTTTAATTACAAAACGACGTATATCAAACAAAAACCAAATTGATTATAAATCTCCAAGTAACAAGCTATGTCTGCTACTAATCTTTTTACGAGGTTTTTATTTTATCGTTGAGTAATGCACCTCCAATTTATTGCATAAAACGCGCGAAAAGTTCGAACTTTCGGACCTTATTTATAACTTAGAAACAAAAACATTTGTATGGGGAGTTGAGCGGAAAGGCCCATACGAATGAAAATATCTCGTAATAAATGTGTATTGTCGCCTTTCCTTCTTGACTTGATTGCGGGTCTAACATCGCTGGAACGCTTGTACATATTTAATTGCATTTCTTGGGAAGCAGACAACACTAATTGTCATGCTCTTCCCTTTGTATCAACGGGAACGCTGTGAAAAACCTCTTTCCGGCAAAGACAGTAAAATAGAGAAGGCGACGGGTGCGACAAGGACAAGGAAATTAAGGCTGTTCTGCTATTCAAAGCTTGTCTGCGAACGTTGAAGGTGATTCCAGATGAATGTTATTTAACAACGCGGTTTATTTTTCGTGAAAATTAATAGTAGTTGCCCTAAAAAAAAGCTTTTAATGGGGTTTGATTTTGAGTTTTTATACGTATCCAACTGCGCTACCCGATTACGTTTGGGGCAATATCGTTGTGAGGAAGTTGGGCAAATTTTCATTCAGTTTATAAAGAGCCAGCGATACCTATCTATTAAGTTTAATCGAAATTGATTTTGCCTTCATGGCCTGATTGAATAACCAGCATCCAAATATCTGATAATCCAAAGTTATCAATTTGTTATATAGATAGGATTTACTGAACACATATTACATATCATAAAATTGAAAATTCGAATATTGTAGCATGCCCATTAAAATATATAAAAAATCTGCTCCATGGGCACCGACTGTGGAAAGGTTCCCATTGCTGCGTTCGCCCTCTGGACGGCCAGGCTGATGCGCTGGAGGAGAATTTACTAGGATTTATTATTAAAATAAATGGCAGTATAATTGTGGGTTCGAGTAAAGTTAATTAAATATCAGATAATATTGGAAAATGGTCAAAAATACGGTCTCAACAAATTTGGAATCGAATCTTCTATCTTCTCAGTTCTTCTATGTTCCTATCTCAGTATTTGTGATAAATAATGACAAACACAAGTCTTGAAGGCTTATACTGTTGATGTAAATATTTATTTGCAAACCTAAAAAGCAGATACATATACAAATATGTATCAATGACAAATATGTACAAAAAATAATAAAGCTACGACTATGACGACTAAAATCTTTAAATGTGGTTTATATAGTTGTGAGGAAGCACCTTAAATGAGCACTAGATCCGGCACTTGTGCACAGTCTGTAGAATCACACGGCACAAGCTAAATTTACATGATATTCACTTGTTTTAGATACGTCTTACATCGAACATGGGTCCTGAATTATCTTTTGATAATACAGTTTTGTAGACGATGAGAAAAAGAAAAATTAAAGCGAAAGTGATTTAGGTGTTATCAAATATTTAGACTGCACTGTATTATTTTTGAAAAAAAAAAACAACTTGAACAAAATCAGTGACTTTTTTAACGTTAGTTAATTATATAATTCTAGTCGCCGAGGTACCCGGCCCGCTCGGGTCAATGTCGTTTCGGAATGATGTCAGGCTAAACATAATGATATGAGTACACCCCAGTGTCATCCCCTTTTTATCCCCTTTCAGTATAATTGTCCCCAAGTTCCAAACTCTCTCTGTAGGAAATTTCTATAGCTTATTTAAAGATACAAATAAATCAAAATACATGTAAAGGCCCCGGCAGCGTATTAGTACCTCATGCCCACGTGACGCACCTGCGCAGGAGTTGAATTTCAGGTTGCATGGGGAGTGCAAATGTAGCTGCACAGAAATAAATTCAGCAGAGTTGCCTGATTACCTTTTTTTTTAAAAAAAATGCTCGTGGATTGACTCGAACTATAATCTTTTGTTGCTAACTATCTAAATAAACCACCCATAACTACATGATTGTTGCTTAATCATGAAGATTCTGGTGATATAATGTGCATGCAAGCACGCTGAAAATAATTATCTGGAATCATTGATACAATTTTATATCAATACATAAATATACAATATACAATAAAAGTAAATAGAAGTGATATAAAATGTTAAAACACTAATAGTCGCACTCAAAGTAGGCGGACTAACATTATACGCGGATTATTGCCGGAATAAATAGATTTTCCTGTGATTATCTGCGTACTAAATTTTGACAGTTCACGCTTAAATTTCAAGTGCAAAAACGTGCGACCGATAAAATCTAGATAGCAAAGTCAAGATCGCACATTAGTTATTACGTAAAAAGTTGCTATCTTTAAAAATGGATTTTACAATGTCGTTCTCGGTGGATGGATACAGATAAAATCATGATTTTTCAGGCAAAGTAAAACCAGAACAGAACGCTATCTTCACGTGACGGTATCGTAAGTGGCTTGCATGTATGCGCGCCCTGCGACATAAAAATAAATAAGTAGTCCACGTTAATCTACAGCAAAGGACATGCAATTTCTTTTACAATTTATATCGCAACCATATTGTTCAAATCACGGAATCTGTGTTCGTTCAGTATACGTCGGTGACTTTTTGTTTAGAATTAAAGTAATTGATAAAATTAATAATTTTGCTAAAACTAAGAGGCTCAACGATACAACTAACACCCGCAAACATACACGCAATACATTGCATAAAAAAAAAATATGCGTGAAGGCCACGCGCTGTTTAATTTAAACTTATTGCTTATCATGTGTCGTATGCTATGCATGTACCTACCCTCCGTCACCTCCGTTCTCTAGCGTACTCGAATCCTTCACTTACAGAGTATATTAGAGGTGAGACGCATTCGAACCCAACTGTTTCCCTCAAGTGATCTTCATTTTTCGTCACGCTTGAAAATTTCAGATAAACCAGCAAAAGAAGCTTCACTTAAAAAATTCTTGGAAATGTATTCTATGTATCTTCCTGTAAAAAGCCTCAAAATGACCAGACAGTTCTTTGCATCGTGCATACTTCAACAATTTCGTTCGATATGGAGTTGCAGCGCCGAGTTTACTGATAAACCGCCGTACATTGCCGCTGCACGTCGTGTATACAATCCGCGCAAAAACACGAATCGCGTTCGATATTGAAAGATAACCTGCTATTCAGGTTTGATTATGATAATCACTATAAGCATGCACGGAGCGGATGGACTGTGAGCGGCGGAGGCGTGGCGGAGGCGCGGCGCGGAGTGCGCTATCTCGGCCACGGAGCGTGGTATGGGCTGCCATGCGCGCCAGCCGAGGGCGCATGCTGCGTCGGCGTGGAGGTAAGGCGCTTTGTCTGGGCCAGGACAGCTAAACCTTCGGACATTACTCGTTGAAGTCTTTTATTTATTGAAATAATGATTCAGCCAAAACCCAACCACCGTTATCCTTAATGTAGAAAATATTTAAATGTAAATAAAAAGAAATATATTTCGACGATTTGAGAACCTCCTCCTTTTTTTGAAGTCGGTTAAAAATTACGTATTTCAGTGCACTCTTAAGATGTCAATGAGTAACTTTCGGCTAAACGGCTAAACCAATCTTGTTCTATTTTGGCAGATAGATTTTGAATTAAAGCGCTTTTCTTAAAAAAATGTTGCACTAAATTCCGAAATTATAACGAGCACAACCTCGATTTAAATTTGTCTGTGGTATGCGCATGCTGATCAAAATACTCTGAAATTTTGTACTATGAGTTATTAACTTATTACCGGCAGATATGGATAGATAATGAGGAAATTTTAATTTTTTATCTATTCATCAATTAAATTATATTTGTATGTATTTTATTTTTATATACGTTACTTGATTCAAAAATATATATACCCAACAATTGATAAACACTTAGCCGTTATTCAAAGTATTGCGGACTAAATCCGTCAAGATTATGCCAACGACTCTGGTTATCTGTTCGCGGGATTAAGGCAATAAACATTCTGAAGGGACCCACGAGCATTTTATAAATCGAATAATTTTGGCTGATTGATATTATTTATCTAGAAATCCTCAACTTGACATCATGCCACGACTGTCGCTTCTCTTGGTAACGGTCACCATGGGCCTATTGTCTTCGACTCTAGCTATTGGTGAGGATACAAACTCAATCAACTTATATACGAGGAAAAAATATGAGCTAATTTCTTTTCACTTAACAATGAAACAACGAATATGATTTCTGACTTGTTCTCGTAAAGTTTACATGCAGGTCCTTTTCCACTGTGTCAATGAATTCGTGAAACGATAAGTTTTTTCTATGTAACTACACTAAGTTTAAGACTGCCAGAAGTTCAAATGCATAAATGATATGAAATCAATAATAAATACTAGGTTATAGGGTTAATGAAACTATACTTGAAGCAGTAATAAAAAAATATCCGTGTTTTGCATACAGTTCAGGGTAGCAGCGCTCATAAGCGGAAGGTCCTGGCATGGCACGTAATTCCCTCAGGAATGTGATGTATGGGGCTAATATCTTGACGGTAGTTATGTGATCATGTGCCAACCATTACAGGTTGCATATTGTTTTTTAATAAAATTACTAAACCTTTAAAATAACAAGGAGTGCCCTGAGTAATAACCGGATATTCGTAAAAGCACTGATGTTGTTATCTTAGTAGTGACTATAATGTCACTACTAAGATTACAATACAATACAATCGATTTACGGACTTTTGTCAGCCGTCTTCCGGAATTTTGAGATATAAGGCTTAACATAACCTATACCTTGCTGTGTCCAATCATCACAATTGATTGTTGATTATGTACATTTTTTTCTTCACCAGAAAAATATCACTCCGACGCGAATAAGGCGGTGCCCACACCTCGAAATACCGAAGAGCTGCCGGGCAGTTACTGGAATAACTACGCGCAGGCGCTGCTGAGGGAGCGAGTCGCTCGTCAGTTGAACAAGAACGTGGCCAAGAACATTATCCTGTTCATCGGAGACGGCCTGTCCGTGCCGACATTGGCTCCGGCCAGGACGTACCTGGGCCAAATGGAGGGTAGGACTGGCGAGGAGACGCAGTTGTCATTTGAAAAGTTTCCAGCCGCTGGATTAGTTAAGGTGGGTGCAGAATTATTACTATTAAGTAATTTGTTATAACAAGTGAAAGGACATTATATGTATAGGTTTTATTGACAAGTAAAACAAAGAAGGGTTATATCGTGGCTACATATGGTGGGGTATGTGCAATGCCTTAACGGAGAAGGAACAAACTGACATCATCATGGAATGTTTCCATTGGACGGCAAAGCATTTTCATAGCATGAAATAAATGAACACACGAGTGTTGTATAATATTCAATTTTAGCAAATGACCACCGGTTCTGTGCCATAACTTTATATTAAACTATATCAAATAATGAACGATGGTCGAAGCGGCAATGAAAACTGTCCGTGTTTTCCATTTCCAGTTTTAAAAATCTTACAGTCATCTGCAAATAATATAATTTCAGCGTTACTTATGACTTAAACGAGAAATAATATTTGCCCTAGGTGTGAACCTTGTGGCACTTCAGAAAGTACATCGAACACACGTGATTTATAATCATCGAACACCACTCTAACGCAATCAGATAGGTATGAGTGAAACCAGGATAATAAGGCTGCATACACCCCAAAGTATCTTAATCTGTTGAGCAGCAAACGATGATTGACCTTGTCAAAGGCCTTACTAAAATCCGTGTAGATTACATCAACTTGATGACCTCTATCAACAGCTTTAATTAATGTCGTAATGTATGTGAGTAAGTTTGACGTAGTGGACTTTTGTGAAAGAAATCCGTGCTGAATTGGCGTTTGGAGTTGATTAATTTGAAAGTTAATTGCTGGACAAATTAGTTTTTCGAAAAGTTTGGCAAACGAGGATAAGATGGATATCGGTCGGTAATTAGATATATCATGGAAGTCACCGCTTTTTAGAATAGGAACCACATGCGCCTGCTTACAAGCAGGTATCGTCTAAATTTAGTTTTGTTTTATTGTAAGTTTGTTTTATCTAATATATTTTTTTTAATTTACTGTTTATTGTAAATAGTTAAGATTTATGTTATCCTTTTATATTTTTTCACACAAGTACTTTTATTAACATAAAATATGGAATAATCAGAATAATACAGAACAAGGAATGAAATATAACTAAAGATTAAAATATTCCTCCATCATCGGCGCAATTGGCAACGTGCCGATGACGGAGGCCGCGTTCCTCCGCTGAATGGCTAGGCTGATCTTCTGCCTAAGATAACTGGGCGCACGTTTGTCCCCAGACGCCTCAATGAGCAATCTACCAAGCCCTTTTACTAGATTTTTGGCGTCTGGGCTCCAAACTCCAAGAGTCTCCACAGCAAAGGCGACGAACTCGTAGTTCGATTTTGCTGAATTGTATTTATTATATTTTAAAAGTTCCGCCTTTGCTGCGGCATAGCCGGCCGCCCGAGAAGAGCCCTCCACGTCAACCCGTCCCAGATCAAGGCTCTCCCCTGCGCACATGGCAGAAAGGTGATGCCGTCCGGCTTCTTGCCATCGTCACGAAAGACTCCCAGCGGCTCGAGTCTGCTCGGAATATTGACGGAAGCTAATTAATTAACTTTTTCTTAAACATTAGCGTTATTTTTGAAAAGTATGTTAAAGTTATTACAATATCATGTTGTGTTTATCTTTAATAAGTGAATATTACCATCTTGTTTTCTTGCTTCATTTTTATTAATGTGTTTTGAAATGCAACTGTTGATAAAGCTAAAATAAAAAAATATAGGTAAATGTAGCCGAGCATATAAGGAAGGTCATGGCATGGCACCTAGTTCCCAAGTGATGTGCTAAGCACGTGACATCTGACGGTCAGTTAGATATTAGCCAGCCACGTCCAGTTTACATAAAAAAACTACTATCCAAAACGTATCATAAAATCACAATATTACTAGTAGTACTTAGTAGTGGAAGTCTTGCCTGTATGTACCAAATCTTTCCATAAATAAAAAAAAACTTGAAATCGAGATACTTTCAACAACGTATCGCAAGACAAGGTTATTCGCAGTAGTTGTGGAAGCCTTGCCAGCATGCACATTATTGAACTCGGCAGTCTCCAACAGACATACTGCGTGAACGCCCAAGTCCCTGACTCATCGTGCACGGCCACCGCCTACCTGTGCGGCATCAAGAGCAACCAGGGCACCGCGTGTCTCTCGGCCGAGGTGCAGCGCGGCCGTTGCGATCTCCAGGAGCTGGAGGCTTACCAGGCGCAATCCATCGCTGCCTGGGCCATCCGTGCCGGCAAGGATGCAGGTGCCTATTATTATTTTAATAATTTAAAGTTGGGCTGCGAGCTTTTTAGCCCGCTGTCACTTCGACCTTTTCAGATCTATTGTGACTTTTCCCTTCTAACGGTTCATCCTCAATTCCTGCCTCCTTCAGGAAGTGCAGGATAATTTGAGGTGTGATGACTTTGATATCATCTGGGTCTAGTAAGTATCCCCCAAGGATGACATTTCTTTTATGAATTAGTGGTCCACAGTCGCACAGAAGGTGGATCGGTGTCTCTTCTTGTGTGCAGGTGCCCATACCTTATAATATATTAATGCACCCGTTTGTTTATTCTATGTTTTAACGAGGCGAATCAAGTGCCAAAACGACAATATACTGTAGCGACCGTGGCGCTCTCCACAAAGATCTGCTTATTTCAACATGCCAACAAATGCAATACACAGATGCATTGAAACTAGTGAGAACGTATTACAATAGATTTCGTTACCCACTGGAAGGTCCAACAAGCGAAATTATACATACTTATACAACATCCAATTCATGTCCTGACCCACCTTTTCATTCGATTCGAATAATTGTCACGGTATTTGATGGAGTCGGATTGGAGACGTTTTACCTCGTCATACATACGTGGCCCAGGTATTGTGCTATTTGGTTAAAAAAAAAATTATTTCCTATGTTTTCCAAGATTAAGCCACGATGAAATTGATATTTTGATTCTAATAATTCTTACAAAAATGTATAAAACATTTTAATCTGAAAGGTCTTAAGGACTTTGACTCTTTCTGGAAATTACAATATTTTCCGGACATAACTCTCCAGGTGTGGTGACCAATACGCGCATTACGCATGCATCGCCGTCGGCTGCGTATGCGCACGCCGCTGAACGGCACTACGAGAACGACGCGGAGGTAGCGGCGCGCGGAGGCAACGCAACCGTCTGTCCGGACATCGCACACCAGCTTATTCACGGTTTTCCTGGCGCAGATTTGAAGGTTGAATTATTTCACTTTTGTGTCACCATAACGTAAGAAACTTTAAATCGTTTAAGATGAATTATACATTCCTTATCCTTGCACAGGTAATTCTAGGCGGAGGAAGAAACCAATTCATCACGACCACCGAAGTTGACGAACAAGGGTTTTCGGGATACAGAGTTGATGGTCGTAATCTAATTGACGAATGGAAGGTCAGCAAAATAGCAAAAAATGCCAGTTACAGCTACGTATGGAACAGAGATCAGCTTGTTAACGAGGATCTTGCCAATACTGAATATCTTTTTGGGCTCTTCAATACGGACCATCTCGAGTACGGTATACGTGATGTCGATCACACAGAACCCAGGCTAGATGAATTGACGGAAGCTGCGATTACTGTCTTACAAAAGAATGAAAATGGATTTTTCTTGTTTGTTGAAGGTAAAGTAACAATCGTGTTAAACTATTAATAAACAAAGTTGATAAAGGCTATAGGAATAAAATATATATTTTTTTGAGAATTAATCATTCGCCACATAGACAGGATGGTGACGTTTGCCTGGTCATCCTTCACATTTGTGAAATATTTGTTAATATTTGTTATACAATTGAAATTCATTATCTATTTGATAAAAACATTGCTAGTTATTTTTTTATTTAATTATTCGATAACATTTAAAAGTAGTTCGAACAATGCATACGTACGTACATATGGAAGCACTGATCGCTTATAAGCGAGTGCGGAATGGATGGCATTTCCGTATCTGGTAGTCATGAATCCGGCAGTCACAAACATTTAATGATATGGTTTTTTGCTTAGTCAAAAGCTTTCGTCAGAAGGAAGGTATGTATTAGAAAATAAAAACCTGTTAAGGATGCCCAAACAAACGACATCGCCCTGTATAATACGTGAAGGGTATTTACTACATGTTAGTTAAGTTTCATACACGCACACACCATCACCATCACCCCCTCACGCACACTCACAAACAAAACCCTTAAAACTCCTGCCCTTAAAACTTTCACATCTTAACACACACATAAACTCACCCTCATAAACACATTAAACAAGACTACAATACTCTCCTACTTTATTCTTTCTTATGCCGTTTGAGCCCGGTGTTGCCTTAGTCCAACTTTTTATCCATACAGTTACGGTAACAACCCGGGCAGGCTCAGCTTTGTCACTTAGTAGGGGAAAAGGTTCTAGTTTTACATGGATTTCGAACCATGGAACATCTCGGATAGCAGCTTAGCGGGCCTAGATATGTCTTGCGACGCACCTAGTGCCCTACCGCTGAGCCCATCGCCTTTTTCTCTTACCTACATGGTTTAAAAGTATATTATGTAGCCACAAACCCTTTCATCGTTAAACATAAAATTTTTATCTGTGTTTTGAGTTTTCTATGTCTATTAAGTTTTAAGTTTATCTTTATAAAAAAAGAATGTTGCCTACATCACTTAATTTCCTGTTTTATGTTTCCGTCTGTGAAACTGTGTCCAAGCGGAATAAATTAATTAAATTAAATTGTTACTTGTAATTTCTTATTGCAGGCGGCCGAATAGATCATGCACATCACGACACTAAGGCCCATCTAGCGCTCGATGAAACAGTAGAATTCCATAAAGCAGTCCAAAAGGCAGTGGACATGACAAACGAAGAAGACACCCTAATTGTTGTCTCGTCAGATCACTCACATGTGATGGCCTTCAATGGTTACTCATCGAGAGGGAAGGATATTTTGGGGCTTTCCGATGATTACGGATCCGATGGCATGCCGTACATGACCTTGAGCTACACTAACGGTCCTGGGTTCAGATCACACTCGTCTCCTGGTGTTCGGGCGGATGTGTCAATAATGAACCATCGTAAGCATTGCGTATTATTATTAGTTAGTTTATTTTCAGCGAATCATGCTATCGAATCTTAATGATGATAATATTTGCAGCAATATTTTTCTACTCATAATCATACTGTCAACTCTAAAAATACTTATAATAACCTACCAGATAATGTTAAAGTTATAAATGTTTGCATGGAAGTTTCCACAGAGAATCCTCCAAGTTACAACAGTTACGGATGAAAGATTTTTTTTGAAAAGTATTTTTCTTATTAACGTTAATGTAACACCTTGCAGAGGACATCGAGTTTGAGTACCCAGCAGAAGTTCCCCTGTCATCGGAGACTCATGCCGGAGACGATGTGGCCGTGTTTGCGCGAGGCCCCTACGAGCACATATTCAGTGGCCTCTACGAGCAGAACGCCATCCCTCACCTCATGGCGTACGCCGCCTGCATCGGCCCTGGCGAGATCGCCTGCACCTCATCTGCGACCATTATGACTAGTTTTACGCTTCCCAGTGTAGCTATCTTTTCGGTATTTCTTAGGTTGTTCGTATAATTAGTTGCCTGATATTCGTCAAGTTATATTAATTCATAAGTCTGATTAATTTAATGTTTTGTCCGAATCAAAATGTTGTATAAAATTCAAAAGTTGTACAATTTTAATTTGTTTATAATAATACAGATTGGTTCTAATATTTTGTGTACGAAAATTTTAATGTAGATTGATATGATAAAACTATAAAACATCTAAATAAACTTATAATTGTAAAGATAAAATAAGCAAATAGCTTTTTCCCACTCTATGACACTTGTTAATACCATATGCAGAATATATTTGCACAGATATGCCAAAAAAACCAATTCTGTTCAGAGGATTTAAATGATACCTTGCATTTATCGCACCTAGAAATAATATTAACTAAACCAAGGAACGTAATTAAAAAAAAAGAGAACCCAGGGCTAATACTGAGGAAGACGTAAGGCCGTCAGTTAACCATTGTAGATTAATTTTCTTTATTGAATCAAATGCCAGTTGTTTTTCTTGTTTAATAGTCCATGAAGCCATACAGCTGCATTAGCTGTGTACGCAACATGTTACGTTTGTTGAGATTTTAGCTTATAACAAGTTTAGTATTAAATTACTATGTTTTGATTCAAGTAAATAGCAGCAATAGATTAAAAAATACGATTATGTGCAGGATTTTCAGTTGTAAATTCATTATTTGAATTCTTTAGTTTGATTTCATAATTAGATTGACAATGTTTAGGTGTCATAAATCCAATCTCGAAATGTCAGTGGCGTGAAAACCACTTTGAATTTTAATTTCATAGAATACTTTAAAAGCTAAGGGTGCAAAATTTCCAATTTAATAATTTGTTGAAAGACAATAATTTCGTGTGTACTACGAGAAATCAATAATTTGTTTAATCCCGACTTCTATTGGAAAGCCCTATTTGTGTAATTAAATTGTGAATCTGTCACTATTTCATAGCATAGCGCCTATATAATAAATTGCTTAACATCATCTACCAACTTTTACTCCTATTACCCATAATATCTGAGTTGTTTGAAAAAAAAAACATCCCACCAAGAGGCTATCTTTCGAAAGTTGTCACATTGACCACTGATAGATCTATAGGTCGGGGAAAAAGTCTTTTCGCATTATAGTATGTATGAACTTGTAATAAAATCTCTTTGGCTATACTATTTGTATCTGGCTGGTTTTGGTATCATTGAAAGTTTAAATTTTAAAGAACATAATTCCAAATTCAAATTAGGAAAATGTGTGATTCTCATTTGTTTTTCGTACTGTCAAAATGAGTGAATCTAATGAAGAAATTCGATACATTTTAAAAATATACTACAAAAAACGTAAAATTGCAACGCAAGCCGCGAAAAAAATTTGCGATGTTTATGGACCTAGTGCAGTGTCTGTGAGAGTAGCACAAATTTGGTTTAAGCGTTTTCAATCCGGAAATTTTGATGTCAAAGATGCACGTCGCTCTGGTCGCCCTATTACGGATAAAATGGATGCCATTTTTGAAAAAGTGGAGCAAGATCGGCATATCAGTAGTTACGACGTAGCTGAAGAACTAGAAATTGACCACAAAACAGTTTTGGCGCATTTGAAAAAAACTGGGTACACAAAAAAGCTCGATATTTGGGTACCTCACGAGCTCAATGAAAGAAACCTAATGAACCGTGTACTCATTTGTGATTCTTTATTACGACGTAATGAAACCGAACCATTTTTGAAGAAGCTGATAACTGGTGATGAAAAGTGGATCACGTACGACAAGAACGTGCGAAAAAGGTCGTGGTCAAAGGCCGGTCAAGCTTCACAGACTGTGGCGAAACCCGGGTTAACTCGCAACAAGGTGATGCTGTGTGTGTGGTGGGATTGGAAGGGCATTATTCATTATGAGCTGTTACCACCAGGCAGGACCATCGATTCTGAACTCTACTGCGAACAACTGATGAGATTAAAGCAAGAAGTTGAGAGAAAGCGGCCGGAATTAATCAACAGAAGGGGTGTGGTTTTTCATCATGATAACGCTAGACCTCACACATCTTTAGCCACTCAGCAAAAACTAAGAGAGTTTGGCTGGGAGGTGTTAATGCATCCGCCGTATAGTCCTGACCTTGCACCTTCAGATTTCCACCTGTTTAGGTCTCTTCAGAATTCTTTAGGCAGTGTCAGGTTAACATCACGAGAGGACTGCCAAAACCACTTGTCGCGGTATATTGATCAGAAGTCCCAATATTTCTATAGCAATGGGATCATGTCCCTACCTACAAGATGGCAAAAAGTTATCGAACAAAATGGTACCTACATACTTTAGTTAAATGTAAATAAACCATATTAAAAAATGTTTTGAATTTTCTTAAAAAATGCGAAGAAACTTTTTCCCCAACCAATATTATCAATTTAAAAAAAGATGTTCACGCGAATACGATTAAACACGAATGGCTTTAAGCCTTTGCTGTTAAGCAACGCTGGGTCCGGTCTGGTCTCGGATGGGTGACCATTCGATCGTTGAGAGAGGCTGGCCGTGGTTCGGATTCCACGTTAAACTGTAGGTCCCCTTCCTTACTTACTAGGTGGTAGGGTTTATCCCGCCCGGGTTGGTACCATCGCATTGGATGAACGATGGTCGAAGCGGCAATGAAAATTGTCCGTGTTTTCCATCCAGTTCAATCCAACCAATGTAGCCGTGCAATATAAGGAAGATCCTGGCATGGCACCTAGTTCCCATGTGGTGTGTTGGGCTAATACCATGACAGAAGGTGTAGTATTAGCCATCCATGTCCAGTTACATAAAAAAAACGATATTTTTGAAAATAGTGTTTTTTGATCGCAAATTTACAGGACATGAAAAAATATAATTCATTATTAAAAATAACCGTTTGAAAAAGGAACTTCCACATGAGGACCACGTGCCATTTGATTTTCACTGAAAGGTTTAGATCTAAAAAATAAATACCTAAACATGTCTTATTTTCTTTAAAAAATCCTTAACATTGTGCAAGTTTGATGCAGTCGATCGAATAAAAAAAGTGCTCGGACATCAGGCTGAAGGTATAAATATACAAAGGTTGCATTGGTGAAAGTATTTGCAAGTTCTCCGTTCTATCCACCTTAAAGAAACCGTACATAAACATTGAATCATTATGATACTTTAGATATTACCGCGGTCGTTAGACATGTTTGAATCATGATCACGGAACATTCAGATGATAAAGCAAAGCTACTTGCTGGGATTGTTCGATAGAAATCATCTTATGTACAACTTGTTGACTAATCCGGTGACAGAACCTACCCTCGAAGAACTGACAGAAGTTGCTCTGAAAATGCTCCAGAAATCAGAAAATTGATATTTCTTATTTGTTGAAGGTTTGTGCATAGTTTATTCTAGTATTCAAACAATTGTTTTATCAAACTGCCTAACAAACATTTAATATTTAACCCCTCAAACCAACATCCCAGAAGTAAGGTCAATTACGCTAGTATAATCTATTATACCCAAACAGAGAAATCAATTTACGTAGGCTTCGAACCATATTGGTGAGCCACAGTAGCCCAGTGGCATTGGATTCTGGATGAGTGACCATTTCCCACCGATAAAGGAACGTTCGAGTTCCAGGAAAACCTTATTTTTTTAATTACCAATTCCGGTCGGGCTCTGAACCGGTAACATAGATAATAATCGGCATTTATTCCATTATACACTTAATAATAACCAATGTTCGTTATTACATAAATTTCATATTACAAAGAAATAGGAAATAATTATTGAACGCGTGGTCTCCGACATAAGATTACCGCTAGGGTACGTTCTTCCTAAATCAGTCGTCAAGATTTGCTATTTATTTGACTTGGTTTTAAAGACCACAATGAACCCTTTTTTCTGATGACCTCTTGATGATTAATCCCTTTGTTATGTTAATATAAAAAAAAGCGTTAGTTTCACACAAACATATTAAAACTTGCAAATATTGTTTACATAACAAACATTTCAGGTGACCGCATCGATCATGCTCACCACGACACACAAGTTCAACTGGCTCTTGACGAAACAGTTGAATTCGATAAAGCTGTTCAGAAAGCACTTAAGATGACCTACGAAGAAGACACCCTTATTGTTGTAACCTCAGACCACTCTCATGTGATGACATTCAACGGTTACGCGGCGAGAGGAAAGGACGTCCTTGGTTCATCCGATGACATTGGAGAAGATGGAGTGCCCTACATGACCTTGAGTTACACTAACGGACCTGGCTTTAGACCGCCGAGCACGGCATAAGAGAAGACGTTTCTATTTTGAACTATCGTAATACAATATGAACTAAACTAATAAAGAAAAACACAATTTATAATTTATATTTGTGCAATAGATTTACTTCTCTTCAGAAATTTTAGTTTTTTCGCAAATATTATAAGAATGTGTGTTTGTTGCAGTGGACCCCGAATTCATGTATCCGGCTGAAGTGCTAATATTCGATGAGACGCACGGCGCGGACGACGTGGGCGTGTTCGCTCGAGGCCCCTTCGAGCACATTTTCTCGGGACTGTACGAACAGAACGAGATACCCCACCTCATGGCGTACGCGGCCTGCATTGGGCCCAGCGCCACGCACTGCGGGACTGCGCCGGAGCAGCCTGAGACGCCGCCACTGCCTCCGTCTGGGAATGGAGCCAGGGCTTTCAGTGGTGGACTCTTTAGCATCGCGGCAACATTACTGATGCTCATGTTGAGATATTGAAGTATTGGATTACATAGATTACTTTGTGTTAGAGGTCTCATTAATAGTGCACTTCAGAATTCTCTTTTTCGTAAAAAAAACATTAATAATATTTTTTAAGGTTATATGATTTGATAGAAATCAGAAATAAAATATTATGCAAAAATAACATTTTTTTTGTTATTTTTTTTTGTTTGTTTACTATTTATATGCAGCACGTACCTACACAGCATCATGATCACCTTATTCTCATGCTTCCAGAGTTAAGTATTTTTTAACGTTTTAATTGGCCGCAGGCATACCAACGTGTCGTTATCTGAAATTATGATAAACCAAATCCTGACGCCTAAAAACAATTTAAATCTATCACGAGCGTTGTAGCGAAGTAAAGAAGTACATTTTAACATCTTATCAATCACCGTAAAGATAACCAACCTAACTTGGGCGCACTGAACAAAATTTAATGTTTTCAAAGCCATTACAATTCAAATTGTAAAAGTAAATCCAGATACGTGTGTGACGGTGTGAGGGTAAATAAGTTGTAAGGTGCATGCCAAGAGTTTTCAAATCGATTGAATTTGGCATGAATGTTAACATAGAAATAGTAATAAAAAAGATTTCAGCCATTATAACTATAAACAATAAAATATTGTCAGATTTTCTTTGAAAAAATACAAAAAATATATTCCCGTAACCGTGCGGCGGAATAATAGTAAAGTGCTACTCCCGATTGGATAACCTGCTTAGATAAAAAAAAAATATTTTAGATCATAACAACTATACCGCAGAATTAGTGAGTTTTTTTGCCAAAGTTAAAGTGCGTAGTTGCATGTAAGTTAGATAATTTATAATTGAGTTCTATTATCATTTAGTCTTATTTTTTATATTATATATGTCGGCGCCATTGATATCAGCGCCATCTGTTGGCTGTTGACAAAACGATTATAATCAATAGGTGATCGGCTAGCTGCCTATATTACCCCGCCATCTAGCGGAGTTTGATCGAAGCACGTTCTGAACGAAGCAGGCAATCTGTGGATCAGGCGACGGTGGGAAGGCGCCGGCGCGGCAGGCTGCTTTCCAGGAGACCACTCTCTCGCGGGCCGCGCCGCCTCGTCCACGCGTCTAATAGTGAGAAGTATCACGCCTGAATCACTTCTTCATAATAACTGTTTTGATTGATATTTGCGATTACTTTGTGCATTTAAACATAATCATTTGTATACTTTCATGTGAATTGGTTTCGAATAATAATCATGGAGGGCGAAGGCAAAGCAGACGATGAAAACCATACTTCGCCTCTGTTACCACGTTCAAGATCCGACATCAGAAGAGGGAATCATCAGTCCAGCGCTTGTAATTACTCGCACATGCCCGACTTAACAAATTAAAAGGAATCTGGCCGTATTTTGTCATCTTAGCGGGTATATTGAAAAAAAAAATTACGAATCAACAATAAAGTATGAACATAAATATCAACTCCTAGCAGGAATATTAACGAAAGTAATGGTTTCAACAACACGAACAAAGTTAAGTGAAAATTACATTGCGACCTTATGGTGATGTTACTTTTAGAGATTGGTGTGAGCAAGTGGATCGAGCCAAAGAAGACTGGAATCGCACCGATTACAAGATTTGCATTAAGATTGCTGGATTATTACAATATCGTGAAAAAACCTTGGGGACACGTGGCTAGTAACATTTCCGTTATGGCCTGATATGCGTGAGGCTTTAGTGCAGACAATCGAACCCGGAGCATGATATTTAAAATGATATTCTCGATTTACGAAACTTCAAGTTTGACCCATTTAACCTAACCAAATCCATAACAAAAGCTTGGAAGATTTGTAAAATATTAATAAGACCGTTGGAGCGGTCATAGGTTGTATCGACAATGAATACCTACAGTTTCGTCTTAAAATAAACATGCTAAACTGTACTGAGTTCATATCGGCATTGACTATGAAACATCGAGACACAAGGAGTGAAGAACCACCAGCTAAACGACCCAACCCTAGGCGTTTCCTTTCATTAGTTTGCTTAAAATGCGGCATATCCGGTCCCATTCAGCCGAATTGCCCAAATATTAAGGTATCGGAACCTAAGTCCTTTACTGCCACTATCTCTGTTTCTTCTCATTCAAAACCCACGGAAAAATCTAAGATTAAGTGAAGTTATTGTGCTAAATAAAGGCAAAGAGACACGGTATGTTTTGAATAAAAACTTAGAGATGATGGTAACACAGTTTCCTTGGCAAAAATAATATTGAGGGTAGATTGCAGTAAACAGTTGGAACTAATTTCATTATTTGGTGCAAATCGTTCTGGAAAGTGAGAGGACTGCTCTTTAATGCTACAGGGTTTGGGAACAGGAATTCCGGTCTTTTCTTGCCAACATATCACAGTTTTTGTCGAGATTAGTTTTCAAATCGTAAAAGACCATGAAATACCCTCTGAATTTTTAATAGAGATTTGAACTTTTATTGCTCGTAAATATTAAAAGTGGGGAAGCCACTTAAATGCGACATTTTTGGTCAAGACAACAGACGGTGATTTTGGTAAACAGACATAGATTTGAGTAACGCAATTAAGTATTTTTTCAAAAACATGAGTTGCTTTCAAGAATACATAGGTGAATGGCCCATCTTTAACCATATGATCCAACGATGTGCATCAATCAACCTGGCCAATAAAATGGACCCTTGGATTATGGTAAAACTGACATGTAATGCCGAATCGGCCGCAACAATAAAAAAGAAAAGTGAAAACGGCAATTGTGTTATACGCAAAAACAATAAAGGACGAACGGACAAAGATTCTTAAGATCAGCTGCGCCTAGCACCTTAGTCAGGACATTCAGGTAGTCAAGCAACCGAGTCGGCGATTGATGAAGGTACCGTAAACACCAAGGAAATATTAAGGCAACAATTTGTCCCATCCGGGACATGGTAATATGACTTTCCATAACTTATTAAACTTTCAATGCATTTTAAGGTGAGTATCTTGAACCATAAAAGTTTACATCCTCCATTCTTAATTGAAATAATGTTGCTCTAGGTTGTTGAGGACAGGGGCCTCCTTCTTTATAAAATAAAAGATGTTGAGGACAGGGGCCTCCATCTTTTAACAAAATAAGTTTACTCTACGCTGTTGAGGACAGGGGCCTCCTTCTATGAGTAGTAGGTTTAAAGAAGTCGAGGACAGGGGCCTCCTTCTTTATAAAATAAAAGATGTTGAGGACAGGGGCCTCCATCTTTTATCATAATAAGTTTACTCTACGCTGTTGAGGACAGGGGCCTCCTTCTATGAGTATTAGGCTTAAAGAAGTCGAGGACAGGGGCCTCCTTCTTTATAAAATAAAAGATGTTGAGGACAGGGGCCTCCATCTTTTATCAAAATAAGTTTACTCTACGCTGTTGAGGACAGGGGCCTCCTTCTATGAGTATTAGGCTTAAAGAAGTCGAGGACAGGGGCCTCCTTCTTTATAAAATAAAAGATGTTGAGGACAGGGGCCTCCATCTTTTATCAAAATAAGTTTACTCTACGCTGTTGAGGACAGGGGCCTCCTTCTATGAGTAGTAGGTTTAAAGAAGTCGAGGACAGGGGCCTCCTTCTTTTTGTAAAATAAAAGATATTGAGGACAGGGGCCTCCATCTTTTATCGAAATAGATTACTCTACGCTGTTGAGGACAGGGGCCTCCTTCTATGAGTAGTAGGTTTAAAGAAGTCGAGGACAGGGGCCTCCTTCTTTTTGTAAAATAAAAGATGTTGAGGACAGGGGCCTCCATCTTTTATCGAAATAGATTGCTCTACGTTGTTGAGGACAGGGGCCTCCTTCTATGAGTAGTAGGTTAAAGGTGTTGAGGACAGGGGCCTCCTATGAGTTATATTTTTGAAAGGGTGTTGAAAACTCAAGCCTCCATCATGCATGAAATTACGCTTAGTTGTTGAGGACAGGGGCCTCCTTCTTCAAAATATGGAGCTTGTTGAAGATTTTGGCCTCCACGCATATGACTTATACTAACATCAGGTTGACCGAGTGGCAAAACTTTTGATGATTTGCTGTGCCAAATTATTTGATTCCAGAGCAGGTCGAGCGCGACTTGCAGCAGAATGGCCGTGTCGGCGCCATTGATATCAGCGCCATCTGTTGGCTGTTGACAAAACGATTATAATCAATAGGTGATCGGCTAGCTGCCTATATTACCCCGCCATCTAGCGGAGTTTGATCGAAGCACGTTCTGAACGAAGCAGGCAATCTGTGGATCAGGCGACGGTGGGAAGGCGCCGGCGCGGCAGGCTGCTTTCCAGGAGACCACTCTCTCGCGGGCCGCGCCGCCTCGTCCACGCGTCTAATAGTGAGAAGTATCACGCCTGAATCACTTCTTCATAATAACTGTTTTGATTGATATTTGCGATTACTTTGTGCATTTAAACATAATCATTTGTATACTTTCATGTGAATTGGTTTCGAATAATAATCATGGAGGGCGAAGGCAAAGCAGACGATGAAAACCATACTTCGCCTCTGTTACCACGTTCAAGATCCGACATATATATTATTTAATCTTTATTGAAAAATATGATTTATCATATATTGCAATCTGTAAGTAAAGTCTATAAAAACAGGTAAAACATAATTTAAATTAAACTTTGTTTAATTAAACGATTTACCGTAAAAAGTATTTTTATATAAATGGGTGCGATCCCTGGCTCTCGAAAGGCCAATTAACATTTTGATACAAATGTTTAGAGGCTTATATCATGGATATAAGATATAAAGTTATAAAAAAATATATCAAAACGTAAAGACGTAGCTTTCAGTAAATTTTTTGAATGTGCCAAATTTCAGAAAAATATTTTGGTAATTTAACTGAGAAAACAGGCAGGAGCCATTTATGGAGCTCGATCACCTCATTATCCTCTTAAGAAGATGAAGTGGGCAAAAATTGTAACACAAAAAATACATACTAATACAATAAATTTACAGAACTTATCGCCTCATGACCTTCGGGCGCATTGAACATTTAATGTTTATTTATTTATTATTTATTTATTTGGAAAAGCAAACAGACATGATTAACATACAAAAGACAATTTAATTTACTAGATATGTACCCAGCACCGCATTTCACATGTAATATAAACAATTTAAAGGGCTAATATTTCAGAAAGAAAACAAACATATCATCGGGCTAATCATAAAATAAGATGTAAGTTAATAATAAAACAAAATATAACTGAAGGTTGCAAGCTTTAAGGCACTTAATAATCGGAGCAGTTGAAAAAATAACAGTTTCATGGTTCGGAAATACAACTATGGGTCCGCTTCCTCTACTAGGTGGTAGGCTTAAACCTACTGCATTGGATGAAGATGATGTAAATTTGTCCATGATTTCCATCCATTTAATGTCGTCCCTAGGAAGGCACCTCATTTCTTCGGGAGTGCGTTATGTTGGGCTAATATCATAACGGTAGGTGTCCAGTCCATCCATCTCCAGTCATATACAAAAACGTATGTACATCACAATCCTTTATATTTATATATATATTATCCTATATATTTTTTTTATATTTTTAAAATACTTTTTTTCACTTTCTGTATCTTTAGGCCGCGATATGAAACTCTTCGATCAACTGGTGGTATCAGTCCAAAAAAGCCTGTCACGCAAAATATGAATGTTACACTCACTTTGGACTTCCAACGCACCGGGGTAAATTTTACTAACAGGGTGACGCAATAACATTTGTACATAATTTTATTTATTTCAGTATTAACTAGTAAATGTACACAGTCATACATTAATTACATCATACATTAAATAAATGTTTTCGTTCAACATTCATGAATACACTTTGGACCGAAATGGCATTGCCATGTCACGACCTTTTTTTGATATGAGTAGATCTACATTGAACTCGACGAGAGTTTCTTACGAGTTACGATCGATTCTCAACAACTAAACAAATTTCCATCCCGCATAAGAAAATAAGAATTGCATGTGTAAGCACAAGGCCATTTTGAGACAGATAGTGTTTTAAGAATCCAAAATAATGGCAAGAATAAGGTGCTGATGTATTTTGTTTCATATAATAGTGAAATGGTGAGGATATTAAATGTTTAATCGTAAAATAAAATACTAAACAGTTTTATTTTTTGGAAAAGTGTTCCTAAGCATAGCCTTATATCATTTTGTTTATAAATACCTAAACAGAGTCAATAATTATAGTATAGCATAATTATGTAGTTTCGAACCCGTTCAGTTTTCCTTGCGAACAACATTGTAACGAGGTTTGAAGTAAAGGACCTTGCATTGATCTCATTGACAAGATGAGGTGCGTCAGCCGGATATTAGTAATGTATAACACAGATGACGCGGCGGGATCGTCTCAAGCAAGTAGTTTAGAAATGTTGAGTGGTGGAGTTTAACAATTACCAATTTGGTGTCGTGTGTGTAGGAACACCTTTCAAACAATTTTTAAAGTGATTTATATGGCGGGTGGGTAAAATATTTCGAACTGACTCGTGCAGTTAATCTTTAGAACTGTCTGTTCCACGTGAGGGGCTGCAGATTATATGTGTGGCTGTGGGTAAGCAGCAAAATATTTGCGGCTGTTGACGACATCTTCCTGATCGAACTTGCTACCTCTCAGGATTGAGATGGATTTCATACTGCTGAGAACTTGTGTGAGTCTCCCTTATGAAAATTGACGTGCTTCTAAATCTCGATTGTCTCTCGGAGCAACACAACAAAATTACGGCAGTGACTGGTGTTACACGACCCACTAACCGGCGATAGATGTGAAAAAATATGTGATCAATTCTGCACCAAACAGAAGGGCTTATTTCATACCTTCTGCTCTCTAACTGGGTAGAATTATTTGGCATCCATTTCAGATTGGCGCAGAATTGGTCGAATTCCCTCACATATTTTCTCACATTTGCCGTCAGTTTGACACCTGTACGGTGTGTGTAACATACCTCATTCCTTCTGTTTCATACTTCCCAGGGGGAAATTTGTATTAAAAAAAAACATTTTTTATCATACATTGTTCTTTTCAATAGCAAGCTTGTGCTGGAAATCTATTGTTTTAATTCGCCGCCGCTATTAACTCACTAAGAGTAAATAAGAAATAAAAAACCAGTCTGTATGTGTGGCGAATCATGTTGTGTTTTCGTGAATCATAAGAAACGTCAATTTATTACGTAAATGCCATTACGTGGTAGATTAATATCATTTGATTGAGCGAATAAAGCTTTGGTGGTGAGTGCAAATTATATGACTTTAGAAAAGAAAGCGAGGTCCCAATTCATTATATCGTGGCGGTGGGTGGCTCATCATTTGCGGATCGGATTGAAAAGAAAGGCCAATCTTAAGTACTAAAGCGTGAAGTAATTCTATAGCTTTATAATGGCATTGACACTGCATTTGCAAACATTTTATTAAAACTTGTTTTTTGTTTAATGGTATACATTTATGAAATGTACAAAAATAAGTCAATATTTATAGCAAAGGTTCCAGTGTTCAGTTATGCAAAGAAATTCGTTTTAGCATTGCAAAATATCTTATATTGATCGGAGAAAAGTATTATCCGTGAAATAAACTAAGCGTAGTGCTCACTATCGCCGTGTGTCATGGAATAGTGAGAAATATATATTGATCGGGAAAATGGTTGCAAAATGTAAGATGACACAATGCACCTGTCAAAAGTAAGCTGCTTAATCACTCGTTAAGTCATTGATTTGGTATAAGAAGCCGGTGGATTATTGTGCTAACTTATCAATGTAATTAGATTGTCATCGTAAGGTGAGGAAATTGCTTAAACATTGGTGGCTTATCAACATACGTCTGACAGTCTATCTTAACTTAAATAGTGCATTGTCAACGTATTTGTCAGTCGTGGTTCTGAAAGCGTCAAGATGCAGAGAGTACTGTTGGTGGCCTCCTTGCTCATAAGCGCAGTCTCTGTGCTCGGACATCAGGCAGAAGGTACTAAAAATAAAAAAAATATTTCATAACACTTATAAAAGAATATTCAAGCTTTATTAAAAGAAAGGTCTCTCTTTTTTAAATGAAACTACTAAATTGAAAAAATATAATTTTTATTATTATTGGAGTGTCTTTTGAAATAATTAAAAAAATTTAATCAAGATACTTTTGGAATCATTCAGGGTTTAGGTACACATTAAATAAACGAAAATAATTATAATTTCCGCCTCGTCAACCTCGACTCGGCTCCGAGTGAACTCGGCCACGTAGCTATGAAGATTTAAGTTTTCGTATGATAAAAATCCGATTTATAAAAAATCCGAAAGTAAATGCAATCCGAGATTATTATAATCCTTTTATAAAATGTATGGGCACTTAGTTGTGTTCTAGAAAAAATAATGTAGATGGATAAGAATTACATTTATGAGAAAAATAAAAATATTTGGAAGTATACAAATAAATTAGAAGTAAAATTTTATAGCTATCAACATATTAACACGAACTCATACTTAACTAATAGTTTAATCGTACTACTTAACATAATAAAGTAACATAATAATCCAGGGGAAGTTGGTATAATATAAAAAAATAGCTAAATAGTTATTAATATTTTTCCATAACTATTTGGTTAATAAAAATGCATTATGCTGACTAGAATTTGGGCATTTTTTAATCCCATGTTAAGGTGACGTGTTTATTCTATAGCATCTTATTTTTATTATTCAACCTTGATTGTATCCCCTAAAACCAAGCAAGGCACTCTTAAAATTATCGTCAGCTCGAATAACTATAAGACATACGCCCGGTTTCACTACCTCCAGCTACAAACATCCCAAAGCTACCTTTCGGTTACACCATACAAATATGCGATGTAACTGAAAGTTAACCATCATCTTATCGTAATTTATCATCTTTTGTTCCAAAAATGGTAGGGTTTAATCTATATAAAATTAACTCAATGAGGTCAAATAAAGTTATCGTGGTTGAACAATGACTCCGTCTTCCCGAAGTTCCTTTGGCTTACCATTTTAAGCAAATTTTTAAATAAACAACACGTGTTGAACACAACACAGAAACAAAAATTCGATGATTATTATTGAATGCGGTAATAACTACTTTATTTCAGAAGAAGAACACTACCATCCGAATCTCAGGGAAGCGACAGTTCGAAACATTAATGAATTGCCGAGCAGCTTTTGGCTCAATAATGCCCAGGAATCGCTGAGGAATCGCTTGGAGAAAGAGAAAAATAAGAATATCAATGTTGCAAAGAACATCATTATGTTCCTCGGTGATGGTATGTCCATTCCGACTTTGGCAGCTGCCAGGGCATACCTGGGACAAAGGAACGGCAGACAAGGGGAGGAGGAGCAGCTCTCTTTTGAAAGGTTCCCATACGTTGGATTATCAAAGGTATTCATTGTAGACAATATTTTAAAATATTGTATTTACTCTGAACTAAAGATTGTCCTTGTACAATTAATAGCATGGGTGACAACAGCCAGTGAAGCGTTTAAATAAACATTTTAATACATTTCACATCCTATTACCTTGCCCGCGAGGGCGCTCAGGGAATTGGCTTCTTTGGAAACAAAGCATTGGGAAGTACATTCTTCATTTATGGTAGCAATCAAATAGTGGCATAATTTTCAGACATATTGCGTCAATCAGCAAATCCCAGACTCAGCGTGTACCGCTACAGCTAACCTGTGCGGTGTCAAGAACAACTACGGGACTACCGGCGTTTCGGCGGAGGTACAGCGCCGGGATTGCCAGGCACAAACTAACACCGATTACCACACACCTTCCATAGCCGCTTGGGCCCTGGAGGCTGGAAAAGAAGCTGGCAAGTAGAATATGCTCTGTAGAATAAAGATTAATAGATAATAAAGATTGATAGACATTCGTAAATAGAAAATTTGTCAGAATATTGACAATCTCTAACGTTGACCCAAAAACACATTTATTTACAAATGTAAATAATAAATGTTCAGAATTTTCAAAGCGAAGCTTCTTCAGTCACGTTCTACGCTGTACGTCATGGTTTGTAAATAGTACATATTATGCATTTTATTTCTGTAACTGGGTATGGTTATTGTTATTGACGGTTCACATTTTAATAGAGCGCACATAACATTTCAAGGCCTTTGTCCAACTACAGGTATCGTCACAACGACACGAATAACCCATGCTTCCCCCTCCGGTACATACGCGCACACCGCGGATCGTAATTGGGAAAACGACGCACTGGTAGTGGAGGCTGGACACGACCCCACAGTTTGCCCTGATATCGCACATCAGCTAGTTCATGGCTATCCTGGAAATCAATTTAAGGTACTGATAAATGCGTGGAAACCTTAGATCTTGAAGAATCATTCATATGAAGTTAACATCCGGGATGTTAATTGTTTTCAATAAGTGAGCAACTACTAAACTACAGCAAATTCTGGTCTTTTAGTTAAGAATATCTTGTTCGCTTATGGTACTTTAATAATTTTATATACCTTCAGGTAATCCTTGGTGGTGGGCGAAGAAATTTCATAGACCAAGCAGGAAGGGATGAAGAGGGCACTCGTGGACGACGCGCGGATGGTCGTGATCTCAGAGAGGAATGGCAAGTCACCAAAAACGCCATAAATGCTTCTAATAGCTACGTTTGGAACCGAGAACAACTCCTTAACGTCGACATCGAAAATACGGACTACTTACTCGGATTATTCGAAGGAAATCATCTCATGTATAACTTATTGACCAATCCGGTGACAGAACCTACTCTGGAAGAACTGACGGAAGTCGCTCTGAAAATGCTCCAGAAATCAGAAAATGGATATTTTTTGTTTGTTGAAGGTTTGTACCTTAAATTATTATTTCAACCGGACATGTCTGGTCGCATGTAACGGATTTGATATAAGACCAGTTCGCACAAGAGAGATGTCATGTCTTCTCACCTGCCCTTTAGATGACAGATTTTAGGTCCGAACTGTTTCAAAAGCAGACTAATACTTAGTTGGTGACGAATGGGAATAATTATGTGGAGTCAACTCGTTTCTAACCGAATACATTTAAATAATACCATTTCAGGAGGCCGCATCGATCACGCGCATCATGATACACAAGTTCAAATGGCTCTTGACGAAACAGTTGAGTTCGATAAAGCTATACAGAAAGCCCTGGAATTAACCGACGAGGAAGATACCCTTATTGTAGTAACCTCAGACCACTCTCATGTGATGACATTCAACGGTTACGCGGCGAGAGGAAAGGACGTTCTTGGGCCATCTGATGACATTGGAGAAGACGGAGTACCTTACATGACTTTGAGTTACACCAACGGACCAGGCTTTAGACCACACGCCGCAGTCGGGATAAGACAAGACGTGTCAATTTTGAACTATCGTGAGTATTGGGTCTGCTACGAAACAAAGAAATACAAAGTTTTGATTTAACGTTTTAATTCCATCAAGCTTTAATCAGTTAATATCTACGATTTGTAAAATAAATTTACTGCTCTATAAAATGTGTGGATTTTTCGTAGGTTTTATAAGAATATCTGTGTGTTGTAGTGGACCCCGAATTCATGTATCCCGCTGAGGTGCCAGTAGACTCTGAGACGCACGGCGCGGACGACGTAGGCGTATTCGCTCGGGGCCCCTTCGAGCACATCTTCTCGGGACTGTACGAACAGAACGAGATCCCCCACCGCATGGCGTACGCGGCCTGTATAGGGCCCAGCGCCGCTCACTGCGCGACGGCTCCGGAGCCGGCGAGTGAGAACGCCGAGACACCGCCGCTGCCCCAGGCTGGAAATGGTGCCAGCGCATTCACTGGTGGACTTTTCAGCATCATGGCAACGCTATTGATACTTATGTTGAGATATTAAAAGTTTTTATTGCTAATGTTACTGTGTGTTACGAGATCTCATTATATTTTGACTCCAAAAGGTTTTATGAATATAAATTTAATAAACATGACATATTTAAATTAAATTTTTCAGATTAAAATTTATTGTTAAGTATAGTATATTTGTAAACAAACAATTTGTGTGATAAAAAAATATGTAACAGTATTTCTTTATTTCACATATGTCGACGTGCATTAGTGTTATAAGTGTACCTCAATAAATTGTATGAAAACTTACTATTATTTAATGCAGAGTTATCTTTAAATACCTTCCAAATTAGCAGTAGTGGTGATGTAGCGTAAGTTGAATGACCCGATACAATCTTGGAGTCATTAAATTACATGGATGGAATTTTTGAATATTTTCAAAAATAAAGAAAATAAGAAACGTATTTCAATATTCAATATTTGATAAAAGGTATCATGGGTCAAAACCTTTGATATTATTCGAGGTTAGAAAATAAATAAAAATATATGGAAAGTTTTAGAATTTTCGCAAACATCGTAGAAACAAATTTGTCTATTTTGATATACAAAGGAAACAAAGATTATTTTCTTTCCCATTCCTTCACAATAATGTTTTTTGTAACATGTGAATTGGCCATGGCAAACACGTGTATGCCATAGATATCTTATTTAAGTTTAAGATAAACCAAATCCTGCCACCTACGTATAATCGAAGACCAGAATGATTGTGTGGCAATACAAGCTCAGTTGTAAATGTGTAAATTCGATAACAATACCTCATTAAATGTAATCTGGTCACATTCCTATACGGTTTTTTCAATGTATGTCATTTTATTACATTTTAAATTGTAAACTCGAATCCCTATAAGTTTACTGATAATAAATATATATTTGATTTAAAATATGATTAATAAATATAACTATTTTTAAATAAATATTCCTCTAAAGCAAAGAACGTAGATTGCAATTTTTAAAATACATTGAAACTAAATAAAGTACATAGTGGTAACTACGCAATACTTCAAGTAATAGGTATTTTATATAAAACGATGTTATATAAGACGTCTAGGTTTTGTTATTTATAATTCAGCATTTTTAACAACTAAAAAAGGTACTAGATAATCTCAGTATATTTAGGTAGGGTAGAAGGCCATAATACGAGAGCAGGATGGAAACCAGTGACTTTTTTTTTTTTTTGTCTAGATGTTTATTTGGGGCTTAAGCCGTCACCGACTATGCCAGCCCCATAGTGACTTTAAGAATATAGTTTTCTTCAAGCTATCAGTTACTTCTTAGAGCCAATGACAGCTTGAAAAAATATATAATTCCCTAAACTCGCTTGACCCGGGCCTTCCTAATGCTTCGTGTATTTTAAAAAATAAATTCATTCGATCCGTGCACAATATCCGTTCAAGGTTCAGTCGAAGCCTCTCGTTCAGAACACACTCAGTAAAACCAGTGACTTGCGCAAGACTCAGTCAAACGTTATCGAGGTTGATAACTGTACCTTTGCCTTGATTTTCTAGAACATCGTCCATATAATGTTGGACGTTTACTAAAAGATCACCAGCAGCAATTTGGAAAAAAGCTGTGATCGCTGAAGAGTTCATTTCTCTCTAGATACTTCATCAAATGAGAGTTGATAATAGGCTCCATCAATTTGCAGAGAAGAGAGGCTATGGTTGGTAATCTGTTCCATAATTTATGAGCGTATTTTTTTTCAAAACAATACTTTTTTACTACTAACACTAATAAACTAGTGGCTCCCTGAGCTGTTGACCTCGCGAGTCTGTCCTTGAATAGCTTAAAACTTAATACATTTTTACCGCTCACCTTAAAACAATAATCTATTATTTTTCTTGTATTTTTCTTACCGTATTAAGTACCTAACGCCTTCTTGTCGCGTTCTTGCCGGTCTTGTCGCGAAATAAATATTTGGTGACATTTTTTTTTAAATGGTAGGTTTTATTTCAAAAGCTCACAAAATTGACGAAAATCAGTTTAGTAATGCGATCTGTAGCCTGACAGCCAGACATACGAAAGCCTTTTGCCAAAGCAGAAACGGAGACGTCTCGCTCGCGCTTTGCTCGGTCAATTCTTATTTCTATTCATTAATTTCTGACTGCGTTTTAAAAAAAAGCATCGTACTATTTAACGATTTATTAATATAAATATAATATTTGAAGTGCCCAAAAGTCGCTTGTAATGTACTGCTTTCGTAGCGTATAGTTCTTGAAAAATAAAATAAAATACGATGATTTTACTTAGGAAAATGTTGTACGACGCAAAACGCTTTGTGAAAAATCGTTGTGAAGAGAATATACCCAATTTCATTCCGGAAATTACAATGCTTTGGGATCGCAGCGCAGCGCAGGAGGCTCTTCTCAAAATATTTGCGTTTCGCTTGGGCATATAAATCAATTTACTCGTCAGTACATGCATACACGTTTGTTACATATATACTTGACTGACTATTAAATGAACGCACAAATATTAAGTAAATCACACAAATACATCAAATGGATGTTTCGGAAAAGACCGGTGATTTTTTGACGGAGCGTAGCGATTATCTCCGTTCGAAGATTGGGCAAAAAATCTTACGTATGTCCCGGCTGGTCGCATTTGTCAACTGATCCACGTGAAATTTTGGAAGCAGGTTTCGATATTTTTTTATAGATTTTTTTAGTAGAGCCAGTTTTTGATTTTTTTCAAAATCTCCTCTTCAGATCGAATTTCTCACCGATTCTCGTGAAAAATTATTAGCAGATTAAACTTTAGATTAGATTTTTTCAGTCGAGTCAGTTTATGAAAATATTTCAATATGGCGGAATAATTTTGACAAAAGCTGTTTTTCTCTACGGGCCGCATTTCGCTCCCGATTCTCTTGAAATTTTACAAGCAGGTTCAATATTTATACAGAATTTTTTAGTAGACCCAGTTTTTCATAAAAATTAAAATTATAAAAAATATATATTTTTATAATTTTATTATTATACATATTATTTTAAGTTTACGGATGTGTTCAGCTTACTTTTTAGTTCGACGTTTCATCCACCACGCTGTGGACAACATCAGGATTCGCTACGCGACCTGGAGGTTCTCTGACGCTTCGTACAGTCCACCACAGCGTGGTGGACGAAACGTCGAGCTAAATAAGTAAGCTGAACACTGTTTAATGTTGAACGAACACCAGTGAAAATGTTAACAAACATATTTATAAAACATGTCAATAGATCATATAGCAAGGGCACATTAGTTAAGTTCATGGTTAGGAATAATCGAAAGGGCAAGTATGTATGAATGGCTAATACCACACTCACTATCATAATCACTAGGTCTGTGATTATTATAGGGAAATAGCGTGATGATATGTAAGTTTTTAGATCATTTGATTCATTTTGAAGTTTATGGATTCTCTATCAAAATTAATATTATCGTGCAGTTATTATTTTATTGTATGTTGTATCTCGTGATTGTAATTTCCAATAGATTTTATTATTTTGATTGTTCTCCTCTGACCTGTGCTCCGAGCGCCGCGAGAGAGCACGCAGACAATAATTGAAAAGTCAAAATAGCTCGTCTTCCTACAAAAGCGGCAGCGAAATTAAAACGCTACTGGGCCGACTCACAAAGCGTTAATCGCCCGGAGCTTGAGGGATTTTAGAGCGCGAATTGCGTGACTTGTCCTTTTGTCTTTGTTGTTGGTGCAAGCGAGGGCGTCCGCCAGAAGCGAGCGCATTTTTTTCAACAACGTATGAATGAGTCAAGAGGGATGCAGTTTAGACGGGGGGTTTCCGAGTGGACTAATAACATTGCAACTTGACAGGATTAAAAGGTAGCTCGCTGCATGTGTTAATATATTTGTGATCTACGATAGCTTTCAGAAAGACTCCGCAATAGATTAATGAAATTAAGAGTTACTTTACTCACTACTGTAGACTGAGAAACTGAAGAAAAAAAAATTGAAGGCCAGAAGCCTAAGTCCGCCAATAGATAACTCCAATTTCGAGCGTTAGCGTTATAAGATAACCCCGGAATTACAAAATGTGTACCAAATTGTATATTATCTCAAAACGCTAACGCTAAGTGGAGTTATCTATTAGCGGACTCAGGCTTCAGCTAATAAGTCCCCTGTTTGATATTTTATTTAATTTAAGCAAAGAATAAGCATTTCATAGATTTACCAAAATATTGTTATCTTAATAAGGGGTTTGGCGGGTGCGGTGTGTGTATTTTAATGTTAATTATTTTAAAATTAAAATCTTGGTACTTGAAATATTATAACATTTAAATTAATCGCTTATTTTCTATGCGTAGTCTTAAGTTATTTGATGTTTTCTAAGTGTGATTATGGTGCTTAGTTTTAAGTAATATAATGTTTCTTGCTACCTGATAATATATTGTCTATTACGTTAGCTGTTAGAGATTGCCTTTGGCAATAAGCTCGCCTTTGCATACAATGTAATAATTATGTAAGCAAGAAAGAATATTTTCATTTCATTTCATTATTTTTAATGGTTACTTATTGCAATTTTATGAAATATTATTTATAAGGCATGGGCCCAACGGGTAACTCAAAGCAAGCGATAAATCGGTCCTCGAGAAATAGGTGAGAATACGCTGAAGGTGAAGACGTGAGGGAGTGAGACAGAAAGGACAGGAGTGGCAAACGAAACTCGTTTGCATGGGGGGGGGGAGGCGTAGCCACTTTAACATACATTGACGGTAGCGCCGGCCATAACTCGCTTACTACCGACGCCCTCGTGTCCCAACAATACGTAAATGAACACCATAGAATATTTAAGAACTATACGGACGCTATTAAGTACAACGAACATTTGATGTTTTCCTAATTCATAAGCTAACCAATTAAAGTCCTTTAATTTACAGTATCACCTGTGGCTCATCCCACACCTTCTGCCATGATATTAGCCCAAAACACCTCTTGTGAACTAGGTGGCATTCCAGGACCTTCCTTTTATTGGACAGCTACATTGAACTCGATGGAAAACACGGACAACTCTATTGTCGCTTTGACTTATTGTTAATGTAATGAGATGGTACCCTCCGTGGATGGTACTGACCTGGGTGGGATTGGCCCTATCACCTAGTAATAAAGCGGACCTACAGTTTAATGTGGATACCGACCCACGAACGACGAATCCCTTAGTCGGCTCTTACGGAAAGAAATGCAGCGGGTTCACTTGTATTATTTTGACGTTCCAGAACGCACACAGCAAAGAATGCTGCCGCCATACGAATCTACTTTTGATCGCCACTTCATTCCTTCCTTGCTCGCCGGCGCGAGGTCTCGCCGCATTCCGCCACTCCACCTCCCCACGCGCGGCGACGCGTTCGTGACCGGCTTCGGCAATCGCTAAAACTGAGAAACGACAGAATGATTTCGGATGACACGCGCGTGACAACTTTAAGTTTGCCCGGGAGCAGCGTCACGTAGGCGGGGCGGGGCGGCGCGGCGGCGTGGAGCGGGGAGTCAAGTGGGCGATTCTCGTGTGACACCTGAAGGCGGCATTCTATTACACTACTCCGAGCGAAAGTGTCTTCTATCCGTGCAAAGGGGTGCTATGATTTGAATAAGATTTATCCACATTCTGTATTCCATTCTGTTTATGTGAAAAGTGGAATCCAGGCCAGTTAGAAATTTATATTTTATATTTAAATTAATTTTAAACTCTCTTAAGAACGCTCCGTAAGCTATGTCCCCGATACAAACGTAGTTTACTAATCGTTTGGAAACCGCTATTCCAATTAGATTGATATTTAATATATCATATCAGATAACAAATATCTGTATCTGCATGCTTTTTTTTTTTTTTTAAATCCAATGAAATGAAAGCAAAAAGAAAATCATCATACGAATTTTGTTTTCTCTGTGGTTTGTCCCAGAATACATTTACGGAAAAAACAAAGACATGCAGACACAGATATTTGTAGCCTAATATTAGATAACAAATATCAAGTAAGTTCGAACAGCGGTTTTCAAATTATTAGTAAACTACTTTTGTATGGGAAGCGAAATTTTCAGATGCTTACGGGCCGACCTTAATCCCCATTTTTCACGGCCGGTTACTCTTTAAATAATTAAAATTACTCATTCGCAATTACTTCTTTTCCTACTTACAATATTAATAAGACAAGGACAGAACATCGCATAGTACTTCCGTTTTCACGAGACGTGTTCGGGTAGCCCCATGCCATTCCGTCCGGTAACGGAGAAAAAAAGGCATAAATACGTATGTAAATTATCCCTAGGACCAATGTGAAGGATTGTTGCTTATGAAATATTGAAGAGACATTAAACTTTGTCCATCTTATTTGCGTTTGGACTGGAGCATTTTCCTCTACGCTGAGGTCCCTGGTGTCTCTAAAACATTAATTACCTTTAAACCACATTTTGTCAATATCTTTAAATTGGCAACGAATTTGGTCTTCAAAATTCATTACTCGAAAAGTTATGTTATTTTCTAAATTATAACACTATTATAGATATTATAACAGATAGACAATACAATTTTGAGGGGCCCAAAATGGATAGGGCAATGGGCATTTTTTTTTGCGCTGGACTCACCACAGTTTTAATTCACGCACGTTAAATCCGATGTTTCGCATAAGCTAAAACAGACTCGTATAAACATCCAATACAAATGAAACATCACAAAACCATGAACACTTTCAATAATTTCTGACTACAAAAGCTGCGATACCCGGCTACGCTCGGGATAATATGCACCGGGATACAAAATAACCATACTCTTCAGTCATACACTGTCAGCCTCAGCCCAGTGACGCGACACTTCGGCGATCGCTCTCCGAAGTTAAGCAACGCTGGGTCCGGTCTGGTCTTGGATAGGTGACCATTAGACCGTTGAGAGAGGCTGGCCGTGGTTCGAATTCCAGATAGGTGACCATTAGACCGTTGAGAGAGGCAGGCCGTGGTTCGGATTCCACGTTAAACTGTAGGTCCCCTTCCTTACTTACTAGGTGGTAGGTTTAATCCCGCCCGGGTTGGTACCATCGCATTGAATGAACGATGGTCGAAGCGGCAATGAAAATTGTCCTTATTTTCCATCCAGTTCAATGTAGCCGAGCAATATAAGGAAGGTCCTGGCATGGCACCTAGTTCCCATGTGGTGTGTTGGGCTAATACCATGACAGAAGGTGTGGTATTAGCCATCATGTCCAGTCACATAAAAAAAAAATTATTATAAAAAAAAAACATACAGACGAATTGAGAACCTCCTCCTTTTTTGAAGTCGGTTGAAAAGCACCTGAAGGTCCTGGCATGGTATCTAATTCCGTCCGGAATGCGGTGTGTATTAGCCATCCATGTTCAGTTACATAAATAAAACCGCAATCAGTTGCTCCGTGGCTGCATGATAGATACACAAATCAACAAACTAAAAAAAAACATTCGCATTTAAAATATTAATATGGATAAACCTCTTAATTTCATGTATGTCTGCGAAGATTAAAACATTGATCGCTTACAATTAAGTTATAAATTATCGAATATGTTTTCAAGAAGCCATTGGAAGGATAGCTGGAGGATGGAAAGTTTAATGCATTTACGTACATACGTAAATTAATGAATTGGCCGTTAACTACCAATCAAATTATCAAGCCCATAAAAAGGAAGCCACGAACAAATCGCTGCGATAACATTTCGTGTTTTCACCATAAAAACAATTTATTACCACCGATAAAGTGCCTAGGTAAAAAACCTTTTTCCTGAGAAGTAATTAGGAGGGTATGATATACGTGGGTCAGGGGGTAAAAAAATGTGACGGTGAAAACGCACATTGATCATTATTACGGCAGCACTAATCACTTTGGGGTACTACTTACGCGCGAAGGAAGAGTATTTTACTGTGTTCAAATATAATAACTATTTATTGGTTACTTTTGTAGGAAAACAGAAAAACAATGTAAAAAAATATTTTTGGTCAAGAAAAACCTCAAACCAAAAGCTTTTTTTTAAAATGACAGCGCCAGAATTTTACAGAGGATGTTTTTTAAAAAAAGCGATGCGCCTTAATTTCATTGGAGTAAGTGCATGTTGCGTTTTTTATGTGACTGGATATGTATGGCTAATACCATAAATACCAAAAGCAAGGTCATGATTTTAGCCCAATACACCGCATTCCCGAAAGAATTTCGTGGGTGCCATGCCAGGACTTTCCTTTTAAGAGCATGGCTAGATTTAAATGGAGGGAAAAACCGTTGCTACTTAAATAAAATGTATATAAGATTGCGCAAGTTATAATAATATGCTAACGGTTCTTAAAATATTTTGTGTAAAAATTATTTCTGGCGTTTAAAGTGTTTAAGGCGCTAAATCCTAAAGCCTTGTCAATTCGCAGCTTCATACAAACATACTTCGAACAAATGTCGCCTCAGGTAGTCCAAATGGAACTTCAAACTGATAATTTCTCGTTAGTATTTTGTGATCTAATTTTCGAATTAAAAATAAAAAAGAAATTTGAATTCAAATAAGTTTTATACATATTTTACTTTTAAAGTCCGAACTACGGTGAATTATAATATTTGCCAGTAAAACCTAAGATTTACCAATCTTTAATAGTTAAAGTCCTACGATCATCGTTGATTTCATACTTTTATCACCATTCACTCGGTAAATCTTAGGATTTACCTCAGAAAATTGGTAAAAACCTAACCTAGCATTTACCAAACTCTATTGGAAAATTATTTATTTTCGTTCATTTACCAACCTATTTTAACAAATCCTACAATTCACAAGTAAAACCTTTAATTTATCAATGAACGAGCTTTTACAGTAGCATATACACTAATAATTCCGTTTCCATTTATATTTCTACAAATCAAAATCGTTAAGAAATTTATATTTTTTCTATATATTTTTCTATATATATATATTTTCTATATATTATATATATTAATAAATTGTAATAATGCAATTTCTAATCGTTACAATCAGCTAGCTTACACGGGGTGCCTCGTCAAATTTTGCCCGCGCTTTGAGCTGATTACTACAAATAAACTTTCCCTTCCATCGAAGTATTTAATTTATATTTTAAAAGAATTATTGTATTCCATATGCATACTTTACTAAACACGAACTATATATGTTATATGTACTTCATTATTGTATTATTAATACATAAATATTCATTCATGACATATAATTCACTTAAAAATATTCTTACTCGAAGCTCAGCAACTACATATTTCCATCTTGCACTAAACGAAGACGCCATCGTCTTTCTAATAACTGTCTATTACTCCTGACAACCATTCCACTATGGGCCTAATCTGGCCTACTCTGGTTACATCCAAAGTATCAAATATCTGTATCGTTTTTATTTCTTGTAATGTTATGTTATGGATAAATAAATGAACAAATAAAAATACCAAAATAATTATTGACATTTTTTCTTCAAGGTCTCGCTCGCTCGCCCAACTAATCACCGCTGCCGACCGAAATGTCTGGGGACAGCATTGCAGGGCGACAGCCGCCCACAATAGGTCTCCACCCCCGGCGAGTGCACGCACTAGGGGTGCGGCGGCGATGACTCACGAAAAGTGCAGCCCGCTGATGCGTGATGAATCGCACGCCATTGTGATGCGTGATGACGCCGGTCGAGTCGGCGGGGCTATTATTAGAAATAGTTCCGCCCGAGCTTTTCATTCATCGGAATCGCCGAGGTGAGGATGGGCGTTCTTTGAAGCTTGCCAGCAGGAACTTATATTTTTCTGCGAAAGGTTGCGCTTAAGTCAAGTAAAATAATGATTATTTTCTGTATCGTATTTTTTTTATTGGGAATATATATTATTTTTTCCCAAATTGTTTTGGAAAAACACTAAACACAAAAGTACATATACGTTACTTTACTCTTAAAGACTAACAATCTTAGCAATAAAACATTTTCTATTGTTGAAGATACTTTGGTTATCGTTATAGTAATATATCGGTTATAGTTATCCATTGTGCGAATATTTAAAGTTTGGACTAACATTTTGATTTAGTTGTGTCACACTTCATTAAAACCACAAAAGTTTGTACAACAATCTTCCGAATTGAACTGAAATACAATCTCTGTCAAATCAATGTCATCGAATTTGAAATTAAAACTTGGCAACTGATTTGAAAAATCTCAATATGGAACAATATTTTGGATAACTTTGCACAAATGGGCCGTGGGGTGTTTGCACCGCTGTTTGCACACGAGTTATCTATAACCAGTTTATGTTGCTCTACATCTAGTATAAGAATCTTGTAATTCTAAGCATATCTTAGTGCAAACATTGCATTAGCATTCACTAAAATAATATTTTTTTAAGAAAAACAAATAAACAAAGCCCACCCTAGAGTCTGGTAGATTAAAAAGTCATAACTTCAGAACAACTCCACAATTACCAAAGGATGGAAGAGCCTGTTAAATTAATATTTGATAACAATTAGCCCCGCGCTATTTGATCAGCCACGCGTTAATAATTACAACGATAAGGACTTGCCGACAAGAACAACTCCGAGAGAACGCACGCGCCGTAACTGTTCACACACGAGTGAGCGCTTTAGAGGGTTGACAATCACCTTCATTAGTGACTGATTATATAGGATAGATAACCTTAGCTGCGGCAGGAAATAACTGGAAGTGATTATGTTAACATTAAATCTGCGGAAAATGACCCTAGTTGGTATTGTAATAATCCTTGCTTGAACACTGACTTGGGTGTTTGACTCCCGTCGTTTTGCAGAGGTTGCGCTGCGCGTGAAACATAGTGAGTCCTGAAAACCATTTATAATATAAAAATACCTGTGGACGTACTTAAAATAAAATATTTTGTTCATGTAACTGGACATGCATCGCACTCCCGAAGGAATTAGGTGTAATACCAGGACCCTCCATTTATCAGCGCATTTAACTCGATGGGAAACGGAACATTTCGCTTCTAGCATCTTTTAATCCAATGCAATGGTACATCTCTATATATCAAGTCCATATTATTTTATTAAAATAATGTGTTAGTTAAGAAATTGATTGGGAATACAAATGCCGACCCTTTACTACTACTAGGTAACTACAAAACGAAACTATAAAAGGGGTAAAGTCACAATAGATCTTCTCAGGTCGCAGTGACGCCGAGCTACGCACACCGATTAGGGGCTGTAGGGCACGACACCTAGTTTCAAATAATAATAATAAATACTAGGTAACTACTAATACATGAAGCAAGCGTTTAACTCGCCGCGTGTCTAGTACAGCACTGCATTGCGCTGGCATGGCGGTGTAGTGCGTCTGGTATGATTGCGGAGAATGGTTTAGCTAATTTGCGGTTTAGTTACTAGTGAAAATAGTCTAATAGGAAATGTTATTAAACTGTATTTTAATATTAAAATTGTTAGGGTTTGCAATTGTAAGTTTAACAATAAAATTGTAAATGTACTTACCTCAAATACATATTTAGTATTATATGAATAATTGCTGGCGTTTTATAAAAACATAAAACGTTTATAAGAGTACATTTATAATACAGTTTTATTTTGGCGATTTTTTCATTTGTAATTTTTTTGTCACGCAAAGACGCTGTTTTCCAAACCATACGAACGCTAAGTGTGTTCACGAACGCAAGTTACACAAGCCAGCTTAATAAGAGCTTAGTTCAAGATTATCTCAGTAAAGTTGTGTAATTTGAGCTCCGGCAACCGCCACTATGCAACTAAACATTGTAATAACGCAGAAAACAAGAGGATATTGCGTCCTTAAGGATGTTACGGCAAGCTTATGATGTAATATTTGGTGATATTGCTTTATTTTCGAAAGGGTGCTAAAATATCAACTAGTTTGTTAAATGCTTGAGGTCGTTCGTGTAGTTATTGAACAATATTTTACATAGCTGTGTAAAGAACCGGTTAGGGTTTTTTTGATATAATAAATGAAAAATGAAATAACTTTTAACAGTTCTTACAGGATAGTTCACCTGAGTGAGACATATTTTTTAAGCAATGTATTCAAAGTTTTCTTTTGTTTTTTGAAAGATAAATATCCCCAAATAATTTGTACATATGCAAACTTTATAACCATATGGGTGCAAAATTGCCTGAAATAAACCATTTATTATATACATTGTGTATTAAAAAAAAACATAATAAATATTTTCATAAGTCATAAAACGTATGGGAATGCAGTGTGGTTGGCTAATATTATGACGGTGTGCATAGTATTAGCCACCCATAACGTAACTAAAGTTACATAAAAAATAATCTAGTAAATACCACACATATTATCGTCATGTCAGCGAGCGCCGCTTCACTACTTCACAAATTTACGTCCGTTTCAGCGAGATTTAGCAAGAAACCGTAAGCTCGGGATTAGTGAAAGTTTCTTCGCTGAAACACTTCGCCGGAAGCTCCGCAGTTCACATGCATCTAGATGAAGGGTGGGAAAGCGGTTAGGGGTGGTCCATTAGTGGACGTGTCGGGGAAAGTGAGAGAGGTTTTTGTCTATTTTGTGCACTTTTGAACTCGATGGGAGTTTAAGGTCAGCGTAGATCGGGCTATTGCCTGCAGCATGACTATAGTAATTCCTCAATTAGCACGTGTTTGATGTTGCTTATTTATCCTTATCGGTACGTCAAGTTAATTCTTTACGAAATTTTAAAGGAATTGTAATTGGGTATGACGACGTGCATTTTATTATAGACGGTCGGGTCAATTTTAATTTTGGATATTCACCCGAGCGGAGCCCGGTAAAATGTGACCGCCAACCATTGGGGCGTATTATTTATAGGTAAGTTTAAAAACAATCTGTATCCAAACATATACGGTTTAACAAGCTAACAACCATCCAGATGACTCAATGATAACGAAAATATCCAAACCGGTCAATTTAAAGAAGAAGTATTACGAACACACAATAATTTGATACCAAAAGTTAGATACAGTTAAAAAGAGTACGGATTTTTAGGTCTGCGATGATTGGAGTTTTCGAGTTTTGGATGTGGAGTAAAATAATTATTCCAATGGACAAAAAATATGAAAAGTCCCTACTGTATAGACAACTCAGTATCTTTCAGGTTCTATTCTCTCTAATACGCTTCATAATATTAAATCCGACCTTTAGGTATTGGTACATTAAACATTGATACATATATTCTTATAGCAAGCCGAATGGTAATAAGATTTCTGCCAGCTAGCATTACTGAATTTGTCAGATGGGTCTAATTAAAGGGATAAACTGGCAGAAAACAGGCGGCCAACGAATGACAAAAGATTGTTCGCGTTAAGCTTCTTTCCCGGTAATCCGTTTCCACCGCGTGTTCCCTTGCTTGCAGGAGTCGGCATAGTGTGGCCGGTGGATGTCCCTTTTGTAGTATTTTAGATTTACAAGGTTTTTTATAGGGTGTTAATGAATGTATAGTTCTAAAAATAGATAAAAAGTAAGGAGATACCCCATCTAGTGCGCTTATTATAGGACCCGCTGTCTCCAATTTTCAAAAACTACCAACCCATTCCAAATGTCAGTCAGCGTGTTTGCGTCCACTGCTGGACATACGCCTCTCCAATTTTCCTCCAGTCCTCCCGGCCTTCAGCGGTACGGAACCACTGCTTTCCGCCGACGCACTTGATGTTGTCGCCCCACCTGGCGGGTGGTCTTCCCACACTCCGTTTTCCTGCCCACGGCCGCCACGGTCCACATGCAAACATTTAATTGGAAGGAAAATCCTGAAAAATTAATCATCGCATTTCGACCATATTTTCATCGAATGCGATGGTACCGATCCGGGTGACATAGATCCTAAACCATGGAACTGCGGGCGGCAATAGAACCCATGACATCCGGCATGTCCCCGCGCCCCTAGGCTGTGAACGGATTATCGGGTGTTCCGCAAAGATGAGACAAATTGAAAATATAAAGTAGGTTGTTATCACTGGTTTGATTGCATTTGCTTACAAACGGAGAAACTATAGATTAGTAAAAAAAATATTGATGAAAATAATTACTAATTTGGTATTTAGAACATACTGCAGCATGCTTAAGTTAAAACATATGTCAAGCATTTTTAAAAAGGGTGAATTAGTGAGAAAACTTTGTTTTAACACTGTGGCGTGACCTAGATTGCCCAGAGTTATTACCCGACTGCGAAAGAAGGAGGGTTATGTTTTTCGAGTGTATGTATGTATGTATGTATGTATGTATGTATGTATATTTCTTTGTCGCCCCCTGCAGCCTAAAAGTCTTGATGGATTTTAGCTTGATAGGTGTCGTTAGATTCGTCTTAATTGTGAGAGTGACACTGGGTATATCAAAATCATAAAAAAAAATCATGGCTGATTTTTGGCGCCAAATTATGTGTTTTCAAATATTTTTTTTCTTGAAACATATCGAGTGGGGTATCAAACTAAAGGGTTTTCTAAATAGTTTACAAAAAGGTATGCAACTTATATGTTTAAATGTAATTTGGAATAAGAAATTCCAAAAACATCAAAATATTCAACGTTAAAAATTAATTCAAATGATTTTTGTTTACGCAAGCGCGCTTGTTACACCAACTCAGGTCATATACTCCTCTTTTCACTACCTCCAGCTATATGGAATGTAGTTTCGGTTACATTGCATATTTATATGGTTTAATCGAAAGATAACTTTGGGATGTCTGTAACTGGAAGTGGTGGATCCGGGCGATAGTCAGATAGATTTTCGACATTCTCGGTCGCCGCATAGACCGATATCACCATCATTGCTTTACTATCAGCATTCTGCACCTGCACAGCTCATAAATCCATACTTCCGTTGTCAATGGGTGTCACGCTGGGGAAGGTCCGCTTGTTCCACAAGAGGGCGACTCTACAGTGCCGAGATACTGTGGTGCCCAAAATTGGTACCAATCTGATAATATCTAAAAGCTTTACCAAAGAAAACTTTCCATGAAGATGTCGTCAGCCCCCTGATGAGGACTTATGTTACATAGGGTACATTAGATATGATCGTCATCATAATATCGCTGATCTTTAACCGTGCGTCCATGGGAGCAGTGGGAAGGAAAATCACGGCTTTGCCAAAGTTGGGTTTATCATCATATATCACATATTATTAACACGTTATATTATTGAAAATAATAAACCAGGAGTTCATGTACGGATTAAATCATGAACGTTATATTTTGATGGGCTTTGGAGGCAAGAAACAAGAAACGCTCACTTGGGATGTAACAGTTTATGAGCTCCAAGGTAACACATTCGATCAGGGCCCACATAAATTTGCAAACGATGAATCCAGGTCTCTTTCGCCACATCCAGTTAAAGTTCTAATCTGTGAAACTGGAACTTAACTAGCACAATAATTAAATAAAAATGGCTTTAACAATGCTTTTGACTCACATTCAAAGCTGTCAGTCAAGAGACAACTTCCAGTCTTATGAAGTAGTGGATATAAATATTATAATCATGGTTATTATGGAGATTATTGAATTTTAACTAGCAGTTAGTTTATACATGGATGAAATCCTGTGATCAAAGCGATTACTACTGGGTCCGTCACTTGAACTGTTACTTCTATTTTCAAAATAATAATGACAGCGCGCCAAATTTTGGTGAAACGTCAATCTGTTTCATTGTTTTTAAGTGGGCGAAAAGAGCGGGAACAAATTTGAATTGTATAATAAATTTTCGCAATGGATATTAAACCTAACATTGTGAACGTTTTGTATTTGACCGGAAAATCACAACCAGTCATCGTTCGGGATCTCCGACATTTACACGTAAACAAAATGTTAGTGCATCGAACCATTAAGCGTTATAACCTAGCATTGCTAAACGGCATAGAAGCGGTCATCCGAAAATAGCAATATCACATGATATGGTTCGAAAGGTAAAGGCTCAAAATAAAGGAAATCCTCACCAGTGTTCTGCAAAATTTGCGAAAAGTCAGACAATATCCGACTCAAGTAATCGGCGCATACTGAAATAAAAAGAAATGCAACTGAAGCCTTACCAACAAGATACAAAAATTATCGCATCTTAGTTCAGCGCAGAAGGCAGTTCGACTACAAAGAGCTCAAGCAATGAAAGTCTTGCGTGGCGATCTGGAAAACATAGTTTTTTCTGATGAAAAAATGTTTACTGTCTAACAGTATATAAACAAACAACATTTTCGCGTTTGGCTACAGGGCAAATCCAACGAGAATTTCGACGATGGAGTTCCCGTTCGTAAGCAAGCGCCCGCTTCTGTTATTGTCTCGGCTGCAGTGACCGCAAATGGTCGCTATTCACTCGTGTTTATCGAGAAGGGCGTCAAAGTCAACCAGCAAGTGTGTGCAAAAGGTGTTAAATGTGGCGCTCATACCATGTGCACGTGTAAACAATGCAGTACGAAACGCTGGACGTTCCAACAACACTCAGTATCGTCTCAGAAAGCTCTTATCCATGGATCAAAGGAGGCTATATCGAACAATAACAATTATTGTCTTAAAATTAAATGTTTTATTGAGATATAATTTTTAACGAACCGTACTGCAATTAACTAAATAACATCATTTTCAATTGGTAACACTTCGAGTGACGGACCTTGTATATAACCACAGGATTTGAGTGTCGAACTGTTCGCTTGTAAATTTAGTGTAACTGTAATCAACGATGATGAGAGGGAGATTAAAAAAAAACCATATATAGGGTGTTAACGGAGATATGGTCCAAACGCTAACCACGTATTCCTCGGCATATTTGGAGCTAAAAAGGTAGAAGATATTTTGTTGTACGACTTGAAAAAGATCCTCCCCATACATTTCAAATACCTAAAAATAAAATGTATATCCTTTTTGTTTCAAGTATGCCAAGGAATACGTTAACGTTTGGACCATACCTCCACTAAAACCTTGTATATATCGGCATATGATCAAAATTCGTTGAATGAGGGAATCTCATTCTATGAACTGATGACTTCATTAAAGCCTTAAAGATAACATGAAGAAACTTTTAGAAAATGTAGTTTTGTTTTAATAGGGAGTAGGGACTAAAATATTGCCTTTCATGCAAGAGGTTATGGGTTAAAATCCTCGCATCTGTTATACACCACTTTATCTTGCGAGTGGTTCATGGTTCGGAACCCATGTAAACTGCAGGTCACCTTACCCTACTAGGTGACAGGGTTAAGCCCGCCTGGGTTCGTATCACAGCATTAGGAAAAACTATGGACGAAGTGACAATAGATCGTTGTCTGTATTTTCCACCCATGGTATCCGTGTGCAGTCGTGATTCTGTGTAAAGGAAGGTCCTGGCCTGTCAACCAATTCCTTCTGGAATTTGTTGAATTAGGCTTATATCGTGACGGTAGTTGTGTTACATTAGCCATCCATGTCATGTTCCATAATAATACCTAACCTTACTTTCGTTGGAATTTATTAACGTGCAGATATTTAAATGATAAATGCATGCTCTACGAAAACTAAAAATAATTAAAATAAAACAAATTATTTAAAAATATAAAAAAACCCGACAGCGTAAAAAATTGTAACTTAAAATTGACTTAGTAAAGGAACTGAAAAGATAGAAACAAGTTGAAAAATTAAATATTTGTTGTGTTTGAATGATCATGGTTGACAGTGTTTACAAACGCAGTCGGAGGCATAAGATACATTAACTACGATTTATATTTTTAATGGTGTGCCTATGCAAATTTCACGATGGTCGGTTGAGTCCGCGAAACAGACAAACTTACTTTCGTATTTATTATATGACAGTTAGGAGATTATAATTTGTCTCAATAAGTATATTTTCGCTATACCCATATCACTAAGAAATCACTAGTCATTAATAATGGAATGTATTGGGAAATATATAATATATCATTTTATAATTCATATTGTGCATCAAATACATTAACTATGATTTATATTTTTTTGTTATTAAATTCATTGAAAGTGTACCTATGTAAATTTCATGATGATTGGTGACACCGAGAACGAGAAAAAAACCCACTTTATACATAAAAATGAAAGATAGGATATTGGAACTTCCCCCACCACGTATTTTCTTGCTCCACCGAAATAATCCATAAAATCGCTAGTCATTTACTATGGAACGTACTGTTGCTATTTGATGCCTCCGACTGCGTTTGTAAACACTGTCAACCATGATCATTCAAGAACAACAAATATTTAATTTTTCAACTTGTTTCTATCTTTTCAGTTCCTTTACTAAGTCAATTTTAAGTTACAATTTTTTACGCTGTCGGGTTTTTTTATATTTTTAAATAATTTGTTTTTACGTACTGCTCTAGACACTGCTCTAAGGAAGTGAGATGTTGCCTCTACCCCTCCACAAGGAAGTAAGACAAGGCTCAGGCCAGCAAATTCCCTTCTCCCCCTCCTCTGGTGCATCGGGGATATAGGACATACTATATTTATGTTAGAAGAAAGTTTTTACACCCAGTACAAGTATACGTATGATTTTTCTCATTCAGTAAATATACTTTTTCGTAAAAAGCAAGTACGTCGCTTTTACCAAGAATTGTGATACATCAGGATACGTAATAAAAAAAGAGTCTTCTAAAATTAACAACATTACGAATATACTGCGAGGCTGAACCCCAACCCATCCGCGGGCATTGCGTCTTCCAATTGCGCCACCTTCTGCATACCTATAATTGGGAATTCTCCTACATCCCCTCCTCACGTTATCAATGCATTCTACTAACACAGTGTTTAAGATTATACATACATTGATTGAACGCTTAACCTGCTTTGCGGACATTGACTGCAAATATTTAACATTCAAACATATTGCCGTCGTCGCCAAAATCGTATTTGGTATCAACTACATGAAATACCAAAATGTTTTGATATTTCCTATTGTCACAGGTATAGTTCGCCCCGGACAACCTGGCCGCTGCAAATCTGGCCTGAAAATTGCTATTGTATGATTGGATTTATTTTGTGTATAGGGGGATAAAGGATTTATGTGAGATAGTGGGAAGACATTTTACTCAATAGAGGTGTGAGTTTTCACATAAAAACTCTTTAGCTATTTCTTAAGTTCACCGGTCTAGTTTGCTATTCTTTGATGGCATTATATTATATTACGATTATTATACATGCTGTGGCACAGACATTTGTTTCGAAAATCTTTTAGTAAACTTTACATCCAACCAGAAATCCAATCGCTACAACCCAATCAGCCAGCGTATTCTCGTATGTAAATAGTCACCTTTAGTTAAAGACGTTTTCTTGCAAAGAAAAAGTTCCGGCGAAGATACGACCTTCCTCCGCCACAGAGGGCATCATATACGAAAGTTGTTCGTACACGTCTTAACACGCTGTTGATGGCAGCGCGTGAAGTGAAGCGCTCTGCGCGTGACGCCTGACAAATGACACTAATCGTCGACGTCAGCTCACGGCCGCATTCGCCGCCCAGGATATCCATTACGGGAACTCAAACGCACTGTTTTGGTGATGAAATGTCTTTTTTTCCTGTTACGTGACATTGCTGGCTAACGTCACTTTAAATGTAGTAATATTAGCCCACCATATCGCATCCCGAAGACATGCCAAACTTCCTCCGTGCGGCTAATAAGCCATATATTTAATTAACCGATCTCAACTTCAAAGAGATCTTTCTTAGTAGACATAAAAATATCACAGGTTCCGGTGATTTTGCCCGGGTTGGTACCGTCGCATATAATAAACGATGTTCGAAGCGGCCATTAAATGTATCCGATTTTTGCAACTAGCCTTGATATATAAGAAAGGTTTTGGGATGGCACCTAGTTCTCATGAGGTCTGTTGGGCTTGTAGCGACCTAGCGCCCTCTACTGAGAGCTGCTAGTTTCACATGCCACACATAAACAAAACAGATGCACAGAAGTTAGTTGACATGGCGGGCGCTAGATGGCGCTTTCAGCTAGACATATATAAATCTATATCGCACAAACGAAGTTTCCCAGCGAGTTAACACATATACAACATTCAAATCACGACTAGGGGAGAGCAGCTGCGCAGCCGTGGGTCTCAAGACCTGACCCACCTTTTCATCTCTCCACAGTGGTGACCCCGACGTGATTCTACAACAACAACCACGCCTCCTCTAGTTACAACAAGGTATACTTCAGCAGTCACGACAGTTGCTACCGGCCTCCCACCAGCGGGTCTCACCGGTAGTTACTCAAGCATGTCATCGTCCAGCATCACTCCAACCGAGCAAAAAGATAAACCAGCACCATCGTCCTAAGTAGGTTTATAAATACGCCAACTAGGACGCGGTAACATCATCACCTCCGGCAGCCGTCACCCAGCATCACGACCGACTCACCGCGTCACACTGGGCACCTCCGGCAGCCGTCACCCAGCATCACGACCGACTCACCGCGTCGCACTGGGCACCTCCGGCGCTCCGTCATCCAGCACCACGACCGACTTACCGCGTCACACTGGACACTGACGATCAGCACCGAAACCAACAGCAATATCGTCTTCATGGCAACTTGCCATTCGACTGGGGGAAAGTGATGTAGCGACCTAGCGCCCTCTACTGAGAGCTGCTAGTTTCACATGCCACACATGAACAAAACAGATGCACAGAAGTTAGTTGACATGGCGGGCGCTAGATGGCGCTTTCAGCTAGACATATATAAATCTATATCGCACAAACGAAGTTTCCCAGCGAGTTAACACATATACAACATTCAAATCACGACTAGGGGAGAGCAGCTGCGCAGCCGTGGGTCTCAAGACCTGACCCACCTTTTCATCTCTCCACAGGCTGATATAATGACAGTAGGATTGGTATTAGCTATTGATGTCCAGTTATATCAAAAATATCGGCTACCTCGACAAGGAAGAAAATGATGAAAACATTATTTGTATTAGCGAATGAGGACATCCATGTGGTATATATTGTAAGCCACCACGACCGATAGTTATAACTATGAAAAATAGCCTTGGAAAATAAACGAGTGGGCGCTGTTATCAGATGCAGACAGCATTTCTACTCTACGATTAAAATTGTCCGTGTTTTCCATTCAGTTCCATGTACTATATGGAAGGTTATCGCACGGCGCCTATATTCACATGAGGTGTGTTGGGCTAAAGTTATGGTAGTAACTGTGGTACAAGCCAACCATTTCCAATTACATAAAAATATATCGGGCGCATCAATTTAGAGTCGAATCGGCTTTGTGGATTTTTTTCAGGAATGTAGTCCATGCAAATTTAACCTATGCTTTAAAAAATGGTTTATAAAAATAAAAAATCCATAATTGTTTCACCAGTACCTAGAGAGTATTACACTGTTTTAATATCAAACTACATAATCGTTTCTTGTCGGCCACGTATTTGTAGTACTTTTGTATTTAAATTTCCTAAAATTTATTTAATTTTCTATGCCATTAATAATTTTAAAATAAAAGTAATAATAAAAATTTTAAATTAAGAAAATTGTAATAAAAACCAGATTATTTCACTCATTTTTTCCGATTACCTCCAGGAACTCTGCGCCCGCCCTGCCCGTGTACGGGCGGTGTAACTCGGCGCCTCCACATCACCCTATCCCTCTTTTTCTGCTGAAACTTGCTGAAGTGATATTCACTTAATGAAATGTCTTTAGTTCAGCGGGTCTGTCTCATAGTGACACTTTTTTGTGGCGTAAGGGACTTTCTTAAGGAGAAGATCACTGAATTGGGATTTCTGTGAAGCGGAAAATGATCTACAAGAAGACGGTATTTTTATTTGACTCTGTGTTATATCAATGTGGGGACCATTGTCTGAGATGACACGGAAATATTTAGTTGTTTTTGTAATAATATCGTTTAAACTATATGTATGCATTTCTGGAGATTATAATATTATATAAATTAGGTACTACGTATGCCTTTACATATCACTGAAGAAAAACGGAGGAGTGAACAAAATTTTAACAAATATTGAATTTTAAGTTAGTTTTCTATGTTGGCTCTATCCGCGTTATAGTCTGAAGAGAATCAGCAGGTTTTTCCCAACTTTTAAAAAATTCAATACACATCATCATCAAGGGTACTAATTCTGACTCCAAAGAACCGATATACGGTCTCAGGGTACCCAGATGTTACTATTATCGACCTCAACGGTTTTTCCAGACTTTTCTCATGTTTAAGCTTAGTATCGTGAAGTTTAGCTTATTCAGGTAAATAAACGAAATTATATTTTCTTATCGACAAGCATATATGAAATTAATATAAATTAAGTTAAGGATGTATTACTTATTATTATTATTATCGTTGCCCATTTAACTATGTAAAAAATCTCCTCCATGGGCACTGACTGTGGAAAGGTCCCCATAATGCTTGCTGCGTCCCCCCTCTGCACGGCCAGGCTGATGCCCTGGAGGAGGAACGACCCGACTCGACTGTCTCCGGACGATTCGCGCAGCCTATCTACAATTTACTGTGGTAAATAAATATATATTTGATGGATTAAATTATGTTATAAATAGATACAAAACGCATCTAAATCGGGTAAAATGTTCTCAAATTATGAGCGGACAGACTGAAATACAAGTTAAGATTTTCTTGAATTTGTTTTATTACATGCATAATTTTTTTTCCACTTTAATATAATAGGTATTCAACGGATTAAGTAACGAAATAAGATGATTTTATGGTTAGTTAAAATAAAGCTCTAATTTATATTAACAACTTGGTAAAGTAATAAAAAAAATGCTTTCTGATTAAAAACAGAGCTGAGCAAACATATTTGCATTAAAAAACCATATGTCGAGAAAGAAGAAAAAACGCTGTTGCCACAATAGGAGTGCTGAGCATAAAATAGTAGCGAACAACGGCGTTGCAAGTAAATAGCCGTCGGGCATAAATAAATTCACAATAGCGGTATGATGTAAGTGGCCAGTATGCACGCATGTATAGGCGCATGTTGAAACACAGGAATTAAAAATTCTGCCACCTCTAATAACTCAGCACTCTCAACTTTATATGAATTGAATGCTATATTTTGAAGTTGTTCGATTGTATTTAGATTCGTTTCTATATAGTTGTAGTAGTTGATTGTGTAGTTGATAAAACATAATATTAATCAAACAAACAAAAATCGACTAGAAGCACACAAAAACGGGCTTAGTGCGAGTCGAACTCGAACACTTCCGTACCATCGTACAAGATTTAACACCAAAAAATCACGTTTTTTGTACCCTTTATTTATAATTTTAATTTTATCGATTTGTTGATATAGCGGCAAAATAAATATCAGCTGCCTACCTATTAAGGTTGATGCGATGCAGCCCTGTGACTGACGGTCGGACGGATGGACGGATTGTTTGATGGACTGGATGGAAGCTTTTTATTTTAATATAAAACTAAGGACTTATTCACACTCTTGTATACCTGCAGAAATTGAGTATTTTTTCCGAGTGTCGGGTTTTTCGTGATAAAATTTAGAATGGATTAGACGAGATATAACTATACATATCATTAATTGAACTGAACCTATAAAACATATCTGCAACTCCAGCAAAAATGTGCTTACAATTGTGTCGAAAACCTATGTAAAAAGAAAAGTCACATCAGTTTCGACTAACCAATCCCCAGTGGTGAATCGTCACTGTCAAACTTGACCGTTACATGTTTCCATTTTGCCTATACGAGTACAACGCGGGAACAGGACAACACACATTCATGGCTCACGGCTCAAGCTAGTCGAAATGGGAATAAAACATTGTCCGTGTTTTCCATCCAGTTCAATTTAGCCGTGCTCATAGAGGGAAGGTCCTGGCATGGCACAAATTCCTTCGGGAATGCGGCGTGTTGGGGTAATATAAGGGTAGGTGTAGCATAGCCATCTATGCCCAGTTAACTACAAAACCGGCCAAGTCCGAGTCGAACTCGCACACGAAGAGTTCCGTATTATTGTACAAGATTTACAACGAAATCACGTTTTTTGTATGGCCCACCTATTCAGTTCCGTTATTTTTAATTTTTTTATTTAGCCCTATCGACTTTAGACGGACGAACGGATGGACGAACGGATGGACGAACGGATGGACGGAGAGACAACGCAGGCTTAGTAATATGGTTCCATTTGGTACTGAACCCTAAAAAAGTACCACAGGAATGTCAGCTCACTCCTCCCCAGAACCGGTCCTGTATTATTGAGCAGCGGGCCTTCGCGAGCCGGCGCGACCCCTCTTATTGTTTGGCAAGCATGAAATTAAAGGTACATATCCGCGGGCTATGTGCTCGGCGCGGTCGAGCCGGGGTCGCCGCCACGCTAATGAGAAGATGGTAACCAATCGGGGCTCCAACCTCGGCGGTCTGCTTCTAGCGACATACTCGGCTCTTTTGCTAAGCTTAGGAATAGATTAGAGAGGAAGGTATAGAGAGCTAACGTCATGCAACGTGCAAAACTCGCCGAAGACTGCCTTTTTTCGCTTATACTATTGCATTCTTCTGTGTCTATTTTTGATTAAAATCATTCTTTTCTGCGGTAGTGTGTTCCAAACATTCTCTCTGCCTTAATTTTTTAGAAGATTACATTTTACAAATCAAACAATCAAATAATTTTGGTTATTATTACGTTAATCCCTTTCATCAGGCTTAGAGGAAATCGTCGGCTGCTGAAAATGTATATTCTCTAGTAAATAGTGGCGCGGAGCTCGCGTCACTCGCGGCGTAGTGACGCGCGATCCATCTACCCGGAGGAGTGGTGACGCGACGCGAAAACTCCGCTAATTACAGGCGGCCCTCGAGCGAGCCAGCCCACCTCGGTTGCGCGCGACTGCCAATTTCGTCGAGACAAAATGGAACTAATGCGAACGTAATTCGTGTGGCGGGCTGCGGGTGTACATACATGGCTGGTTGCTATTTCGAGAACAGTAAGCTAAATTTTATGTAGCGATGGAATTCAATTAGGAATAGCAGCCATTTCGGTTCTTGATTCCGAAAAAAAATAAGTAATCGGTTGTGAAGACTACAATAAAATATGTAATTAGGTATTCTTTTTATTCCAGATATAATCTAATCAAAATACATTCTAAGAGCAAAGGATCAAAATATATTTTAAGCTATATCCGCTTTTTGTTTCAACGAGTGTGTAATATGTTTACCAACTTTTCAAATAATCGTCCAACGGTACATAATTTCTAAGATAATCTAAAGATAACCAATTAACCTAATACTATGTAAAATATTTTGCTGCAACAACTATAATATACAATAACTATATATATCTATAATAACAATATAATTACGTAGTAGTCAATTAATGTTTCCGTGGATCTTACGAGAAACTTTGTTCTACATTCGAGTTTATATTCTCTGAAGTAATCAAACTCGGAACGAGAAAGATAATGTTTAATAACATTTCGATATATAGATTAACATGTCGGCCAAGCACGGCATTGCACACCGGAAAACCGTAAGTTTTTAAAACAGTATGTACAGCGACGGTGAAAATGTAAGAACATATGAGAAAGATAATGATATAGTACGGGCATAGAACTAATGCTTTCCGACGGTTCGTGAAGCGCGTGTATTATCCTGTATCCTTTATTTTAAAGTCACACAATAAGTGCATGTTACTAGAAGGTACATTTCGTAGACAAAAAAATATCTTCGGATATTAATCAGTCAATACTTTGCATAATCAAAACTTCGATAGCACCTACAGATAACTGTGTATGATAAGTAACCGCCATTCAAGGTTGAACGTGATGACGTCGCTAAGTGCATACAAAAAAAACCACTTTTTAACGATGCAATTATGTGAACAATAGGTCCAAAACCTTATCTAAAACATAACAAGGGGCATATTGTTTTCATTTCAGGATTTATGCGAGAGAAATATCCGGAACAAAAACAGGGATTAAATTATATCTATCTTCTGATTTTATCAAACGTGTGGGGACATTCGGAACGGTGATTAAGTGTTATTAGCTACGATGTAGACGTGTGCTCTGATAAACATCACATATTTGGTATTTAAGAAACCGATAAAGTCATTATTCGATTGATATAGCTCAAATTAAGTGTTATCTTTTATTGTTGGACTTTCCACTATGACAACTTCTTCGATCTGCAAGCACAATACAATCGTAAAATTTGCCACGAGGCATCGGATGTGCAATAATAAACAAGATTTTCCCGAAATTGAGAATTACATGTTACTTGGTAATTACCCATGGAGATCGGTAATACCAGCCGATTGGTTTCCAAGTAATAAATATAAAAATATTGTACATGTAATTCATGGTATGACTATCTTTAGCAAACTATTTCAATTTCAATTTCCATTTTTTTTTTCCAAAAAACACACGTATATACATAATTAACTAAAAAGAACAATAGGTTACAATAATACATTGTTCCCTGGCAATTCTTGACTATCAGTCTCTTAGTAATAATCACTGAACTATTGTTTTTCTATGCACAGAACTAAATATATGAGCATATTCATGAGAACAAATCTCTGATATTATGTACCATAAAATATGATATTTACTGTAGATTCACCTTATTTCCAGCACATGATGTTCTATTGTAATTCCAGGCTACGGGTTTCATCCCGGACTATCACTGGACTATTTAATTACTGTGCAAAGTATTTACGGTCTCGCTATGTTCAGCGAACGACATTCTATGGTAATTCTTGATTTTAGATTTGATTGAGCTATCTCATATGTATATATTTATGGTGTCGCTATTTCCAGCAAACAATCCATGGTAATCCCAAGCTTCGAGTTTCTTAGTAATCATTGCGAACTATTGAATTACTGTTCTAAGTATTTACGGTCTCGCTATATTCAGCAAACGATGTTCTATCGTCATTCTAAAGGTTATAGGCTTCTTAGAAATAATCTGTACATTTGTCTATTTCTATATATATATCATTTGGTATCGCTATCTCCAGTAAACATAGTATGGTAATTCCAGGATATGAATTTCTTAGTAATAATCACTGAACTATTTACTTGCCGTGCAAAGTATTTACGGTCTCGCTATGTTCAGCAAACGAGACGAGCTGGACGAGTCGGCTGTGGAAGTTACGGGATCGAATGAAACTCGCCCGCGCCCCCTAGTGAGCGGGGTGGATGGGGGTGCCGTCAGACTGCAGCGGGCTCGCTGTGGCCCGCATGATAATTGGGGCGGTAAATGCAATGATTGCACGCCGCTGCCGCCACCGTTGCACCGCACCGACTCGACACGAGCTCGATTCCATAGTATATTAACGCACGATTTCACGCCATATTTATTTATTTATCATTTTTTGACAGACAGCCTATGCAAAGGAGATGCAGTGTACTTCAAGCCAGACTTTACGCTCTCTTAAAAAGCTGTTTTTAAACTGTACTTTTCTTTGTCTATTGTTTCAAGTAGCATTATAAATAATTTTATATTCATTCATTTACCCAACTAGTCAGGTTTTGTAAATTATATTTAATAAATTGATATGATTGTTTCGATTTTGATATTTTAATGTATTTATTTACTATACATAATTGCTATCTGCTGTCATTAAAAAAAGTTTTTTGTTGTTTAAGTGTTAAAGTAAATATGCGTTAACACTTCACCAAACGCGATGAAATATCGCATTTATGTTATAAAGATAATTTATTTTTTAACCAATAACAATAACTACATTTGTCTTTAGCATGGTAATTATATAAATAATCCTTGTTACAGAAAAATACTAGCTGAGATACCCGGCTCCGCTCGAATCAATTTCGGGCTGAATGATTTTCTAGATATTATAAGAGATCAAACTTTAATTCCCTATTTCACGAGCTTCTAGTTTAATTTTCACTACAAAAACTAGCCTTTGTGCTTTTCCAAGGTCCATACTACCTCGACACCAAAATTTACATGTTAACAGTTTAAGCTTGAAAATGCAACAGACAGATTTAGTTACTTTCGCATTTTTAATATTAGTATAGATGGATAAGTGGTAGCAAAAATAAAGAACATATATACAAAACTATGTTTTTCTTATTTTATTTTATTACTAGCGGCCCGCTCCGGCTTCGCACGGGTATGAAATATATCTGAATGGCTCCCGCCGCCCCGTCCGGCCGGTACCCGCAATTTTTAAATCTGTAATATCTTCGAAAATATTTATTTAAATCATATGCTGTAATGGGCCATATAGATCTATATTAAATCAACAATGTATTAAGATATTTAATTGTATAAGGATTAATGCTGTATTGGTTAAAATCGCTTCGAAAATTAGCCATAATTTGTCGTAAAAAGTAAATGAAAATAAAATGTTATTGTGGGATATCCATAAGAGATAGAAATATACCATCGCGGAGTTTACTGTAGACCTTTTCAATGTGTACAATACTTAGTACATTATTTTGATAAATCTCGTAGGGTTCAGCCTGCGATTGCAATGTAAGGGGAAAAAAAAATTTTTTTACGACATCACATTGGAAACCTCAAAAATAACAGTACTTCTCCACTATTTAAAGCATGTTATTATACATATAAGCCTTCCTCTTCAATCACTCTATCTATTTTAAAAAAACGCATCAAAATCCGTTGCTTAGTTTTAAAGATTTAAGCATACATGGGGATATAGGGACAGAGAAAGCGACTTTGTTTTATACTTTGTAGTGATTTGACAAATCTCGTAGGGTTCAGCCTGCGTTTGCAATGTAAGCGGAAAAATGATTTTTTAAGCTATTGCATAGCTTCTATCGAGGGCCTTGAGCGCGGGGACCGAATCCAGAAATTCCGTAACGAAAAAAAACCTCACGCTCCCCACTCCGACAGGCACGGAGGTGTGTGCCGCAGTGCAATTACGAAGCACAAAATTGGGTGTAGGTTGCTGTACTTACAGAAATATGACAGCTTTTGCGATTACGAAATCGATGCATTCACAAATGGTGCGGCACTCAGCGCTACCCGCAGCAATTAGGTCAACTCCATACATTTCGCGTCGAATCGGTATTACGAAACGGCAAAGAACTGTCAAATGCGGGGAGGTAAACGCCTATTTCGTCTGCTCGTCTAGTCAAGTACCTCAAAAGTTGACCTATTGTCGACACAGATTGGTCCGTGCTGGATGTAGGTGGATGAAAAACGGCTTCGTAATCGCGCTTTAGAAATGACGGGGGCGCACCTACACGTACCGCGGCACCATCCTCAAATTTTGCGTAATCGCACTGCCGGTAGCGCTACTTCACACCAGGGGGAGCGGGGCCGGGGGCGGCGGCGGGAGCGGCGGCGGGGGCGGGCCGGCATAACTTGATACAAAATGCTATGCAATAGCTTTACCGCGGCAGTCCCCGAGTGCCACACGTCTTTTTTTATGACATCACATTGGAAACCTCAAAAATAACAGTATTTCTCCACTATTTAATGGATGTTACTATACATATAAACCTTCCTCTTTAATCACTCTATCTATTAAAAAAAACCGCATCAAAATCCGTTGCGTAGTTTTGAAGATTTAAGCGAACATGGGGATATAGGGACAGAGAAAGCGACTTTGTTTTATACTATGTAGTGATATATATAAATATACTTATTTTATTCTTATCGCTTGAAACATAAAATGTCTCAGCTTGCAACAGTAATTTGTGGTTGCGCGCAACTACTCGCAAAGTGATGGACGTTTCTGTAAATGTTGCGGTTTTTAAGCTGAAAGTGGATTTCTCTGCAGAATTGGGAATGGAGAACGCGGCGACAGCTTTCACAGTTGTTGAATATATTTTTTCTTTACTGGGATAATTTTATTTGAGTGGAGCCTTTAATATTTAAATTATATTAACAGATTTTCGGACATATTATTGTTGAAAAAATTTAACAAAAAAAAAATAACCGACTTCAAAGAAAAAGCACTAAAAAGTAAAAAATAATTTCCATTTTTGTAGTTACGATTTCTGTTATTTTTTGAGTCGGCGTCAGCCGGGCACGCGCTGCGCCAATCAAGAGAACCTAACCTAACCTAACCTAACCTAACCTTGGCTGACACCGACTCAAAAAATAACAGAAATCGTAACTACAAAAATGGAAATTATTTTTTACTTTTTAATGCTTTTTCTTTGAAGTCGGTTATTTTTTTTGTTAATTTTTTTTTATTTGTTTATTTTTAGTGAATCTGATGTACACTTACTAATTTGTACACGTCCTTTTCAATAAAAAAAGAATCACCGAAATCGGTTGGCGTTATATTGAGTTATTCGTCCATTTGTCGCGCACATCTTAATACAAATTTAAGACTTTTATGATTTTCTGATGGATATCATTGTCAGAACTTAACCAAATTGGGACCACTTGGGAAGCACTAGCTATCATTTAAAAAAATAATCATCAAAATCGGTTCACCCAGGCTAAAGTTATGAGGTAACAAACATAAAAAAAAAAACAAAAAAAACAAAAAAAAACATGCAAACTAATTGATAACCTCCTCCTTTTTTTGAAGTCGGTTAAAAATATGGTTTAATTTGTTTTAAATGGTGAGGATTCGGTGACTATTATAATTTGTAATAAGATGACGCCGTGACTGCGATTTTTTTGAATCGATGTTTAATTATTTTTGTAAAATTGACTAATATTTGAGAAATAAATATGATTGATAGATAATAAATCTCAAAGCAATTACTTCTTTTCCACTGCATAATAAATACACTAAATAAAAAAAATTTTTTTTAGTGTTGCCGCCAATTTTATAGAGTTTGTTTTATGCTTATGACGTGTTATTTTGAAATCTAACCTTAAAAATTGTTGTGCAGCTCAAGTTACTTTATTGTTGATTTTCATCATTAGTGTTTTTTTCGGTGATAATGTGTGTGTTTCACTTTGTTCAGATAAATATCTAAAGTTTCTTAAATATGAGTACTTTAAGAAAAAGTTGTGCGAATTATATAAATCATTTTTGGTATATATGTGGAGAATTTGTACTCCATAATTGTAAAAAATCTGTATCAGAGTTCGTTAAAAATACCTATTTTCTGTTTTTTTTGGATATTTTTGAATAAAAATGAGAACTCTTGGGCACCTGATTGTGTTTGTAAATCGTGAGAGATTTGAATCTTATATTGATTTTGAATTGTGTTGATCTTATATTGAGATTTCAATATTCTTCAAAATTATGTATTTTTTTGTACATACATATCTGAAACTCAAAAACTAGAGCCGATCAAAAAACTCTAATTGGTTATTATCAACATCCCGTTGATACCCATACCCGTACCAATAACTAGTGTTATCAACATCCCGTTATTAGATAAGTAGCACACACCTTTACCGATTTTACAACTTTACCTGCTACATATCCTCGGATTTTTTAAAAATCTACACAAAAATCCTATTATGAAAATGTATATTATCATTCCTAAGCGTTGTTGTGTGGTTACCGGTGTTGTTCCTTACAATCTTGATTACCTGTAACAAAAAAATATATATATTAGGTCTGAACGTATTTTAAAGTTCAACATTTACATATTTCAAAGACATCTTAACTAAGACATTTCACTATACAAACCATAATTTGATAAAGTATTTCGCGTTTTTGAATATCAATGTTCTTACTTCGTTACCAATAACTTTTTATTCTCGTTCGTTTCTTTGAGCCGAGCCTATTTTGAGTAGCATTCGATTTAAATTGAGAAGGATCTCCCAATCCAAATAAATTTAATTTCGCTCAATACCAGCCATTGGAAATACGGCTCTCAGTTAGGATTCTTTATCGTTTTGTTATTTAGCTTTATGAGTTTAGGTTCAAAGGAATCCTCTTTGTTCACGAAGCCATTCGTCCAGATATTTACCGCTAGCTATATTGAGTTCGTTATTTAGTAACTTCCAAACTTTTATTGGAAACAATATATTTTAAAATACTTTTATATCCGTAGTTGAATAACATACAATAAAATTACAACTGGTACATATTTTTCAAAAAAAAATCAGGCATGCGAACTATACTAATGACAAAGTGGCTGAAAAATATTATGAAAACAACCGATATTTTATTTTGTCGCCCGATATTATAGACTAATAATGTTTTTAATAAATGTAATACGACCGTCATATACATTTTTGAGCAAAGAATAAGAGCGTCAGATATTTACTGCTATTGGTTTCAAATATAGCTAGACCACCATTGTATTTTTGATCTTTTTTATAATTCAAATTAAATAATATAAAAATAAAATAATGTGGTTTTCCTTACGTCCTTATAAACGTTTTTTTAATTAAAAACGGTATGGGTGGCTGTACTGAGGACCAAAGGTGCTCAGAAAAGCCAAAAACACCTCGCCTCGCGAAACCACGCTTAGCGAGGCACCATGCCAGCGGATTTGCGGTGATGAAGTGAATGTAATCAGCTGTTTTCACGTACTCAAGGGGATAGAAAAGGTCAAATTGTGTTTTTAACAGAGTTTATTCAGTTTAAGAATTACCTGACCATTTTGACTAAAACCGTACTTTACAATTGCGTAAGTGTTGTTTTCAGATTTGTTTTAATTTCTCTATTAAGGGGCGAGAACGGAATATATTTGTATTTTATTGACTTCCTAAAATTCTTAATTTCGAAAGTATATTCAACACATAATGTTGGTCATATTCGAGGTTTGCTGCAAATATACCTACAATCTGTTTTTATTGTTTCTCGTTTTTCCACTGATGAACGGTATCAAAATTATTTTTAACAACTTTTTAAAACTGTCAAGATCTTATTTTGGTTCTTGAAAATATATATATATATTTTAATGCACCCCATAAAATCCTTTCGGAGTTGGAGAGTCTTTAACGAGGAGAGTCTTTAACGAGGAGGCGCACGGTCCAACGCCGTATCGAGTCCAGGGAGCCAAGCAGGTGCTAAGCTGAGCCGTCCCACAAATGCGAGCAGTGCCTACAAGCAGTTTTTGGTCAGGCGTGAAATACTGCACCCTGTTGAGAACCCCCAGGTTTTCGAGGCGAGCTTGGCATTAGTTTCGCGTTCAATATTCTATATTAAATAAAATGTTTAAAAAAGACTGCTCCATACCCTAATACAATGTGATCAGTTTAATAAACCTGGAAACATGAATCACAACACTAAAGTGAGTGGTCGCTAAAGCCAAACTGAAACTCACTTTGTACGGTAATTACACTATGATCAATAAGTTCCGGGAATTACGGAATATAATTTTTTTCTCAGGTATACACCTTTCCCTGACACTCCTGCCAAATGTCAAATATTAAATGTCATTAGTGATTGCTTGGCGTCTGTTTATATCAATCAAGTTTTTGAAGTTCGTCGCATTTCAAAATGGAAAAAAATATTGAACAAAGAATTTGTTTGAAGTTTTGTGTTTCCAACGAAATCTCTTGTGCTGATGCATTCAAAATTCTACAAAAAGCCTACGGGGACTCTGCTCTCTCAAAAACAAGGGAATACGAGTGGTATTCGTCGTTCAAAAATGGTCTCAAAGAAGTTGACGATGCACCTCGTCGTGGACGCCCTTCAACATCAACTACCGATGATAACGTCGAAAAAGTTCAAGAAATCGTACTCGAAAATCATCAAACAGTCAATAAGGAGTACTACCTGGCCGTAATTAAGCTTTTCAGAGATGCTGTGCGTAGAAAACGACCGGAATTGTGGCAAAACAACTCATGATGACAATGTTCCGTCTCTCAAAGCGCGCATCGTGACCGATTATTTGACCAAACATACTGTTAATCTTAGATGAAAAAGGAATGGATAGGGGACTAAAAAAATTTTACGGTCCGTCAAATATAAGCTCAGTCAGCTCATATGCTCTCAGTCGGTGTCAAACGTCAATCCATGCGCGTCAGTTGAGCAAAATTTCAAAATATCAACAAAATGCCTTCAAAATGTCTTGTGTGGTTGACAAATGTCGAAATAACACTAATAAGCCCAACAAGAGCAATGGAATCACATTCCATGTGTAAGTACAAGCATATTGAGTATATTTTTAGTTTAGTTGACCTGAAATCTTTTATGTGTTGTAAAGGCGCAAACAGGGTTGGCACAAGCAAACTTAAATTATCAGTTCTATTTTTATTTTTGTTTTCATTTCAGTTTTAAATTTTATTTTAAAAACAAGTAGGGCTGCCACAAAACAATAGTCTACGTACTGATTATTATTTTTTATAATGTCGTTTAGGATGTTTGTAAAATATGTCTTAGTTCTGAGGCTGTGATAAAAAGGTAAATCCTTGATAATGGTCAAAATTGTACATGTGACAGACAGCTCGTTTCCATAAAGATTAAAATTCTCAAGTCGTTTCTTGGCTCAAATGTCCTTTTGTCATTGAATGAGTATTCATTTCTTCAATCTGCTACATTTAATCATAGACTCCATCTTCTTAGGGCTATTATCGAAAAATATGTAAATGTAAAACTTTATCATATACATAAAACCAATCCGGGGATTAAAGCCGCGACAAAAGGACAAAAGCGTAATAAAGTGAACCTATTTGAAGGAAATTAAACAAATTGTAAAAAGAAAGAACTTAGTGGTTTATCAAAATACCATCACACATTTACGGCAAACGGCAATAATCATCAACAGGTTTTACATAACACTGTACTGACTATTATTTGGACTATTTTTTAGCATCTAAAACGCATTGAACGAAATTTTTAAATGCATAAAATGCAAACATGGACAATTCAAGAATAATCAATATTATTAGTTTTGCAATGTTTGACCCATACTTGCTATACATTAATGATTCCCTCTTTGTGTTTATTTTATTTTATGATTTAAATATTTACAAATTGTGTATATTCGACTTTATTAATTTATCCTTAATATCGATGATTTTTACTCAGAAAAACGATGGTTTAAAGAATGATTCCATTTATATTTTTTTCATTTTCCCGCTTGCAAATTCGCGAAAAGATTATTTGATGCCTTGTTAACTATACAATCATGGTACTACTTGTTCTGACCACTATCACTAAATAGGAACCTTAATATTTTAATTTACAATACAATATTTTGTTATTTATTTTTGTGATCGTTTTTGGCAACCCTGCCGTTTTCACTTTCATTTTTCATTTAGTTTTGACGCGCCATTCTGGTCAAAGGGCTTAGCATGCGCGCATCGTTGATGTGTCATGATGGATTAGGATGAATTTTGCACTATATCTACGACCAGACGTCACAAATGTCACCATCCCTTTTTCTCACGCTATAACTAATTCAATTTAAGGAAATTGTTGTCTCATTTCATTCTTCCGCGATCAGATGAATCTATTTGTCACTTTTTCGCATGATTCATTTTCTTATACCTTGGTCCTGCTCTATTACCCTTTACGTATTAGAGTTTGGTGAGCATGTAAAAGTATAGGTATGTGAGTTTTTTAAAAAATAGGAACGCTTTTGAACTATCATCAGTATGGAGGTACCGTATCCATTCTTTTTCATCTAAGCTGTTAATACAATCCAAAAGGCACCGTATTCTCCGGATATGGCACCATGTGACTTTTTCCTGTTCTCAAAACTTAAATTACCCCTTCGTGGAAAGAGATTTTCGAGCATCGATGAAATAAAAGAAAATGCGACGAAGGCATTGAAAGCCATTCCTTCACTGGACTATCAAAAGTGTATGGAAGAATGGGTTAAGCGTTGGCGTATGTGCATCGCTTCAGACGGTTGTTATTTTGAAGGTGATAAATTAAATGTATCCGAAAATTACCACATTTTTTTTATTTATTAAGGTGGCCCAACCCGGCGGCCCTAACTCATTCGCGGGCACGGTACAAAACCGTGCTGTTGCGCTCTGGGACCTTCTCTGTTTCAAAGAATAAGACAGGCTCCGTGATGAGGAAGATGCAACATGTCCACAAAAAAGACAATGTGCTTAGTGTATGATTTGGTAAGATTTACGAAAATTTTAATTTGAAAACGACTTATAGAAATCGAACAAAACCCAAATAGTTTATAAATCTTGATTAAATAAGCTATGTCTGATGACTACTCATTTTAAGATGTTCTTACTTTATCATTGCGTAATCCACCTCCAAAGTTATCGTATAAAACGCGCGAAAAATGCGAACTTTCGGACCTTATAATTTAGAAACCAAACACAATTTTACAATACCAATGGTCATCAGACATCTAGTTGGATCAAATAAAGCTATTTTGAGCAAAATTTTGAATCTCTGACAAGAAATATGGGCGTGATCTTCTTTCCCCTTTTGTATGGGGACATGAGCGGGATGGGCCACCTTAATTCCCGGAACTCTTTGATCATAGTATGTATTTCCAGGTCATTTGGATAAAACTAAATTACTTGAAAATACTTTTACTATTTCAACACAAATTCGAATGGGATAATTTTCCCGGCCTGAATTTTCCGTTAAATCAATGCTGCCGTTCTAAGTGATAATCTCACGCAATAGGGTAATAAGGTTATGGATTACTTCCTATCATTTCGCGTTTCGCGAATGTATTCAACGTGGAGGCAGAATCCCCAACAACACGGGCTCCAAATTTAATTCGTCTTCGCGAAATCCGGCGCGCGGAATAAAGTCGATCCTGCTTACGTTCTGCAAGGGTTGAAATTTTCCGGGTCTTAGCTCCCGTGGGATTTCAAAGGGTCGGCGCGGTGCGGTGACTGACAAAGCCGCGACGGGGCCGCCGACGCGACGCGCCGCGTCTAGGTACTTGTACTATTCGTTACTAGAAGAAAAAATACCCCGGATGGATTTGAGTAAAATAGGTACTCCATAAAATTATACTTGTATTTATATTGAAAAATTACTATTTACAGTTATTTAAATGTTTTTTAAATATTTTCAACAATACAATTAGCAAATTTTTGTCTTCATTATTTCCTTCCAATAATTCTAACTTTAAAAAAAATTACTTCAACGATTTCTTATATAAGGAGAGGAATTGCATCATTCCACATCAGGAGGAAAATCTGAATCAGAAACTGACCTATTTTCATGAAAAATGAAAATTATACTCCGTTTCTTTTTAGTCACGTAACTTCAACAAAATGTATGGCGGAGCCGGGTACCGCAGCTTATCATTTATTATTTCTAAAACATATTCATACATACAAACCTTCCTTAAAATACAAACAGTTATTAAAATTAAATTGTAATTTAATGACAGCATTTATAAGTGAAATAAAGAATCCAGATGTTTTCATATATCAGATATTTTTACCGAAATATTTTTAATTCCATATCAAAACATATTTAAACTTACTATTGTTTGATAAATTATTAGTTGAAATTTTGGAACGATCGATCGAAAGTTTTTGGCCTCAAAACGACTAATCTTGATCTCACTGATATTGACTAATTTTTAACTTGAAATTAAAATGTTATTTCAATGCAGGAGTATTACCGCCTCAAAACGACTAATCTTGATCTCACTGATATTGATTAATTTTTAACTTGAAATTAAAATGTTATTTCAATGCATGAGTATTACCACCTCCTTCTGGTTGGTTACTTCACGTAAAGTCCGCCAGAGACGACACAGCCTATTTTGCATTGAATTCAAAAAGCCAGAGCAAGTGGACTGGCGATTAGATAATTGACGCTTTGAAATAATGGTGACGAATGGAATAAATTATATAACCCTTTGACTGTGACAAGGATCGACCCTCGGAATTTCCTTTTAATTAAATTGTTCCATGTAATTGGAGGTATCTCCTAGTTCGATCCTTTCTTTTGTCTAGCTCTACTGTAGCGGGAATTCGGAATTATATTTCAATAAGTCTGAGATTCAAAAAAGGGTATCTGGTTTCCGAATTCATCGAAGGATACATTTTTACATTATTTACAGATCAGATACATTTTTGAGAGCATATTTGATCATCTAAAGTTAATACAGGCAAATCATCAAGGTTGCTCAGATCCACTGATGGTTTAGTTCATTGGCTCTGGGGGAGCGTGGATACAGAAGACTGACAAGGCACAGACCTGAAGGCATTTTTATTCCTCATGTACGTTTTTATCTGCTCCCTGCACATATTCTATCAGATTTAAATCGATAAATGAATAACTGATTAATACTTATGCATATTTTACGTAGACGTCTCTCTCCTGAGTTGTCAGTAATTTCCTAACACTCATCCGTTTGGAAACCACTATCACTCACTTAACCCCGATGCGTGTACCATTACTCACAGTACCACTCTTTTAATTAGTGTACCCGCTGGGTACGCTGAGAATATTGGTGCTCGGGAGCCAGAAATGGTACCAGTGATGATGTTTGTTTGATTGAATAATCATAGATGCATAGTTAGTCATATTTAGAGATAACATATTTAGAGAGAAGAAGAATAATCAGTTTACCAAGAAAATCTACATTACTACTCGTATGAAAACTAATTTGATTGGCGATTTGTTCACAGAACTTTACCGTGACTATCTGAAAATCTTACCATGCCATAAAAACCAGTACATTTGACATCATGACGATATCTAACACACGCACGAGTATACGCATCCGCTTGAGGACACGCGTAAAAGTACGTACGAGTAAGCAGTAAGAAAGGCCTTATCTTCCCCCGGAATACATACCGAAAAGGTGAGCAGATAAGAAGAGACCCTTCCCACAATTCCTTTTATTGCAGTCATCTTTTTCGCTCCTTCGTCCACATAAATGACGACCCACGCGTTAGGTTGTGTACCTAATGTGACTCCATTTTAAGCCAGCATGTTAGCAGACCTCCGAAGATATTTAGAATTCGTCGAGAAGTTCTGAAATGGCGGAAGATTCTTCAAAGGTGAATACGACTGACGCACAGAGCACTAGAAACTATTTGCCTTGATCCTCTGCAAATACCGACTCTATCAAAAGTTTATAATTTATTACACAGCCAAGTCAAAGTTCGGATTTATATTAGAACTGTATTCCCTCTGCGTTTATACTTTTAAATTAAAGTTTAATGGTAAAACATTTATTAAAACCAACATTTTTTTCTTTGTTTAAAATTACTGTGAATGCAGCTATATATATATTTAAGTGGGCGACTAATTTTGCATGTTAACTAAGCTCCAATCTACATGAAAGCCCTTAATTAAGTCTGAACAGAAAACCGCATACTCCCAGATTTTAATATTCTGCATGCGTTTCTTCTTGCGATGTCATCAAGATAAATGTGCGACATTACAATTAAGGGTATTCTCCCACAGTGAAGGGTTGGGAATGGTAATGGCCTGCTATGTACCTAGTTAGCTGTTAAGAGTGCATTCGTGGAGGGTTCTATGCGTAGTAACATAATTGCTGTGATATTTTATCTATATATATATTTATAGAAGGTATTATATATATGCTTTTAGTATATTTCATATTACATATTTTTTAATACATTAATATCGAGATAAACTAATACCAAATAAAAATCAATACTTAAAATGTGTGACATATTCTAATGCAGACTCAAACGATTCTACGAAAAATATAGTTTTTTATAAGTCGTGCATGTATTCGAAGAATTTTCGTCAAGTAGTTATTGTAGGTAATTAAAAATTTTTGATTTTTGTAATCATTTTATAAAACATAAAACAAGTACCTAATAAATATAATTATAAAAATACTTTCAGAGTATCATTGTTTGTTAAAGACTAACACTTTGTCAGCCTCAGTGGCCCAGTGGCGCGAGACTTCGGCGATCGCTCTCCGAAGTTAAGCAACGCTGGGTCCGGTCTGGTCTTGGATGGGTGACCATTAGACCGTTGAGAGAGGCTGGCCGTGGTTCGGATTCCACGTTAAGCTGTAGGTCCCCTTCCTTACTTACTAGGTGGTAGGGTTTATCCCGCCCGGGTTGGTACCATCGCATTGGATGAACGATGGTCGAAGCGGCAATGAAAATTGTCCGTGTTTTCCATCCAGTTCAATGTAGCCGTGCAATATAAGGAAGGTCCTGGCATGGCACCTAGTTCCCATGTGGTGTGTTGGGCTAATACCATGACAGAACTTGTGGTATTAGCCATCCATGTCCAGTCACATAAAAAAAAAAAATAAAAAAAAAAAAAACACCGAAGTAATCGAATATATGTTACCCTCACCCAAGGTACTTCTATATTTCCGCTAGAAGCTTGGCTAGCGGATTAGTGCTCATTTTCAACTAGCTAGTAAGGGAAAGGAAGCGAAATTACCATAGGATGCGTATATGATTATGGGGTGCTTCCTAGTATTTAATTTTTATGGATGTAATCATGTTAACCTTTCGATATTTAAACGTCATTGCGCATTTATTCTTTCGATATTAGTGGCCAAAAGGTGATGACATTTGAGAAAACAAATATTTCCATGAAAGGTATTTATGTATATATGACGCATACTTCGAGCTCAGTCCTGTCAGTGGTCACATTATCATTCGCCAGGCTTACAACAGGATTCGAATCCCAAACATTCGCAAAAAACGTTAACGATAAATATTTTTTTGTGGAACTGTTTACAAAAATGTCCGAACATTGAATGAGAAACAATTATTTTATGGAATAAAACGTTTCCAACCTTCAGCGTTTATGATACTCTTCAAACAACGTTACATTTTAAATAAGCATAATTTCCACCATAATGGAGTCGCAAAAAATAAGTAAAGAACGCTGAGGGAAGAACATAAATTAAATGACAAGAGGCAATTTGAATGGCGCGTCCTTAGCTAGGCGTTTGGCGAGGCGTTTCAGTCGATTCGAAAGGTTGACATTATTTTTGCAATTGTTTTGCCCATTTATGAAAAATAATTGCAAGTAAGATTCCGATAACGATGGTTACTAAATATGGAGTTTACTTTATAATAAATGATATAATCATGTCATCTTAGGTGAAGAAGCTGATTCACTCAGTTGGTATTCCTATTACAATGTCAATAAAAAAAGCTGCGCCTACAGACCCTTTAAATACTATTTCAACTTGCATGTCTCCAGGTGACATATTAATAATAAAATTTAATTTAAATACAAATTAAAAAAAAATGTAAATACATAACTTTTTGACGGAATTTAATATTCACTTAGTTAAATTCCGGCGCGAGCCAAGTCCTTCCCTTTCCAAGCACTAGCGGTGCGTAGTAACCAAATCCGATACAGTTTGGTCTCTGCGCAGCCATTGGCGCTTGAAAGGGGAAGAAGTCGGCCCACGCCGGGGCCTGTTACTATCATGTAATTTAATTTGTCATGTATAATCCAATCAAATTAAATCAATGATTACTAGATCATATCAATTGTAAAAGTAATTACATAGGTGGACTAACTGTACGTGGAATTGTTATAGCGATAACTTATATAAAGGTAAATGAGTTACGCGATAATGCACTTCTGTGCACACAAATGATTAAAATAATCTGCGTTACGAAGTACTTCGTCGACTTATAATTCGTTTCTAAAACGTTATTTATGCTCTTTAGCTTGGCCGATATGCTTTTAAGACTTTATGAAACATCAAATTATTAACATAAAAGTATTCGTATTCATAAAATCAAAAAAGCATAAAGTCAAATTGGACCCTATGCTTTTTGGATCTTATGAATAATTGAACATTTTGTAATTTGCTTATATTAATAGGAGTTTTGAATTCTGTGGGTTTTGGACCTTGTGCTTTTTGGACTTTATGATGCGGTCCCGACTTATCTATCACGTCGCGTCCGCTCTGTAAATCAGTTTAGTAATTTATTCATCACTGAATTGCTCTACATGTCCGCCTGATCATAAAATACTCAAAAGTCATTACACAGTATTATTTCTACGGAGATCCATGATCTCTGTGATTCTTTCAGTTGACACTACTTTCTAACCCACCTATGGCAGAACTTATTCGGTACACTCACTACGCAAACTTACCTTAGGGAACGTATTTATACAGCGATCATTCTCCATCCGTGCTCATTTTGCCATACCCAAGTCTCGCTTTTATAAATACGTTTAGCCATCAGCTATCTTTATTTTTTGGTTTTTTAAAAGTCTATATCATTATATCTATCATTGTATCTATGTCGAAACTCGGTTTCAGCCACTGTCGACCGACGCGTTATTATTAGTTTTACTACATTTAAAAACATGAAATATAAGAAATCTTACTTAAAACCAGCACTTGTAGGAACGGGGAAACGGCAGAACGTCTAAAATGCAGATCGTATAATATCATATTTTAACAAAATTTTAAAACCATGCGCAACGTATAATCGGCAGATCGTATAATTTTATACGAAATGCATGAAGAAGTTTAAAAAATAAAATTACGTATTTCTCCATGCATAACGTATAATAGTCACAACGTATAAACTTATGATTTTTATTTAACAAAAAAAGAAAACCATGCATATCATATAATCCAAAAACTTTTCATACGATAAGCGCCCTTATGCTTATACTTTTAATGCGTATACTCGCACGCGACTTTTCGACCGTCTCAATTAGCGTTGCAGCAAATTGTTACTCTTTAACAAATATCGATTCGTAGCAATTTCAGCCTTAAATGTATCGTTATTAGGGCGCTGTATGCAGTGCTTCTTGGCATATTATACGTTCTGCATAGTTTTCTTTTTTTTGTGAATTCACGTTAGGAATATTATACGTTGTAACAACCATTATACGTTCTGCATGATGCAGTTGATTCTATTTTTAAACTTTCTTCATGCACAACGTATAAAATTATACGTATAAATTATACGTTGTGAATGTTATACGATATGCATGGCTTTGATTTTTTGGAAAAAAATACTTTTATACGTTGTGAATATTATACGTAGTGAATACGACTTGTAGGAACTACGGACAAAATAAGGATCGCGTCAGCAACCAGCGAGCACGGAAATCTTCGCTTATTCGCTTTCGAATTCGCTTACTACTGATTTCCTCGAGCAACAACAAAGAACTTCAAAGAACGCTATTTAGTGCAACAAATATTCGAGATTGCGCGTATTCGTAAGCAAACATAACTATCATTAGACGTTTTCTATCTGAATTAGTTTCTATCGCTAATTCTGTTCTATCATGCTCGCTGTTAACAACACTCAACAAGTCATTAAAAATAAAAACGGTTTGTTTTTTTACGAATTTCACGGAACGAATTCACTCAAGCTATAGGGGCTCCGGATGACGGAATGGTTTCGTCTGAAAGTCTGCAAGTGAGACGGAAAAATGTCGAGGACCCATTAGACATCTGCAATTAGTCAAGCGAAACAGAATCTCCACTCCGCCATAACTCTGCCTACTGAGACAAAAGGCAGCGATGAGGCGCACCTACTTTATATAGACTTGCCGTCAAGTATGCTTCATTAAGTGGAGTTAATTTCGAGTGCCCTTAAAGTTTCAAACTTTAGGTACGTAATTAAGACTTCTTGTTTTCTTAAAATTACTAAATGAAATCATTTCAGTGATGCATGCAATTTCTAGTCGTTGTCACATTAAATTGAGTTTCAGATTTGCATTAACCATGAAGAATGTATAAAACAATGAATTTGTTTTTGTTTGATCAAGTATCATAAAATTATAATTACTATGTTTGTTGTTGTTTTGTTTTTCATCAAAGTTTACTTTGTTGACTCCTTCTGTTATAATGAAATGTCTTTGTAAAATTATAAATTGAAATTGTAATGTCATAGTAACAATAAAATAACCACAACCTTTGTCGGTTAGTAACGAAATCAATTTGGACTGGGCTGAAGTAGTTGGTTTTGAACATTTTGTTTGGCCTGTGACATACACACATTGATTTATTAAGAAGATAATGAGTTGATCAAGGTCCATACAATGACTCGTGCCTGTTTCCATAGTCAATTTTTTCTTGTTCCATAGTCAAATTGTCGAAAATATAATTTTTTTTTCGATATTTTGCACATTCAATAAATCAACTGAGATCTATGTCTGTAAGTTGCAGATTTTTTGACACATTAACTAATATCCGTGATACACAGTTATAACAATTTGCATACAAATAGGAAAGGGTTATATCATGGATACAATTCAAGTTATAAAAAAAATACATAAAGAGGTAGCTCTCAGTTGATTAAATAAAAATGTGCTATATTATATTATATATTATTATACTATATTTCTTCTGATAAAATAGCCACCAGCCATTGCATGGAACTTGATCACCTTAGTATCGTCTTAATGCCCATTATTCTACCATCGCCTTTTCGTCCGTGAGATTAATCCCGCTAAGATTATGGTAGCAGGAAAGCAGATGCACTTCCATACACACATTCGACACACGTAGATCGAAGATCTCTCGACACCAAATCTAGGGAGAGCACGACCGCAATATGGCGGTCGCGTCGCCGCGCGGACCGCGGACTTCCAACTTTGTCAATCTAGACGCGGTCCGCAAGTTGCTCGGGCGCGCGGGATAAACTGCATTTTGATTTGTAGACCAAATCGAGGGGAATATTGGCTGAAGTTGGCTCCGATCTGTAGTATTGAAGAGAAGCTTCTACATCCCATTTAGAACTCTTCCATAGAGAGGAAAACTCGTCGTTAGCCGTTCCGTTACCATCATCGGCGAGTTTATGAGTCCATCATGAAATGGACTCATCGTATTCTCTAGAATATTTTTAATTTTACAGAAAAAAATTTTCACTCAAAAATCTTCGCTTTTATCTGTTCGCCCGGCTTTTCGATTCAAGTGAACTAAAGAGTGGCTTCGGAATCTTTTGTTTTAATATAATACTGTTATTCCTCAATTAAATGATGGCATGAGCAAAATATAACACAAAAACAATATTGTATGAAAAAAAAATTAGCGCTTGTTGCAAATTAATTATTTAAAATCATTCAACGCAGTAAGGAAATGTAAATATTCCGGAGACGGTTATTTTTAAAGATAAAAGTTTTCCGTTGAGAAAAATCGCTTTGAAAACCGCTATAAAAGCTCTTTTCTCGACTGAAAGATTCCCGATTCCTAGCATGGTTTCCAAGAATACCCTACTTACAAAAAATACATTAGTTACATTATTTCCGTAAATGTGAAATAAAAAGTTTTCTTTTTTGGTGACTTCGAATAAGATGCAAGGTAGAGACGAAGAATTGTAGTGAAGGCACTATCAACCCACCTGCAGAATGATGCCGTCTACTAGGAATCCCAATGTCGAATGTTTCTGGGAATATGTTCAATAAAGTCTCCACAAATAACAGCGCTAACTCTGCGTTCCAATATCGCTGGGAAGTTCCCAGATTGCACAGACTGATCGACCGTTATAAAACACTGAAACTTATCTCATGCAAGAAAAAAAATTGATAAAGTGCCAAACGCATTTTTGGATTTGTGACACATGTCCCCTTTGGTTAATATATTTGAAGGTAACACACGCGATTTTCCGGTTGCATTACAATTAGATTCTGACTCTGTAAGCCGAAACCTTCTTTTCAGAAGAGACCTGGGGGTCCATTTAGGGCAAGAGTGAGTTCGAATTCGTCACTAAACATCAACTCACTTTTTAAATAGTTAATGTTTCCACACTTCTTGAACATCATTACAGTTAGGTAAAAATCTGGTCTGTCCCGTAAATACGTTGGAGGTATAAATAACGGTTCCGTTATTTAATCTATAATATATTTCCCAGCTATTTAACCAGGTTAACTCACTCCCGAACTCGAACTCACTCTTACCGGAATGGGCCCCCTGGCTAGTTTATTTGTTATACTAGCCAGGATCAAGAACTGGATATGGCTGGCTAATACCAAACCTACTGTCGTGATTTTAGCTTAAAACACTACATGAAAAGTAGGTGCTAGACCAAGATTTTTCTTAAATATTGCAATTATAATTTCCGTTTCGAACATCTTTCATTCAATGAGATGTTAAATTTTACCAACCCTACCACCTGGTAATTATGGAAAGAAGCCTACAGTTTCACGTAAAATCCTAACCACGGCCGGCTTAAGAAATGGCCACCCATCAGGTATTCGACAGCGTCCAGCAATTCTTAACGCCGATAAAAAAACGCTGATGAAGGCTGGCTTACGAGCCATTAAAAATGCGATCTAGAGTGGGACACAAATTTTGCTACGCCATGTTGCGGGCGTTTTTGGGAAGTTTGGTGACACTTACGTCTTCCGCTGAATGGCCATTCACTTCACCCCGTCGAGTTCACCAGAACCACCAAAGTATGACGAATATTTCATACCTATCACCGTGAATGGCGGCAACACTTAATTTGTCTCAATCAAATTTAAAAGTACTTTACTTATCTGTTTATGTAGCAATTCAAAAATATTATTTGGAACCCACTTATTTTAATATACTAGGAAACTTACCAAGTGTCTAAATACTACGAAATTAAGACACTTGGTTAAATTCCAAAGACTTCTAAAAGATAAATATATTTTTTAACTCATTTATTAGTTTATATATGACTTATTTTTCAAACACAGAAAAATACATCAGTATAATGATAACATATTTTTAGGTTCGAAATGACCAAAGATTGAGAAATAAGATAAAATTGTTCTTCAAATTGTATAAATATGTGCTTCCAGTGTTGTGCTTCAATTCGAATCATGGCAAGTGGGGAAAAGGGAAAATTCAGAGTGAATTTCGGTTGGCGAAGTTATGATATAAGTGCCTTACCCTTGACTCTTTTTATGGAATGCCTAAGAAGCGACCATTTGAATAATTGGTAGGTTTATTTATGGGGGTTGATAGTTTTAATGCGTCCAATTATTTATAACTAGCTGCGGTACCCGACTCCGCTCGGGTTAGTGTCGGCTAAATTATTTCATGGATAAAGTAGCTCACATGGCTGATCCATAATAGGGTCAAACTGGTCCAGGACAATGTATCCATCTACCAAATTTAATCAAGATCGTTCGAGATGAAATATCATGATTTAATGAGAAACATCCAATAATTCCCATTTAGAGCTTCGTTGACATTTGGTGGCTATTTAAAAAAAAAGCATTTGCCGCCAGAACCTTTCTGCACTTGCACTGCAACATTGTTTACCTAGTAAGTAAGTAACGTGTAATGTAGGTAAGTTTTGCGTGGACTCCAACCCACAGCTAGCCTCAACATCGATAACAGTAACCCATCTCGAACCTGACTGCTCCCAGAGATCCTATACATTGATAAAATACGCACATAAATCGGGTTATTGGTTCGCAAGTTATAAGAATTTAACACTCTCTACTCACCCTTCTGGTAATGAAGCGTTATATTATGTAGCCTATAAGTTTTGAGTTGAATCAGGCTCGACGTAGATACAATCCGCATCTAAATCGAGTAATTGGTTCTCAAGGATTTTACCAAGTAGTCCTAAAGTTGCGGGAAATACCAAGCCGTACCCGCCCTCCCGCCCCGCACCCGCCCCCGTCGCACCGCCCGCCCCGCCCCCGGCCCCGCTCCCGCCGCCGCCCCCGGCCCCGCTCCCCCTGGTGTGAAGTAGCGCTGCCGGCATCGTTTTCGCAGCCCCGTGAAAGTTCTAAAGCCCATGGGCACAATATCTTTCTAAATTGTAGCCTATGTGTTATTCTGATGTATAAGCTATATTATTGTAAAGTTTCATTAGAATCCATTCAGTAGTTTTTACGTGAAAGAGTAACAAACATCCATCCATCCATCCATCCATCCATCCATCCATTATTACAAGCTTTCCCCTTTATAATATTTACTAGCTGCGGTACCCGGCTCCGCTCGGGTTAGTGTCGGCTAAATTATCTCATGGATAAAAAGTAGCCCACATGACTGGTCCAAAATAGGGTCAAACTGGTCCAGGACAATGTATCCATGTACCAAATTTAATCAAGATCGTTCGAGCCGAAATAGCATGATTTAATGAGAAACATCCAATAATTCCCATTTAGAGCTTCGTTGACGTTTGGTGGCTATTTAAAAAAAAAACATTTGCCGCGAGAAACTTTCTGCACTTTCACTGCTACATTGCTTACCTAGTAAGTAACGTGTAACGTAGGTAAGTTTTGCGTGGACTCCAACCCACAGCCAGCCTCAACATCGAAAACAGTAACCCATCTCGAACCTGACTGCTCCCAGAGATGCTATACATTGATAAAATACGCATATAAATCAGGTAAGTGATTCGCATGTTATAAGACTTTAAGACTCACTACTTACCCTTCTGGTAATGAAGCGTTATATTATGTAATCTATAAGTTTTTAGTAGAATCAGGCTAGACGTAGATACAATGCACATCTAAATCGAGTAATTAGTTCTCAAGGATTTTATTCTGTTGGTCGCTCCTCCGGCGATTTAGCGTGATGCCAAGTAGTCCTAAAGTTGCAGGAAATACCAAGCCGTACTTCAGTAAAAGTAAGCGCTGCCGCTGCAAAGCCGACCCGTGCATAGCATTGCAGTTTGTATGACAGCCCCATCTTAGCGTAAGCGGAACTGAATTCTATTTAGCCAATCCTAATTCCCGGGTAGTTAAATGTACATGTACTAAGTTTTACAAATCGCTAGTGCCTTGAAAATTCGCCAAACGGACACCAAACAGTCACGACGTCTGCCCTCACGTCCCCCCCCCGCACCTGCCCCGCCCCGCCGCCGCTCCCCGCCACCGCCCCGGCTCCTCTCCCCCTAGTGTGAAGTATCGCTACCGGCATCGTTTTCGCAGCCCCGTGAAAGTTCTAAAGCCCATGGGCACATAAATTGTAGCCTATGTGTTATTCTGATGTATAAGCTATATTATTGTAAAGTTTCATTACAATCCATTCAGTAGTTTTTACGTGAAAGAGTAACAAACATCCATCCATCCATCCATCCATTATTACAAACTTTCCCCTTTATATTATTTACTAGCTGCGGTACCCGGCTCCGCTCGGGTAAGTGTCGGCTAAATTATCTCATGGATAAAAAGTAGCCCACATGACTGGTCCAAAATAGGGTCAAACTGGTCCAGGACAATGTATCCATGTACCAAATTTAATCAAGATCCTTCGAGCCGAAATAGCATGATTTAATGAGAAACATCCAATAATTCCCATTTAGAGCTTCGTTGACGTTTGGTGGCTATTTAAAAAAAAAACATTTGCCGCGAGAACCTTTCTGCACTTTCACTGCTACATTGCTTACCTAGTAAGTAACGTGTAACGTAGGTAAGTTTTGCGTGGACTCCAACCCACAGCCAGCCTCAACATCGAAAACAGTAACCCATCTCGAACCTGACTGCTCCCAGAGATGCTATACATTGATAAAATACGCATATAAATCAGGTAAGTGGTTCGCATGTTATAAGACTTTAAGACTCACTACTTACCTTTCTGGTAATGAAGCGTTATATTATGTAATCTATAAGTTTTTAGTAGAATCAGGCTAGACGTAGATACAATGCACATCTAAATCGAGTAATTGGTTCTCAAGGATTTTATTCTGTTGGTCGCTCCTCCGGCGATTTAGCGTGATGCCAAGTAGTCCTAAAGTTGCAGGAAATACCAAGCCGTACTTCAGTAAAAGTAAGCGCTGCCGCCGCAAAGCCGAGCCGTGCATAGCATTGCAGTTTGTATGACAGCCCCATCTTAGCGTAAGCGGAACTGAATTCTATTTAGCCAATCCTAATTCCCGGGTAGTTAAATGTACATGTACTAAGTTTTACAAATCGCTAGTGCCTTGAAAATTCGCCAAACGGACACCAAACAGTCACGACGTCTGCCCTCACGCTCCCCGCCGCCGCTCCCCGCCACCGCCCCCGGCTCCTCTCCCCCTAGTGTGAAGTATCGCTACCGGCATCGTTTTCGCAGCCCCGTGAAAGTTCTAAAGCCCATGGGCACATAAATTGTAGCCTATGTGTTATTCTGATGTATAAGCTATATTATTGTAAAGTTTCATTAGAATCCATTCAGTAGTTTTTACGTGAAAGAGTAACAAACATCCATCCATCCATCCATCCATCCATCCATCCATCCATCCATCCATCCATCCATTATTACAAACTTTCCCCTTTATAATATTTATTTATTAGATACTAGCTGCGGTACCCGGCTCCGCTCGGGTTAGTGTCGGCTAAATTATTTCATGGATAAAAAGTAGCCCACATGACTGATCCAAAATAGGGTCAAACTGGTCCAGGACAATGTATCCATCTACCAAATTTAATCAAGATCGTTCGAGATGTAATTGGTTCTCAAGGATTTTGCCAAGTAGTCCCCCCCCCTTACCCGCCCCCGCCCCCGGCCCCTCTCCCGCCGCCGCCCCCGGCCCCGCTCCCCCTAGTGTGAAGTATCGCTACCGGCATCGTTTTCGCAGCCCCATGAAAGTTCTAAAGCCCATGGGCACATAAATTGTAGCCTATGTGTTATTCTGATGTATAAGCTATATTATTGTAAAGTTTCATTAGAATCCATTCAGTAGTTTTTACGTGAAAGAGTAACAAACATCCATCCATCCATCCATCCATCCATCCATCCATCCATCCATTATTACAAACTTTCCCCTTTATATTATTTATTAGATTATTAGATTAGATGGAATAATATTCAAAGTGTTTTTGACCTAGGACTATGGGTTTCGGGAATCACTAACTAGCAGGTGTGTGTGCCGATAAATTCTTATTTTTTAATTTGTGGACATAGAAGGCGAATGTAACCACTACACCAACGTACCGTTGGCCTGAAGTCCCTGAGACACAGACGATTTATGGGGACGCTCAGTCTGATCTACAGGTACTACTCATTTATCTGCCGCACCGATAGTATATTAAACTGTCTGCAGGGTGCCTTTCCTTATACCTTTAACCTGGGGGGTCTTAAAGCATAATTTGAACAAGCTCGATAGCTCAGCGATAGTCCGCAAATTCGCTGGTATGGTGCCTCGTTGAACGCAGTTTCGTGAGGAGAGGTTTATATTGTTTTTCTGAGCACCTTTGGTTCTCAGCTCAGCCACCCATACCGGTTTTTCATTAAAAAAGTCACGATTTAAAACCGCTACACGGCTGCTTGGAAGAGCCATGCCATGTAATTTTCGATGTTTGAAAGTAAACGAAAACATGTATACTTAGGTGAATTTTAGCTGTTAGGCATCCTGGATGACGCAGCATTTCCTAAACATTGAAAGTTCCCGAACATAAAGTCTACATTGGAGAGACGTTGGAAACCCTGAAGCCAAATAGAGCGTTAAGATTAATTAGTTAAGCAACCTAAAATGAAATGATTGTTTAAATAAAGCTCTATTTTAAGTAAATATACTTTTTTTACTAAGCAATTACGTCGCTTATTCCAAGGAATGTGATATGTATGTGGGTATAACCGATCATGAAGCATATCATATTGCGTCTTCTAATTTTAAATTGCGAAGTTGGAAGACTCAATACCCGCGAATGCCATGTTTAGCTAGTTTGGGTCCAGCCCGGTATAACTGTGTAATACCGGGCTGTAATACCATTTTCTTTCTTTAATTAATGTGTCCTTGCTTCACGGTCAGTTTAATATCACGTACACATCACATTCCTTGGGAAAAGCGCAATTTATTGTAACTTGTGAATGCAAATAGTGAGCTTAAAACCAAAACCTTTATACATAGTTACATAAAATTCGATAAGCATGATGGGAATGTATCTACGGAGACCAAAATGGCTGGACAGATTTTGACGAAATTTTCAGGCAATCTTCAGATTAGTACAACTTTAGAGGCTCCGTCCGAACGTTAGAGCATGTTAATCATCATAGAAAATGTATATAATTTTAAATTTTATTATATAAGTATAGATAACATGCAGCTATTCGTATTATATCTGCAGATTATTGCACAAAGAAAATAGAGAACTGTGATATTGATAAATATAACTGCAGCTCATACATTTTTGGATGTGTTCTTGTACATATGTCATATAATTTTAAATTATTTGACATATGCAAGGACAGAAAGAAAGCTGTAAAAATAACTAATTCATGAATATACTGCAAGGCTGGACATGAACCCGGCCAATCATAGGTATACCAATAGGTCAATAGGTCAACCATTTCCATCACCAGCTCATACTCATAATTTGGAACTCTTCTACAGTTCCATTTCTCATGTTTAAAATTTGGCAACCATACATTTAACGCTTAATCTGCGTTGATGACATCGACTGCAAATATTGAACATTCAAATATATTATAAACTTCACAATCGTTTCTTCATAAATATCACATTCGGTAAAAAAGCCGACGTACCCGCTTGGTATGAAAAGGTACCCACATTCTTAATTATGATTTTATAATAGTCATATTGTCATAGAATATTGAGATATTTTGTGTATTAAAGTAATGTTAAAGAAACATAATCAAGAGAATAAAATTAATAATCGCCTGGCAGCAGGTGCAGGCTGCCTCGTTATTTTTGTTTTCTTTGCAGTCATTTATCCTTCTCACCAGTTGATTTCATTTCTTCCTTTATTTATGGAAGGCTTAGAAAAAATATTTCGCAGTCAATTAGGTTTATATTTAATTAACTTACAAGTCAAATAGTATGATGCAATAATCGCCTGTTTTGTCATTAGAATATTTTTTTGATCTAAATAATGAAGTGTCCGAATTTTGATTACAGTCGGTCAACTAGTAACAAAGAAAGAAATTATACAAATTGATATGGGTGTATTTTTTTTTACACTGTGCCATGAAGCAAACTGCATTCAAGTAAATAGACTTTTTCGTAGTAAGTAGGTACGTCGCTCATTCCAAGGAATGTGATATGTATGTGTGTATAATCGACCGTGAAGAAAGGACACATTAATTGAAGAAAGAGCCAAGTAAAAAATACATCAAAAAATAATTCCTTCAAACTGAATTAGTTTTGAAAATGCATATTTATAACTCAGATGCGTAGTACACCACTCAGGTATCATATCCATATGGTTTACGATACCATAGACTATATCCATTATCACTAGGCTACCGACCACTGCAAAAAAAATCTATGCAAACTTTTATATTTTGTTGTGTTCTCATAGCTCTTATTCACGTAGTCTTTTATTTATCACAACTAACTGATTCGATTACATTTATTAATTGAGATATACTTTTTCGTGCAATAGACCCTATGCAAGCACGTCGTTTATACGTCGTACATATATGTACGTAGAATCTACCGTGAAGAAGGATTGTAGAAGAATTCTCAGTTACGGGTATTGAGCGGTTCGCTCAATTGGTTGCCTGCGCTTGTTCGAGTCCAGCCTCAAAACATTAACAATAGGTAAAAACTTCCCTTGCCAATCGCTAATTTAAATCAAATACATTTATCTCGATTTTAAAAATAAGAAAACGTTGAATGTTCGTAGATATGACACAGACGATTTATACATACCATCACGCGGTTTACTTGGACAGGCAGGCAGATTTGATAGAGCGAAGAAGCAACTGGCCGGCCGGCATGGATTTTCCAGCCCCCCTAAAAATTCGAAATCCCATGGGCGTCGTCTAACTTGAACACGCCGGACTAAGCCGGTTTTTGAATTGTTATTCCGGTGCCAACGCCGTACTAAGTTTTAACTGAATCACTCTGAATACGACTGTTAGGGATTATCCCAAAAAAAAGCTCCATGCTCCAATAAATGCTCAAATAAATAAAGTGAGCACACGCTTGTAGCATCTCGCACTCAAATTATTTTGACATCATATTACTTGCTTTGCCTGTGCAAATTGGGCAATTTAAAAAATATAAGACGTAACGTGTTACAAACAATATCGATGGAAATAGGTGAGAGCTTGTGAGACGCGAGAAAATCTGTACGCACGCAAAAAGGAAAGCAAACAGAATCATCGTTTTGATCAAACAAAACAAAGACAAAGGGTGCGAAAACAAAGTTACAAGTATCCGAGACGCGGGTGCACGGTTAGATCGACTCGTATTCTTAGGTTGAGATAAATAGTCGCAACCGAAACTAAGTCTGAGATAAATAGTCGTAACCGTAACTAAGACTAACGAAAAGTAGTACTTTGTGACGTGACACATTTTGTATGGACGAAATCTCAAAATAATAATCTCAGCCTAAGACTAACGAATAGTAGTACTTTGTGACGTCACATTATGTTTGGATGAAACCACAAAGTAATGAAAAGTGACGTCACAGAGTACTACTTTTAATTATTCTTAAGTTTCTGTTACGACTATTTAGCCTTAAAAAGGTGATACACTTTTAAATACGTATAAGATCCAACGTTTACATACGTTTATCATTAAATGGTTGTAACATGCATTTTTACTAGTTCGGTTAGATGTTATGCACGATATATATGAATGTGATATGTATGTAGAATCGACCGTGAAGCGAGGATACATTCATTAAAGGATAAAGGTGTACAAATAACTATTACAAAGAAAACGGCGATTTCATTTTGACATTCACCTCAGCGGAGCCCGGTGAAATTTGGTTTCACTTCCGCGGGCGTGTTATTCGCCCGGTACAGTTATGGACCTCGACAGCAGCGTCACCTATTGGGTCCAACTAAGAACCATTCTCAAACTTCGACGAATGTTTAAAAAAAACTAGCCGAATGAATAGAGCCGTTCACGAGTTTTACTCTTAGCGACACATTTAGGCATTCATTTTTTATTATTTACATAGAATATAGGTAACTATAGAAAAGCAGCAACGAGCTGAAATTAAAATGAAAACCTTTATTTTTGCATTACTTTTATCGTTTGACTATTAGTGAAAATTTGACCACAGAAAAGAATATTGGAAAACATTTTCATGTCGATTCATTTTTTTTTATGCAACCTATAACGTTCCTTTTATCAGCACGGCTACATTGAACTGGAGGGAAAACACGGACAATTTTTCATTGCCGCTTCAACCATAGTTTCATCCAATGCGGTGGTACCAACCCTGGCGGGCTTACCCCCACCACCTAGTAGGGGAAGGGGACCTACAGTTTTACATGGGTGCCGAACCATGGGACAGCTCGCATTCGTAACGAAATGCACTTATCCAACTCAGAAAGAGAAAGAAAGTGGTGCATGACCGGGCAAGGATTTGAACCCAGACCTCTCGGATGAAAAACAAGTCCTCTAGCTCCTAGACCACGAGCTGTACATTTTGTTCTGTTTGTTACTGTTTTGCAGGGAGGGAGAATATATCTTAAAGAATCTCCGGATGATATTGGACTTACAATTGATTCGACCTAGCGTACGAGCGTTTGAAAGCGGCGTCTCATCACATCATATAAACTCAATTCCCGTCTCTCGAATACGTTGCTAGATGCACGATTCGTCAACCTTACAACAGGATCGGGGGGAACGTGAGACATAAGCGCTGTACGAAGTAGAAGGGGAACGTGAGACATGGGCGCCGAGAGTGTACGAGAGGGCTCGCATTGTTGAAGTTGATGTGGAAAACGGATACGGTTCATGTAAACGGTTTAGGACTTAAAGACTTTTTCGCGGTCTGTAACGATAAATCAACAGGTCAATTTGGATATCACTTATTTTCAAAGTTGGAGATCGTTGTTTCGAAACTATAAAAAGCTAATGAAATTATAAATACACAAAAAAACCCGACAGCGTAAAAAATTGTAACTTAAAATTGACTTAGTAAAGGAACTGAAAAGATAGAAACAAGTTGAAAAATTAAATATTTGTTGTGTTTGAATGATCATGGTTGACAGTGTTTAAAAACGCAGTCGGAGGCATCAAATAGCCCCAGTACGTTCCATAGTAAATGACTAGCGATTTTATGGATTATTTCGGTGGAGCAAGAAAATACGTGGTGGGGGAAGTTCCAATATCCTATCTTTCATTTTTATGTATAAAGTGGGTTTTTTTCTCGTTCTCGGTGTCACCAATCATCATGAAATTTACATAGGTACACTTTCAATGAATTTAATAACAAAAAAATATAAATCATAGTTAATGTATTTGATGCACAATATGAATTATATAATGATATATTATATATTTCCCAATACATTCCATTATTAATGACTAGCGATTTCTTAGTGATATGGGTATAGCAAAAATATACTTATTGAGACAAATTATAATCTCCTAACTGTCATATAATAAATACGAAAGTAAGTTTGTCTGTTTCGCGAACTCAACCGACCATCGTGAAATTTGCATAGGCACACCATTAAAAATATAAATCGTAGTTAATGTATCTTATGCCTCCGACTGCGTTTGTAAACACTGTCAACCATGATCATTCAAACACAACAAATATTTAATTTTTCAACTTGTTTCTATCTTTTCAGTTCCTTTACTAAGTCAATTTTAAGTTACAATTTTTTACGCTGTCGGGTTTTTTTATATTTTTAAATAATTTGTTTTATTTTAATTATTTTTAGTTTTCGTAGAGCATGCATTTATCATTTAAATATCTGCACGTTAATAAATTCCAACGAAAGTAAGGTTAGGTATTATTATGGAACATGACATGGATGGCTAATGTAACACAACTACCGTCACGATATAAGCCTAATTCAACAAATTCCAGAAGGAATTGGTTGACAGGCCAGGACCTTCCTTTACACAGAATCACGGCTGCACACGGATACCATGGGTGGAAAATACAGACAACGATCTATTGCCACTTCGTCCATAGTTTTTCCTAATGCTGTGATACGAACCCAGACGGGCTTAACCCTGTCACCTAGTAGGGTAAGGTGACCTGCAGTTTACATGGGTTCCGAACCATGAACCACTCGCAAGATAAAGTGGTGTATAACAGATGCGAGGATTTTAACCCATAACCTCTTGCATGAAAGGCAATATTTTAGTCCCTACTCCCTATTAAAACAAAACTACATTTTCTAAAAGTTTCTTCATGTTATCTTTAAGGCTTTAATGAAGTCATCAGTTCATAGAATGAGATTCCCTCATTCAACGAATTTTGATCATATGCCGATATATACAAGGTTTTAGTGGAGGTATGGTCCAAACGTTAACGTATTCCTTGGCATATTTGAAACAAAAAGGATATACATTTTATTTTTAGGTATTTGAAATGTATGGGGAGGATCTTTTTCAAGTCGTACAACAAAATATCTTCTACCTTTTTAGCTCCAAATATGCCGAGGAATACGTGGTTAGCGTTTGGACCATATCTCCGTTAACACCCTATATATGGTTTTTTTTTAATCTCCCTCTCATCATCGTTGATTACAGTTACACTAAATTTACAAGCGAACAGTTCGACACTCAAATCCTGTGGTTATATACAGGGTCCGTCACTCGAAGTGTTACCAATTGAAAATGATGTTATTTAGTTAATTGCAGTACGGTTCGTTAAAAATCATATCACAATAAAACATTTAATTTTAAGACAATAATTGTTATTGTTCGATATAGCCTCCTTTGATCCATGGATAAGAGCTTTCTGAGACGATGCTGAGTGTTGTTGGAACGTCCAGCGTTTCGTACTGCATTGTTTACACGTGCACATGGTATGAGCGCCACATTTAACACCTTTTGCACACACTTGCTGGTTGACTTTGACGCCCTTCTCGATAAACACGAGTAAATAGCGACCATTTGCGGTCACTGCAGCCGAGACAATAACAGAAGCGGGCGCTTGCTTACGAACGGTAACTCCATCGTCGAAATTCTCGTTGGATTTGCCCTGTAGCCAAACGCGAAAATGTTGTTTGTTTATATACTGTTAGACAGTAAGCATTTTTTCATCAGAAAAAACTATGTTTTTCAGATCGCCACGCAAGACTTTCATTGCTTGAGCTCTTTGTAGTCGAACTGCCTTCTGCGCTGAACTAAGATGCGATAATGTATGTATCTTGTTGGTAAGGCTTCAGTTGCATTTCTTTTTATTTCAGTATGCGCCGATTACTTGAGTCGGATATTGTCTGACTTTTCGCAAATTTTGCAGAACACTGGTGAGGATTTCCTTGAATTTGAGCCTTTACCTTTCGAACCATATCATGTGATATTGCTATTTTCGGATGACCACTTCTATGCCGTTTAGCAATGCTAGGTTATAACGCTTAATGGTTCGATGCACTAACATTTTGTTTACGTGTAAATGTCGGAGATCCCGAACGATGACTGGTTGTGATTTTCCGGTCAAATACAAAACGTTCACAATGTTAGGTTTAATATCCATTGCGAAAATTTATTATACAATTCAAATTTGTTCCCGCTCTTTTTGCCCACTTAAAAACAATGAAACAGATTGACGTTTCACCAAAATTTGGCGCGCTGTCATTATTATTTTGAAAATAGAAGTAACAGTTCAAGTGACGGACCCAGTAGTAATCGCTTTGATCACAGGATTTCATCCATGTATAAACTAACTGCTAGTTAAAATTCAATAATCTCCATAATAACCATGATTATAATATTTATATCCACTACTTCATAAGACTGGAAGTTGTCTCTTGACTGACAGCTTTGAATGTGAGTCAAAAGCATTGTTAAAGCCATTTTTATTTAATTATTGTGCTAGTTAAGTTCCAGTTTCACAGATTAGAACTTTAACTGGATGTGGCGAAAGAGACCTGGATTCATCGTTTGCAAATTTATGTGGGCCCTGATCGAATGTGTTACCTTGGAGCTCATAAACTGTTACATCCCAAGTGAGCGTTTCTTGTTTCTTGCCTCCAAAGCCCATCAAAATATAACGTTCATGATTTAATCCGTACATGAACTCCTGGTTTATTATTTTCAATAATATAACGTGTAAATAATATGTGATATATGATGATAAACCCAACTTTGGCAAAGCCGTGATTTTCCTTCCCACTGCTCCCATGGACGCACGGTTAAAGATCAGCGATATTATGATGACGATCATATCTAATGTACCCTATGTAACATAAGTCCTCATCAGGGGGCTGACGACATCTTCATGGAAAGTTTTCTTTGGTAAAGCTTTTAGATATTATCAGATTGGTACCAATTTTGGGCACCACAGTATCTCGGCACTGTAGAGTCGCCCTCTTGTGGAACAAGCGGACCTTCCCCAGCGTGACACCCGTTGACAACGGAAGTATGGATTTATGAGCTGTGCAGGTGCAGAATGCTGATAGTAAAGCAATGATGGTGATATCGGTCTATGCGGCGACCGAGAATGTCGAAAATCTATCTGACTATCGCCCGGATCCACCACTTCCAGTTACAGACATCCCAAAGTTATCTTTCGGTTACACCATATAAATATGCAATGTAACAATGTAAACTACATTCCATATAGCTGGAGGTAGTGAAAAGAGGAGTATATGACCTGAGTTGGTGTAACAAGCGCGCTTGCGTAAACAAAAATCATTTGAATTAATTTTTAACGTTGAATATTTTGATGTTTTTGGAATTTCTTATTCCAAATTACATTTAAACATATAAGTTGCATACCTTTTTGTAAACTATTTAGAAAACCCTTTAGTTTGATACCCCACTCGATATGTTTCAAGAAAAAAAAAATTTGAAAACACATAATTTGGCGCCAAAATCAGCCATGATTTTTTTTTATGATTTTGATATACCCAGTGTCACTCTCACAATTAAGACGAATCTAACGACACCTATCAAGCTAAAATCCATCAAGCCGTTTAGGCTGCAGGGGGCGACAAAGAAATATACATAGATACATACATACATACATACATACATACACTCGAAAAACATAACCCTCCTTCTTTCGCAGTCGGGTAAAAATAACGGTTTTTATTTATTGACCTGCATAGATACTTACTTGAACGTTGATCAAGCTTTCTTTAATATTTCACAAAAAGTGTAATCTCAGAGATTTTAAGTTATCATTCAGGTGAATGAAAAAAACCAGTCGCTCTTACAAAATATATCTTCGTTTCTAAATTCATCATTAAAATCACTGAAAAAAAATATAAGCACATAAAATTCAGTAATCTAAGATAAATTATTTCTTATTACTATCTATAAATATAATATATTACGGTTATTATCAAGAAATGAGCCCAAGCAGTTAATATAATACAGGTATTTTAACCAATTGAAGTACGGCCTGTTGAAAATAATTCGTGTGGAATATCAGATGATTTTGAAAAAGTTATCCTAACTGATGGAACATTACGTCTTACTACAAATCAAGTGTGTAACTGCCCCGCTTAAGGTACAGTAATTTTAATCTTTTGATTTTTGACCTTTCACTGAACTCAAGGTAGAAACAGTCTTCACACAGTTACGAAAACAGTAATAGAAAACAGTTATGGCACACAGTTGAAAATAAATAAAAGATACAGCAACATTTAATGTTGGAGGTTTTTACTGTTGTAACCCACAGTAACGAATATACTTCTCTGGCTCAATTTTAACGTTTTAAAACGGTTGTACTGTACTGATTAACTTAATCCTCACAATAAAGCGCCCTTCTTGCTATCTCGCAATCGATACTAGTACAAAATATTCAGCACTTTAGTAAAAGCGTCGATTAATATAAAACAACACTTGGTGAAAACCAGGCCTAGATTCACAAATAGTTATTTCAGTGATTAAATTACAATTTCGGAGAACCATTTCATTATGCCATATAACTTGGATTGCATCCATTTTCCAGCATAAATTCAGAATTTTGGCAAGGGCTTGCTGCGTGGAGTGCTCCTTATTTGGGTGGGGAACATCCGGGTGCACTATACATCAGGATTGGCGGCGCGCGGCACGCCCCCTGTCGGGACGGGGCGTCACTAGTGAAGACGCCGAGCTTTGCATGGGAAAGTATTTTGTATTTATGTGGTAATTTTCTACTGCATTGCGGCATGTAATTTATTGCTTTTGAGACTCCTCGATACCCAAGACTCTGGATTCCCGAAGAAATTAAGTACCATGCCATTTTTCATTCAATGGAGCTATTTTTTTATGTTAAGTGCGGCATACGGCGTACGCCAGGACATCTTAAACTGCTCGAAGACGTCCATAGTGCCTATGGTCTTTTCAAGCCGAATCCAGGGAAGGGGACAATGGGTGACGGAGTAATAGCCCCCCTTTCTGAGTCCCAACGAAAGTTCTATATTTTCAAAATCTCCGCACGAACTATTAGCTTTGTTTTTGTCCCCGCGTCAGCAATATCTTGAACCCGGCCTAGGTGGCGTCGAAACGAAAAGGGGCAAGCATTAACCTTAGGCTAGTGACAGTTCATTCATTACTCACAGTGAGCTCTTAAATCGATTGCTTATAGAAAATAGCCGAGCATGATATTGTAAAAGTATTTGGTCGGAATTATCATAATAAAGATGTCAATTCAGTTATGAGTACAAGCAATACATTTTTCTTTACCATGTGGTTATCAGTTACCCTTGTGCGTAGGTAAAAGCCACCAAAGTAAAGATTTATGCGAATTGTTTTAATGTTTCCACCTTAATGGCTGCCGAATGGCTTTCCACCAAGATAGAGCAGGGGATAAGGAGAGGTTAAAGGAAGGAGACGATTACTGGGGAAAGGTACTGGTTAAGAAATGGAATAAAATGCATAAATGTTTGCTTAAGAGGATTCCAACCTTTGAATAGTATAAAGGTAAAAAGGTGACATTTTACAAATTAGTAATGTATTAAGAAGTATAAAGACTATAATCTGGCATCAATTATATATAATAGGTTGGGGAAAAAGTCTTTTCGCATTATAGTATGTATGAACTTGTAATAAAATCTCTTTGTCTATACTATTTGTATCTGGCTGGTTTTGGTATCATTGAAAGTTTAAATTTTAAAGAACATAATTCCAAATTCAAATTAGGAAAATGTGTGATTCTCATTTGTTTTTCGTACTGTCAAAATGAGTGAATCTAATGAAGAAATTCGATACATTTTAAAATTTTACTACAAAAAAGGTAAAAATGCAACGCAAGCCGCGAAAAAAAATTGCGATGTTTATGGACCTAGTGCAGTGTCTGTGAGAGTAGCACAAATTTGGTTTAAGCGTTTTCAATCCGGAAATTTTGATGTCAAAGATGCACGTCGCTCTGGTCGCCCTATTACGGATAAAATGGATGCCATTTTTGAAAAAGTGGAGCAAGATCGGCATATCAGTAGTTGCGACGTAGCTGAAGAACTAGGAATTGACCACAAAACAGTTTTGGCGCATTTGAAAAAAACTGGGTACACAAAAAAGCTCGATATTTGGGTACCTCACGAGCTCACTGAAAGAAACCTAATGAACCGTGTACTCATTTGTGATTCTTTATTACGACGTAATGAAACCGAACCATTTTTGAAGAAGCTGATAACTGGTGATGAAAAGTGGATCACGTACGACAAGAACGTGCGAAAAAGGTCGTGGTCAAAGGCCGGTCAAGCTTCACAGACTGTGGCGAAACCCGGGTTAACTTGCAACAAGGTGATGCTGTGTGTGTGGTGGGATTGGAAGGGCATTATTCATTATGAGCTGTTACCACCAGGCAGGACCATCGATTCTGAACTCTACTGCGAACAACTGATGAGATTAAAGCAAGAAGTTGAGAGAAAGCGGCCGGAATTAATCAACAGAAGGGGTGTGGTTTTTCATCATGATAACGCTAGACCTCACACATCTTTAGCCACTCAGCAAAAACTAAGAGAGTTTGGCTGGGAGGTGTTAATGCATCCGCCGTATAGTCCTGACCTTGCACCTTCAGATTTCCACCTGTTTAGGTCTCTTCAGAATTCTTTAGGCAGTGTCAGGTTAACATCACGAGAGGACTGCCAAAACCACTTGTCGCGGTATATTGATCAGAAGTCCCAATATTTCTATAGCAATGGGATCATGTCCCTACCTACAAGATGGCAAAAAGTTATCGAACAAAATGGTACCTACATACTTTAGTTAAATGTAAATAAACCATATTAAAAAATGTTTTGAATTTTCTTAAAAAATGCGAAGAAACTTTTTTAATAGATGCTATATATATATTTTTTTTTTAATGCCAAAGTAAGAGTAAGTTGAGAATATATTGGGATATTCTTGCGGGAATGCGCATGATGTGCATTTTTTTGAATATTATTAAATTAGATGTGATTCATACACTTCTTTAGACCGGTCAAAAAGTTATAAAATATATTTTAATTAAGTCAAATTGTCATCTTCCTCAACTAGGTGGTAGGGTTTAAGCCCGCCCGTGTTTGTACCATTGCATTGGATAAAAGATGGTCGAAGTGGCAATGAACAATTTTACGTGTTTTCCAAAGCTACGAAGTAGCCGTTCGTAAATGTGCTGTATTGGGCTCAAATCATAACGGTAGTTGTGTGGTATTAGCCATCCATGTCAGGTTGCATAAAAAAAATGTGCTAGCTGCGATATCCGGCTTCTCCCAGAATAATATCGAAAAGCTTTATGAGAAGTACCCTATGTCACTCAGCGGCCCACAAACAATATTATGAGCAAAATGTTACGTCCAACTCTCTTTCCAATTTATGATATTAGATTAGATGATATTGAAAAAGTTGATTGCTAATATATATTTGCATTATACATAGTTCAAAAATATCTACATTAATAGGATCAGTGTATCTCTAATCAGCCAGAAACATCATTTCAAAGGGATTAGGCTAATTAACACATTGGTCTCAACCAGATTAAGACCAATACGTTCTCCAAAACGGACGCACCTTTAGAAATTATGTTAAGTCTAATTGAAAACTCAAATTCAATGGGCCGAGAGTATATAGTTCCAGGATCAAAGCCTACCCTTGCAGATCCCTGCGATCTCCTTTGGGAGTTAGTGTGATATCGAATTAATCTCGGCCAAACTTAATTTTCCACCACACGCATGTTTCCCTCTGCTAGTGTTTAATCGCACGCTGCCCCGAGCGTGCGACCCACGCCGCCCAGGCCTTACCTGTGACAAAATAAATAGGACCAGAAGGCCAACTCCCATACGACGACGGACGAAACAGGCGCACGGATGTACGGACCCGTTCTTACGATGATCTGTCGTGGTTGCGTTAAGGCCCTGGTACTAGCCAAATCACAAAGCTAGACGAGACAACCCAAGTTAACGAACTAAGTCTGACGATTAGAAGTGTCATTCTTATAATATATGATTCCTTGTCTAGGAATCAACCTATTTACGTTAATGTATGTTTCCTTTTTCTATACAAAAAACATTGCGGAAATGGTGTCCATTTTCGAACTATTTTGACTAAATGTAGAAATTATAAAAATGGATTTATTTGTTTATGCATATATGCTGTTTTTGCTTATATCTAGAAATCATATTACTTTCAGATTTCTAATGTGAAAATTCGACTTTATTATTATTATTATTATTTCAATAAATGATAGAATCAAAAAATATTAACAATCCATTATCAGTCTGGAGTTCTATTTGGACATGCTGAGGCGTTTCACTACATATTATTACATTTGTTTAAAGGTGTATTTGTATGGCGCGAGTAGTCGGGCCATACATGTTAATAGTAAAAATAATGTACAAACGCCTTGCGTCTTAACGCTACTTTGCTACAAGCGTACACGCCGCCGTCTATGAGTGTCCCAATTTGAATCTCCATAAGAACAAATAGTTTCACGACAGATTAACAATAATGATTTATGGCCTGAAGACTCAGTTCTTAACACCAGCACTATATGTTAAAGTAAGTTGAACGACAGTACCGAGAGACCGAAATATACGCGTATAGTGTATACGCGTATATTTGTGCGTGCGCTTGTTTTCGCTTGTTGTATGGAGCCAGCCTTCTGATCATATTTGTTATGTGCGTTGCAACGTATCTTATAATATTTAAGATTATTAAGCGGGAATTACATGACTTCATGATCCGTAATCGTAGAGCATGTATGAAAAGATGTATGTCTGTAGATGAAGCGAAAGAGATGTGCTGTGATCGTACTGTATGGCGCTCTATCATCTCTGCCTACCCCTCCGGAAAAGCAGCGTATAGGTATGCATGTATGTATGACAAAAAATATGTTCACGAAGATATTGGTAAGATGGAAGATTGTTTAGGCTCATTATTAAGACAGCGTTTGCTTGATCAACTCTATAAATATGATTTGTTCTATAAATAAACAACAACAAAAAAATCCGCAGATGTAATTCCGCAATACCGCAATTATATATAGAAAGTTCTAAAAAGAAAAGAAAATACCCAAAGAAAATCCACTATGGAGGAAAACTATCACTGTTTATACTTGTAATTGAGTGATTTAATCCTTTGTGTTTGGAATCAAGATGCTTCGTTTGAAAATAACAACATGATGGTGTTTTAGAGTTAGTAACGTTAATTAATACCGCTAACTATGACGTAGTTTGAGATAACTCATATTAAAAAATAACACAAAATTTTAACTGTTCCATAGTAATGAATAAACGATGACAATGCAAACTCAATGAAAGCGCAAACAATTAATAACTTATAACGAAACAGAACTCTAATAGTTTAATTTTGAATTTGGAATTTTAAGCTTATTTTATCCAGAATTGAGAATCGGCAATTTATTAGGTAACGACATGTAACTAAAGGTTATGAGCTAGGTCGAGAAGATATCCGATTTACGACGCACCTTAGGTTGTAGAATAATTTGGCGGTGATGTGGGTACAACGTGATGCCGCTAACTCCACGTAACGGCGCGGTCGGTCAAGTATTTTTATTCAAACGTCGCTGACGTAAACTTTTTATTTTATCGTTTTTACTTATGTTTAGTAAGTATTGTAAGTGAATATAAGTTTTGATAATATATGAAGTTATGTAACTTTCAATTATGTTTATTATAAATTATTTGGGAAGGGATATTGAAAAGCAGCATGCAAAGTTTAACGTAAGAATTTAACAATTAGAATATGATTGTACTATATTATGGTTTTTCTGCCATACCGCTACGATATGGACCTGTCTGCCGGAGCGGTGTCTTTCCTCATACCTACAACCTGGGAGTTTTAAACGTAATTTAAACAAGCTTGATAGCTCAGCGATAGTCCGCTTATCCTCTGGTATGGTGCCTCGCTGAGGGTGGTTTCGCGAGGTGAGTAGATTCAGCTTTACTGAGTACCTTTGGTGTCTCAGCGCAGCCACCCATATCGTTTTTTTTTCATAAAAAAGAGGCTATTCGCTTACGAAAATACTTTTAAATGTTCACTGATCACACACACATCTATTGACTCGTATTATGGCTCTTTGGTGTCGGGTGATGCTGCCATTGCTCAGTTAATGGATCAGTAAATTCAAATTATATTAACTGCGTGGATTACAAGCGCTACTAATTGATAGAATTATGCACGAGGTTCATGAAGAGATTATGGAAATTCTAATGCGATACCGTTCATGATGGATCGGCTGGATTGACGCGTGCACTGTTTATTAGCGTAGCCACTGGATTTTGTGCGCATTTTGCCAAGTTCTGACGAACGGGTCATACTTAATTTACTTTGATGGAACTAACGATGCTACATAAATACCTAAAAAATCCAATCCCTATATTGTTTGTATTCAAATCTCCCTACATCTCTTCGGAGTTGGAGGGTCTCCAAATTCAGGGATACTATGGGATCGTCGACGAGATGTACTGACGGTAGCGCCGAGTAGTCAGCTCTCTTCTTAATTCTCCCTTTCTTGATGCTCCAACGACACATATGAATAGCTTTTCACAATAAAGTGTGTGTGTGTGCTGTTTAGATTGATTTATAAATATTGTCGGAAATACTTTTTTTTAAAACTTGGTATTACATACAATTTTAATTTATATTACAATTTAATATTGAATTATCTACTTAACAAACAACCTCAGAAGGTATATGGAGACAGAAATTTCACGATGAAAGCTCATACTACTAATCTATTCACCACTTCACCTATACGACCTTACGGGTACATGCTTACACCACTTCGTCCTAGTACTTTATCGAGAACTCCAAATATCTGCCTAAATACAACCAACCGTAATCTAAACAGCGACTCTAAAGAGCTACTATACGGGTCCTTGTCGCACACAAGGGTTCAGAGGGAGCTCCCATTAGTAGTTGAAGGTGGGTTGAAATGCTTTTAGCGTCGGAAGTAGGGGCGGAGCCCGCGTATCATTCATTATTCAGGACGCATCAGCTCCAATTTTACTCGTACTCGCTCGCGGGAGAGGTGAGGGGCGGGGGACGGAGGGGCAAACGGTTCCACCTTCAGAGGCCAACGTGGATACGATTTCATTTGCTCTGACGGTGCGTTTTCTTAAATGTGTCACCTACATTTATTGCGATATATTTTTTTACGTCAGAGAAAGCAGGTAACATTCGTACAATTTTCATTCTAAGCCTTGTAATATATTTTTGTTTGCAAAAACCTGTTGAGATATTTACCAAAAGGTTAGAATTAAAAACATATTTTTAATAAGGAAGAATACGTTAAGGAAACATGTTTTCTAGTAATAGTACTCCCCGACTGCAAATACCTTTATATCAACATCCCAGAATTGCGGTGTTCGTCCTACACTAAAAACATTTTTGACTTTTTAGACCAATTTGTGTTACGTCGTGTTTTCAAATATTAATTTCATAACTTTTTGCAATTGACTATTATTTTAAAAGATGTGTTGTCCTTTTCGATAACAAGATTTTTTCGAGTATACCTAAATTTTATTTTGCCTGAGAATTTAATTTGTATAAAGGTTGGTTCTCTTAAGTTTAATGTCAACCACAAAAGGGTGCTCTGTTCAGTGCGGCAAGTGTTCCGGGTATATCGGTTGGAAATATGGGATTCAAGTTCTACAGAGCAAGATCCATGATAGTACCTGTGAAAAAGACTGAGTGATCCTGCAAGCCATTTGTGGTTCAGAGACTTCAAGCCAACGCGAACGCGTGTCACCCGCGCGGCACACGTAACCACTTCCACTGTATCAAACCACCCATAAAATGCGCGCTACACCACGCTATACCAGCAAAAATGGGCTATACCGCGGCAAACCCCAGTTCTAATTCCGCGAGACTGTGTCACCCGCGCGGCACACGTAACCACTTACACTGTATCAAACTACCCATAAAATGCGCGCTACACCACGCTATCCAGCACAAAAGTGCTATACCGCGGCAAACCCCAGTTCTAATTCCGCGAGACTGTGTCATCCGCGCGGCACACGTAACCACTCCCACTGTATTAACCACCCGTAAAATGCGCGTTACACCGCGCTATACAGCACAAAAGTGCTATACCGCGGCAAACCCCAGTTCTAATTCCGCGATACTGTGTCACCCGCGCGGCACAAGTAACCACGCCCACTGTATCAAACCACTCGTAACATGCGCGTGACACCGCGCTATACCAGCACAAACGTGCCATACCGCGGCAAACCCCAGTTCTAATTTCGTGCGACTGTGTTACGCGCGCGGCACGCGTAATTACTCCCACTGTATTAACCACCCGTAAAATGCGTGTTACACCGCGCTATACAGCACAAAGGTGCTATACCGCGGCAAACCCCAGTTCTAATTCCGCGAGACTGTGTCACCCGCGCGGCACACGTAACCACGTTACGTACCGCTCGCGCAACTTCACTTCTCGCTAATGACACAAACAGCCATTCGACTCCGTTTCTTTCTGGCTCGAGAGTTAGGGGGGGAAAGTTTCGGCTTGTATTTTGATGATATAACGAGTTCGGGGGATGAGAATGATACTATGAAAATGGTTTACATGTCCTTACGGAACGTTCTTACTTCTGTGCGGCCTTCTTTGGTTTATTAATAATGGCTTTGTTCGTTGTTAGTGGAGGACTTTTGAAATCGACGTTTGCATGATTATTGATCAGCTGATCATAATTATTAAACATGGTAAAGAAAATTAAAGACATTAAGGTGATAGTAATATGTTAAATAAAGGAATTGTTGCGTCATAAAAACTATTAAATAAACCAACAATAAAAACCAACTAAACAATTAATAGAGTTTATTTTGTGTTTATTGATTCAGAAAAGGAATAAATTAAATTAACGAATTGTAAGTTTGTTTATTTTGTAAGTATCTTGTTGAAAGCATTAATGTTTTAAATAATAAATTCATCATGTTATTTTCAATCTCACGCAAACTTCTATTATTACTTGTAAATTGTTAAATAAAGCCCTGTAATACAATGTTAAACGAATATGTTTCGATTGTTACTCTACATGCATTGCAATTTTAAGAAGAACGTTTGACGTTTAAAATGCATACACGTGTGAAATGTGTACTTAGAGCTGATAACGTATTTGATTTCAATGGAGAAGCCCTCACAAACAAAACCATTACACACCGTTTCTTAATGACGGAACCCCATAAGACAGCAACTATAAATCGAAAATCGAAAGCCAAACAGATACCAATGACAGTCTCATGGACGGTTCGATGTAAAAAAGCGCCAAGCTGAACCATTAAGTTGGCAACATCTCAACCGCGATTAGTAGTGTAGCGGAGGGGGCTGATTGCATCCATTACCGGCCGCGGGGACAGCGGCGGCATCCTGATGAGGATCCGAGCGGGGGGGAGCGGCCGGGATGTGTAGGGGGAGCGACGGGGGGGGGAGCGAGGGGGAGGGGGCGCTTTCCCTCGCGGATACTTAAAACTGAGCGGCTCTGTAAAATTTGTTTGGAAAATACATCGTAGAATAAGTTAACCCGCATGAATGTAATAAAAATACATGTGCAGAGCATGTGCACAAAAAATTACTTAGCTTCGCATGTTCTTACTTTTGAGTTCTTGTACCTTATTATGTTCTTTAAAGTATCATTTTTATGGCTTGATTTCACATTAATTATCTGACTTGTTTGTTTTGCTTATCTTAAAATATCTCGATTTTTAACGTATATTCTATGTTGATAATTTAATGTACTTAATCGATACGACATTACCGTTTTCTCATTCATTTGAGTTTCAGCGACATCTACATTTGAAGCACTGTAATCAAATTTTGAAAAAAAAAAAAGTTTTGGTCGTGATGTTTGTCGGAAGCAGGATTCGAACCTGCGACCTTTGGATTACATGCCCACTGCTAAGTAGTGAGTAGTAGGCATTTTTTCACTAGTGAGTAATGCGCATGTAATCCAATGGTTCGAATCCTGCTTCACGACCAAAGCCTTAATAATATTTTGAAAATCTGATTACAATGCTATATATGTAGATGTCGCTGAAACTCAAAATATTGATGTTATTTTAGTATGTTACAATGGCAATTGATGACCTGAAAAAGCACCACCTTCCTTGCTGGGCTGCCCTAAGACCTTGCGTATACGAACTCATCCTTACTGCCCCGACTCCAATCTCCCCCCGCCTCCCGGCCACTAATCCCCTACCTTCCCTTTAGAGAAATCCATAATGTTACGAGGCGTCGGTAAACAGGCGCCTTGTCGAGGTGTCGTCCCCGCCGCCCGCTCTGTGTCTACAAAGACATTGATCTGGAATCATCAAATGTCAGAAATGATGCTGGGTTCCTGTGAGTTGCCTGTCTGTCTTTAGAACCGACTAGTGCTAATTTTAAGACTATCTAGATGTAATATATACTTCTAACTGTGGTTGAACAGCGACCAATACATATTGATACATCTCACTGATTTCTCTGTCGAAAGAATCTCCAAACTTCTTACTCTTTTCTTTTTAGGGTTCCGTACCTAAAGGGTGAAAACGGAACCCTATTACTAAGCCTCCGCTGTCCGTCCGTCCGTCCGTCCGTCTGTCCGTCCGTCCGTCTGTCCGTCTGTCACAGGGCTATATCTCAGTAACCGTAACAGATAGACAGCTGAATTTTTCACAGAGTGTGTATTTATTTTGCCGCTATAACAACAAATAGGTAAGATTAAGAAATAATTCAAATTAAAGGGGGTCCCCATACAAAGAAAACGTGATTTTTTGTATACATTTTTTTACGATGGTACGGAACCCTTCATGTGCGAGTCCGACTCGCACATGGCCGGTTTTTTCTCTAACCTCTTCTTAGAGAGTAGTAACGTTTTTAAATATTATGGAGCATCACATCATATGATTTATTAATTTAGAGTTAATAGAGAATGAATAAAAAATTTTACCAAACAGAGCAAACATTTAGCGCAAAACCTTAGGTTTTGTTATGAATGTGTAATTGAATCAATTCATGGTTTAATTAATTGCAAAATATTAAACAAAACTGCATCAAGATATTTGAAATTAAAAAGAAGTATTTTATGATTTAGAACTAGAGAGGGTTTTTTTTTAAATTATAGTGAACGAGGCCTTGATAAGTGTGAATGAAGATATGTTTTGTCCTGTCTGCATTTCTAAACCATTTATCCGGTTGCAATGAAATTTTGGTGAGTTATTGTATACACGCCCGCGAATATTTCTGACCACATTTTACCTGGCTTCGCTCCGGTAAATGTCCAAAATAAAACTGACCCGAGAACAGCCGGAAACTTCCGCTAGTCTAGTTATTCAATCACAAAAATTATATCACAACCAATAAATTCGAAGTTTATTCTAGCCAGAATACTGGTAAGCAAAAATGGCAACCAGTGCCCGTGAACAATACCAAAGAATTGGCCACGCTGACTAATGCAAACCCATGATTTGCCATTTCAAAATATTTCTATCGCAAATTTAACGATTTGGTAGCCATTTGAAGTTATGGCGAGAACTTGCTCCTAAATCTTTTAATTATTCCGCCAATACCGCGGCGGCGATGTGACAAAGTTTGGAAGCGAGGAACTGTGAACTGAACTTTCTACCTTATTCGACCTAATTTCATTTTGATGGCAAATTTTATAATCCGAGCCGCTTTCCTCAATCAATTAAACTTAAGAATTTCTACTTTAAGGATGTAACGAAAAATTTAACGAAATTTAAATATGCTTAAAACGATACTGCAAAAACTGTAATTCATTAATGAAATCAAATAAGAAATAAAAAGGTACGCATAGCTTGTAAGGTTTAAGTAGTATTAAACTCACCAAAGTCGCAGGCAATTATCACTGGAACAAAAAATAGAATCACCAGTATAATGGAATTCGTGCGAAATATATTACTGAACAACACTCCTTTTAAATAATCTGTGTCTAACGGAAATAAATTTTGTATAATTTTTGACGGATAATTACGCTTCGAAAAACAAGTCACAACTAACATCCGCAATTCCTTATATCAGCTCAAAGTACTTTATAACACAGACTACATTTCAGAACAAGCAAAATGTCTGCTAGTTGAATCCTTAGCTCTATCTCTAGTAAAATATTACTTATTCGCACAGAGTAGGCTATTCAAAGAATTCAACCGCCTACCTACGCTACAGCTCCAAAGTGTTTTTACTTTCTTCGCTTTAATTGTTTTTTATAATTTGTTTAAAAGACATTTATAATTTAAAGATTACGTGAGTATTTCAACTTAGTGGATATATTTATTTTGTTGGCGAACATTATTGTACGGAAATAGGTCAAAAATATGTATCATAGATGTTTCCAAACCAATAAAGAATAGATAAATACAAGAAATAATCGGTACCTATTCTTATTTCCTTATCCGCGGCCAAGTTAATCTATCTGTGTTAGTGCAACTGACCCAAATGCAGGAAATTGATCTCGGCCTCGGAGCAGCGTCGGCTGGATCAAAGCCAATCCGAAGAGGTACCTAATTGGTAAGATGCATCTCAGGGGCTCTGCAGTGCAAGAGATTGATCCGTTCTAGAGACTAGTGGATTACTATCTTAAATTGAAATGTTTGCGTTCTTTCAGTAACATGCAGTGAATTGAAAGCAAGAAATATAAAATACTATTTACGTCTCGTTTTTTTTTTCGATAAACTTCCTGCGTTAGAATATTACTGACGATATTACTTGATTTGATACAATTTTATCTTAATCTTTAAGGGCCACCCGAATTTAATCTATAGTTATTTCTAGCTTCTGGTATGAAAATAAATCTTGTTAATTTATTATTTTTCATAGTAGTGAGTTTTTCTCAAACCATTAAACTCTTGTGGTCACTAAATATGGCAGTACTCTAAGGGATATTGTAATAATTTCAAATATTATTAATTGCAATTAAAAGCTATTTCTCAAAGCTCAAGAGTTTGGATAAGTGTTTTTCTTGGACTCTTGGTTTCCAGGCGGTCTCAAATAATAAGATTCTGGTTGGAAAGATGTGAATTAATTATGAATTTATAATTCAAGGTAACGAAAGAGAGATCCGAATTGAAGGTTTGAATACATTTTCCAATCATATGGGACTTGAGGCAAATCAACGATGTAAGAACAATTATAGTTTTAAAAGAAAACTACAATATAGGATTTATTTTGTAACATTGTAAGCGTTAAAGTTCTAAAACTATTCGAAACATACATTTTATATTTTGTATTCAATTTTTGATCTCGACCTTTATTTAAAACAAGTTAAATTAAATCTAAAATACCATTGTTTGACTTATGACTAGAGTCAAATTATTAAAATTAGATTTTCTTTAGAAATCACGATTCAAATACATTTATATATAAAATAGATTGTTCATTTGACCGCTCGATAAAAAAACTCTCGACAGCTGCAAATTTATAGCCAAAATGTCGAACACTTTAGAGGCTTAGAACGCTGCAATGAAAACTAAAATATTTCCATAATAGCAATTCAAAAGCTCGGCCGTCCACGTTCTTACCACCTGAAAGTACGAATATAAATGATTGAAAAGTTTCTATGCACCGTTCGACTTGAACCTGTCGGCAGGGATAAGCTTTCTGAATAAAAATTGCAAATCGAACTCGCCGATGTGTGAACACAAAAGCAACTCAATCCTCGAGTCCCCCGCTCCTGGCTCTGGCGCTCGGGGTTCGCAAGGAACGCTACGCTACGATACGTCACGCTACCGCACTCGTAACCGACGCTACGGATCTGTTTTTAATAAAAAAAACGCACCCATTCTGTGTGACCATTTCGTTTTACAGGACCCTAAGACACACTATAAAATATTTTCGTAAAGGGTACAACATTTTAGCTTAGTGAACTTGTGATATTTAGATGTAATTTGAACAGTCTTTGAGGCATTTTTAATTTGAGTATCTTTATTATTATTTTAAAAATTGTGATCATTTAGTAATTAGACATTGTTAAATTTCCATGTAATAATCAATTTATTCCTTGTTATGATTCACCAGCATTGTCCTAATTGTACAAATAGATGTTACTGATATGACATAAACTTATTGACATATTCAAGTGCACTGTTAAAGTGCCAAAGAGTAACAAACACAAATAATAAAATACAATATGTATGTACGGTTGAGTTGTAAATGGAGCTGCGGAGGCTTTTATATAGCTAGCAAAGATATGTTACGATGGAAAGTAAACGTTATTATATTGATACAATAAATGCAGCACTCTCTTAGGAGGCGCATTCCTCTCGTCATAGATACTCTCATAGAGGGCGCTTCAATATAAAAAATATGAATGAATTACAACACGTAATACAACCATTACGATAAGGAAAAATCCCGGTAATTATTAAAGGCGCTACGATATATTAACATCTGCTTCAAACGAATGTCCAGACAAAAAAAATACAGATAATAATGCTTGAATGCATGTAAGTGTCATTGTTGAACCTCAAATTATATAAAAACAAAGTTCTATCACGTTAAACTACTTTGACTAAATTACTTTGCTATTAAAATCTTCAGCAAATGTACCGATCCTTAATCTAAAAATGTTATATGCAACTGAATTGGTTATTGATTAAGAAAAAAATTTTTTTACGTTCCGCTTTTTTTATTTCAAAGTCTTTTGATATAAAATGGTCTTCAGGCAACAAACAAGATCGCATATTCTCGTGTACGTGAGTTATAGCTATCGAAAGCGTCTCTGAAAACCGTCAAGCGACATAACTTGCCCATAAACAACACCTATTGGAGTCACAGTGGAGAAAGCTGTGGTTTCGAAAATTGTCTGAAAATATATTACAACGCACAATTAAGAAAAATGTGTTGTTTTTTGTGTAATTTGAAGATGTAGATTATTTAATTTATGATATTTTTCAATAAAGGTTACGTCATAAAGAGGCATTTATTTTCAATAGTAAAGGTTAGTTTTAACGATAGGAAATGTAGAGATGCAGAAGTAATCATTCACTAAGCTTAGATTAGTTCACATCGTCATTATAATATGCATCTATGATATTGTCAATTTAAAAACGTCCCCATTTGAGAAAAAAATATGCAATATTCTTTGCTTTATAATCACTTTACATAATAAATATCTTTGGTGCCCAGCTAAGTTCTGGTGATTTTTTTTAAGATAAAAAATAGGCTATCTTTACTAGCGAACAAGTCTCATAATTTAATTGAAATCGGTTAGGTGGTTTCGATGATGGATCGAAAAAAGTGACACGTGATTTTCAAATATTGAGAGGTGAAATTGCGGGATATGTTATTTATATAGGAACTAAGAAAAATGGTTTGAAAAGATCTGAATCTCGACAACAGCGCCATCTATCATGTCCAACCATCTAGAACTCATTATCTAAGAACTATTCAGGTGATTCAGGTGATGATGAAAACTTATCCGTGCGCCAACCGTACATTATTATACTGTGCCGTAGTGGCGCGACACAGCGCACAACCCACCAACAATGCAGTCTACGACCCGACGGAAGATAACAGGAAGACGGTCGTTTGTTTGCAATCAATGCGGATGGCATCGCGCAAATATATCGATGTCCTCGTTCTAACGGACACTGCCTGGATGGGAGCGTCTTGTTGATTGAAGACCTCTTGATGGATAATATCAATATAGTGAAGCGGATGCACTGATGCGGACAAAATTAAATTTTCTTTTCCCAGTAAAGTTATTAACATAAGCGCCGATATGAAAATTTATTTTTCGAACAATAAGAAAATATCTTATGAAGTGAAATATTATTTATGGATTTTATAGGAAAAGATATGGATATTTATATGTCGAGTGTCGATATTGGACACAGGGTGGCTATGCTCAAGACAGTGGGCTGGTCACGTCAGCCGAAGAGATGACGACCGTTGGAGTAACCGTGTCCTACACTGGCGTGGACAGGAAAACGGAGTGTGGGAAGACCACCCGCCAGGTGGAACGACGACATCAAGTGCGTCGGCGGAAAGCAGTGGTTCCGTACCGCTGAGGGCCGGGAGGACTGGGACTGGAATCGGAGAGGCGTATGTACAACTGTGGATGCAAACTCGCTTACTGACTGACTGACATGGATATTTTCTTGTTACATCTAAAGCAAGTACGGCTGAATTATATTAGTCTTTGCAATTGCCCGTCTAGATTGTTAATAAATGAAGACAAGTATGTGTTGTTTACATAACATACACATTTCCAGCATTTTTCTTACTTCTATAATACAATAATTTTATTCAATGCCACTGCATTTTTAATTGTGCTTACGATATCGGGACATCCAAATCAACCCTTGGCCCTGAAGCAATTAACAATTTGTTTAAGAACTTACATAAGTGTTCTTGTCATTTAAACCTATGAATATGAAAAAGACGGCCAAGAGAAGTGAAGCTTTTACGCATTTTCGGACGTATCCATTCCATAATGGATTCCGCCGTAATGTTTATGTGGCGGCTAAGCGAGTTCATTTTAGAATGGACTTATCCAACCGCCGATGACGGTAACGGTTTTTCGTAGCTTACTTCCCAGGGGCCTATACTCTTCGCTTCAAAAAGTATAAAATGCTATAATATATTTACTTAACATTTATACAATAAACAATAATTTCTTTAGATATCGTTATACACAACAAAATACATATTGTGCTTATCGTTAAGCAAAAAGTTACTTAAATTTCGTGATTATATGCCAAAATAGTGCTAAAAATACTTCGCTCCAAAGGAACCTAATTATCCAATCTCATCTTAAGTTTTGGTCCTTCTCGCAAACTAACTTTATATGCGTAGTTACGCTAAGACGACTCTCATTAAATCCATTTAATAGTATGAAGAGGAAACTGTGACGGCACAGCGGCGATACCCCCCTTAAGGTTAATCGAAACGCTTGGTATTCAAAATCTAGACTTAAGTGAGCCTCTTGCTATTATATTGAGAAATAATGAACGTTTTATGCTTTAATTCTAGTTGTATTTAATTATAAATGTTTGACGATTCCAAGTGTTCCCTGCGTCCCAGAGGAGGATTCATAAATACAAATATCTTTTAACAAAATGTAGATGGCGCCATTATCTGAAAACTTAAAAAAAATATATTTTTATTTATAAGGCATCCATACCACATTGTAATCACACCCAGACTATTCCATAAAATATAATAGTATTGCCAAAACAAGGCTTAGTAACAAATGGATCATACAAATGAATCAAAGTATTTTTTAATGGGAATTTTTTGGGCATATACATTGTAATCAGAAAACCTGTCAAACACCCAAAGGCAGGAAGTACTGAATCGGATAAGCTAGATTATTTTTCAAAATTGGTACCGAATAAAAAAAATCATCAAAAATAACTGTAGGTAAATACTTGCACCTTCGGATAGGTATATATAGATACAATGAATTAGAAATACAGTATTTTAGCTGTTAGATAAAAACATATTTTGTCCTCATTTTGAAACGAAACAGGCCATCTGCGGCAGGCATGATAAAAACGTTTCATTTTATTATAAATCAAGTATTGTCATTGCAAATAATAAATATCACTGATATTCATTGGTTTGTATTTAATGTATTCTCAAATGTGAATTGCAAACCCATCTGTTCACTTTTCTTATCCCTATTCAACACTTGCATAAAGTTAGCTTCTCTTTCCTTACAATCATTTATCTATACCCTGAGCCATTGACGGTTTGCTCAGTCTCTTCTAAAGGTATCATCATGGACGTTGCTCTGCGGAACTTGCATCCCTCATTCCTCCCCATCCAAACTATATCTAAACCTCTTTCCCAGAGAATCAGAGAACTCCCTTGTAGATTTTATTAGGCTTTTGAGAACGAACCGTTATTCAAACTAATTTCCCTGCCGCACCGCCAGGATATGGAGCTGTTTGCCGGCGGTTGTCTTGCCTCAAACCTAGTGTAATGGAATGGATTTGAAATGTTAATTTTTTTAAAAGGAAGGATTTCTGAGGGACGCTGTGTGTGACGCCAGTTGTGACGTATGGTTAAGAAGAGAATGCCATCAGTCGGTGAGCGGGGCTGTGTCCTCAACCATACGTCACAACTACTTCTGTCTAACCCAAATCAAAACAAGATACATTAAATTAATGCACCATGTATTATGAATGATTAAATAATAGGTCGGGGAAAAAGTCTTTTCGCATTATAGTATGTATGAACTTGTAATAAAATCTCTTTGGCTATACTATTTGTATCTGGCTGGTTTTGGTATCATTGAAAGTTTAAATTTTAAAGAACATAATTCCAAATTCAAATTAGGAAAATGTGTGATTCTCATTTGTTTTTCGTACTGTCAAAATGAGTGAATCTAATGAAGAAATTCGATACATTTTAAAATTTTACTACAAAAAAGGTAAAAATGCAACGCAAGCCGCGAAAAAAATTTGCGATGTTTATGGACCTAGTGCAGTGTCTGTGAGAGTAGCACAAATTTGGTTTAAGCGTTTTCAATCCGGAAATTTTGATGTCAAAGATGCACGTCGCTCTGGTCGCCCTATTACGGATAAAATGGATGCCATTTTTGAAAAAGTGGAGCAAGATCGGCATATCAGTAGTTACGACGTAGCTGAAGAACTAGGAATTGACCAAAAAACAGTTTTGGCGCATTTGAAAAAAACTGGGTACACAAAAAAGCTCGATATTTGGGTACCTCACGAGCTCACTGAAAGAAACCTAATGAACCGTGTACTCATTTGTGATTCTTTATTACGACGTAATGAAACCGAACCATTTTTGAAGAAGCTGATAACTGGTGATGAAAAGTGGATCACGTACGACAAGAACGTGCGAAAAAGGTCGTGGTCAAAGGCCGGTCAAGCTTCACAGACTGTGGCGAAACCCGGGTTAACTCGCAACAAGGTGATGCTGTGTGTGTGGTGGGATTGTAAGGGCATTATTCATTATGAGCTGTTACCACCAGGCAGGACCATCGATTCTGAACTCTACTGCGAACAACTGATGAGATTAAAGCAAGAAGTTGAGAGAAAGCGGCCGGAATTAATCAACAGAAGGGGTGTGGTTTTTCATCATGATAACGCTAGACCTCACACATCTTTAGCCACTCAGCAAAAACTAAGAGAGTTTGGCTGGGAGGTGTTAATGCATCCGCCGGATAGTCCTGACCTTGCACCTTCAGATTTCCACCTGTTTAGGTCTCTTCAGAATTCTTTAGGCAGTGTCAGGTTAACATCACGAGAGGACTGCCAAAACCACTTGTCGCGGTATATTGATCAGAAGTCCCAATATTTCTATAGCAATGGGATCATGTCCCTACCTACAAGATGGCAAAAAGTTATCGAACAAAATGGTAACTACATACTTTAGTTAAATGTAAATAAACCATATTAAAAATGTTTTGAATTTTCTTAAAAAATGCGAAGAAACTTTTTCCCCAACCTAAATATACAAACTGAAACAACAACCAATGTTCTAGGTCCAGCATAAACACAAAAATATACGAGTAGGAAAGAAAAAAGTAGGTTCCTAATCGGGCCCCCTAATACGAACGACGACACTGAGAAGTGTTACGCGCACTGACTCTAAAGCCGGCAAAAAAAAAAAGGTTCGGTACGATACCACTGGGGTGATGATGTCTGGAGTACGTGGTTGGGCGGCGAATGGCGCCTGCCCCCCGCGTGGCGAAGTTTGAGCGGCTTGGTCCCCTCAAATGTGGACGCAACGCACCACAGGGCGAGTCGATGGAGGACCCCACTCGGACTCAGGGGTGATGGAGCGCCTGGAGCACGTGGTCGGGCGGCGAATGGCGCCTGCCCCCGCGCAGCGAAACTCGCGCGGCTCGGTGTCCCCACAGCGGTTGGCGGAGCCCACTCCAAGGAGCACGGGGTGGGCGCCGAAGACACGGAGTCAGCCCAAAGGCGGCGACGGCGAGACCCTGGGACGCGACTGGCGTTCCTCGCGGCGGTCGGCAGTCTGTCGCGGCGAGATGCCTTCGCGCCGTGACGGGCGAACAACAAGATGGCTGCCGTCGTGCTCCTCTTCCATTGGCTCTGTAGGATCGCCTGACATTCGCTAGGCGCGCGTGCATGAGGGAGACAGCATCCTTGAATTGCTGAGTAGTAAAAAGAGGCGGTTTTAATGTTCGTGGTTTGTTGTTTCTAGAAGAATTTTTACCGTTGGTTCCTTGAAACGTGTATTTTTCCATTATGTAGCTAACCATAAATATCCATTGTGGATATGCATAGGCACTGACATTGTTCTGAACGCTACCGTAAGTGTAGTTCAAGGAATATATGACATACAGATATTGATATTGCCTAAAAATGCAAATAATAAAGTAACGTTTGTTCTATAACCGTAATTTAAACAAGCTCGATAGCTCAGCGATAGTCCACAAATCCGCTGGTATGGTACCTTGTGGTTTTGCAAGGGTAGGTAGTTTTGGCTTCACCTTTTCATAAGTTTTTCATAAAAATTTAGAAATAACCATACATCCGAAAAAAAATGAATTTAGAGTTCACATAACTAAATAACTTTTAGTGTATACCACGTTCGCTTTTAAAACAATGTAATCTTTTTATTCTCCAATCGCCAGGTGCCAAAACCAAATTGCGTTTACCACAATGATAGGCCGAAAGTTTCGATCGCTGGGAGGCTCCCCTCAGCTGGTTGAGGATTACGCAGTCGCGACACGTTTTTCAAATTAGACTTTTGCATATTTAACGATTCGATTTGGAAATGTTTAATGGAGAGGAGAAAGCGCGGAGGCCTGCGGCGAACTTGGCGGTCGAGTGGGCGCCGGGAGTTGCTTCCGGTCTGAGCTTTTGTTTTCGAGTTGTCTGGAAATTTCAGTGTTTTCATACTTGTTTGAATTATTAAACCGTTCTTGTCTCGTTAGGTCGGTTCGGTGCGTCCTACTTTCTGATTATTTTTCTCATCGAACACTTCGATGCTTGAAATTGATTAGAGACAAACAGTTCATCATGTAAAATTTTATAAATCCAAAAGTAACGCAAAGATTTTTGTTAACTTCTTTTAAAAATATTGGTCGCTATTCTGTTTCTCAGAAAATAATGTGTTTTAATTTGGTACCCACACAGTGCAGTTACTAAATCCTAATCTATTGCTACGTAGGCAGGGGGACAATCAAAGGTCATTTTTTTTTTAAATAGTTGCACACCCACAATTTCATTACACGTCAATATGTTACCTCGACCAATGATCCAGAGATGCTCTTCTTCAACTAGGCCCAAGTTTTTTTTTACAATAACAACATTTCATAATCAGCGCGCCGTTCACAACTAACTAGCGCCATCTTGTTACCAAGGTCTGTCTGCGGGGAAATACTTATTTAACTTCGATATTTGTAATTGTGCTATTCCGTGGTGCATTCGCGCTCCGCGCTCGTAAAAGCTTTATTTATTTTAAGGTATGGAGGTTATAAACTTAAACAAATCATTGGACGAATGTTTTCTTTTTTATACAACTTTTGTATAACTGTTTGTTTATTAAATACGTCTAAGGTCCTCTTTCACAAAGTACTGATTACCTTAATCCGCACATTATAGGGCCTTTCTTACCATTTCGTAATCGATACCGGTACAAGATAATCAGCACTTTAGTAATAAAGGCCCTTTATTTGTCGATTAAAATAAATCGGCACTTAGTGACCAGGCTTAGTAGTTTAATAAGGCAGGATTGCAACAACTTCAATATAACGTGCAATATAAGGAAGGTCCTGGCATGGCACCTAGTTCCCATGTGGTGTGTTGGGCTAATACCATGACAGAAGGTGTGGTATTAGCCATCCATGTCCAGTCACATAAAAAAAAAACTTCGCTCAAGTAATTTACTGCTTAATGTATAAGACAGAGATCTCGGTCAGTTTGGAAGATTTGTCTTAATAATGTTATACCATTAAGCGTTAAAACTTGTTAGTGATGACGGTACAATTCACCCTAGGTCTTAATCAAATATAAAGATCGAAGCCTAAAATGCATTATCGTGTGACCACAGTTGGTTATACTGTATGAGGTGCCGGAGGAGTTATGGTATGTACATATCTTGGTTAAATCGGTACTAATAAAACTATGGGCTGAAAAACACACGGACGAATTGACAAAAATATGAGAGCGAAAATCTCCCGTTACAAAAATATGAGATTTCCCTGATTCAACTTTTCCCCAAAACGTCTTACACAAAACTTTTTATGAGTGAGATTTTCGCTGTTTGGTAATTAAATTGATTTATGTTCGGTCGTACCTCGGATAAAAACAATAGTCGCTGCGTATTGTAATAATGTGCGTAAGAATACGTCTTAAATAACCCGACAAGTTTTATATAAAAAAGTAACGGAGTTTTCGTAGATGTATTTTCACCAATCTTTATAATAATTCATCATTTAGTAGTAATTGTAAATTATACGTGATTTAACATTAATTGGAGAAAGCTACCCTGTCGAAATTTAAGTCAAAGGGAATGGAAAGTAGCTAAATTTAGGGTATTGGTCTGTAATTTTCATGTTTAAACCCGGACGGATAAACTAATGAGTAAAATTAGGGGAACAAAAGACGGCAGAATATTTGTAGCCAAACTTTAACTAACATTAACCTATGTAAATATCTATGTGTTAAGTTTAAGCGATTTAAGAGGTGAAATGTTTTACATTTGGCTAGGTAGATTACAATGCAACCTGACATGGATGGCTAATACCACACAACTACCGTTATGATATTAGCCCAATACACCACATTCCCGAATGAATCAGGTGCCATGCCAGAACGTTTCCTTTATGAGCACTGCTACGGTCCGACAGCTACGAGCAACTGCAAGGAAAACGCGGACAATTTTTCATTGTCGCTTCGACTATCACTTCATCCAATGCAATGGTACCTACCTACCTAGTATGGGAAGGGAACCTACAGTTTTGCATGGATTACAAACCATGGAGCAGCTCGCATTCGTGACTAAATGTACTTATCCAACTTAGAAAGATAAAGAAAGTGGTGCATGAACGGAGCGAGGATTTGAACCCAGACCTCTGGTATGCAAGGTAAGTCTACCGCGTCACTAGCGTATACAAACCAACTTTGAAGCTGTAATGCTTAATCATATTTTGAAATTAATCAGAAAAATGTTTGGTCCTACCACAAACATTAGTCCGAAGAATAATAGATATTGTTGAATAACCTCAAATTAATTAATTAACCTCGAATAACCTCGAGGTCCTTCAAGATAACCGCTATAAAAAACAAAACATTCCTTGGAATAAGCGACGTACCTGCTTAACACGAAAAAGTATATTTACACGTTCCAGTAGTATTTGTTAAAAATAAATATTTGCTGTTTGTTTTCTAAGGGCTCCTACCACCCGGCAAACCTTTCCGGCGCAGCCTCCTTATGCAAAAGACGCCGTTTCGAATCCCTAGCAGTTAGAGCCCATCGGATGGGATTATAGTATCTGGCGCGTCACGGCCGCGTCCATTCACCGACATCGTGAATCGTGCGCGACCGCTATAAATCTCCAGGCGTTTCCCCTGTTTTTGACGTTTATACTTCACGAGTGCACGCCTCTCGGCCTCGGCTATTGCGATTTGAGAGCGCCAGGGGAGCACTTCGGGAGAATTTGTCCTTTTTAGTGGGTACCTGTGTAGTAATGTTTCACGTTCAAACGGTGTCGATTCTTGGAATTCCGCGCACGGGAATCGGGAATCTTTCATTCGAGAAAACCGCTTTTATAGCGGTTATCAAAACAGTTTTCTAAACGGAACGATATCGGAGCACGGTATTTAAATGATTCAAGACATTCATTACAATTTTAAATCGCTTAAAAATCGTTAAAATATTCATACGAATTGAGAACCTCCTCCTTTTATCGAAGTCGGTTAATAAGAGCAGTTTTATCGTCTAAAATATTGCTTATTCCTGACCATATAGTTCCAATATACGTCGAGAACAAATGTTTAACATCAAAATGTTCTTGCGTATGTATTCATAATTTGTGGCATATGCTTGAATTCATTGACATTTTGCATCTTTTATGATGGAACATTATTGTTTCTCAACAATTCCTAATGGAAATTGTATTTGTATTTTTAACAGTAAAATTGACTTTGTTTGTTTTCTCTCTTTGCATTTGAGTGTATCAGGGGAGCAGTTTTAGGGAAATCTGCCCTTTCTACCACGTGTCGTTATGTTTAAACGCACAGATTTAGAAGGTTACCATGGTAAATCAACTCGCGGAAGAAAGGCTAGTAATTGATTAAATCTCACGTTTAGTTTCATTTCGCACCATGCAAAATGTCAGTGAAGATTCTTATGGTCTGTGCGTGGAGTTTGAGTTGGTGGCGTGAAGATAAGCTCGCAGCCTCATATTGAGTGTCGGTGTTTGAATGTCTCAGAAGTTGGAGATCGCGCGCGGCTAATGATGATAAAAGTTGGTCTTGTTTTACTTTACAAGTTGACTTCGTTCTCATGTAATGGTTAAATTAATGTATTGTTGCGAAGCGAAGGCTCACATGAAAGTCTAGAAAGATTAGGCACTTAAACACTTTATTATTTAGGTTCCAAGTATGGGCAACAAGATGGAACCTTATTTCATTTAGATTTTTTGAGCAAAGAATTGGCTTCTCAACCTGATAATTTATAGAAAGTTGTTCTATAAACTGCAAGATAAGGCTTGATAATACTTCTGTTTGGGACAAATGGCGGCATCATTTAAGATGAGAAATTTTGTGAAATACACCAGCACGTTTACGTCTACTTTTATAAATTGTATTCGAAATATTTACCCAATATACTTTATTGTTAAGGATGTATGTACGTTCAAATCAGTAAATCATAAATCTGTATCGTAAACTTTAAATAATAAACACCAAGAAACATCACACAAACATTTTAAAATGTATTTTAGGAGCACAAAAATGACCTTAAATAATTTTTCGTTGAGTGAGAAAATAAGAAATGAAATTATTGAAGAAATGGTTTTAGAATGAAATCATAAATTAAGCAGCGTCTACAAACCTAGTCAAAAGATGATAAGGTGGTCTCTCAGTTAACTCAAACGTTCGATCAATTGTAACAAAATGTGTGCAAGATTTATTAAAAACCTGATATCGCAAAATATTTAAATATTCGATAATCATTGAAATCCCTCAAGGATGCGAATTCATCAACCTAACCCAACCCAAGTTATTCATACATACGCGCATGGTTCCAGCCAGGCAAGATTGGTAATCGTTTCTAGAGTTTAGTATTTTAGGGGTACTTTTTGGGTTTTCCTTTACCAAAATAAACCCCGCGGAAAAAACCTACTTAATCTCTATCTGAAAAATCTACTCACTATCTGAAAAAAATAAATAAATTATGGAATACCTGATTAATTTTATTGTTGCCTAAAATATGTTTTTGTATAATAGGGCAGGATATAAAAAAGGAATACCTTGTGGTATTTGTCCTAAGACTTCATGTTCCATAATTTTTTTCTAATTTAATCATCTCAAATATTGTAAAGCCTGAAATATATTTTTACCGTACAAGTTTCAATAAATTCAGCCCTGCGCTCTGTTCCCGGTGCCGCAAAAAAATCTTTCCGAGGATCATTCTCAAGTTTTTCGCTTGCTTTAGACTTATTTTCGACGTTTAGTTGGGAATGTGAAAAACTTTTTTTAATGGTGACCGAAGTTTTGGGTCGCCATTCAAGGCAGCATTTCCCTCGGCTAGGCTAGAAGAACGAGAATTTAATTGACTGTGAGTGATTTTATCTGGGCTCTGTTCTGCTGTAATATTTGGAGTTGAGGAATGTTCTTAAAAAATCTAAAGTTCCACGAACGGAAAATAATGTTTGAATGTACAGTGGTGGATTTTGGGTTGCAAAAAGAAAATAATTAAGCTTACTGCATATCTTCCTGAGCAATACGTTTAGATTTTTAAAACATTGCGACACTAAAATACTGATCAAACGAGCTAAAAACTGCATGTGCGTAAAACTCACGCTACCTACTTAGGCGAATACGTGACAGTTATCAGTTTTAACGTAACAGTTTTTTACGCAGCTACGTATTATACTGAAATAGCTCATGCTAGGGGTACATGTTGTAAGAACTGACAAAGGGATTCGTTGTTCGTGGATCAGATTCCACGTTAATCTGTAGGGGCCTTACAGAGGATCGATGGCTAATATCACACGTCATGGTCTTAGCCCAAAACACCTCATGGCAAGGCACCTTCCTTTTATTGCACAGCTACATTGAACTGGATGGAAAACAAGGACTATTTTCCTTCGACCATCGTTCATTCACTGCGATGGGGCAACCTGGGCGAGATTGACCTTACCACCTACAGTACGGGAACCTAAATTTTAACGTGGAATCCGAACTACAAACGACATATCTTGTATTCTTTTAACGAGTCGGAATCCACACAGCTCAAATGATTGGCAGGCGACTGCGATTAAACTAATGATTCAATAACGTGAACCTTATCATTAACGTGGTATACACTCTCTGTATATACTTCTCGCTTGTTTGCGGCTGTAGTTCAACCGTTACAAATATTCAAACCGAAATGTGAGATTCCGATTCGAGTTTTTCGTCCGAGAGGCGCGGCACTCCGGCACTCGTCGCGGAGTGCGCAAGGAGCGGACCCTCCATCAAGTGTCGATCCGACACGACCCACTCGCGACAGTTGTGCATTTATCATGCCCGGGCCATCCCCTCGCGTCCGCTCGTCGGGAGTCGCGACGTTTTGTGGCGGAATATTAAAGCTGTTTGCATATTTTTGACGTTGTGACGAAGGGTCGATCGGCATCGAATGTGGAATCGTTCTCCAGGATATGATGTCATTCCATTATTCTTGTGAGCGACATATTTTGATTCGCGCTGCGATGCGTTGTTTTTTGTGAATCGTGGTATATGCGTAAGCCAGGACCTCACACAAGAGGTGTTGGACCATGCTCGTGGGTTTTTAAATGTTCACGGGGACGCAAAAACCAGGTGCTTCTTCACACCAAGTCAGGCCCCAGGTCGTATTTGGGGGAAAAACCTCGATTCATTCTATAATTTACCGACTCTATAGATAACTGATCTAGAGGATTATTTGGTTTTTAGGGTTCCGTACCCAAAGAAAAATGAAAGGTCAGTGACAAATGTATCTGAATAAGGATGAACATTTCCTTGAATTTCATGTCAGCTTAAACTTCTTTGATTTTTTTAAAGACAATTTTTACGTGAACAAAATTTCGGGTTCTTAGGAAATACTCTTAAATCGCTTAATTAAACCAAAGTTTAAATTAAATTATGTTTTACCTGTTTTTATAGACTTTACTTAAAGATTTCAATATATGATTAATCATATTTTTGAATAAAGACCAAATGAAAACACCACAATTATAAAAAATATCATTTCAAACATAACTTATATATACAAATATGCACTTTAGCTTTGGCAAAAAACCCCACTAAACTTATAAACGGACATATTTGGATGTATTGGATTCAGGATAATTTTACTATTCTGCCGCACGGTTGTAATGATCTAAAATATATTTTATTATCTAAGCAGGTTATCCAACCGGGAGTAGGGCTTTACTACCATTCAGCCGCAAGATTATAGAAATGTATTTTTTGGATTTTTTTAAAGGAAATCTGACATTATTTAATTATTTGTAGTTATAATGGCTAAAATATTTTTTATTACATTTTTAATTGTAATTCTATTTCGAATAGATAAAAAAAATAACAAAATAATCGTGATGATTCCAAACATAAAAGTCATGCCAAATTCAATCGATTTGAGAACTCTTAATATACTTGGCATACAACTTACAACTTATCTACGCTCACACCGTCACACACTTATCTGGATTTACTTTTATAATTTGAATTGTAATGGCTTTGAAATCATTGAATTTTGTTCAGTGCGCCCAAGTTAGGTTGGTTATCTTTACAGTGATTGATAAGATGTTAAAATGTACTTCTTTACAACTTCTTGTGTAGCTACAACGCTCGTGATAGATTTTGATTATACTTAGGCGGCAGGATTTGGTTTATCATAATCTCAGATAACGATACGGTGGTATGCCCGCGACTATTATGGCCAATTTACACGTTATAAAAATACTCAACACTGGAAGCATGATAAAAAGGTAATTATGATACTGTGTACGTACGTGTTGCATATAAATATGAAAACAAATTTGTTTCTTTTGGATTATTAAAGCCTGCGCAATCTTTTATTTCTGATTTCTATCAAATAAAATAACCTTAAAATTATTATTTTTTACGAAAAATACCATTCTGAAGTTCACCATTAATGAGATCTCTAACACACAGTCATCTATGTAATCCAATCCTTCAATATCTCAACATGAGCATCAGTAATGTTGTCGCGATGCTAAATAGTCCACCACTGAAAGCACTGGCTCCATTCCCAGACGGAGGCAGCGGCGGCGTCTCCTCAGGCTGCTCCGGCGCAGTCCTGCAGTGCGTGGCGCTGGGCCCAATGCAGGCCGCGTACGCCATGAGGTGGGGTATCTCATTCTGTTCGTACAGTCCCGAGAAGATGTGCTCGAAGGGGCCTCGAGCGAAAACGCCTACGTCGTCCGCGCCGTGCGTCTCAGAGTCTACTGGCACTTCAGCCGGATACTTGAATTCGGGGTCCACTGCAACAAACACATCTTCTTTTAATATCTGCGAAAAAGCTGCAATTTCTGAAGAGAAGTAAATGAATTTTAAAAATCATTGATTATAAAATGATTAAGCTTAATGCAATATCAACGTTAAATTATAAATTGTGTTTTTCTTTACTAGTTTACTTCATATTTTATTGCTGACAAACTCGTACTTACGATAGTTCAAAATAGAAACGTCTTCTCTTATGCCGTGCTCGGCGTGCGGTCTAAAGCCAGGTCCATTAGTGTAACTCAAGGTCATGTAGGGCACTCCGTCTTCTCCAATGTCATCGGATGGCCCAAGGACGTCCTTTCCTCTCGCCGCATAACCGTTGAATGTCATCACATGAGAGTGGTCTGAGGTTACAACAATAAGGGTGTCTTTTTCGTCGGTCATCGCAAGTGCTTTCTGAACAGCTTTATCGAATTCAACTGTTTCGTCAAGAGCCAGTTGAACTTGTGTGTCGTGGTGAGCATGATCGATGCGGCCACCTGGAATGTGTGTTACGTAAACAATCTTGGCAAACCATTTGGCTTCACGTTGTATGTTTTAGTATGTTTGTGTGAAACTAACGAATATTTAGTTATATTAAAAGAACAAAGAGATTAACCATCACGACGTCATTAGAGAAAAAGGGTTACTTGTGGCATTTTAAACCAAGTCACTCAAATTGAAAATTTTGACGACTGATTTGGAGAAAACGTACCCTAGCAGAACGGTACCATGCGTTCGAAATGAATTTCCTCTTTCTTTGTAATTTGAGATTTAGGAACGAACATTGCTTATTATTAAGTATGTAATGTAATACAAATGGACAATCTTCATTGCCGGTTCATAGTCCGACTGGAATTAGTATGTAAGGAAGTAAGTTTTACGTGGAACTCGAGCGTTCCTTCAACGGTGGGAAATGGTCACCGATCCAGAATCTCACTGGATGCCATAGGCTAATGTAGCTCACCAACATTATTAGAAACCTACGTTATTGATTTGTCTGTCCGGGTATAACAGGTTAAACTAAGGTAATAACCTTGCTTCTGGGATGCGGTTTAAGGGGTAAAAATATAGATATTATATGATATGTTAGGCAGCTTTGTAAAATTTTGAAAAAAAAAAAATGTTTGAATACTAAAATAAACAAACCTTCAACAAACAAGAAATATCCATTTTCTGATTTCTGGAGCATTTTTAGAGCAACTTCTGTCAGTTCTTCGAGGGTAGGTTCTGTGACCGGATTCGTCAACAAGTTGTACATAAGATGATTTCCTTCGAACAATCCCAGCAAGTAGTCCGTATTTGCGATGTCCACATTAAGCAGTTGTTCTCGGTTCCACACGTAGCTATTAGAAACGTTTATAGCATTCTTGCTAACTTGCCATTCTTCTCTAAGATCGCGACCATCCAAACGATATCCGCGAGTTCCCTCCTCATCCAATTGCTCTTGGCTTATCAAGCTTCTTCGCCCCCCACCAAGGATTACCTGAAGACAATATATTATAATGTACATGAGAAATGAATTAAAGTTATCTGAATAGTTGGTTATTTGTATGTCTCAGTTGCGGCTTACTTATTAATAACGTGAAGATTGATATCTCGTCGTCCCCCTAGTACAATATGTGAAAACCTCAAACCTTGAATTGATTTCCGGGGTAATCATGGACTAGCTGGTGTGCGATATCGGTGCAAACTGTGGGGTCATGTCCAGCCTCCACTACGTTATAGTCGCTTTCCCAGTTACGATCCGCAATATGTGCGTATGTACCGGAGGGGGATGCATGGGTTATTCGTGTGTTCGTGACAATACCTGGAATGATGCAAAGGTGACTTTAGTATTTTGTGCAAAGCTCTAAAAAAAATTTCCTTCCAACGCAACCAAATGATTATTCTAAAGCAAATAAATCATTGGGTTGAGTTGGTTAATGTTAGATTGGGTATTATTTTTATAAAAATCGTATGTTGGTACAAGATTGTCACAGCGAATAAATTGAAGGTCAATTGTCTGACCTTAAAATATTAAATTAAATTTTTTTATGACTGTTTCTACTTGCCCGCTTCTTTTCCAGCCTCCAGGGCCCAAGCGGCTATGGAAGGTGTGTGGTAATCGGTGTTAGTTTGTGCCTGGCAGTCCCGGCGCTGTACCTCCGCCGAAACGCCGGTAGTCCCGTAGTTGTTCTTGACACCGCACAGGTATGCTGTAGCCGTACACGCTGAGTCTGGGATTTGCTGATTGACGCAATATGTCTGAAAAGAATGCCACTATTAAACAAAAGAAGGAGCTTCCTTGACAAAGGAGTATTCAACCACGACATAATGTGTGGTTTGTTTGAAGGATTTACAATATTTTATTTTTATAGATCACCTTGGATAATCCAACGTAGGGGAACTTTTCGAAAGAAAGCTGTTCCTCTTCCCCAGTTCTGCCATTTCTTTGTCCCTTATATGCTCTCGCAGCTGCCAGAGTCTGAATGGACATTCCGTCACCGAGGAACATTATAATGTTCTTTGCAACATTGGTATTCTTGTTGTTTACTTTCTCCAAGCGATTCCCCAAGGATTCCTGCGCATTATTGACCCAGTAGCTACTTGGCAGTTCATTAATATTTCGAACTGTCGCTTCCCTGAGATTTGGGTGGTAGTGTTTTTCTCCTGAAAATAAATAATTTAACTATCACATTTTATCATGTTTTGTGGGTTTTTTTTCAATGTCAGCTCAAATGTATTTAAATTAAATATATCTTATCAATGTACAAGATAAACTGTTGATATCCATTGAACTGAAGAGGTCGTATCAGTTGTAATAGATATTCAATATTTGAAGAAATCATAAATCTTCTGTTCTTGTTAAATACTCAGTTTAGTAAATTAAAGATTGTAATCGTGTGTAACTTTACTTAAAAATGTTTCGCCCAGATTTGTTTCAATTAGGCCTTATGTAATGCCATCTCTTAATGCGTATACAATATATATTTTGGTTTTACTGGAGCAGTCGGAATAAAAAAAACAAAGATCAATGAACAAGAAAATAGTTCAGCTACATTTTTACCACAACGTCTTGTTTTCTATTTTTCTTGTCCTACCTTAATTACATTCCTAATCTTGTTTAGCAATATCATTTAATTTTTTTTCTTTGAATGTGATTATGAAACCCTGGTTTGAAACATGTGGTAGATTTTGGTAAAAAAAAAAACAGATATCAGTGGAGAATCATCATTGGATAATTTATACACATTGTTTTTGCATAAAAGCAAAGATAAGAGGCTTTGTGGGATAAGGAATTTACCGAACAAAGATAAAAAATGGTTTTATAACATTGTAAAAATATTAAATATTTTAAATATATTGAGTAAATATGCACAGTATTTTGAGATCATAAAAAACGAATAGAGAAATTAGTTTTGGGGGAGAACATTCCAAAACGTGTGATAATATTATTATTATAGTGATTTTTTTTTTCTTGAAAACTATAAATGTGTTTGAAGCAAAATTACACATATATATAAGGTAACATGCTCTGGTTATACCGCATTACGCTTTATCATCCGAGTCTTTCCCTCCAGGTAAATAGCGTCTTGTTGTGAATGTTTATGTATGGTTTAGGAAACAAATACGTTAGTTTATTTTTCTTTAGGATGGAAGGGAGAACTTGCAAATACTTTTACCAATGCAATCTTTGCATATTTGGTACCTTCAGCCTGATGTCCGAGCACACAAGCTGCGCTTATGAACAGCGATGCCGCCACCAATAGTCTCTGCATCGTGACGGCTTCAGAACTACGACTGGCGAAATTGTTCGCAAAACACTATTTAAGTAAAAGGATTGATACTAAGCGTAGCCGCTGGATGATAAGCCATCAATGTTTCTGTAATTTATTCAGTTTACGATAACAACAATCGAATCAAAAAGATTAGCACAACAATGCTCAGGCTTGTTCAATGAAAATAATGTATTTACTTACGCCACCATCTTGTCTACTCCTGTGTGTGTAATTTTGACAGCTGCTTTGTTAAATGCATAATAACGTTGAAGAAACGTTAGTCAGAACGTTTTTACTTCTCTCCCTTGTCCATTTCAATAGCATAATGCTTGTTTAATTACGCCTTTTTATTTTAGAGTGACTCTGCTCGATAATTAATCATGTAATAATGTATAATTGTAATAAAAATATAATGAACACTAACAATAAATACACAACCATGTTATTAAATGTGATTTCAATAAGCATTTTACTCACTGCAAAAGTCAAGATGCTAAATATAATGCATCGCCTCTAAGTTTCAAAGCTTTATAGATGTCATAACCGCCTAACCTTAATAAAATAAATTAAAATTCATTGAATCTTAATAGTTTAGCAATTTTCCTCATACGCAAAGGCGAAAACCTCCAAAATTCAACAACAAATGATAATATTATTCAAATAGTTGCTAACAAATTACCTATCACAGTTAAATTGTATGTCGACTCCTCACATCTAAAATCACTACATCACAACATATTCAAAATCCCCCACTGCGTTTGTCTGTCTGCCTGAACGCGATAAACTCAAAAACTACCGAACGGATTTTCATACGGTTTCACCAATGAACGGAGTGATTCAATAAGAAGGTCTATGTGCATGAATCATTAATATTTTGTGTAAATTGGTTGAAATATGATGAGAAATGAAATATAATGAGGGCTTCTCTTATATCTGAAACATAAAATGTTGTTTATTATTGAGTAAAAAATACTGAGTGCAAAACAAACTGTGGAAATTATATATGTAGTGTTTTTATTAAGTGTTCTCATTTTGTGTTAAATGTAATTAATAAAAAATCCTTTTGTTAGCTATGAGCTGCCAAAGTTTTAAAATTTCGAGAGGGTCTTGCTTGATAACTATTTGGCGCGTGACGTCACGATATACAACTAGTTACCGCGTCTACACACCGTTAGGTACATTTTCGCCGGAATTAAATTATTTAAAATTTGGACGATAGGGTCGAGGATAAAAGCAACCAAAGATAATAAAAAAATGCTAAACTTATTCTTTTAGATCTTCTCATCAAACGTGCACAAAATAAATCATTTTCAAGAAAATAAGACATGTTTAAAATAAATGGCATGGGGTCCTCATGTAGAAGTTCCATTTTCAAACGGTTATTATTAATTAAAGATTATCTTGCATGGCCTGTAAATTTGCGAACAAATAACACAATTTTCACAAATATTGTACAGTAAGTCGCTCGTGTTTAGTTGTTTTTGCGTGAACATCTTTTTTTGAATGGGGCCAATCTGACAACTTTCCAAATATAGCTTCTTAATGGGGTGTTTTCTTTAAACCACTCAGATTTTATCGGTTTGGAAGGGCGTGGAGCAAAAGTGACGTAAAGTAACAGTAACAGATTCACAATTTCATCAAAAATAGGGCTAGCTATACAGTTCTGTCTATCTGGGTATTTAAAACTTAAAAATAATTATTTATTATATGTAAAGGTTTTCAAAATTATTATTGTTACAACTTTTCCATTAAAACACATTTACTGAAAACTATATATACATATCAATGTGCATGGTACCCATGGTCAGAATTAGTCCAATTGAGGTTGGTATTAAACAATTATTTATTTCTCGTAGTGCTACCACACAATGAACTAATCTATAAATTTTTTTCTCACAAAATATTAGAACCAATCTGTATTGATACCATGAATTGTAACATTGTGAAATATTTAGAATTGTACATACCATTTTTATTATGATTCGTACGAAACATAAAATTAATCGTCAAAATATAATATCTAAAAATATAAATATAAATATCAGTCAACTAATTATACGAACAACCTAATAAATATCGAAAATATAGCTACACTGGCAAGTGGTAAACTAATCATAATGGTAGCAGATGTATTTGTATTTGTATTTGTATTTGTACATATAAATCAGCCTTTGGAACACATAAGGAACACTTGGAGTCGTCAAAATCTATTCCATGGATGAGGTGCAGGCGACCTCGCCAGGGCCGATGCAGGCGGCGTACGCCATGAGGTGAGGGATGGCGTTCTGCTCGTAGAGGCCGCTGAAGATGTGCTCGTAGGGGCCTCGCGCAAACACGGCCACATCGTCTCCGGCATGAGTCTCCGATGACAGGGGAACTTCTGCTGGGTATTCAATCTCGATGTCCTCTGTAAGGTAAATCACGTTAAAATCCATAACTGTGATAAATTGGAGGATTCTTTGTAGAATCTTCGATGCGAAACTTGATAACTTTAAAATTATCTAGTAGGTGATCATGAGTCTTCCTAGTCCATGATTAAACACATTGTTATCAATTTTATCATCATTCAGATTTCAATCCTACCATCGTATGATTTGCTGGAAATAAGCCAATTAATAACAATAAGCAATGCAAATTACGATGGTTCATTATTGACACATCCGCCCGAATACCAGAAGACGAGTGTCATCTGAACCCAGGACCGTTAGTGTAGCTCAAGGCCATGTACGGCATGCCATCGGATCCGTAATCATCGGAAAAAAATATCCTTCCCTCTGGATGAGTAACCATTAAAGGCCATCACATGTGAGTGATCTGACGAGTCAACAATTAGGGTGTCTTCTTCGCTTGTTATGCCCACTGCCCTTTGGACTGCTTTATGGAATTCTACGGTTTCATCGAGCGCTCGATAGGCCTTAGTGTCGTGATGCGCATGATATATTCGGCCGCCTGCAATATCAAGTTAAAAGTTAAACTTTATCAAGATAATAAAAGTTGGAAGATTAAATCAGCATTATAAGAAATTTAACTATTAGTAGTAAATACCCTTCACGTTATTATAGAGCTTGGCGACGTTCGTTTAGGCATCCTGAACTGGTGTGATTCATTTTATAATACACAATCTACTTCTGAAAATAATATCTGAGTTGCGCAAAGGACAATTTCATTAAATTTTGATGACCTCGAATCCTCGGTTAAGCGAGTACAGAATGGATGGTGTACCACCATATGTGCCTAAGTATGCATTGTTCCGACTATTTTTTATTATTATCGAATAAGTAAATTTAACGATAGTAAACAATAACTTTTGTATTGTTAAACAGATAATGAATTTGAGTTGAGTAACAAATCTGCCACTCTTGTTAGGAATGACCAGTCAAACTTCACCATCGTGTTGTCAAAAAATATATTTTTATAGTTTAAAATGATTGTTACTATACCTTCAACAAACAAGAAAAAACCAAGTAAGACAGTAATCGCAGCTTCGGTCAGTTCATCTAGCCTAGCCATTTTTGGTCACGATAAGGTCAATGGCTGAATCTGGGTTCATATGTTAGAGACCAACCCTCTGATGCTAAATATGTCGGTCTGCCTGCGCCAAGTGGTTGCGTTATATAGATTGGCTATATAAAATAGATGTTGGTATGTACTTATTGATAAATATACTGACTGTCTATAAACATTAATACCTATTAATTATGCAACAATAACCAGTCGGGTTTTTAACTTAAATACTTTAATATACCTAAAGTTATATCTGTAACCTAAATCGCATATAACTACGAAATGCAACCAAATATTTGTTCAGTTTTGGCATTGCTAAGCAAGTATGTACTGATACTTTCATGCTTCGTTATTTGCCGCCATTTACCTTGTCATATATTTTTTTTGTCACCCTAATTTTTTTTTAGGCCCCATATCTACGTAGCGCCACCACTTGGCGCAGGCAGACTAACACATTTAGCTTCAGAGGGTTGATCTTTATCCCGTGAACCCAGTTTTGGCCATTTATTTTATCGTTACTATTTTTGTCGCGACCTCCTAGTCTATTCTGTGTGTTCGACATCACGTACCGTACTCGAGATGGTCCGTACGGAAGAGCACAATTAGATAGTCAATATAGGAAAGATCCTCGTTGATAAACTGATCTCTGTTCCATACGTAGCTGTTACTGGCATTTTTTGCTATTTTGCAAACCTTCTATTCTTCAATTAGATTACGATCATCAACTCCGTATCCCGAAATGCCTTGTTCGTCGACGTCGGTTTGTCGACCTTGTTTGTCATAAATTGGTTTCTTCCTCCGCCTAGAATTTCCTGTGCAACGATATGGAATATTTAATTCATCTTGCACGATTTAAAGTTCCTGGCTTTAAGCTAGTACGTATGTTACACATTCCCGAAGGCATAGATGATAGAGCGCCATACGGTTCGATAACAGCACACGTATTTAGCTTCATCTACAGATATAAATTTTTTCATACATGATCTACGTTCACGGATGCTACGTACCCGACCTTTACGAAGTATTACATCGACTCGGTCGCGGTAAGTTCTTCTAGGCCACCCGGGTATGACGCCCGCTCACCTATGCTCTAAAAATTTGTTTCGTCACTCATTCGTTCCATATGTCCAAACCGTCTTACCAATCCCTTCTCGATTCTCGTCACATTATTGTTTTAATCGATACTCTGCTTTCCTACCTCCGCGTCGTTCTCGTAGTGGCGTTCAGCGACGTGCGCATACGCAGCCGACGGCGACGCATGCGTAATGCGCGTTTTGGTCACCACGCCTGGAGAGTTGTGTCCGGAATATATTATAATTTCCAAAAGTAGTCAAAAACCTTTAGGATAAAAAAATTTTTTACATACATTTTTGTAATAATTATGGTGATCAATTATTTATTGCATCGTGCCTTGATCTTGGAAAGCATAGTAATTTAAATTTTCAAAACAATGAAACCAACCAAATAGCACAAAACCGAGGCCACGTATGTATGACAAGTTAATTCAGCTCGACGTCAGTCCAAAACGACATTGACCCGAGCGGAGCCGGGTACCGCTGCTAGTTAAATAATAAAAATAAAATTATTTAAACAAGTTCGGCAAAACACGAATTCACTTATCAGCTATAAGCTGCCAGTGATATTAATAACAACAGTTATAATAATAACAAATAATTTAATTAGGTAAATTTATTAACCATGAATAAATATGTATAAATTTATCAAATAAAAAGCTGATTCAATGAAAACGATTCACAATTTCGCCTGATTCAATTAGATTTCTTCTTCAGCGCTCGCTCACGTCCGCAGCCCACCTGCAGTCTGCAGCGCGATGAAAGCTGCCGATAATTTTAATGCATCCGCTCGCTCCGGATATTTCAAATCGTAGCACCGACCTTTTGAAAACTTTACCTACCGAGATTTAGCTTCTGCATTGGAGACGTAACGAAAAAACCTCACATGTACCGCATCAATATTTGTTTTCTAAAATGAAAACAAGGAACTGTGGTTTCTATCATTCCAGTATCCAGAATATTTTATCGACAAAAAGATTAAAGTAAACATGACAACATATAGGAAAAGATAACATCAATGCAATTATTATCAAAAGTTCACATAGTTGTGGGTGGTGATAGTGCTGCCGGACTAGGCTCTGCCCGTATCCCGGCTAGTTGAGTCATTCAGGGACAGTGTGTGTATTAAGTCATCTTGTGCTGTGTGAACCGAACCATCTCTTCTACTTAGAACGTAATTATAAGAAAGCAAAATCAAACTCAGAAAGCAAAAACTAAATCATTTGTTTGTCCTTCCCAAGGCTTCTCGCAGATCAGAAATACCTCGTACTAACTGATAATCATAGATTTGGTTTGGTTCGGGTCAACTCTTTTCGCAAAAAATGATGATTGTTAGATGCGATGGCTGGACCCGGCGTAATGCTCGTGAACGGGTGCTGTTTGTAGGGACTGGTCTTCTCCCATTGGCAACATGTTTTATGGCGGACATAATCTTTGAAAAACAAACTCGAGGACTGGAGAAAAATTGGAGAGGTGTATGTCCAGCAGTGGACGCAAACTCGCTGACTGACTGACTGTCATAAATTGTTTTTCACACTACCGAGTATATGACATTAAAGTCGTATGTCTGTAAGCAATGGCAAACGCTTCTGTAACAGTAGACGTTGGAAAAAAATTCAATGAAATGTCATTTAATCGCGATTATATGATTAAATATGACAAAGCTCTTATTTTTAGTTCGTCTGTGGGTTGTACATTTTTTAGATGACATTTTTTTTTTATTTACTGAAGAGAAAATATAATAAGACAATTGATTTTTGTTGATTTATTGGAAAACTTACGGCTTATTTACAATTAATATACAAAAATGGACAATGTAATTATCGAAGGCCAAAAACATGTTTTCACAAATACAATTTATAATTGAGGTAACTGACAGTATTTTTATTCAAATAAACAGAATAAAAATAATGTTTTCGTTTCTTAAAACAAATTCGTCAGTCATTCATACTCGTAACACGTCTGATATCATAATCAATTTCCGATGTCACTAGTTTTTTTGCAAATACCTGCTTACATAAGTAAGTAAATAAAAGTGTACTCTTTCCTGTTGATACACTGTGCGTCACAACTCAATATCATCCATAAAAAAATAAAACACCCGATTAGTTAAATAATTCGCCGAGACTGGCGGCGACGGCGAGTCCTGCCCGCAGACAGCGCAACTGTTCCAAATTATCCTCCTTGTCCTGCGAGTAATTACATTTGCATTTATTTAGGCGATGGCCCCGAGGCCTACGCTCAAAGGACGAGCGACGACGCTCGGTGATTATAGTCGGATGCCCATTAGCTCAGCTCTATGTATTTTGAATTGTCGTGCTCTCAACTAGAAGTTTTAGACAATGAAAAGCATTGAGTATTCACCTTTTTTTAAGTGATTTTATAAGCTCAACACACCGCATTCCCGAAGGAATTAAGGCTGCATTGAATTGAATGAAAAAAAAACACGGACAATATTTCGGTGCCGTTTCGATCATCTTTTTATCTAATGCAACCTAACCTAACCTAACCTAACCTAACCTAACCCAACCTGGGCGGACTTGCCCCTACCACCTAGTAGGGAAAGGGGACACACAATGTTAAGTGTATTTTGAACCATGAAACAGCTCGCATTCGTAACAAAATGCACTTATCTATCTCAGAAAGAGAAGGACAGTGGTTCATAAACGGGCGGGGATTCGAACCTATGTCCTCTGGTATGGAAGGCAATTCCACGCGACCCTAAGCTAAAAGCCACTCAAATGATCATTAAACCAACTTACAACGTTACGAATTTCTTCTTGAGTTTTTCAGAACCGGTTCCAGTGCATCCCGCTTATTAGATTTCCGAGGGACACAATACTTCGTGGGACACAATAGGAAGACGACAGCACCAATAAAACCAATCAAACTGGTTATAGGTTTTCTTTTTATTTTAGTACGTTAGGTATGTACCTTAGGTTTCTTAGATATTAATAACATTAACATCACTATTTAGGTCATCGAGTAAACATAATATTTAACGTATTTTAAATGCACTAGCTTATTTCCTTACGGTGATCTCTGAAATGGGGTTGTCTGTATCGGGCATGCAACTGCAGAGGATACTATGTAACTACATTATATTACATTTATAATAGAAACATCAATCGAACGAAAATTATTTGATCTTGCAAGCAAAACGAAATACGCCTATGTGCAATGCGAAACTTGTCACTAACATAAAAAGGAAATTATGCAAAATTATTTTAAGCCCTTGAAATAACTTCTAAAAAATGTTTGTGTTATCTCATAACGCTAACGCTCAAAAGTGGAGTTATCTATTAGCGAACTTAGACTTCTGTATTGCATTATCTAACGCAGTAAAGCAAGCCATACAAACCCTTGCACGCACGCAAACTTTAATTTAAGTTATAGCGTTGTTTGCGGCTGTTAATTCTTCGATGTGTGGGTATTTCACGTGAAGTCCGAACTACGGCCAATCTAAGCGTTCGAATGGTCGGTTTTGCTACTCAAACATATTTCATGTAACTGGAGATGGATGGCTAACAGCACACCTACTGTCATGCCTTCTAAAACTTTTTTGTATTTGACCTTTTCAAATCTTAGGTCGAAATTCGAGGCACGCACTACCACACTAATTAGGCTTTGATAAAGACAAAATTATCTTTTTAAGTAACCGTCACTCTACTATGTACTTGCTGTAATTAATGGGTATGAATGCAATTTCCTTATGAATTTGTATGTGGCCGTTTTTGAAGACGCTTACACGTAAAAAACAATTTAGGAATATTAATCGACTATAATTGTTCCCCAAAAAAAAGTGAATGCAGTTTTATTTGTGAAAGAAATTTAAAAATAATTTTGATGAAAAATATAATTATTAATTATTGAGTGTAGAAAAAAACCAGCAGTAAAATATTTTTTGCAACAGGTAGTAATTTGTTAAAAAAAATATAATTTATAAGTTAGTAAACATTTATACATTTACATAAAGCTCATAAGCATTTCTGAGTCTCATACGTAATGAATATTTAAATCCATATTAACTTGTAGGTATATCATGTCCGGGAGCCATCATTGAAGTCTTGGGATATAATTATAAGTAAATATTAACTTATTAATATTAATACTAATTGAGAATACGTTACGTAGTTTTGGCCAAAGTCGTTACCTAGCAAATTCAGAGCCGCAACAATCTGACGTTGGCGGCCGCGCGGTAAGCTACGAAGCTACGAAGAACTCATCCAAGGGATAGGAGGCGTACCTCCTGGACCTCCCACGTTGCCATTATAAGTGGACCTGCTATGACTAGTACATCAAAATGAACGAGACGAGCTATATTCCCAATGAATCGTTTGAGCGTACTGGAACGCACATTATTGCACCAGAACATGGACTTTGTAGAAAGTGGATCTGCAAAGAACTAGTTTTTCTGTTTCAACACTTCCCTAGCCATGAAATTATATGTCTATCACATTATATGAGCGGCCTTCATAGCAGAGGTCATAGATTCAATCCTCGCCTCGTTCATGCACCATTTTTTTCTCTTTCTGAGATCTAGTTTGAAATCCATGTAAGACTCTAGGTCCCCTTTCCCTAAATTTTCACCGGGTTTAAGCCCGCCTGGGTTGATACTACCGAATGGGATGAAAAGGTAGTCGATGCGACAAGGAAAAAAAATCCATGTTTCCCATCCAGTTTAATGTAGGTGCTCAAAAGAGAAGGTTCTTGCATGGTACCTAATTTCTTCTTGGGCTAACATCATGACGGATGGTGTGATACTTATTAGCCATCCATTTCCAGTGACGTCAAAAAACGTTCTAATTCATTTTGTAAAAAAAACTTTTGTTTTTGAAAAGAATAAATTAACAGATCTGAATTGTTTGTGCCTTTTTCATTTTATGTGAAGCGGAGAGCAGCCCTATTTTTTTTATTGAACTCAATATGGATTACTTATATCAAATCTATCTATGTATGAACACAACGCATGGGAAACAGTTGCCATGCCTGGACGTGCCTAACGTCCTATTGTTCATTGGCTATGACGCTAAATATTTCTACAACGAAAGCCACATTTTAAGTTCTGTATTTGGTTCGTGTAGCGGCACAAAATGTTTTCCTTGTCAGATGTAAGCAAAGAGCCGCCAAGATGTCAACGTAAGTAGCACCCCAAGCAAGAGTCCGACCCTTGATAGCGGTAGGGTCATCCCACTGGGATGTTGCCCGTCATCTCTTATTAAAATTTTATTAATTCACTTTCGGCTTCGATATTTGAGAAAAAGTCCTGTTTAATTAGAGCTTGATAACCTTTCGAAATAAGTGACATAAATGTTCTGTGAGCTAAAATTATTACAGGTAAGTATAAAGTTATAAAAACTCTTTTAACTTTTTTTTAATGTAGTCGTCACCAAAATATCATTTGGCATCAGACATTAGAGCCAGCCTAACCTTAGCAATATGGTTTTAAACCACCGATTTCTTCAATTAATGTTTCCTTGCTTTAAGGTTGTTGAACATTTGCTGAAAAAAGCGACGTGCTTGCTTATTAGAAAATGAATAATATAATTAAGTATAGAGTTCATCTAAAACAGTCTTATTTATAAAAAGTAAGTAATATGTTTATCTGACTTACGGATTTCCCACGGAATGCACTAGTTTTTACCAGTTCCGTGAAACCGATATTCGCAATGCAACTGACGCAACAGCGCAAGGTACAGACCGTAAAATTACTCCAGGGATTAATCTCTTTGGAGTGAAATTCAATTTCTGGCCAACATCTGCCGGGAGAAGGGAAATTTCATATTCCCACTATCAACTTTCTCCCTCGTCCGCGTTTATGGTCGTTAGTGGGTACGATGTTAACACGCCGTGTCTTATACATTTATATTACATAGATGCAAGAGGTTTATGATACATTGTGTACCGTTTCGCGCAAGCATTCTGCTATTTATGATTATTTAACTCTATGTTATATCTCTTTAATACCGATACCTAAATTTTTTAGATAAGAATTGAGTTCTTGCTATAGTACAACGTTCAAGTTTTGCACATTTTTCGGAAAAAGAAAGAACCAAGTTGTGATTTCCTAAACGCCTATTTTACATATACAGTTGTATGTATATATGTATGTATATATACAGTTTATTGTATTTCCGCACTACAAGTTTTAGGTTAAGAAGTGCACGTGCAGGATAAGGATTACTGAAACGAATTTCGTACAATCTGAAGTAACTTAAGTGTGGGATTATTCGTTTAGTTAACAAATGATTGATACTGCTGGAGCACAAAAAATAATGACAAAACACTAAAAATAAATACAGTGTAAGTGCATACGATAAGTGTTAAAGTGTGTGTGTTTGTGTGTGTGTATGTGCGAGTACACTTAACATCCCCTAACCTCGCTGAAGGGCGTCACCTCCGCCGCCGCTACCACCATCTAATTCGATGATTAGAAATACATCAATATATTTCTGGTGTTAATCATATCTAAAAAAACCTTTTTCATAAAGCGCTAGTTTACAAAATTAAAATGAAAGTTAAATTATACGTAAACAACTGTTCCTCGACCTGAATCTGAATAAAGTTTTCCTGAAATTCACTAACTAGTCGTGCTAATCAAAGCGTTATTCTGCCTTAAAATAGATACTTTCCTAGTTTCAAATCTTCCTAAATCCGACGCCCCTAAGTAATTCTGTGAGCCCATGATACGAGGTTACGACTTTACCAACTTAGTGTGCCTGCGAGTACGTAAGGTAGCTTCATAATTTAACCGTCGACACCACAGCGTTGTTAGAAATGATAAGGCCTAAAACGTTTGACATCTTTCTCCGATGATACTGAAAACTTGAAACCTGATTACAGATATTCCAAAATGATGAAATATTTTGAAAGTTTTATTGTAATATTCAAAATAACTGAAGCTCATAAATACTTGCAGTGGAGTAATTGTGTAGACAAAGAAGATGAAATAAATGAATCGGCAAATAATTTTAGTACTGCTTTCGATAAATGTCACGACCAAAAATTTTTTCAGATTATTTTCAAAATCTGATTTGAATACTTCAAATATAGATGTCGCTGAAAATAAAATTAATGAGATAACGGTAATCTCGTATCCATTCAATACATAACTTTTAGTATCCATTGAAATAGAGTCGGTCTTCGATTATTTTAATGGGATCAATAAATTAAGAACAGTTTGGTTTTAAACGTTGTTATGAGACGTCTGCGGCGTTGTTTAAATAAATCATCGATGATGAGTAAAGCTGTAAGACTTAAAAAATCAAAGGCTAGATTTTTTAAGTTTTACTGTCTGCATTTACAATTTGTTTTTGCTTAAATGATGTTTCTTATTTTAGAGTGCCTGTGGGTAAAGGCCTCACCTAGATCCTTTGTATGTTGTCTGTTTAAATATGTTCTCCTCCAGTACGGCCGAGCTGTTAATTTTATTTCATCAGCGTCGTTTAGAATAGTTTAAATACTTTACACATTAGTAAATACAGTTTTTCGTACTAAGCAGCTACGTCGCTTTTTCCAAGGAATGTGACATGTATGTCCGTATAATCGACAGTGAAGCAAGGACACATTAATAAAATAAAGAGCCCAATATATTATAAATTATGGGTATACAGACGGTGGCGACATTGGTAGATGCAATACCCGCAAATGGTATGTTTTGTGGTTCGGGTCCAGCCTTCAGTATATTCGTAAAGCAGTTCTTTTACTGGGCTCTTTCTTTAATTAGTGTGTCCTTGCTTCACTGTCGATTATGCAAACATACTTTTCACAAATTTACAAAACATCAAGCGTTTCCCGGAGAGGAAGACAGAGATGATAAAGAACTATGTAGTAAGATCAAATCATATTTCTCTAGCTTTTTTAATCGGCAAATAAGTATCTCTTCATACCAATTTAATTCCATTGTTTGAGCGTAATGAATGAATTTATTTGGTTTTATATTTAATAAGATAATTATAATGATAGCATTAAAAGTTGTCAAACTTTGACCAGCATCTTCGCCTTAACTGTCGACACCGCAGCTTTGTATAACATAACAAGGCTAAATTGTTGTTTTGTTTCGTTACAAACTCATTATGGCAGCGAGGGTTGGCGGATTGGCCATTTAGAACTTATGTTACCTGCGGTCATCTAGACCCCACACAAAGCGGGCCCGGGGGGCCTGTATTGTGATCTACAGGCTCATGATAATGTTTTGAGAATGTATCTACGTTATATGTACTGCAGGGAAAATCCGGTTTATGTTAAAACTGACATTAACCTAACAACCTATCATTATCCAGCCAAAAGTATGGTAACTATGTAGTTTTCTATAGTTTTATTTACCAAAAGGCAGTAAAGAAGTATTTGAATTAAATGTTGTTTGGACGAAACAAGAATATGATTTTATATTTTTAGATGGTTTTTTAATTCAGTAATTTTATTACTGAATGAAATAAACATATAGTCTTACTAAATCGCAAACAGTTTTAATTTTCAATTCAAACTAGAATTTTTATGGGCATAAAATGGTTTTCACGGATTACTACTTGAATACCTGGTTTGGTCATTTAATTCGTTTATTTTAAAATAAATAATATCTAGAAAAAAGCATAGTAAATATGATTTTTATATAATTTATAAATATTATTCACTTAGAGACAGTAAATTATCGTCTTACAGGACATATCTGCAGGTAGGTTCCCCTACATGAGCTACATTGAACTAGATGTAAAACACAGTTATTTTTAATGAAATAGCTGCTTCGACCATCATTCCATCTCATGTAATGGTACCAACCAATCACAGTTTTACAGGAATAGCTTGCACTCGGGTTGAAATGCACTTATTCATCACGAAGAGAGAAAGATGTGCATGAACGGGGCGGAGATGAACCAAAGACCTCTGGCATCCAAGGTCCCCACGCCACACGCAGCTCAGGAGATTGATAAATAAATTTGAAGGTAAATGGAACTTTGCTCCCGTGTATCCAAGCATCAAGCGAAGCTCACTTAAATACACCGTGGATACTTGATTGCCTGCAGGCGTTGAATATTTATAGACGAGGTATACACTCTGTTTACACCCTCCCCTGCCGTTTTAGTCTCACTTCCTTCGCTTAGGCCTGATCCGTCGCTTCTCACTTTTGGCATATTTTAATTAAATTGAAGGTAAGTCTGGCGAAGTTCGAAAAGTTGCTTGGATTTTGATAATATCCTCCGATCATCTTAATTTTAGATTAAGGTTCTACAGTTTTAAAAGTCAATGATGTAATTTGTGAGACAAAATACTGATCTTTATTGAAACAAAAAAAAAATGTATAGGAATTTTATTCATAGCCTTAAAAACTATTACACAATTATTGTGTAGGCGTTAGAATTTAAAGACATAAATTATATTTTTAACCGATATATGAAAAAACTATTTGTATTCTGATTCTCGGCTAAGTTTCTGGTCGGTTCTTCTTCATTTGTGGTGATCAAAGTCTTAAAAAAAAATTTCAAGGTGGTCTTGATCAACTAATGGCGGCTGGGTAAAAGAGTTTTAACCAGTGAATATAATATTTCGTAGTCGCTAAATAATTTCTCAAGTTAGAAAGCAAATTGCCAGACATTTTTCATAAAGTACGGGTAACTACATGGGCCTGGCCAGGCGTGTTATAATAAAGAAATATGTGTCTGCTCATCATAATAAGATCATCGACCTACTCCCCTTCGAGATAGCACAGACTGTTGGCAACTGTTCAACTCAACGCGACAACGCGCCAAAGTACATGCAACTAGGCATTGGATGGAGCTGAAGCGACTCATTTTCACATATGAGGCAACATTATATGAGGCATATTAACTGTCCAATTATTCCGGAGGTCACGATATCTTTGGTCACGATAAGGTAAATGGCTGAATCTGGGTTCACATGTTAGAGACCAACCCTCTGATGCTAAATATGTCGGTCTGCCTGTGCCAAGTGGTTGCGTTACTTAGATAAGGCGCCTGAAAACGTAGTTATGGTTACAAAATATATATATGATAAGGTAAATGGCTGCAAATAACGAAGCTTGGTCTTAATCCTGTGAACCCAGTTTCAAACATTTACGTTATCGTTACCATTTTTGTCGCCACCTCCAAGTCTAAATTGAAGGTAGGCTAAGTAATGGATGGCATTAATTGAATCATTTTTGTGTATTTCATTTCATGTCGGCATGAGAGAGCACAAGATTTTGGTAAATTGATAAAATATGTATATGTATTTTCTTAAAATGGTCGTTAAAGACGTATGTTCCGAAATTGAATGATTTAAAATTAATAATGAGTCTACTTATTTGATTAATTGATTTGGGATTGTGCACTTTGTCTACTGTAATGTTGTTCCGATGTATATTTCATTATAAATGGTTACCATGTTAATGAATGAATATAATTTACCTTTAGATGTTCACCAAAGTTCTAGAAGCAAGATTAGAAATTAAAGCCTCAGTGATAAATTCGCCTTTACAGTCACATAAGGTATCGAACAAATCGCAATAATTATTTAAGTATTTTAAGCATTTCTTCTGGCATTCTCCATTGTCATAATTGAACTGAACTACCATACACTGGTGTTTTAAATAGATTTTAATAAATCGTTTGTCTTTTTACTTAATTATCAGTTGGGTACATATTTTTCAGTAGATTTTATACGGACTTTTTTTTCTTTAAACATTACTCCAAACTGGATTGTATTGTCTCAAGAAAATGGAATTAAAAACATATAATTATATTATTAAGTTTTTAAGGTTTATACCTTTCTATCGCTAAAATATAACTTAGATTGTATCATAAAATCTCTCTATCAACTACCTGTTTTTCGCATCAATTTTAGTATATAAAGAACCAAAACAGGTTTGTGACTTAAGCTGCGGACACATAGTCAAAAAGTTGCCATAACTAATGAAAAATATCATAGTGCTATCTATTTTAAAACTCAGCTACGCCTCTTTTAACAAGTGCGAGTCGGACTCACACACGAAGGGTTTTGTATCATTGTACAAGACTTAACACAAAATAATCACTTTATTGTATCTTTTTTTTATTTCACTTATTTGTTGTTATAGCGGAAAATTTCAGCTGCCTACCAATTACGGTTCATGAGATACAGCCCTGTGATAAACGGACGGACGGACAGCGGAGGCTTAGTAATAGGGTTCCGTTGACACCCTTTGGGTACGGAACCCTAAAAATGAGGCATTTGCAAATCCTTTACTACGTATTACAATAAATATTAATCTTTACCTCTACTTTCATTTTTGCTCGGCGAAGTTAAAACCATGTATCCAAATATAGAGGATTTTTTTTCACTATGACACTGGGTGCCAAGATGATTCCTTTTAATGTAAGCTGCCCTGCCCTACCCAGAGGGCCATTTGCCGACACACTCGCTAATGCTCTATAGCGCTACCGGAATATAATGTATTTCTTTAGATTGAATATTTTTAAGCAATAATGTTCAAAGCTAAGTAATGATGTTTGGTGGTATTTAATAATTAATTGAGAATGTTCAAGATTGTGCAAGATTTGGCCTTTCATGATTTTTTTAATGATATTTTTTTTTTAGATTTTCAGTCTTTGCTGAGTTTCTTCTGACAACTACAACACCAATTGTTCAATCAAAAAAGCCTATTATCTACTATTTGATTTACGTGATATTTCATTAATTAAAAACTACATGTGGTATTTGTTAATATGATACTATTTATTAATAAAAACGTATTTTTTTTCAGAATTACTTTTATGATATGTGGATACATGGGTTTCACCATAGACCTAGCATGCGTGCGCATGCAGCGCGCATTTCTATGGGTCCACTATATTTCACTTCTTCTAAGAAGCAACATCGAGACGTGTCGATCTAATTCTGCGTGAATCTGTAGATAATTCTAGTCCCTTGCTTACTTGGTTTGGTACCATCGCATGGAATGAATGATGGCATGGCACCAATTTCCCATGAAGTGTGTTGGGTTAGTATCATGGCACTAGTTGTGGTATTAGATATGCATATTTCCTTAAACATATAAATATATTTCTTTATTTATGGATCGCCTGAGACCAGTAATATTAAATAAAAAAAAACACTTCCGAGTAATTTCGGTTTTTTTTTCCACTAATAATACAGGACTACCTACTTATATTCCATGTTTATGCCATTAATAATCTGCCCTGCCTAGAGTCCTGGCGCGATGAAATATTACGACTTGACGTAACGCAAAACGATCGCTTAAATTATGGCAACACATCCGCTGATAAGCATTCGTATCTGAAGGACCAAAATATTGAATATATTTTTTTTCGTGGAAACGATGCTTTATTTTACTTTTACTTTATCATGGCTATCTTAATTGTACCTTTACCATCTGCCGGATTCAAATAAGTTAGCTTAGGGTCAGTAGAAAATTTCATATTTTTAACTAACATCAAGTGGAGAAAAAAAATACTAATTAACTTGGATGTGTTTAATGTTCATCTAATGGAGGGAGTAAAGAAACTGAAACATGGGGAATATATTATTGAACATATGGAACATATATCAAATATTAAATACAATAAAAATATATCTGCCTGCAAACCCATGTTTCTGCGAAAACAGAAACAGTCCCCTAGTTACGTTAACGTAAAAAATAGGTATTTCAATACTTTCTCTGTAAAAATGCAGCTTTCAATAAATTGTGAAGCTTAAACTCTAGTTATGGGAAGAAACTACATACTTACTGATATGTGAACTGTTATTAACAGGAAACTTATAATGTTAAATGATGCGTTAAGATTTTGAAGAATGAGGGAGTACAACGGCGAGGGGTGGATAGACCCTAATAAACTATTAGGGAAACTATATTTCTTCGTTAAATGCCGAAAATGTAGGAAAGTTAATGGAGTAAGAATACAGTTCTTGTTATTGACTAGACAGGGAAATTAATGTAGGTAGCTAGTAAATAAACCCATTAGGTTAACAGCACAGACTTGAAACGTCATTTTAATTCCGAGGAATAAAAAAATACTCTCTGTGTACATTTTACTTCTAGTATTACGAGCTTATGTTCTGCAGTTCTTAGTTTTTAATTTGAGGTTATACATATATATTTAATTATTGTAGTGAGATTTTGAATACAAGTTTTTGGTCCGGAAATTCGTCGGAAGCAGGATTCGAATCTGCGATTGTTAGTTCTTACTTCTTGTCGTTCCCACTTGAAAGAAGTAAAGATTCCAAAAATAAATTGACCTATTCGTGTATAAAAGCTATTTCGACGCAGCCACAATGCTCTCAGTTCGATCGCAATAATAAAAGCAAGGCACATTTCAATTTTCCTTCCCATTTGTACCCGCATCGACTCAATACCGTCGGGCACCTTTGAACAAGGCAGCCTCCTCCACTTTAAACATGTTGACTCTAAAACTTTTCGTTTTCCGCAACTTCACTGACGACAAGTCCACAAACTCCGGCCAGGTATTCCAGACGCTGCCTGCGGAGTTCTTGCTTGCTCGCCTGTACTGCAGCTGCAATTTGCTAGGGATTTCTTTCATTGGGACACCTTAAGTTGTTTTTACTCTACGCAGTTAATGAGTTTCTATGTTTGCTCATTTAGAACAACTAATGCAAAGAAAATTATAGGATTTGGTGAACCCCATTAATCAATCTGCTATAAGGAGATTCGGCATTATGATGCCGTAAACTGAAATTTTCTTATTCACTATCTCAATCGTATCGGACCAAAACAAGTCGTAACATTAAAATATAGTTTACAACGCGCTTTCTTCAATGAATGTGTCCTGGCTTCAAGGTCGATTGTACATACATACATATCACATTCCTTGGAATAAGCGAAGTACCTGCTTAGTACGAAAAAGTATATTGACTTAAATAAACGTCACAGTAATAATAACAACAATTACATATATTTTGACTTACGAGTCCCTAGTTTCACAGAGGTCAACCAATCGTTAAGTGAGTCCTTCACCACCTGGCGTGCGATGCAATCGTGTCGGCGAGGATACGGTTGCGAGAGAGAGAGTCAATAAGGGCTGTTCGCAAACAGAGCAGACCACGGGTGGACTGACTCGCTTTACAAACGCTTGCGCTACCTAATTCTGTTTTGCTACCCATCTACCGTGCACCTACTGATTACAAGATTCCGCAAACATCTATCTTCACCCACCTGTTTTCTAATAAAATCCATACCAGACGTCTGGGTTCAAATCCTTGCATGCACCACTTTCTTTCTCAATATAAGTTGGATAAGTGCATCTCGTCACGAATGCGAGTTGCTCTTTGGTTCGGAACCCATGTAAAACTGTAGGCTGTAACTTCCCCTACTAGGTGGTAGGGTTTAAGTCCGCCCAGGTTGGTAACATCGCATTGGATGAAAAGATGGTCGAAACGGCAATGAAAAATTTACCGAGTTTTCTATTCAGTCTAATGTAGCCGTGCTCATAAAGGGAAGGTACTGGCATGGCACCTAACTCCTTCGGGAATGTGGTGTATTGGGCTAATATCATAACGGTAGTTGTGCGGTATATGGATTCATATCAGGTTGCATACAAAAAACTGCCCTTTAAACCTCAGGGAACGAGGCTTTGCTTCTCATGCAATGCAAACCATGATGATCAATATCTGCCGTGCAACAATTTCATCCTCTCTCTTTTTTATGTTAACTGTAATACATGGCTATAGGATCTCACTGGCTCAGGTGGCCACGTTAAAGGATAAAAAATATTCACAAGGTGTCCGAAAACCATGCTGGCTGGCCAGGTGATTCTTCACCCCCAGCTCGTATTTTGATAGACATACTTCGGGAGGCAGTGCATTCCGTAGTTTACCGATCCTATAAATAACGGAGTATTCAATTTCAGCAGCCACAATAAAATAATAATATGTATAAATAAATGTATGCTGTCGAAGAAGCAAGAGAAGTATGCTGTGATCATGCCGCATGGCGACCTATCATCGCTGTCTACTTTTCTGAGGAAAGGCGTGATATAATGCCTTATGAAGTCATTAAAAAATTAATGGGTACGCAATCTGCGTATGCCTTCATGATAGCATTAAGATATTTATTGATTCGATATTCTATGATATTGAAAAGATTTCATTATAAATTAATAATTATTTTAAAAGGGGTGTTTTTTTGTTCTCGATAATTACTTATATTTAGAATGTAGACAAATATTTTTCAGAACAAAAAAAATTTTAAATCCATGAATATTTCAATAAATATATTTATAGACCCTCAAATGTTGTTCAGGTACACAAGAAAAGTGTGAGAGATGAAATGAAGGGAGGAGACGATTAACACGCAACTCGGAACATCTTAATATCCTCATTTGCCGAAGTTGCATGCACGTACTAAATTGATGTTTGTTTCGTAAATATGTCTAACTAAATGCAACCGATAAAGTTAATAGTCATAACTGGTTGGCTTGCGCGTAGAAAACTCGCTTAATATATCATACCTCTTATTCAGATAGCAGGTATGGTTAATAGAATCAATGCCACGTAAAAGCTACTCTAAGCTGTATTCAATATTGAGGAGGAATAAAAGAGTTACTTGTAATCTGGTATTAATATAGCTATACTTGTAATGGCTTGTACTCTGGTATTAATATAGCTATATGTACTTGTAATGGCGATCTTTAAGCCCCGAGTGCTGTTAAATTCGCGTGGGATGCCAAGTCGGACTCGCACACGAATGGTTCCAAACCGTAGTGCAAGTTTTAACACTAAAACATCATATATTTTGTATGGGGTCGCCCTTTTATCTTTATAATTTTTTAGTCGACCTTTTTGTTGTTATAGCGTCAAAATAAATACACAATCTTTCAAAATGTTAGCTGCCTACCTATTCCGGTTCATGAGATACAACCCTGTGACAGACGGACGGACAGCTGAGGGTTAGTAATCGGGTTCTGTTGGCACGTGTTAGGTACGGAACCCTTAATAGTATGTTTATTATTATTTTATTTTATGCATGCAGAATATACCGTGAATGAAGAGGATATAATTTAAAGAATGAGAGATGTCGAGAAAGACCAATTTTAAAAGTAAAGGACAAGGCAGGACTGAAACCAGCAAGCAAACCTTTCATTAGTCTACATATAAATATATACCTACCAAAGATATCTATATCTGCATGACCGGGCAAGGATTAGAACCCATGACCTCACGCATGAAAGACAAATTCCTCTATCCCCTTCAACAGTAACTATATTTGAAAATGAAGTTTATATTTTACCAAATACCTAAACTATATATTATCTGTTGGTACGTATGCCAGTGGAATGTTCCCTTATAAACAAGGTAACTAAATTCGTATCATCAGCTAAAATTGTTCACTTTTTTTTTCACTAAGTCCTTTAAGGTCTATGCTGCAGCCTTAATATGAGAGCCGTAAATACTTGAAAGTTCTAAACGAGTTCTAGAGCTCCGCATTGCAGATCCAACTTTATTGCTGACGGTTGACTCTAAGAGCGCTCTGTAAGGAGTCGGTGCTGGTTTTATTAATTCATACTCGATCCATACCCTTTAAATACATGTTATTTTGTATCATTCAGTGTTTTTATGAGTATTCGAACAGCTTCAATTAATTCTTTCTCCATCTTTTAAACCGCGACACTGTCACAAGAAAAAAGTATCTCGGCTACCGTACCACTCGCACGAACCGCGCGTATACGTTCATGCACGCGCATGCGTTGACACGTGAGAGCAAATGTGACGTTCGGTTCTATTCATGTACTACTCCATAGGTTTTAAGCAGTGCCATTTGCGGCGGGCAGGAAAACGGGGTTCAGATTTCGGGAACGTACTTCTGTTTAAAAAAACGTCTGGCTTAAACATTTATGCAGCCTTGTAAGTAAGGAAAGGAACATACAGTTTTACACGAGTTTCGAACCATGGAGTGATCAAAATCCTCTTCGAAAATGCATATCAAAATTTTGGTTGAGAAAGAAATAGGTTCCTATCCTGGGATTTGAATCCACGGTCCTCGAATGGTCACACAAACTGATTGATTTATTAACTTGGTATATATTGGCAGACGCGTATTATCAGTTCACAGCTAATTCGGTCATTGTGCTAGCACAAACACCAATTATAAACCCAACATTAGTGGAACCTTAGCTTAACCTCCATCGATATTAATTATCAAATTAAACCCGTTAATTTTCAGCTTAACCTTTAATTACACGCGAGGCTCGCAGATAGCAAGCCGCTGCAAAGGCAAGAAGATGCCGAGATTCCGAATTAATTAATATTTCAGCAACCCCTTCCTTCAGGAACCACTCCCCCCTTCCCCCGCCCCGGGTCGCGTCGCTCCACCCCAAAACAAATTTCATTTCCTGTCTGCCTTACGTTATATACCTAGTTGCCTTTATTCGAGAGCTTATTGCAATATTTTCACCTCTTTTCGCACGCTCTAAGTGTGCCACGGTGAATTGAAAACGTCTGTTGGAGTGAAAATTACACCAATATATTTCGTCTGTACAACATTTTATAGTCAAGCTATTTATATTTCGTAGGCAAACCCTACAGTGAATATTTGCTTTCTAATATAAAAAAAATCACTAAACTGCATCAAAGAGATTATTTTTTATATTGTAATGGTTCCTATTTCTTGGCCTTAATGTTTATCATGTCTGTGTTTAAATTATATTTATATTGGACACATAAAACAATCAAACAAAAAATCTATTAAATACAATCGATTTCGTAGGTTTTTTTGGTTTCGAGCAAAGAAATACCTATGTATAAAACGTACGGATTTTTTCGGCGTAAGTACGGATCTAAGGCAAAATATTGCAAATATTACTTTTTTTGTGGAACTTTATAAAGATGGCTTATACACCAGTGTCATGATATAAGCCAGCCCAGCGTTGTTTGTTGTTATAGCGGCAAAAGAAAGACACACTGTGTCAAAATTTCAGCTGCCCACCTATTACGGTTCATGAGTAACAGCCCTGTGCCATACGGACGGACGGACGGACAACTGAGGCCTAGTAATAGGGTTCCGTTTGCACCCTTTGTGTACGGAACCCTAAAAAGTGGTTGGTTGTTCGCCCGACTACCTATGCACTGATATTTTCACGTGAAAATCCAACCACCATCCCGCGGCCCTCCAGAAGGCTCCATTTCCTGTCAGTTCCCGGCGCGGCGGAGTCGGCGGCGGGGCACGCGAGGAATGTGTCGCCGTATGGATTCCTGCGGATGCGTGTCACCTCGACGGCGGTGACGCGACTCTGGCGTACCGACGTGTTTGACGTTTGGGTTGCTTACGCGTTGACTTACATCCGTGCTTAGTTTAGTAATTTCGTTTGGGAAGCTTAGTTGGTGAGAGCATCGGGCGCTTTATTGGAAGGTCGCCAGACTTTTTAAAATGCTTATATTTTTCTTCAAAAGCGGCTAGTGGCTCAGGGCTTTGGTCCTGCCTCGTGTATAGTTGAGTAGGTAAATTTCGTCAAAATATGAGTTTGCTCCATGGTTCAATAAACACATAAAGGTTTCTTACTACATAAATGGTAGCTTTAAGCCCACATATTTCGGTATCATCGAATTGGATATTAATGAAAGTTAAATCTAAAATTAAGAATTGTCTGCGTTTTCCATGTAGTTTGTAGCCATGCTAATAATAGTCTAACTAAGAGATAAATGTACTTTTGTAAACGATAAGCCGATCATAGTATAGCATTATGCTGTAGGTCACCCCGATGTGAATTGTATAAGAGCTGACAAGCAAAAAGCAATATCCCAAACACTTGTTACCGTCGGCCCAGAATCCCTTAAACGGGTCATGATGCGGTGAAAAATCATGAGTGTATCGATTTGAAGTTGAAACATCGTCCCTCCCAATCACTTCGTTCGATTTAGCGTCAAAGTTCTCATTGGGGCTCGTACCCATACTACGTGATCGATTTTACCCACTTTTTGACTTCCTCACCCCTCGTGACCTACCGTAGTTCAATACGCAACAAACTTATATACGCCTCGCACGTACAAAAAACGTTCTTGATACAAGACACGCGCGAGCTTTAGAGGAATATTTTAGTTTGGCGCGAACTATATGTGGCCTGACCCCGTTCCCACTCCTCCATTTACACGTAGTATTTTAATTACTTTAAAATAAATATTTATTTAGAAACGAATGGTTATTTTTGCCCGATTTCAGCAATATTTGAGATCTTTCTGTGTTGTGAACGGTTCGAAGACACTTCACTATTAGGCAGGAAATGAAAACCAAACCCCCTTCCACTAAATCGAACACGAAGTATGAGTAGTGCTTACTGTTTTTTTTTTATCACAATGGGATTTTACCCCACAAATTTCTACTAACATTTTGCACGGTCAGCAAGCATTATATTTACTATCCAGAAATTTTGCAAGAAAAAATCGCTCCAATTGCAACATTATAACCCGCAACTTGGCCGAATATCCAAAGGAATTAAGGGCCATTACAGATATTGCGTTCCAGAAATGATCTGAAGATTGGAATAGACAAGGCACAAATATTAAATATTAGACGGTGACTAGAAGCAGTCCATATTAATATTGAGTAAAAAAATGAGCTTAAATTATTCGCAATGCGTTTATTTCTTGATCACCCTCTAAATAAAGTTTTCAAACACCACTTCGAGGCTTTCAGACGACAAGAATCCTCGAACTCATTAGATAAATACAACCACAAGTTAGATCTCTTAGGCAACTTTGCTAGAGCATAATCTAGTTCGCCAGTAAAACTAATTTACTAGGATGAGAACGAAGCGGCCGACTCGCGCCGAAGACACTGGTTAGAGCGAGCGTATAAATCGGCGGTAATGACGCGAAGCTCATCCGGGAAGCCGGAATATCGTCCGCACAATCCGGCTGCGTGATCAATAGGCCAGAAAAGTCATTAGTCCTGGCGGGAGACGACGAGCGACCGGACGAATCGGCGCACCGACCTCGGCTGATGGAAGTGATACAGTGGTTAGTTGCAAAAGTGTTGTCGATATCTTCGACCATCTCGACACCTACTTAAATAAGTCTTAATTCAATTGAATGCAACATTAATATGAGAGTGATTTAAAGGCAAACCCGCTTCCATGTAGTACTTTTTTGTTTGCTTGCTCCATACAAAGGCTTGTAACTACATAAAACATTATCATGTTAGCTAATAGTCGCGATTACAGTTACGTGGTATTTAATAATTTGACAGAATTACACAATTATACATTTGACTGTATCTTTTGTTTTTTGTATGTCTTCCACCAAAGAATTGTTCGGAAGCAGGATTTAGATTTAAGAGTGTATTTCATTATTGTGGACGGAAAAAATATGTCATGTAAAGTTTCTTGCGGTAGTCAATCACCAAAAACGTTAATATATTAATTATTCGTTGTGGCGGCTTTGTTAAATTAAAGTCACTTGCTATTTTCACTATACATTGTAATTTTGTCGCATTAATAAAAGTGATTACTATAAAGGTATTCCAAAAATCTAGAAAGGAAACACATCTGGTTTTATTTTTCCAGTTCAGTATTCCGTTATTTAACAGCACCGTTCTCTATTGATATAAACAGCCTGAAGCTACAAATTGTATAACATAATACACAATTCCATCGATATGTGGATAATTTGATTTCGACACATCCCTAAAATCCTAGATAATTCAAGAGCTTATCGGCATGACATCAAATGGATCGAGCTCAACGATATCCAGTCATTTGCAGAACTTGCACTTTTTGCAATGAAAGGATTGAGATCCTCCTTCCCACACCCCACACCCCCTCGGCAAGAGCTCACCCCCTCACTTCGCTTCCTGAAACGGTATCATATAATTCGCCTTCGATGAACGCCAGTATTCAGAGGCAAAAGAAGGTGATTACGTACATGAAATAGAAAATCTTATGTATCGTAAACAGATGCAAACGAAAAAAAAGGGATCGTTTTTCGCACCCATTATTATTTTTTCGTGTTATGCAACAATATTGTATGAGGAGAATGAATCTAGGACAGTTTACAATCGTGAAAATCACGACACGAAATCTTCTAGACTAAAATCGAATAATCTAGACTAAATTTAAATTTGAAGTAAAAGATAAGATTTTATCGAACGATCCTAGTCTTTCAACTAAGCTTTGTATAGAACTGCATATATGTACTTGGCTAACATCACACCTATGTACTATCACTAGATTAGCCCAGCATCTGCCCATGGTAACATCGATCTGGATGGAATAGTTAAGCATTTAATGAATTGATAATTTTATTTATAGACGTTGCAATCGTTTTGAATTCAATGCAGACCCAGGTAGTCTTAACCCTACCACCGAATAAGTAGGGTATGGGTTCCGAACCATTCAGTAGCTCAGTAGTTAATAACTTTTGTCCGTTTGGTACCTGTACCCTCGATCCCTTGTAAATGTGTCACCGTACTGTGTCTACTAGTTTGAATTACAAAAAAATCTTGATCCCTGTTGAACATAATTAATTAGAAACGAAAGCATTCAACAATTGAATTTTATTTGCGTGGTCGCTAGTTTATATTTCACTCCTAATGAAAGAAGACCACTAAAATATTCGTTTATTGCTTTACTTTAACAAAAAAAGACAATAAGTTTAGGTATGTTGCTCGAAGAAACGCGCGCGCACCCAGCCGACTTCACAATCGGCGTCATACTGGATTCTGTGCGGGGAGGAGGGCAGAAGGGGCAGCCTATACACATTGCCTCCCATAACATGGCGTTACATTTTAATACAATAATACTAGAACTACTAGTCTACAATTTCGCTCTGCGCAATATCAAGTAAATTATAAACTTTCGGAACTAAACCTCAAAATTAAATACAACACTAAAGCTGCACCCATTCACAGTGTAATAATAATAATTACGGCTTCGGAGTTTTCCCTTTTCCGCTTGAAACTGAAACGCGACAGTGAAAATAATATTTCCATCCTCTTGTCCGAGATTACGGAGGCATTGCATGGATTACATTCTTTTGTTTTTATTTTCACTTCATATTTTGCCCACGTTATTGTTTCAAAATGTATTTATATTTCTCGAAAGAGAATCTAGGGGATTTAAGTCTGCCAATGCCAAAGTATTATTTTTAAACCATGAATTCGTGCACAGAACAATGTCTGTATATTCTGTTAAACATTCTTAATAGTTTTCTCTCAGAAATACGTCAGTGACTAGTATTGAGTGAAATTTACAGTTCATAATATTTTCTGTTGAACGGAGTATCCCGAGAAAGACAGAGGAAATTGAAGGAACTCTAAATCTTCATTTTACTATTTCATATCGAAATCGTAGTTTTTTTACATTCCCCATACAGGTTACTACCATTTTTGCGGAGGACAGCAAAATCGTCATTACTTTCTTTTCTTCTAACAACAAATTTGCCCGTGGGCTCTATTAGTCCGAAGCTCGATGAATCTAAATCTCTGCACTTGACTAATTCATATAAAAAAACATATAATTTGATGTTTTAATAAATTAGCTCAAAACATAGCTGGCTTCATGCTCTACATATAACCTATGTTCTGATAACAGTCCAGACATCGAGTGACCGCGCGTACTCAAAAACCAAAAATGGGGCAATCGAGTGGTTAAAGCTGATATGAGCGTCGTTGGTGCTTAGAGCGGCTATCCTTACATTTCAGAAGGTTTGCAGACCATCCCAAAATACCGTGGGTAAGCTAAACTTTAATTTCACCATAATCACTATTCCTTAGTTGCAAGTCTTGCCGAATACGAATCTTCTTTTATTTCGCTGCGTCCGTTCTCGAATATTCAACAGAGGCGACGCTGCAGCGGAGTTTCAGAACGAATCGCCAAGAATAACAGGAAGTTTGCACTCAAGAAAACATTAGTGCAAAATTATTTAGTAATCATCATTAAAATTCATTACAGAGGAGACTTTTACATCCGCGCGGCAGCGCAGCGGGCGGCGGCGGCGGTTGCAGGCGTAAACAGACGATTAATGGTAAGCTTGCAGTGTTAATTCCGCTTTAAATGTTTCCAGAGTGCAAAGTTGTCTACTAAAGCAAGCACTATGTTTCGCTTTTATAAATTACTCCCGTGTAATACTTATGTTTATGTGGGCAAAGATAGCAACGAGGAGAACAAATATGTTTAATTATATTATAACTTTCTGAGGTACCCGGCTCCACTCGGGTCAATGTCGTTTTGGACTGATGTCGGGCTGGATTCCTCATACAAACTTTCATCCTAATTTTGCCAGACTACTTCATACCGAAATTCTTAAAATTTTTTCAGCGACTATCGTAAAAAGGTAAACAGACAGAGTTACCTTTGCATTATTCAATATTCGTATAGATAGTATGGACTGTTGCTGATAATTTAATAATTTTGAAAAATTTGCAGATTTTGTAAGCCTATCAAACCTGGAGTATAATTCTTGTCTTCGGTAAGTCATGTTCTCATAAATAAAATAGGTATGCAGTTATAATTATACGAACATTTACACAATTCTTGTCAGACATTCAAAATAATATATTAATATTAATAAGCTAGATTTACAAGTTGATTTGTGTAAAATGGAGGGGAGTATTTATTTATATTAATTGCATTTATTATTATTACACATAAAACTTTGGGACTTTAAGCCGGAGGCATCATTTACAAATGTATCCTTGGATATCATAAGCCATATAGTGCCAGTGGCAGTTATGGTGACAGATTTGCAGTGAAAACGAACTTATAACATTTACAACATACAATAGAAACCCATATGAAAAAATACTGTATTCTTAAATATATAACCCATATTTATAAGCATGGAATCCATGTAAAACTGTAGATCCCTTTTTCCTACTAGTGGCTACGATTGGATTGGGTGAAAAGATGGTCCAAGCGGCAATGAAAAGTGGTCGGTTATTTCCATCCAGTTCGTTGAAGCAGAGCTCATTAGGGTTTTTTCCGTAAGATACGGAGTGTTGGGTGTTGTATTGTAAATTCAGGTCGAGTTTGTGTGAAAAATTTAAAGGCACGCAATTTAAAAAAAATCTCCTGCTCTAATTCTACATGGATGTAATGCAGATTTTTTTCATGTTTTATATGACCTGTTCATCTTTCTTCTACGTTTGTATACGGAGGTGAACATGAAGCGTTCTCTCTGACCGACTTACTTTAAGGACCGTTCCCTGTTTAATCAAACCGGTAATGTCTATGACGCTAAATGCGCGCGTGATATTCTACAATAAAAATTACACTCTTGAAAAAAAAATCAGATCTCCATAAATTGTTGTCAATTCGATTATTAGTCCTACTGCTGTGTTCAATTAAAAACAAATCTTAATGACGATAGTCTTTTCATCGTTACATTCTCCAACAGCTTGGACGAAGATGCACATAGCGACTAGGTAATTGTTCCGAAAAAAGGTAAAGGGAAAGGGTGTTAGATTTACCAAAGCGGTCACGTCGCACATGGATGGCATAAATCCACACACCCTCATTTTCTTTTACATCTCATAACTCTTTTCAGGGCGGTCAGTGCGGTGACAAATGAACGAATATCGATATTATTATAAGGCTAGCTCACAGTCGTACAAACGTCACTCAAACTAGTTTGGATCAAAACCGATATGATATTGTTTCATTAAACATTGTAAACTGAAACAAACTTTTTTTTAATGGGAATAGATCATTTATTTATTTGGTAACTATTACATACAATCACATTCGCAGCATCTGGCTAATATATCAATGGAATAAATGAGGTTTACTTCCAATAGCAAATACTAGCGTCATAGATTTATGATCCAGATATGCATAATATACCCAAAATAATATTTATGCCCACAATATAATGTTATTATTTTTAGTTTGCAATTTTCTGTAAGCTAATTATTTACATTAATTTTCCTTCTTTAGGTTAGGTTAGATTAGGTTAGGTTAGAATGTTTCATGGTTATAACCATGGAAAAATCGGGTGTACAGAGCCGTCTTCATTATTGATACGAAATGTATCGATAAGTGTAACGATATCACCGAGGACAACATTAAAATCCCAAAATAATCAGTCGGCAAGGCGGCGGTGGGGTGGGACGGGGTTGAGGGGGGATGTTGTGCCGTCCATCCACCGCCCCGCGTGCCCCGCGGCGCCGCCACCACCGGTTCGAGTGCGTATTCGTCGTGTTCATTTATCTTTTCATTTCGCACATGCGAACATGCCTGCATCCTGCCCGAGTCACTTTTTTCAGCCTTATTTTCGAAAAAAATAAAGGATTTCCATCCAGTTGAATGTAGCCGTACACAATTGAAGGGTTCACCTGAAGAGCATTGTTATTTCGATAATTTGAAGCTGCTAAACATTTTTATGCTTCTGTATATATGTTATGACATTTCGGGACGTTTGTTACCAATGTTATGACAGTTGAGTTGGCAACATCGGAGTGACTTTCAATCCAAAATGACCTTAGTCGAAATGTCTGAATATGGGATTCATCACGATTTTTTTCCGGCATTTGTTTATCTCCGTGGAGATAAGCCTGGTACGGGGGCCATAACATTATCTGAAAAATCATAAAAATGTGTATACGACCTAAGGATCGTTTCAAAACTTTTCATAATTAAAGTTAAGCTCGAAAACATAAGGAAAATCTTTTCCGTAAATTCCTGAGGTATTATTAATACTACAATAGATGGAATATAAATATACTATATATATATAATAATAATAACGGATAGGTTTTATATCGGAAAAAAAGGACATGGTGACTTGCGGTAATTTTTTTGGTAAAAATACCTCAGCCCTTAATTTCAACGTAAAATGTATTTCACATAAAAACCAAATTTTCAAATGATGTTAAACGAGTCTGGAAAAATGAACTATGTTTATTAAGAAAAACCTTATCTACCACCGTTAACTTTTTACAGCATTGCAATAAAATAACAATAAATCGTTTACTTCATATCTCACTTAGCCACGGACCTGACAAGCTCACCTTGTAACTATCAAATTTAAATTCATTCCTGGACAAAGGTTATCAGTTGCATCATAACTATATATTGGCAAGCAAAAACATCGCGTCTCGTCCTATCATCAACAGTGCTATTAGTATCGTCAGCAGAGATGTTTCGTGCTACGTTCCTTGCGATATTGGTCGCGCCTGCGCTCTGCGGTGCTGACCCTTTCGGAGTCTGTACCTTGGACTCTGGCTATATATTCAACAGCAGCGCCTTGACCGGTAACTGGAACATCGTGTATGGCCCCCAAGAACTGAGAGACGGTATCGTGAGACATTTGGAGTTCCACTCCGTAACTCCTCAAGTCGTCGAAGCTCTCAAGAAGGTATATTTAAATTCTTCGATCAACTGGGAAAAAGTGAAGTATTTCATGAAAGTGCCGCAAACAATGGTGCAAATTCCATTGGATAGCTACAATGAGAACGGTTTCTTCAAAGGGACCGAAGGCGACGCACCCCAAGTACAGATAAAGGAATTGGGAGAGTACATGATGATTAAGTATTGTGTGCATGGAAACTTTTTGCTGCTGCACAAAGATAGTCCACCTCGTGCTGAAATAGAAAAAGTGGTGACAGACAACGGGATAGTGGGGGTATTAATAAACTAAAAGCATGCACAATCACATAATCATATCAAAACACATGTCTATTGGTCGTTGAAAAAACTGTCTAATAAAGTTGAATTTTGAATGAAATTGTTTTTTACTCTTATTTTGAAGTATTTAAGGAAAATAAAGTAGGAAATATTTTCGAGGAGCCAGTTTTGTGTAAGAAACAAAACGAGAATTATTTTATTATCTACTTTAAATAGCCATGGACAGGTTACTTCTATGTAAAACAGCAACGTGTGGCTTCAGATGTAAGTAATATGAAACATTTCATCTTACTTACTATTTCGAAGTTTGTTCTAGATATAGATCTCCTAGAGATATAGTCAGCCTTCAGTGGCCCGACACTTCGGCGATCGCTCTCCGAAGTTAACGCTGGGTCCGGATGGGTGACCATTCGACCGTTGAGAGAGGCTGGCCGTGATTCGGATTCCACGTTAAACTGTAGGTCCCCTTCCTTACTTACTAGGTGGTAGGGATAACCCCGCCCGGGTTGGTACCATCGCATTGGATGAACGATGGTCGAAGCGGCAATGAAAATTGTCCGTGTTTTCCATCCAGTTCAATGTAGCCGTGCAATATAAGGAAGGTCCTGGCATGGCACCTAGTTCCCATGTGGTGTGTTAGGCTAATACCTTGACAGAAGGTGTGGTATTAGCGATCCATGTCCAGTCACATAAAAAAAAAACTCGCACTTTGCTTTCAAATATCCTCTATCACTTAATCATCTTCTCATATTAAATTTAGTTGCAAATAATTGTATCTGTGACATGCACTTTAAATACTATAATAAAAGAAAACGTTTACTTAAATTCTCAGAACAAGAATTAGAATATTGTGTTCCCCTTCCTTTCCTCATCCCTCCAACCCTGTTGGAAGCTCATAATCACGCATTGGGTTTCCCGATCTTCTTTCTCCGTCTCAGCGAATAAAATAAATGTCTTATTTTTACAGTCCTCTCCGCAAGAAACCATAGATGCTTGACTCTCGTATATTTGCAGACATTCATAGATTTCTCTCTCGGGAAATATAGCAACTACATAAGATGGATATGATATATATGAAAAAGATATATATGATACTAATAATTGTATACTGTATCTCCTCTTGACTACTTAGGGCCGAGTGCACGAAAGCACAAAACATCAAAATCAACGTCAAAGTATGATCAAACACGTCACTTTGTGTGGACAGTATCGAAGGAACTCTTTGCGGATCGCTAAAAGTGACGTGTTTGAACATTGATTAACTCGGCCGTCTCTTCGTGCAACCGGGGCTTATTTAAACAGTAATATTAGCCCGCTTAGATTTATACCACCGCATTGGATTGAAGACGTTCGAAATGGCAATAAAAAAGATTCGTGTTTTTCGACCCGTTTAGCATAACCGTGCTCAAAAAATTTTAAGGTCCTGGAATAGCACCTAGTTTGAGCAAATATTAGCAGACTCGATAGCTTAATAACGCGGCGCCTCGGTTTACGATTATTGAAGTCAAACAATACTGGGAGCGGTCCGTTTTCTTTTCTTAAGCGCAGCATATGACGTACACCAGGACCTCTTAAAGTGCCCAACTACGCCCATGGGATTACGATATTACAGAGGGGCTGCGAAAACCATGCCCGACTATGCATAGGTCACCGTCCGACTGTTGAGTCTGGCCGTCTCTCCCTACGAACAAGGTGGTGGGATTAAGTTAGCTCTGGTTGGAACTATTGCATTGGATGAAAATATGTTCGAAGCAACAATTAAAAAATTCACCGTATCAGCCGTGACCTGGCATTGCAAATAATTATTTTGTGGATGTGGTGTTTGGGCTGTCATTATTGCAGTTGGTGTGTGTGGTATTTTCCATTTATATACATTTTGTATAAAAAAAAAGATTAGTCGATTTACGTAAAGTAACTAAAAAGAAAAAAAAAACCATTCGCATTACGAATGGATTGAACCATTCTACGGTTCCAAGCGTTTTTAGGGTTCCGTACGCATAGGGTGTCAACGAATCCCTATTACTAAGCCTCCGCTGTCCGTCCGTCCATTCGTCCATCCGTCCACCCGTCCGTCCGTCTGTCACAGGCCTGTATCTAATGAACCGTAATAGCAGCTGAAATGTTTACAGAGTGTGTATTTATTTTGCCGCATAAACAACAAATAGGTAAAGTAAAAAAATGATGAAAACCATACAAAAAACCTGATTTTGTTGTGTTAAATCTTTTAAGATGGTACGGAACCCTTCGCGTGAGAGTCCGACTCGCACTTGATTGGTATTTTACGAATCAGAGTAAAAAATAACCAACAAACATTAACAATTCCATGTTCCCAATGTATCCACGAATTCTCAGTGCAATCTCAAGAAATACCCTTTATTGCCGATATTGTCCTGCTTCCCGGATATTACCTATTGAAGAGACAAAAAGCCGGTCGCAACGTGGCCCACATCCCGCCCCCCCCCCCCTCCCAGCGCCCCGCACGCCGCGTCCGCGCCGTCTGCGCGATTATCATCTGTCAGACGCAAACTTGGCGATGTGCAAAACTTGGCAATCATGACAAACAGCGGGACCGAGATAAAGGAATGCCCCTTTTATTCGACGCGGGGGAGAGCAGATTGGGATTTTATGAAGCCCGAGTGCGTGGACGGAGCCTCCGTTATTGGATTACTTTTACGATCGCTGGAAGATTTCCCTTTTGGAAGTTTAAAGTTCGGATATATCTTATATGCCTTACGGTCCCGGAAAACTTGCAGTTCGGTTGCGAATTCACCATGGAAATAATACGAGGACCATATGTTGCGTAGATTTTTTGTACGCCGTGGCTTAAAATAATACAAGTTCCTTTCGTGCATGACATAATTTTGTAAGCTGTGGCTTCAAATAATACAAGTTACGAAAGGAAGGACGTAAGAGACGAAAAAGGACGTCGTTCGTGGTTCGGTTGAACGTAAAACTGTAGGTTATTCCTTACTTACGCATGAAGTTGACTCAGTTCGTTTTCGTAATGTCCATAGAAAGTGGCGTGTTTAATCACACGTTGACGTTTATTTTACGTTGACTCCTGTTCGTGCACTTGGCCCTCAGTATGACTGCTGTTTCGAAAGTTACCTTTTCGTATGATACAAAGTCTCTATACATTTATATAATTTTATATAGAATGAATTTAACATTTTAAATTAATGAGTACCTTTCTGTGTAGCGTACTAGAACATTTTAATGGGTAGAAAGTTTGCAATTGTACGTAACATCGAAATATCATTACAAATTAATTTATTCTGACGTGAAACCTATTAAACACACGGTCTATGAATAACAATTGATTTGTAACTCAGAATCAGGTAGAAAGAAGGTGCCGCCAGGTGTAAAAATAATGATGTTCTTAGCTACGAGTACATAAAAATCTACATATTTTAAATAATTTTGCAATGTTTCAATGCTAGCTTGTTTTAATCTGATCCATTCAACGAGAAAAGACCTCATATTAAAAAGTTTTTTTTTTCTCTTTGCATCCATTAGAATTAAATCATTTCTAATGCATGCGATGTCAGGCATAATTTCATTACGGCTATTACCACACCTTCTGTCATGATATTAGCCCAACACACCTCATGGGAACTAAATATTTTGTCAGGACCTTCCTTCTATTGTACGGCTACATTGAGCATCATCGGTAAATCAATGCGTTGGTATCTATGGTAACTACCTAGTAAGTTAGGAAGGGAACCTAAAATGTTGCTTGGAATCCGAGTCACTGCCCGGCTCAACATAGAAAACTTGAAAAAGTTGCAGGAAAAATCAGGCCATGCAAAATTTCATAATCGAAATTGGATAAGCGGTTCTTTAGTATTACCGAAGAGTGTTCATATCCCTAAATTGAGGAGTTACGTGATGCCCATACAAATATTCACACTTTAACATTAGACAAAAGGTATCTAGCCAGTCTCCTTTCCCATGATATAATTTATCTCCTTGCTAACTGCCTTTAGGATCCGTTTAGTCGTTTTGACGTGAAAAGCTAACAAACAAAGAGAGTTACTTCAGCATTAATAACAAAAACCGGTCAAGTGCGAGTCGGACTCGCACACGAAGGAACGTCTTATTATTTTGTTATAGCGGCAATATAAATACACACTCTGTGAAAAATTCAGCTGCCTACCTATTGCGGTTCATGAGATACAGCCATATGACAGACGGACAGACGGACAACGGAGCCTTAGTAATACGGTTTCGTTGGCAGCCTTTGGGTACGGAACCCTAATAAAACTAGTACTATTGCGTATGAAATTGGACACACTTTCGTTTATTTCTTTTTTTGGAAAAAAACCAAACCCTAGCTCCCGATGTCCCGGCCCCCGAGCACGTCAGCTCGCATCGCATATATTGTAGGTCCTGAGATAGAGGGTGTAAATACAACTCTTTTCCTCAAGATGTAGGCGGCTGGTCCCAAGGTGCGGCGGGGGGAGGGGGGGGGGGGCGGCGGTCGCGGTGCAGCGCGGAGCGTCTCGGCGGCAATCAATACGCCGACGTGCTGCGCCGACGAGTGCCGCCCGGAATAACTTTGTAGTGTGCGTGCAATAAGGGACCTCGCTCGTTTTAACCAGACTAAAGATGACAATGCTTCTTTACCGTGGAGATGCTCGTCGAAGTTGCATAGCTCTGTCCCTCCGTCCTATTTCTATCTTCGCTCAACGCGGGACAGGGGGAAAATGCACAAATTCACAATGGACATTCCAAAAGTAAGAAGACACCGATCTTGGAGATCCTTTTTCCATGGAGTCGGTATTATTTTTATGCTTATAATTTGTAGAATTATATACTTACATGTGTATAATGTAAAAAACGAGGCAATTCGCCGACGTACCAAAGTAGTCGATATTGGACACCGGGTGGCTAAGTGGCAGTGGGCTGGTCATGTCAGCCGAAGAGACGACGACCGTATGAGTAACCGTGTCCTACACTGGCGGCCGTGGACAGGAAAACGGAGTGTGGGAAGACCACCCGCCAGGTGGGACGACGACATCAAGTGCGTTGGCGGAAAGCAGTGGTTCCGTACCGCTGAAGGGCGGGAGGACTGGAGGAAAATTGGAGAGGCGTATGTCCAGCAGTGGACGCAAACACGCTGACTGACTGACTGACTGACTGACATGTGTATAAACTTTGACGATGTGATGGAAGTGTACAAAACCAAAACTCCCTTCCGAGGTATTTGCCCCTTTGACCTGGGATCCCTCAAATATGGAGCGAAGAGGCACCTGGCCGGGTTTTTAAAGCCCCCTTCATAGTTTGAAAACCCATGGGCATATTTTGAAAAACTAAGCCATGTGTTTTGAAATGCGTTACGCAGTTTGCTCTCTATGATTGATATGGTACATATGTAAATGGGCGGTGTGTGCAGGCAATGGAAAATCCATACTATCCATCCTTTAATATGATAAATGCGAAAGTAACGCTGTCTGTCTGTTGCGTTTTCACGTCTAAACCGCTGAGCCAATTTTGATGAATTGCGGTATATAGATATTCTGAACCTTGGAGAAGGACATAGGCTACCTTTTGTAGTGAAAATTAAACTTTAAGGGGTGAAATAGGGGGTGAAAATGTGTATAGGAAACTCATATAATATCCAGGTCATATTCAGCCCCACATCAAAAACGGTATTGACCCGAGCTGCCGAGCGGAACCGGGTACCTCAGCTATTAATTTAATAAACGTAGTCTAAGTGGAAATTGAATAAATAACCAGCGAGGTTTCTTGCCAGTTCTAATTTAAAGTAATTGTTGAGGTAGTTAAATGGAAATACATGAAGAAAAAATTAAGCGTGATAAAAATGAAAGTTTTTATTTCGTGCTCGAATTCTCCGAAACTTTTCCGGTGTTAAATGAGGATCTCGTTAGTAAAGCGAGTTGCGCAATGGAATCCATGTAAACCAAAATTTGAACAATCGCATTGAATGAAATATTGAAAAATTGAATACATTGCGTTTGGTTCCATGGGTTCTCAAAGATAATGACAAAGTATTCTGCTGTGCAAATATGTATTCCTTGCACTCTTGGTTTTACCATTTCCAGACAAGGCTTTTGCCCATTTTTCTGGAATAATATTTGCATTTCGTAACAGTGTTGATAAAATAATAAATTATGAATAGATGCACATATTCTTTGCAGGTGAAATATACATATATTTTATGTAAGTATGGGAAATACGTATCCATCTTGTTGCAACATATGAAATAAATGTTTGGCATGAAAATTACTGTGGTGGCAATGACGATTTTACCACCGAGTTTTATATAGCCGTGCTAATTTAATAGGAATGTCCTGTAATGGTACCTAGCTCCTTCGAGAGTGCGGTGTGTTAACCTTTTTTCATGACAGGCCGTGTAATAATACCAGCGCTCTCATACTAGGTCTGTAAATAACACTCATTTAGTTCTAGTTCCACAAAAAAACCTTCGGATTGACGAGAGGTAAAAGGGTCACCATCAAAGTGAGCCTCCTTCCTGCTGTTCAACAATCAAACTTCGCCAGGGTCGAACTTACAGCGTTGTAGATCAACACTACATCTTTGCTAGTGTTGCACACTGAGATGAAATTAACAAATATTATTTTATTATCTAATACCACACGTGATGTCATCATAGTGACTGGGAACTCATGGGAACTGGGTGCCATGCCAGGATCTTCTGTATACTGCACGAGAGCATGAACCTGTACGATGACCATGGACAATTTTCATTGCCGCTTCGACCATCTTTATGAGTATGAGTATTAAGCAGTAAATTTTACTTTAGTAACAGTACTTTTGTTTAACCTTTTAACAGCAGGTCTATTATTGGCATTCCGTAATCAGGAATCAGGAATCCTGAGTCTAGAATACCGCTTTTATAGCGATTTTCAAAGCGAGTTTTTTTACGGAAAACCTTGATTGATTAAAAAAACGATGCTCCGGAATATTTTCTTCAAAGAAAATCGCTCCTAGACTCAGGATACCTGATTCCTGATTACTGAATGCGAAGAATAGACCTGCTGCTGTCAGGACCTTAAGTTCTTTTACTGGCAACTGCTGTGTCAACCATCACTGATGTTACATTCTAATATCTGGAATGTGTTTATGAATAATATTTTTATTTGCTTAGATCCTACTTGCTTTGGTGCATAGATTATAGAAAAACATCCGAATTTTAATACAGATTCCAAAAATGTGTAGTATTACCTAAGTTGTCAAACAATAAATAGATTAAATCTTGCCCGTTGACCGTTTAAAAAACCTTTAACCGACTTCAATTACTTTGACGAGTAATATTCTTTCACAAAAGTTATATAACGGCCACCCCTGAAATGACGAGAAACTGTCTGAAACGATACTGATGAGAAAAAAAATATTCAAATCGGTTGACAATTGGCGGAGATATCGAGTAACATATTTACAAAAAAAATTATCATACAGTCGAATCGAGAACCTTCTCCTTTTTTGAAGTCGATTAAAAGACATCGCGCGCGCGTGGCGTGCCACCGATCGGTGTGCCAGCTGACTATCAGCCACTAAAACAAATGGATACGGCGTTTGATGCGTACCTAATACTAAAATAGACAAGCTAATGAAAATATAACTACCAATTACCTAATTGCACTATAATTAATCAAACTGATCGGTATTGCATCCATTGTGGAGCATCGTGTCGGTTGAGAGCATAATTATTATTTCACAAATTATTTTAATTACGAGTAATTAGTAATAGGCCACAGCAAAACTGACAAGCGAGCATAAATAATAGTGTGCTGTGAATAGGGAAAGTGCGGTATAGGTTTCAGCACGTAAAAAGAACGTAACTGCATTCTGAACCTAGTGGCGCGAGGACTTGCCTAGCATATCAGAGGTCTGGCTTCAAATCCTCACACCGTTCATGCACCACTTTCTTTCTCTTTCTGAGTTGGATATGTGCATATAGTCAAGAATGCGAGCTGCTCCATGGTTCGGAATATATGTAAAACTGTAGGTCTTTGAACGGCTCGTAGCCTAGTGGCGCGGGACTGGCCTAGCGTACCAGAGGTCTGGGTTCGATTCCGACATGCACCACTGTCCTTTCTCTATCCGAGTTTGATAAGTGCATTTCGTCACGAATGCGAGCTGCTCCATGGTTCCGAATCCATGTAAAACTGTAGGTCCCCTTCCCCTACTAGGTGGTAGGGTTTAAGCCCGCCCGGGTTTGCATCATCGCATTGGATGAAAAGATGATCGAAGTGGCAATGAAAAATTACCGTGTTTTCCATCCATTTCAATGTAGCTGTACTGATAAAAGAAAAGTCCTGGTATGGCACCTAATTCTTTCGGGAATGTGATGTATTGGGCTAATATCATAACGGTAGTCTTGTAGTATTAACCATCCATGTCAGGTTGCATGAAGAAAAAAAAATCTCATGCAAGTTGTCATAGGTGACAGGGATTCGTCGTTTTTTGGGTCGGATTCTACGTAAAATTTAAGTCGTTTTCCTTTAACAGGTGGTAAGGTTAATCCACAGGGTTAACCCCACCCAGGCTGATACTATAGAGTTGAATAAAAAATCGTCGAAGCGACAATGGAAATTGTCCGTGTTTTCTGTCCAGTTGAAAGTAGTCATAAATAAGAAAGGTCCTGCCATGGCATCTAGTTAAAATTAAGTGTTTAGCTAATATCATGACAGTATGTGTGGTATTAGCCATACATGTCCATTTAAATAAAAAAAGAACACCTTATAGTAAAGTTTAACAATAATTAAAAATCGTAACATTCATTATAATTGTACTTCTTATTTATTACATTTGTTTTGGCTTCCTGTGTTCTAATAAATATGTCTCAACAATGCGTCAAGTCAACGCAGTCAAATAATACTAACTCACCCTACGTTCTTCATACATAACGGAACCATTACAAAATATGTATTTATCGTTGTTATTACGAGACTCGTGATCTGTGAAAATTTAACAAGGTAATAAGCCAATTTACGCAATATTTTCACAAGATGTGAGTATTTCAGGCATCCTCATAATGCGCCCATCGCGAAGCTGAAATTTTGAAATCCATGAAATAGCGAGCAACTTTGACTGTTACTACGAATACAATAAACATTCAGAAAGAGATTATAAAATTCTCAAATGTAACGTGTTATCGGTTCCATAATTCTCTTATGAAGCTGGACATAGATAGTTAATCCACAACTACTGTCAGGTTATTAGCTACACATACCTTATAGGAATTAGGTGCCATGCCAAGTCCTTCCTTATATTGCACGGCTATATTAAGCTGAATGAGAAGCACCTACAGTAGTTGATTCTTCGACCATTGTTCATTCAATGAGATGGTACCAACCAGGGCGGAATTAACCATACTTACTAGGTAGTAAGGAAGGGTAGCAACGAATCCGAACTACGGTTACATTGACTTGATGGTTCTTAAGGCTGTTCCGACCCATACAAACCTTTTTTGGACTGAACGCCAAAAGTATGCCACTATTAGCCAAGAATTAATTGTAAATTTTAAATATACTTAAGGTAGTTGTAACAAAAACATTTACAGAATTTTAAGTGTAATGGTTTGGTGTAATCAGCGATTAGAAAAATTACACCGTTAGATGGCGCTGTAAAATAAAAATGTTGTTTTAAAAATTACATCAAAACTTATTATCCTGTAATTCTGAAAAAAATTTCGATGCTACTACTATGGCTATATTTGACACTTATAATAAATTCGTGACTTTAAGTTAAAAACTTTTGGCGTTCTATGATCATAAAACTTTATATGGGTCGGAACAGCCTTAGGTGAAGAATTGGAGAGAAATGAACGTTGGAATAAGTTTACATTTTAACAGATACAAGGGTGCCAACATTTAAAAACGCATCAAAATAGATGAGAACGTAATACAAAAATCGGCCAAGTGCGAGTCGGACTCGCACACGAAGGGTTCCGTACCATCGTACAAAATTTAAATAAATAATATATTATATAGATCACGTTTTTTGAAAAACCCTTTAATTTTTAATATTCTTTTATTTTACCTAGTTGTTATAGCGGCAAAATATATACACACTCTGGGAAAATTTCAGCTGCCTACCTATAACGGTTCATGAGATACAGCCCCGTGACGGACGGGCGGACGGACGGACGGACAGCGGAGGCTTAGTAATAGGGTTCCGTTTTCACCCTTTGGGTGCGGAACCTTAAAAATATAATAATATTGAAAACAAATCCTCCATCCTTTGTGGTGCGTACTTGTAGCAAACTGACGCAGTAGACACGTGGAGTGGTCGTGGAGTTCGAAGCCACTTTATTAAAATGTTTGCGTACTCTCTCGTTTGCAGTCGCTGCTCACCTCGCTATCTACTGATTACTCTTGAAGTTGTAAATGATTTTTTTGGGAATATGCTTTCTGATCTGAAAACAGGGTAAATTATTGGGTGGTTATATTTGCAAAAGGTATATTTACAGTGTTTTGGATATGATACACAAATCACTCGTTTTCATGGGGGCGACGTAGTAACTATTACATATGACTTTTACATATGAGTTCGCTAACACCTGATGTTCTCAAGTTCTGACGACACGTAAGAACTTTACAGGACCTTATTTAGTGCAACGAATGTTCGATGTTGCGTTTCCCGAATTCGTAAGCGAACTATCTACAGTCAGTGCTTTTCCGCTAACTTGTGGCTACGATGCCCTCGTACGAATGAATTACGATAGCCATCCCCGTCCTTTCTGCCATCTGTACCTACTTATGGTAGCATTCATTTAAAAATGGGCTGTCAGCGACTTAGCCCCATTATAACTGCGACCTGTTCAGATTCACTGTGACTCATTTTAGATACTCAATTAAAAAAAAATCGGAGTATGCGAGGTTAAGAACTGCATAGGTACTCTACTTGATATCGATATACATACTAAGATAAAAAATGCAAAAGTAACTCTGTCTGTATGTCTGTGGCATTTTTAAGCCCAGAGCGCCGAAATGGGATAAATTTCGGTATAGTTACCTTTTGTGGTGAAAATTAAGCTCGAAGGGAGAGAAACAGGGGATAAACATTTGTATGGGGAACTGATATAATATCCAGGAAATAATTCAGCCCGACATCAGTCCGAAACGAGATTGATCCGAAGCTGGGTACCTTAGTTAGTACGATACAAAAACCTAAAAGGTAAAGGGCTAAGATATATATAAATTGACTTTTGTGGACATACAAGTGTGTGCACCATAAAACATGGAACATCATTTTAGTTCAAACATAAAACCAGAATGTGTTACATAACCAAAAGTACTAATGGAAAGAATTAATTCTGTTGTCATTTTCGCAGCACAATAAATTTTGCGTCTGAGTCACTCATGCAGGAAGTACAGATATGAAATTAAAATGTTGCGTTCTGAATACTAAACCGATTTTTTTTGCCCTCTTAAGCGTCGTATACGGCGGCAGTAATAAATCTCTTACGCTGCAATGCTTTGCAAATGTGTAACAATTGTAAATTGTACTGTTAAACAACTGTAAAGAGTTTAAATAAAATATGAAACATGATGTTTCGTCAGCTTTTTTAATTTTGATCAAGAATTATCTTACAGTGAATTTTGCCTCTTAAAGTATTAATTATTATAAAATGATAAGGATATAGTTAATAAACAAATTCAAACATTTTCACAGGTGCCATCTGTAGCTCTAGAGCACTGATATTCGGTTTCACGGTAACCAGTGGTTGACTAATGTCAACAGAGATCGACGATCTACGTTATTCTCAAACTCATTTCGTCATCAATAACATTATTGTTACTAAAATATTAATGGTATTAAAACCTTCTAAACAAAAAACCTCTCCCATTTTATATACCACTTATTAAAATATAAAAGTTCAAGGACTAAAATACGGCGCACCTGTTGTACAATTATTTATGAGGCAAACGACAAATGGGGGATTAAATTTTCGCCGAGAATTTTCAATAACCTTTGTCATTTAAAAATATGCATGGACGGTGTCTATCGAGGTTCAAGCCATTACTTACATATGCCAGATTACTTACTATTTTTATACCTAAAAGTGTAATAAAGTATTCTAGCACGGAAGTCAATAGTTCATTTTAACTTTATGCCTGTCTACCCGATTATTTCCTGGATGGATGAATGAATGAATTAAGATTTAAGAGTATCTATCTCCTAACACAAAGTTTACCATTCAAAGTCCGAGGTGTATTAATTATTAATTTTTCAGATGTGTATTATAATATATTTGAGTGCCCGTCTGAATATTTTCGGTAAAATCAGGGTCATTATATGATTTCTAGACCCGAAAAGTATGACTGAATTTAATGAGTTTTGAGAATGTACATATATATCAAACTTATTACAAAAAGTTTTGGAATCGGATGACTTTAAATTTATTATCTACACTAATAATAAACCTGTAAGGGTGTTCATGGAGTAAGTTCCTTTGTTTTCTAAGATACTTCGTTTGTAGACTTGATACTAAGACTATATTGACGATTTTTAGAAATCAGTTCTGTATGTATGTATGTATGTATGTATGTAAGTTCCTCCATAACTCTTTAACCGATTATCCGAATCAGATGAAAATTACTACATGTACATTTAACTACCCGGGAATAGAACCCGGCTAAATATAATTTAGTTCCGCTAACGCTTAGATGTGGCTGTCATACAAATTGCAATGAATCAGAATCAGAATCAGAATCAGAAATGTTTTTATTCATTGTCAATTGATACATGCTGGCCAGAGCGCGCGAGCGTCTCAGGTGTGTGGCTAAGAACTCCTATTGTAGAATGTCACTGCCTTAACATCCATAGTTATACTACCTTTAAGTAGGTGTATGGTCTTGTGCTAGTCTATCTAATTTGATTTTCAAGACCGCTGGTACAGTGTAGTCGGATTTGGGTGTTGGGAAGGAATCGGGATCGGATTGGGTAGGGTGCTGGGATTTGTGCTTAAATTCTACGGATTCTCGGTGCAGTCTGCCTCTCGCTGAGCGGCCGGCTGCGTTCTTTCTTTTCTACATAGTTTATCTCGCCAAGCCGGGAGTCTCGCATCCGCGGATTGTTGAGATAACAATCACCAGGAGCCTCCAAGTCAGTGATGTGGAGCTCTTCGATACGCCTGAGCATATCGCCGTGCAGATCAGTTGCACGGATCTCCCATGGATCTTGGTCTAGCATTTCCCACAGTGTGTCAGTGTCTAGTCTGCGTGGTATTTGAGCTGCGCATTTCAGTGCCATACGGTACTGCCTCTCTATCATCAATCTGTTGGTCTTGCTAAAACGAGGCAGTAGCTGTACCGTTCCGTAATCAAGTATCGGAAGCAGGCAGGCCTGTATGATGCGCCGCTTGACTTCCAAGTCTACGTTCGAGTACCATCCGATTATCGGGTAGAGTGCGCCTCGAATTCGCTTGGCTTTCTTTGTCACATATCTCGCATGCGGGCCCATCGTCATCGTCTTGTCGTAGATTACTCCCAGGTAGCGGATCTCTTTCTTGTAGTAAATTATCTCGCCTGCCCTCAGACGGATGTGGTGTCTGTATTTATGCTTCTTTGTGAACATGATACACTCAGTCTTATCCACGTTACACTTCAGTCCCCATCGTTGGTAGTATCGTACGATCGTCTCGGTGGCCCATTCGGCTCGCTGGGTAGCTAGGTCGGGTTTGTATGCTCGATTAAGAATGCATAGGTCGTCAGCGTACTGCGACAGGCACTGGCCGTGTATGCGGTCTCTGAGGTCCCAGATATCATGGACGTATAGGTTGAATATGACAGGTCCTAAAATAGAGCCCTGCGGTACTCCGTGAGGAAGCGGTTTCGTGCATCCGCTAGTTGTTCTGAACTTCCCGTAGACTAGACGTCCACACAGATAGTTCTCGAGCATCTTCGTGACATTGGCTGGTACGTCAGCGGTCTGTAGTTTCTTGACTAATCCTGCATGGTTAATTGAGTCGAACGCCTTGGAGAGGTCCGTCGAAACCATTGCTACGCTATCTTTAGCCGCAAGCGCCTCGGTGATGAAGCTGCTTGTTCGTAGGATCTGCGTGCCGGTGCCTCGCTGGCGCGTGAACCCGTGCTGGAAGTGGGGTTGGAGTCGGTGGGCCGTTTCTCTCAGTCGCGACAGCAGAAGTCTCTCGCATAGCTTTCCCATGATGTTGAGTAGGGTGATCGGTCGGTACGACTTGGCCTCCTGGTAATTTTTCCCTGGTTTGTGGAGGAATATGCACTCCCCGATCTTCCATCTCTCTGGGAAGTAACCCGTGCTGAGGACGTAGTCGGCTATTGGCTTGTACGCATCGAGGAAGGTGTCTCCTCCGAGCTTAAGAGCATCGGCTCGGATTTGGTCCGGGCCCGGCGCTTTCTTGTTTTTGAATTTTCTAAGCGCGCATTGGATCTCAGCGGTTGATGTCGGGTCAAGTGGTTCAAACGGTGTGTAAATCTCTGTGCCAGAATCCATTTCGCTTATTACGGCTTCTTGCACAATGGCCGCGTCGACGAGGGCGTCGATCGTCTCCCCTTCTGTATTGCAGTTTGGAATATACGGTAGTCGCTGGATCGGAGCTTTAAGGCTACGCTGAATTCGCCACATCTTGCTCCGGTTGTCTTTGGGATCGTTGATGATACAAAATTGCAATGCTCTGCACGGCTCGGCGAAAAGGCGGCGGCTTGAGGGGGGGAGGGGGGCTCGCTAACTTTTACTAATTGTACTGAAGTACGGCTTGGTATTTCCCGCAACTTTAGGACAACTTGACGCTAAATCACCAGAGGTGCGACCAATGGAATGAAATACTTATTACTTGAGAATCAATTACTTGATTTCGATGCAGATTGTATCTACGTCTAGCCTGATTCTACTCAAAACGTATAGGCTACATAATATAACACTTCATTACCAGAGGGGTGAGTAGTGAGTGTTAAATTCTTGTAACTTGCGAACCACTTACCCGACTTATATGCGTATTTTATCAACGTATAGCATCTCTGGGAGCAGTCAGGTTCAGGATGGTTAAACGTTTTAGATGTTGAAGCTGGCTGTGGTTTGGAGTCCACGCAAAACTTACCTACGTTACACGTTGCTTACTTACTAGGTAAGCAATAGCAGTGCAAGTCCAGAAGGTTCTGGTGGCAAATGTTTTTTTTTAAATAGCCACCAAATGTCAACTAAGCTTTAAATGGAAGCTCAAACGATCTTGATTAAATTTGGTGGACATTGTCCTGGACTAGTTTGACCCTATTTTGGACCAGCTATGTGGGCTACTTTTTATCCATGAAATAATTTAGCCGACACTAACCCGACCGGAGCCGGGTACCGCAGCTAGTTTTTCATTAATTCTTGCTTCGTCGTATTTTTATTGAATCATAATAATAAGTCTCCAATAAAGCTGTTCCCATATTTCATGTAAAGAAAACGGTTTCAAGCGTTAATTTTGTGTTAGTATTTAAAAATATTTTTAATATCCCATTAAAATTTTGAATGTAAGGCAATTTTCAGGTGAGTTGAACTGCAATTCCATTGTGGACCGCTGAAATGGCGGCGCGACGGTCGCATCAGAGCGGTTGCGACCGCTGGAGAGGCTGCGGGGGTGGCGCGGCGGCGGCTGCGGAGCGGCGGGTGCTGGGAGTGGACCGCAAACACGCGGCCTGACAATCAACTTTCGAGGGCCACTTGCGATATAATGCAATTTATATAGTAACCAGCTCTGACACCTGGATTAAAAAAGTGTGGGGTTAGTCACTTAAATTAGTAATATGTATTAGTAAAGAATATGAAGCTGTCTGTGGCGGCGGAACATAGCGAATTTATGAGTTGTAATTCATTCTCAAATCTCGTGAAGGACGTCCAAAAATCACGTTTATCGAAAACAATAACGTGGATGTAAGACAACTAACCATCGAAGACCATCATGTGACATCGTGACATTGAAGCATTTAAGGGACAATACTTGAAACAACAGAGTGTAAGAAATGTAGTCCCCCGTTGGATTCCGCATTCGCTTACCGACAATCACAAGGCGGCTCGTCCCAGAATGTGTAGGAAGCATGTCCACGAAATCAGTGGTAACTTATCTTGCTAGTATGCCAATGATCTTAACTCTAAATAGAAATCAACCGTCGGAGTCTTTCAAGTTGAGCCATAACCGACGGAAGTTGTTCGCCCCCGAAGTGTCCTTGGGGGAACGGCAGAACGTCTAATATGCAGATCGTATAATGTCATATATTAACAACATTTTAAAACCATGCACAACGTATAATCGGCAGATCGTATAATTGTATACGTAGCGCATGAAGAAGTTTAAAAAATAAAATTTCTTATTTCTCCATGCATAACGTATAATAGTCACAACGTATAATGTTATGATCTTTATGTAACAAAAAAAGAAAACCATGCATATCATATAATCCAAAAACTTTTGATGCGATAAGCGCCCTTATGAATATACTTTTAAAGCGTATACTCGCACGCGACTTTTCGACCGTCTCAATTAGCGTTGTAGCAAATTGTTACTCTTCAACAAATATCGATTCGTAGCAATTTCAGCCTTAAATGTATCGTTATTAGGGCGCTTTATGCAGTGCTTCTTGGCGTATTATACGTTCTGCATGGTTTTCTTTTTTTTGTGAATTCATGTTAGGAATATTATACGTTGTGACTATTAGACGTTCTGCATGATGCAAAGAGTTGATTTTATTTTTAAACTCATGCACAACGTATAACATTATACGTTGTGAATATTATACGATATGCATGGTTTTCATTTTTTGGAAAAAATACTATTATACGTTGTGAATATTATACGTAGTGAATACGACTCGTGTCCTTTCGTATAAAAAAGATCATGTTATGTCGACGTGAATTGAGATATTTTGTAATGAACGGCATGAATGATTTTCCTGAATATTAATTTGTTGTTTTTAACTGTGCTTTTTTCCTATAATCGATGGTAAATGCTAATAGCTGGTTATGTTACAAATTATTACATAAACAACTACAAATAACTTGAATATTTGTAAGCAGTGGCATACGCTTTTGCAAACTTAGATTAAGTGGATGTTGAAACAGTTACCAGCGAATTTTCTTGCCAGTTCTTCTTTTTCTGTCATTCTTTACTAATGATAAAGTATGATAAATCAGATTTCAGTGTAGTGGCTATGGATCACGAATAAACGATATCGTGGGAAGTTCAAGTAAAACAATAAAATAAAATAAAAACAATTCATGTCACTGGACATGGATGGCTTATACCAAATTGACCGTCAGATATTAACCTAACACACCACATGGGAACTAGGTGCCATGCCAGGACCTCCCTTATATTGCTCAGCTACATTGAACTAGATGGAAAACACGGACAATTTTCATTGCCGCTTCGACTTCGCTTCGCTTATATAAGGTACGAGTTCAAATAAGAAAACTTAAAAGCATGCCAATTGTGCAGCAGTTTACACGTTAATACATTTAGGATTACGTTGCCTAACAAACGAATATAACCGCTGCCGGGTCGCGAATTTCACTTGTACGTTTACACTAATTGAACACACAATTTCGGAAATTGGTCGTTAGTTTTAACAACGTGACATACATATGTATGAATGCAATTTATGAGGATACCTGATGAAAAACTAGCCGATGATTACGTGCTTGAAAGAGAAACATTTGTTTAATATTACATAAGATCATTTATTCATTTAATAATCATCCACTGACAGCATTGCACTCGAGTCAGTCGTATTTTTACATAAGATATTACCTACATTAGTACAGATTGACTGGACACATGCTAAGGGAACGGAAAAAAGTGGACGTGACTACTACCGGAATGGTACCCGTGTGATAGTACTGAAAGTTGGGAAGATGACATTAAAAAGATAGCTGACCAAGAATGGACGCGCACTGCAAAGTACAGGACGAAATGGAAAGAGTAGGCCTTTGTCATGGGACCAGCTGTAAAATAAATACCGGTCTCCGATATACGTAATTAGTTAAAAATGTTAAATTGTTAAATATAATTAGATAATTTTAGATTATGAATGTTATTTAGTTACAACAATAAAGGTGTTTTATTAATGATCGTTATTATAACGTCCTACATATGTCACTTTTCATTTTAGGGTTTGTAGACAACGGTTACTCACGGTGTGTCGATAAATATTGTACGAATTTTTGGACCAAACATTTGGTCCATCATTATAGTTGTGGTTATTATAGATCTCTCTTCTATCTTCTTCAGGCGAACAATAAGGACTGATATATTTTAAAATTATTATTAACCAGAGATTGCGCATTCCACGCTAAAAAATCCAATTATATATAGCAGGCAATGAAGCAATATTAAAAAACCAAGTACGAGTCGGGCTCGCACACGAAGGGTTCCGTACCATCGAACAAGATTTAACACAAAAAAATCACGTTTTTTGTATGGGGACCCCCTTAAATTCTTATTATTCTTAAATCTTAACTATTTGTTGTTATAGCGGCAAAAATAATACACACTCTGTGAAAATTTCAGCTGCCTACCTATTACGGTTCATGAGATACAGCCCTGTGACAGACGGACGGACGGACGGACAGACGGACGGACGGACGGACGGACAGCGGAGGCTTAATAATAGGGTTCCGTTTTCACCCTTTGGGTACGGAACCCTAAAAAACCACTTAATTAATAGAGTACGTAGAAGATTACCGAACTTTCTTAAAGTACTTACTCTCTTTTGTTTTGACCAGCACAGCTATACCCAAGCGTAAATGTATTGCTTATTTGGTTAGTCGGTCACAAGAAACGCTGATTAATGGTCACTAGATTTATGGACCGGGATGCAGAGAAAACAATCTTTGCAGAGCAAACAAACGTACGAGAAACTGGTTTTTGTTTGTGTATTATATTAAAAACTAAAGTAAAACGTCTGGTGCATGTGTATTTGTAACTAAAATATTAATTTAAATATTCAAGGAAAACGGTAAATGACGTTATCATTAAAATATTCTAGAACGTTACATTCATGTTTGCAAATAAATGAAAGAAACTTGTTTCTTTATCAATACCAGGATACAGCTCCGTTTTATACCAAAAAGGAAAAAAACGGTCAGGCTGTAACGAAGCCGTAAGTTCCAATCCAGTTAAGGACATTTATAGAAAAGTTAATAGGAAAGCATCGAAAAATAATACACAGTTATATAATACATTTTTAAATACATATTTGGCACTATTTGTAGATTTTTTATAATTGATTTTTGTCAATTTCCGTTTTTATAAAATTTCGAGCCCGATTATTTTAAGCATAACTAAAATAGGCCTTATAGCCCGAACGTGAGAAATGGAATGATTTAATTTTTATTTTTAATTAATGATAATGTCACTGCGTGCGTGAGTAAAAGGTGACCAAGGAAGGTCAATTTACGTCCTATCAAGGTGCAAAAACGGACAAAGGAAGTTTGACTTGAAATAACGACTGTCCTTCGAATGCTGGCCTCCGTATCGAATCCGTTGTATTCTACAGCAGGCATCGCCCCTAGCCTGCGGGCCGCGAAGACATTCTATTAAATTTTAACGTAAGGCGATACGATCAGAGCGTTGTTACAGCAATTCGCAAAGTTCTCATTTCACGGATCTCCGGGGAGCAAGCGGGAAAGTTTTTTCTTTTCACGCGCATGTGACTCCGAATAGAGTGACAAAGGCGGCGCCGAGCGGTGGGCGCACAGCCAGTGTCGTCGTCATGACTATGTCGATACATACGGTGTGATGCATTCGTGATCACGCAGCTTGGAAATATTAAATTATTGTTTTGTGATGATTTTGCCAAAAACGAACTATGTTCGCAATGCGTGGGGTCTAGCAGTCCATCCAGCTAAAACTGAAGGGAGCTGTCAATCCAGAATTTCCAAGACCCTCCATTTATGAGCACGGCTACATTGGAATGGATGGAATTCGTGTACAATTTTTTGTTGCCGCTTAGACCATATTTTCATCAGATGCGATGCTATCAACCCAGGCTAGCTTAACGTGGTAGAAGAATGGTTGTATGTTTGCATGGATTCATTCATGGAACCATAAAACAGCTCGCATTCGTGACAAATTACACATATCCAACTCAGAAAAAGATATAAAGTGTCACACGAACGGAGTGGGAATTGAAACCATGACTTCGCGCATGAAGAGCAAGGCCACGTTCCCATAGCTATAAGCCACTCAGAATTGAGCGGTCTACTGAAGATGGTCGAAGCGCCAATTAAAATAGTCCGTGATTCCGTCCAGTTCAAATTGGTAGTACCCAAGTAATTGCAAGTAAGGGCCTGGTTTACACCTAGATGGCTGTGATTATAGCTGTAATAAAAATCAGCATAATTGCATACTCATAAATATAGATAATTAGCTTGTGCATATTTTGAGCAGCAAACTTAAATTATTTGGTCATGAAATCGGCAGAATAAGTAAATTAGTACCTATGTTAATGTTTTACCTTTGTCAGATTGATCCAGTTAACGTATTAATCTAATCAGAACCCTAATCATAGCAAGGTTAAGTAAAACTACCAAGAGCAGAAATGACCATGATAATCCAGTATCATAAAACCTTTGACTAATAATTACCTTGACATAGTTAGCTTAGTTTTAATTATTTATTAAGTTTGATGATGGTATATGCCAGAAATTGTAAGATGTATGCATGTTTATTCTTGTTCTGTTTATTGGTGCAAATGCTACTTATGCCTTAAAATAAGAAAATATGTCTGCGTGTAGCTTGTCTGCCAATTTGACGAATACAAATACAATACAATACAATACATTCTAAATCTATCCGTCGCTCAGAGCAGCAAAACTAAGGAGCCCACCCTCTCCAATATTAAAGAACATCGCCAATTCCCAAGCTAACCGCAGACACCCTGTACCCGGGATGGTGAGAGCACTAATGATTTATGGTGTCCGTGATAAATGGTCGGCGTTCGTGAGAATCGACGCCATAAGTAGTGGGATGGGTGGGAGTTGGCGTCGGCGGGGGCAGAGGGGGGAAGTTTCCGAAACACCTAACTGATTATCTACTGCTAGTTCTTTTTAGTGGAGTTTCGTACTTTACTCCTCTATCCGAGTCTTTGGCGAATCAATGTGGCGGAACCGAGAAGCGCTTGAGATAGTGCTAGTGTTTTGGGATGTATACCCTGTTGAAATGATAGGTTAAAAATGTATTAATATCAAAAATTTCCATTGTGTTTGAGTTAAATAAAAAAATATTAGTTATAAGACATAGGACATTATTATCAACCGCTGAGTATAGACAGATTTATCTCTTGTCTGAGACCACAAGTACTATTCAAATAAAATTAACACTAAATCTTTTATGGTTTTTAAACAATTTAACTGTCAATACCCATACTTACTAGGTTTGGGTGTCATCTTCTTAAATGTACTACTCTTGCTTCTCATGCGAGAGTTCGTGAGAGCGCCGAATCCATGTCCATGTAAAGCTGTAGTTACCCTTCTACAAGGTGGTAATATTGGTACTATCACATTGGATAAAAATATGGTAGCTGTGCTTTTGAAGGCAAGGTCCTGGGAATATCACCTAATTCCTTCAGGAATGCGGCAATATCATGACAGTAGATATAGTTTCAGCCATTACTTGAATTGTATGTTGAAATATCGGTAACATACTGGTATGGGATCTTCTTCCGGAATACCTAATTCTGATTTGGTTCTCCGAGGTTCGGAGGAATAGCCATTGTATGTAATCTAATAAATACATAACAAAAAGAAAAATGCTCCTACCTTTACAAGTCTTCGATGTAAGGCTTTTTTAAGTCTTAATTTTACTTGATGTATGCGCGCTCTAAGCGATCCGCGATGGCGAATGCAGCGCGGCGCATGCGACGAGGTGGGGTAAGTTTGCTACCCACGCGCACTAAGAGCGCGCTCACACTGTCGTATGCATTTACTTTGTTAGAAAATGATAATAATTGAAATATTATTTAAGAAAAAAGAATTAATTTCGAAGAAAAACATATCGAGATCTTTCGATATGCCTGACCGAATCTCAGACCTTCTATAGGAGTAATATTGGTCTTCCATGTTCGAAAATGTAACAAAAGTTATCATTCATTTTGAATTATCTTACGGTTTATGATTACATATACGTCCCCTGTTGTTTCTTAAATCGTGGTTGCCATTCACTCAACAAAACACACGAGCAAAGAGCGATAAAACATCAGAAGCCACAAACAGACCGACCGCGGACAAATTTAAACTTTGTATAGGTACGATTGTAGAGCCCACGCCGCGGCTCCGCGGCCAGAGGCTGTCTGCACACACGAGCCACTTTCAAATATCCTAATCATCCCTTTGTTTCTCAACGCGAGGGGCTGGACTTTTGCGGACGCTCACGTAAGGCTTTCACGGCGACCGGACCGGCGCGGCGGCTGGGCGGGTTATGTACGGTAGATCGTTAGAATACACCGAGGAACAATTATTGCGAACAATACTAAGAAAAGTATCTATACTGACATTCAAAAAAGCGAATACATATTATTTTACATTGTTTTTATCCGAACCTTTTTTTTATGGAAGGACTTACCTTTTTTTGCAGACATATTTTAAGAGATCGACTTATTTTTTCTATATTGATACCCCCTAAAATTCTAAATCTGTTTTATTAGCAGCAAAAAAGTAGTTATTTCAAGCGTTTTTCAGTTATTTTTGGTATTTACGAAGGTTACTTTTAAATTTAGTGTTTCGAGCTATCTAGCTAATATCCGATTGAATAGTAACCTTGAGGTTGTTTAAAATATTGGCGTAAACATTACGGTGATTGCAAGTTAACAAGTAATTCAAGATTTAATTTACTAGAAACACAAAATCCTACTTTTAATCTACTAAAAATAAACTCGGAATATATAACAGATTTTTTTCTCAGTGAACTCAGTGGTCAAACTACACTAAGTTACATTGCAAACTGATAGATTCACGGATTTGATTAACTCAGTATAGAAGATAACTGCAAAGAAATATCACTGGTTATTTTTCTAATATCGCAATAATGAAATCCGAAGGTAGCCTGGAATCCATTTTTAGACAAATGTCCAGACCAAAAAATTCTTAATTTTTTCAAAATCAGATTCATTATAATTTCAAAGTAGAAGTCGCTGGTTAACCTAGCATTTAAATAGAATATATTTTACCAATTTACTCCTGAAAAGCTATTCATCTTATAGCCGCATTTTAATTAAATTACTATTTTTATTTTTTTTATTTATTTAATAACTATTGTTACGCGGGTAGGGTGCAGATTAGAGAAGAAAACACCAATACTCAACACTCTTCCTTTATTTCAAATAATTCACAAGCAAACTCACAAATACAATTTCACACTAGGTTAATTCAAACACTAATTTACAAACTATATCACTCACTTCACTGATTCACTTCAGAGCTAGTTCACTGCACTTCTATATCGCTTGTTGTCGCTCATTTCGCTTCCAAAAATAGACTGCCGCCCTCAGCGCCTTGGGCGCCTTTTATATCGGTGGAGCTTCTTTCCAGAACACTCCACCGATTTCTAGGCATGTAGGGCAGCAGTCGAGAACAATCTCCCTCGAGACATTACTAGAATGTCCGAGATTTGTTTCTGAAGTCAGCTAGCTAGCTTGGTCTTCTCACACCCCCCTTGTCATAGGCGGGAGTGGGGTAACAGTTCCGGGGCTAAGCCCCCTACTGTGGGATCTTCTCTGCCCATTTCAATGGACAGGTCCTTGGGTTGCCTAATTTAGGCCTTTTTAGGTATGGCAATGTGATTACTCAGACTTCGGTGTGATCATCATTATCTTCTTGTCTGACGAGGTCTCGTGGGTGCTGCTTAGCGCAGTCCGGGGGTCGCGCGTGCTGGGGCGTTAGGTCCCGTATTGCCGGGAAGAGTGACGCATCTGCACGCGCGAACATGGCAGTGGCCAGACGTCCGATGAAGGCATCCAGAGGCTCTACTTGGAGGTCCCTCGCAATCACGTCATTCCGCACAAAACGCGGAGCGGCGACGATAGTGCGAAGGCTGAGGCTCTGCTGGGCGCGGAGGCGTTGGCGTTGCGTCTCCGAAGCCAGGGCGTACCAGGAGGGCGCCGCGTACGTGAGGCGCGATCTGATGTACGTCTTGTAGATTCCCAGCTTTGACCGCAAAGGAAGCTGGGAGCACAAGACGGGTTTCAGCTTTGCGCGAGCTATCCTTGCCATGTCCACGGTCGACTTGACGTGGGGCATCATGGTGAGATTCCTATCGATGATCACACCGAGGTATTTGGCTTGTGGGGTCCATGCGATACATTCTCCTTGGAGTCGCAGCAGAGGGGGAAGATGGGAGCGACCGGTAACGATGGCTTGTGACTTCCCGACGTTCACCGACATGCGCCATCTCGAAATCCATTCCGGAAGGATGTCAAGCTGACGTTGCATAATTTTGGCAGCGTGCTTGGGGTTCATCGACTTGGTGTAAAATGCTGCATCGTCAGCGAACAGCGCTAGATGGACGCGGGCGACGACGGGCATGTCGTCGGTGAACCACGCATAGCAGGATGGCGACAGGCAGCTGCCTTGGGGGACTCCTGCGCGAATGGGATGCATGTCGGAGACGGCGTCCTCTACTGCGACTCTAAAGTCAGCTCTAAAGTCAGCTGGACGAGGCGTCACTTTATATGGGACGACAGTGATGCGATAGCCTGCGCAATGCAATAAGACAAGTAGCGCCATCTACTGAGACTCGAAGGAACCATTTGGCGCACTTTGGTAGTGTATCAGCGCTATGTCTTCGCAGCGGGGCGCGCTCGTAACACTATTTTATTTACAAAGTCATCACCGAACGTTATTTTGACTAATTTCATCATCTCTTAATATTTAAATCGAAAGTATTCATATTTATATAATCCTACATTTATTGTTTCGATATATTTCTGTTTATACAAATTTGTCAACATTTACAAATATTTAACACTCCTTGTTTGACCTTAAGCGTGGATCCCGTCGGCTTCGGTCAGAGAAGGCGTCTATTGGATTCGGGACGGTTTGATTGTGGAGTTGTGTGTGCCTTCCCTTCTACACTGTGGTCCTCTTCATTCGTTAGGGGATAGCCAGCGACGGCTTGTGAATATCGAATACTAATAAATTTAAATATAATCAGAGCATCTACGAGTTTGTGAAATTGTATATTGTGTATGTATTGATTAGCGATGTATTATACATCATTGTCAGCCTCAGTGGCCCAGTGGCGCGACACTTCGGCGATCGCTCTCCGAAGTTAAGCAACGCTGGGTCCGGTCTGGTCTTGGATGGGTGACCATTCGACCGTTGAGAGAGGCTGGCCGTGGTTCGGATTCCACTTTAAGCTGTAGGTCCCCTTCCTTACTTACTAGGTGGTAGGGTTTATCCCGCCCGGGTTGGTACCATCGCATTGGATGAACGATGGTCGAAGCGGCAATGACAATTGTCCGTGTTTTCCATCCAGTTCAATGTAGCCGTGCAATATAAGGAAGGTCCTGGCATGGCACCTAGTTCCCATGTGGTGTGTTGGGCTAATACCATGACAGAACTTGTGGTATAAGCCATACATGTCCAGTCACATAAAAAAAAAACATTCGACGAAAAAAAATATGTTTAGAATCGAGGTTGGAATCCAGTAAAAAGTACTTGAATGTTTAAACATTCAAAAATAATTGTGTATTTCGATTATTGACTGAAATTAAATGTCACTCGTGTCGTACCTCCAATATTTTACATAAATTATAGTATTTTTTATGAACTGTGGTCAAATAATATTTAAACACTGTGGTATAGTAAAAAGAGCAGTGCTAATTTAAGTGTTAGGTTCATCTAAAAGACACGCTCAAAATTGCATGTGTTGCAATCATATAAAAAAACCAATATGTGTACATTATATTGAATTATCTCTGAACTTAGAAATATACCTGTTACAAAATTGTATTCAAGGTACTAATCGTCAAATGTGCAAATCCTTTGCTGACAAACATAAAAAAGCAAACACATTTCTCGGTTCGTTGCCACCCATCGTTGATATAAAGTTTGTAAGATATATTTTATGTTGCGCAACTCGTATTGGTTGAGATAATTTTCTTTTTGTTGCGTTGGATCATCCCTTTGTAGTTCGCTAGGATTCCGGACGATGGGGTTACCTTTGGTGAGGACTTTGGACGGATAAAATCTGCAGACAATTTTCTTGTTTCTTGTAAATTCAGTCGATTCCTTTGACTGGGATTTATTTCATCGGGAAATTCGGAACTCGCTGGAAATCCTTTTTAGCCCAGAAGATTTTTACTGCGTTGAGAAATACGTGAGAAATTTAAAGTTTATTTTATTGGAAATTATAGACGGAACGTATAAATTTAATGGAGCTACTATATGTACTTTCAGAGCGTTAAGTAGTATCTGAGGATTGAAAAATTGTCTATAATCAGCTTTTCCTGCATTTTTTTCTGTTTTGGGGATACATTATTAAACCATCGCATGTTATCTCTACAAAAAAAAATAATAGATCTGTACATTAAAAATGTTTACCAAAAAACTAAATGGGATATAATTAACAGGAAGTTAAAAACAAATTTTGTCTTTTTGTCGGTTTGTCTGTACATTTGTGCGCGCATCACGCAAAGGTCACTTATCACATACAAAATCGAATAACTGAAACATTTGAAGAAATCGTCTGAGTAATATTTAGAGTTTATTTCATCAAAATGGACTTACAGAATCAAAAGATATTCGATTTTTTAATTTAGTTAGGAATCTCAAAGCACCGCGTCGTCCCACCGCGTCACACGCGCGCCTACACCCCGGTGTAGCGGTCCGATATTAAAAAAAACCATTGAAACGATTTTGATGCAGTTTACACCAATGTAAAGAGTAGGCCTTGAGGCTCACTACATGTAGGAGACATACAATTACGTTAAACAGCCTAAGTGATCAGTATCAGTATCAAATAAAGTAAAATAGCATAGATAAAGGTAAGAAAGAAAAAGTGTACCTCGTTGCGCACACATATGTGCCATTTGTTTATTAATCTCATCGATTTACTTTACAGCCAATATGCAAATTCATGCAAGAAATTGGAAGCATAATACATTCTAACATCGTTTCCAGAGATTGTGCCGTCAGTATCAAATATGAGTTTTCAATTGAAGATATTTTTTTATTCTACTAATTATACATCTTTACTTAGTGGGAAGGGTACCCTAAATACATATACTGTATCCCATGGAGGATAGAGGTAGGGACTATATCCATACCATAAATACATTACACGAGGACATTATTTTAAAAGATACATATTATAAACTTCAAGCCGAATATTTATTTATTTTTTATTAAAAAATTGAATTATAATTTAGTAAATAAAAAATAATAATAATCCGAATATTACAGTTTATATCTAACCGTTTGTTATTTTAATACCTCACCATCCGACTAAGCAAAGCTTTCCTTTAAATTACGCCTAACCTCTGTTAGTTGAAAATAAAATATGAGATTATATTTTAGGAACGACAATTTGTTGCATTCGTTTTTTTTGCTCTAGGCTGTATTATTTAGCTCTGGGTGGTTGAACTGTTACCACATTAACAGTGAACTGGACTTACGTAGTTATTCGCCACACACTGTCAGTCCCCAATGAACACGCCATTTGCCACAGAATGGACGTGTAATTGGTGTTTTAATCGACAAGGTAATTATTAATTAAGGTAAATGTTCGTGTAGCGTCGGTTTTTAGTGTTTCTGAAACCAGAAGCATCAATAAATGTTGGAAAGGGCAGCAGTCATCATTATTGATTGAAAACGTTGATAAACGATGGCAATATTCTTATATTGTAGTTTCTTATAGAACTGAACATGAGTGACTAATATCGCTATTATAACTATCATGACAAACAATATTATAGGAGGAACTTAATGTTATTCTAGGATCTCCTTTATTTTAATATTTGAAGCTTGATCATCGAATAGGAATAATTTGTTAGATAATCTTTCATTAGATACAAATGCGGAGTGTAGTATTCTAATTGGTAAAATTTTAAAATACTTCAGAATATTTATGGTTACATGATTAATTCGATCATCCAAGAGGTATAAACTCTTCGATGATCATTCATTTGATACCAATTCGGGCATAACCATCTTTATAGCGTAAGCTGCAATTCATACTTCCGAACCATGAAGTCATCGGCACAGCATTAAATAAAAAATGTTTAACTGGTAACATTTTATAATACTTCAGAATATGTATGATTACTATAATAAACATGATAGGTGTGATGGCGCAACAGATATTTTTTTTCTTACCAAAAGACATTGTATACGACTTTTGTACCATAATGTTGATAAATAATTTAGATTCCATGAACTTTGACTACTATAGCCAAGTGTTAGCAGCTATTCGCCAACCCTATACCTAGTACGAGTACAGTCTTAATATGTCTCCAACGTGGAGAGTCGATCGCCGTCTGATCCATTACTAAGCTCATAGGTGCATCAGCGCGGAAGCCAAATGCGGAGGCGTGCATTTCCTAGATATACGGCACGTTAACGCAAACCAAATATTGCTGCGATTTAAGGATCCACTTACACGGAGTGCTTCGAAAATCGTTAACTGGTGGGTAAGTTTAAAGTTAGTATTTCGGAAAATAAAGGTATCCACAACTTTTAACCAATGTATAAATTTGAAAGGAATGTTATATGTATGTATGTATAATCTATAATATTTGTGTAAATTTTTAATAAGTATTAGCACCTAGTAATATACTGTATACTATTATTTGAACCAATTAAATTTATTGTTTGGTTAAATATATAAATAATAAGTTGCTACGCTTAGTTTTAGTTAAGTTTACATTTATATTGTTCTGTATTTAATTAATAAGTAATAAGCGTTCTTTTTCTTTGCATACCCTATGCTGTAAAATTTCCCTATGATAAGGTTGATTGTTAGAAATTGCCTGAGGCAATAAATCCACCTTTGCATTGTATTTTTGTATGGATTGCAATAAAGAATATGTTTTTTTTACTATAATCGACCGTAAAGCAAGGACACAATACTTGAAGAAAGCCCAGTAAAAAGAACCACTTTACGAATATACTGCCTATTGCTACCTAGTGAGTTCAAATTTGAAGTTGAAGTGTTTTTATGTAGGTGTACATGAATAGCTAATACCAACTGACACGATATAATAAGCCTTACACACCACAAGGGAACTAGTTTCCATGCCAGGTAATTCCTTAAATTGCTCGGTTACTAGATGGAAAACCCGGACAATTTTCATTGCCACTTAGACCATCGTTCATTAAATGCGATGGCAGCAACCCCGGCGGGACAAACCCAGTGAAGTGACGTTTATATGCGTCGTTCAAACAAAGCCATACAAAAGTTTATCTTATTGCGTTGTCCTGTCCTTGCAAATTTGTTCACATGGGGATAATGATGGGTTTTCCGGCTTAAATAAAAAAAAAATTAACACATGTCTAACATCAATTAGAATGTAACGAAACATACTTACGCATGTTACGTAGTATACAAGTTCCTTGGTTGCCAGTCAAAGAACTGTAGGTACTGATAGCTGTGTCAGTTTGCCAGTCAAAGGGTTACGATCTTGAAATTATAGCTATCTTTATTATAACGAACAGACAATAGGTAGACTCTAGTGTCAAAATAAATAATTCATAGTATAGGTGAACATTTATCCATGACATTTCACAAAAAAGTTTACATTGCAGTGGGCATAACTTTTTCAGACCAATGAATCACTTGATGATATTTACAAAATAGCAATCATTTTTGTTTAATTTTACAATAGTTATAACTCTATGACAAAGCCACTTTACAGCCGATTGTTATAGTTACTATAGTTAATTATTTAAGCTATGTTCGAGTTATATTTTTTGACAATTTTACTGAAATTTTAAATGTTATTTGTATTTGTGTATTGACCGGAATTTTATATATTTTGATATTTTACTCCAATGAATTCAGTTAACTTGTATTGTTTTTATTATGATTTTAACGTAGATCCTGAATTTTTTATTTTGATAATTTATTTGACAATTTAGAATTCTATCGATTTTATACTATTCTTAACGTGATTTTATTATGTACCTTTTTTGACCTGTCTAAGTGTATGATTGTATACCAAAAAGACCTAACAAAATGAAATGAAAAAAAATGAAAAAGTTGCACTAACATTTTTTTTTAAAGTACAAATAAATAAATTTATAAATTTGTACGTACGGACTAAACTGTTTTAAATATAGTAATTCTCGTCACAGAGATTATTTTTGACGTTTGAAAAAACGTTGGTATATTCCTAGCCTTATTTCGGAAAAAGGAACCCATTGATACCAAATGTTCACACTTCTTCGTTTTGTGACTGGCGGGTACTGTGAAAAAATCAAAAAATGCTGCGAGCACGTAAAATTTTCATAATTAATGCTCTCCGCCGAGCGTGAACGATGTAACATTTTCTGACCCCAGTGATATAAATAATATATTGAGTAATAAATTCCCTTAAAATACAGTTAATATGCTACAGTGGGAGAAATGTTTATGTATTTTTTTCATTTACAATTCTGTGTGTATCTTGCATAGTTTTCCTTAACTAAGTTTGTTATCCGTCTATTCGCTATGTATATATTAGTTGTTTTGAACAAATTTTGTTCTAGTACATTTTTTAAGGTATCCATACAAAACATGGATGCAATTTGGCAAATAATAAACATCCAGACGGACATTTTTCTTATAAGCTTGAATGCTATATAATTATTTGATTAAAATTTGTGTCTGCATGTTTTTGTTGTTATTTTGAATTTAAATTGGTTAAGAGCAGATTTAACATCTATATTAATTTAGAATATGTGTTCCGGTTTGTTCCTGCATCAATTTTATAAAAATATAATTACGTAGACACGTATGTACATATATTGAGTAACGTTAGATACCAAAATTCTAGTAACTTATGCTGAGATTCATAGACATTACTCGTGCTTGGCTTACCCAAAGTATGGCTTCCGACTGCCAAATTTAACATTCGTTTCATAAATTTTATATTAAAACTGAGAGTCGGAAGAAACATTTTGGCTTAGCCAAGTACGAGTAATATCTATGAATCTCTGCATTAGCAAAGTAGTCACGACCCAATGATGATCACATGTTAGATATAAATAAATAGGAAACTTATATATTTTCCTCGTTATATCGTATCCGTATTCCCTACCTATTCCCTAACAACATTTCAGTATTTGTAATAGGGGGCTTACCTACTTGTTCCTTATTAAAAAGGAAATAAGTAACCCCTGAAATCGATCAAGGGCGAAGGCCGCAAATTGTGTTATTTTATTAATATTTAAAGGATTTTTCTTTGAACTTGGGCTCTATAATAATGTAAGTGGGCGCATAAATCTTTTTCCATTTCTGGGACGGGATAATTCCTCTTCAAGGGTTTTTAATGTTCGCCGCCGACCCTTCCGTGCCCTTTTTAATAACCGGTGGGTACCGACCCTTCGGCCATGTATACTTATATGTTTTATATATCACAAGCACGAATAACGAAAAACGATTTCACTATTACGAGTAACGCAAGACATATCACTAAACAGTTTCCCTCGTCAATTTCGTTAGCTTACTCCATTGAATATATAATTTGAGGTATACCCGTGGATATTTATATTTGTGTAGAAATTTAAAATAAAATAAATGCGTTGAAAATAAATGTATTCAAATATAAAAATACGTGGACGGGCGATTTAGTTTATCCCTCGTGTCTCGAATTGGTAAGGGAACTAACTACATTTAGCCTGGTTTTCACCAAGTGCTGATTTATGTTAATTGACACTTAAAGGGCCATTATTACTAAAGTGCTGATTATCTTGTACGGGTATCGATTGCGAGATGGTAAGAAAAGCCCTTAATACGTGGTGATTAAGCTAATCAGCACTTGGTGAAAAAGGCCCTAAAGAAGTTTTGGACTAACTAGTGGCTACACTGCTGCCATATTATTGAGTTTCATGTAATTTCTAGCTCGGGTACCAAACCCACGCCTCTCGTTTGAAAATGCATGGCCCCGAACGTCAAATTATTTACAACATATGTTTTAAAAAAATGCCTTTAAGTTGATTACCCATTTTATATATATGAACCATAGAATTATCTCTACTTATACTATAAAAGGAAACGTCTGTCCACATGCGAAAGGTAATCTCCGTAACCACAAAACAGATCAAGATGCGATTTAAACCAATTTAAAGAGAACATCGCTGGGAACGCTTTAGCGTACATACCATCACGCTAAATATCCAAAGGGCTGAGCAATATCAATGAAATTACTCTCAAACAAAATTAATACCATGCCATGGCGTATGGTGGCGTTACTTGCGACGTCATTCAACGATTCACTATTTTCGCATTAATGTTCAGAAAGCGGATGGCGCAGGGCGGAGTACCGACTCTTCTATACGTATTTTGTTCGGGAGGCTGTAGGTTCGAATCCTGATAGCGTCAATTTTTTTTTCGTTTTTTTTACATTTTATTGTTTATGGGGTCTCGCATATAATAATTGTAGCATGGATTAGACTTATCTCTACTTATATAAAAGAGTAATAAATATAATATTATAAATATAAATATTATAAATATAGTCTGTCTAGATGCGTTTACGCATGCAAGAGTTTACAGAAAATATCGCTGGGCTCACTCTAGGATACATACCATCACGCTAAATATTCTAAGGGCTGAGCAATATCAATGAAATTACTCCATCCCGTGGCGCATGACGGCGTCATTTTGACAGAACCGATTAACAATTTTCGCGTTAAACGTAGAAAGCCGGTTGGCATAGCGCGCATAATCGACTGTTTCGAATATATTTTGTTCGAGGGAGGGTTCACGTTCGAATCCTGAAATCTCAATATGTTTTTCTGTTTTTTTTATCTCGCATATAATTATAACATGGATTCGACATAATAGATCTAATTTTTGTTTCAGGTTTTTTTACGTAATAGCTTAATGGCAAAACTATTTTCCTAAGGAACAATTTTAATTCATGGTAGTCAGTGCGAGGAATTTTGTTCCCGAGTACGGCTGAGTTAATCAATGTTCAAACACGTCACTTTTAGCGAACCGCATGGAGTTCCTTCAATACTGTCCATACAAAGTGACGTGTTAAATCATACGCTGACGTTGATATTGATATGCAATTCCTTTCGAAACTTTGGGCGAAGACGTTGGGTTTATAGCGCCATCTCTACCCGGATAGAGGCGTTTTTTAGTTCATTAGTATTAGCGATTAGAAGTTGTACACCGTTATATGGGTTATATCATAGATGGCGCTGTAAAAAAGAAATATATTCTGCAAATATTTTCGCAGCAACTATTTACTATGGCATTATGTAACTTTATAATTATATTATTTGCTTTTGTGTACAAAAACTTTGTATGGGCCAGAAAAGGATTAAATTAGGCATGGGGAACTATCTTTTGTCTGAAAGGAAATCTTGAAACGTATGAAAATGTGTATGGGTAACCCATAATATCTTCAAACTAGGTATAAGAAAACGCACCTGTTTTTTATTGAATAGTTTCTATGGTTTGGTCAAGAATATAAGTTTGGTGTTGGTCATCACTGATTGCACTTATGTATCTTCTTTCCAGACTCGCTAACTTTAGGGCTAATTAGCATCAGTGGGCCCATTCAGGGGGTCCATTCAGAGCAAGAGTGAGTTCGAGTTCGGGAGTGAGTTAACCTAAAAATAGCTGGGAAATATATTATTATTTAAATAACGGAACCGTTAATTATACTTCCAACGTATTTACGGGACAAACCAGATTTTTACCTAACTGTAATGATGTTCTAGAAATGTGGAAACATTAACTATTTAAAAAAGTGAGTTGATATTTAGTTGCGAATTCGAACTCACTCTTACTCTGAATGGACCCCCAGGTAAGAGTGACTTCGAGTTCGGGAGTGAGTTAACTTAAAAATAGCTGGGAAATATATAATTAGTTGATATTTAACGACGTGTTCGATCTCACTCTTACCTGAATGGGCACCCATGCAAAATTATGAGAGGGGTGTGCAAATAAGCAGTGGTATGAAATGCTTATAAAAGTTCCACGTCTAGCCTGATTCTGCTCTCAACTTAAAAGCTACATGAAATAACACTAAATTACCAGAGCGGTGAGCATTAGGGTGAAATGCTTATAACTTGAGAACCACTCACCCGATTTATATGCGAATTGTATCTACGTTTGGCATCTCTGAGTGCGCTCGAGTTACGGATGGGTGACCGTTTTAGGTGTTGAGGCTGGCTGTGTTTTGTATAGAGGCGTATGTTCAGCAGTGGACGCAATCACGCTGACTGACTGACTGACTGACTGACTGGCTGTGTTTTGTATGCCACGTAAAACTTTTGTTCACCTTTCGTAGGGTTAATTCCACCTGGGATGATAAATACCATCGCATTGAAGGAATGCATATTCGGGGCATGAATATTGTCGTGTTTTAGATCCATTTGAATGTGGAAGTGTCATTGCGGGAAGATCCGGGTGAACCTGGTACTCTTCGACAGCCTCTTCTGGTGATGACAATCGTTGGCCATGTATTGGTTAAAACATTTTGGGAACAGAATAATGTCACAAGGTGCCAGGTCGGGACTGTATGCAGGATTACTCATAAGTTCTACGTTTTTAACCTTTCGTAGAAAAATTCGTATGTCTGCATGGCCGTCTGAGAACTGGCATTGTTGTGATGCAAGATGATGCTGCGTTTACTGTTATTTTTACGGAGTTCGTCATTTACTTCCATCAAACAGGTGGTGTTATACAAATCACTATTTACAGTCTCCAAAGCAACAGTCTGCATGCCTGTCTATTTCATTTTATGGCGCACATCATTTATCTGTTTGTTGTATAAAGCTGACCATCACAAAATTAGTCAGAAGATTGACGCGATAGTCGCCTTTCATAGTGTTTCATCGCCAAAAGCAGTTTGAAGCCGAGCAAGGCTTTGTTAACTGTCAAATTACAGTTAAAATCGTATAAAATCATACTACGAAAATTTTCATAAGTTAATAACCATGGTGATATAGACACGCATTTTTTTAAATGACGCCACAATGCAAAAATAAACAAGACAAAACAGCCTAAGAACCGATTGCACGAAGAGAGGGATAAGTAAACATTGTTCAAACACGTCACTTTTAGTGAACCGCATAGAGTTCCTTCCATACTCTCTATGCAAAGTGACGTGTTTAAGTTGACGATGATTTAGATTTTTTGCCCTTTCGTGCACTCGGCCTTATGCGTTATAATACCAAAATATTTAATTAAAAAATTTAATTACTTTTTCGGTATTTTTTAGCTAAGTGGGCAGTACCGAAAACTTATAGTGTGCCCTATGTATTATAAATGGAAATGTTATAATATTTCTTATTTAATTAAGCTATATCAGTTCCATCCGTTATGATTAAAAAGTAGCAGATAAATAACATCGCTATTGACCAGCCTTTTCGACTAGCCATTTGAGCTACTTTTTATCTTCTAGGAAATAATTCAGCTCGACATCAGTCTAAAACGACATGGACCCGAGCGGAGCCGGGTACCGCAGCTAGTTATGTAATACGTTAACTCAATGTTATGATCACTTGCATTACTTTATAACCTTTTACAATGAATAGTCGTTATGTTAGTGATCGTTTTGCTTTGTATAATTGAGATTAGATAGTTTAAAGGTTCAAGTTTTTTGCTTAGGGCCTTTTCACCCACTGCTGATTCACTACGCATTAAGGGAATTTTTTAGCAGTTTGCAATCAATATCAGTAAAAGATACTCAGCACTTTAGTAATAAAGGCTCTTTAAGTGTCGATTAAAATAAATCAGCCCTTGGTGAAAACAAGGCTAGTTTGCTAAGCAGCTAAACACAACTAGTGCCGCCATCTTACGAATGCCTTGTAAACCGCTGTGTATGCCCCACCCAAAAGTTTGTGCTCTTGTTCCCAAAGCTCGGGGCATCCGTAGACATGAACCATTTTACGTAGTTTCAGGGTTTTCTCCTTGGTTCAGTCACCCGATCAGAGGTGGCGCTTCACCACAGTGCGCCATCTGTGTTATTTCGGTGGCAGTTTGTTGCATCCCCTCTTTCAAAGAGGAAGTCAATTGTATGATAAAAAACAAATTGTGGCGGCAACACAGCTTGCCCCGAGATCGAATAGAATTGTATGGGGAATTGGGTAAGAACATTGTTTTTCTTGATTCTTCATTTTTCGCGCAATACCGAAAATGCCGAACAGATGTTTTTTAAAACGATTTTTATAATTTGAACTTTTTGTGTTTGTGTTCTGAATAATTTAAAGAGCTTGAAAATAATACTAAATTAGTTTCAATAGGATTCTAAAAACGGATTGAATAAAGTTAAATAATTGAAGATGTTTGCCCCTTTCGGAGACACCTTTTTGGTGATTTCAGATATTTCATTCAGAATCTGGTCATTAGTCATATCTAGACTACCCTTGTAGATATCGTTTAATTTTACGAGATAGGCTTTGTATATCAATAAATAAATATAAATATATTTCCACCTTACATAAGTAATGTTAATCTTGATTGAAGTTTTCCCTTCGTTTAAAATTCCTTTGATTTAAGGCACTTAAGGTGGGCCATCCCGCTCAACTCCCCATACAAACGGGGAAAGAAGATCATGCCCATATTTCTTGTCAAAGATACCAAATTTTCTCAAAATAGCTTTATTTGATAGATGTCTGATGACCGTTGGCATTGTAAAATTGTGTTTTGTTTCTAAGTTATAAGGTGCGAAAGTTCGAATTTTTCGCACGTTTCATACAATAACTTTGGAGGTGGATTAGGCAATAATAAAGTAAGAACATCTTAAAAAGATTAGTCATCAAACCACGGCATCAGACACAGCTTTTTTTAATCAAGATTTATAATCTATTTGGTTTTTTGTTAGATTTCGTCGTTTTGTAATTAAAATTTTCGTAAATCTTACCAAATCATACACTATGCACATTGTCATTTTTGTGGACATGTTGCATCTTCCTCATCACGGAGCCTGTCTTTTTCTTTGAAACAGAGAAGGTACCAGAGCGCAACAGCACGGTTTTGTACCGTGCCCGCGAATGAGTTAGTCCCGCCGGGTTGGGCCACCTTAAGGCCCTTGAAATAAAGTCATTTTCAATGCGCCGGAAGGTCATGGATCCTTGAGTTCTGTGATTTTTTTACATCAAAAAGACTACAGTCATAGTAATCAACTATTACATATACTTATTTCTATTATACAAACAATTTCACTTCCCCGCTTAGTTTTAATAATCGAGGAAAGGGTTTAACTATTATTAAACCCTAATGAAAGAAATTATGCATAAAATATTAGTAATCTCAAAAGTTTGTCGTCCTTTCTAGAGCATTTAACAGAACTTTTTCGACATCCTTAAATAATATAATTTCGGAGAGATATTTCAAACCCTATCAAACTCGAAAGTGCCTCGGGCCACTCGATCAGCTAAAGGAAGCAGCGCCATCTGTACTTTGTGGTCGAATAATATAATTAAATGGAGCGTAGGGTAAGTCAAGTTTTCAACTTTGGCTCGAGATGGTCTCGGTTGGAAAGAGTATCTCTCGCTAACAACGGAAGCAAAGCCGGAGACGTTCACAGAGTAACTTTAATTTGGAGGAACTAATTATACGAACGATAACTTGGCTAGGATGTAGTGTTTTTAACATTTTTCACTCTGAAAATATACTAATTAAAATGGTTTCAAAAAGAGTCCAACGCGTTTGAGTTTATGTGTGCTTTAATTTACAATATTTATACACCGTATATAATGACAAAAATTGTTTACTGTTTTAGCATAGTTAAAATTCAGTAATTTGGGTAAATAATTTCTCATTACTATTGACGTATTACAGTAAGTATCTATTTATGAGTAAGAACAGTTAAAGCCTTTTTCACGTGCTGCTGATTAGCTTAATCGCCACATATTAGGGGCCGTCCTTAGCAGCTTGCAATCAATACCAGTACAAGATAATCAGCACTTTAGTAATAAAGGCCTTTTAAGTGTCGATTAAAACAAATCAGCACTTGGTGAAAACCAGGCTTAGTATTTAACAGTTATTTTAACCAATTGAACAGTACCGGTTGGTGAAAATAACACGTGTGATGGATTACGGAATTTGAAACGGTTATCTTAACTGATTGAGCATTACGGCTGACTACAAATTAGGCGTGCAACTGTACAGTTTCAAATGGAAAAGGAATTTGAACTGATTGGAGAGTACCTTTTCGCTGAACATAATACGTAAGTAAGAATGAAAAAAACACTAAAGCTAGAAACAGTTTTCACACGGTTAAGAAAACAGCTATTGCACACAGTTAAAAAAACCATTAAAAGATACAGTAACATTTAACGGGTTAGGGTAACCGATTTACTTAGTTGGTATTATTGGAATTACATTTAGATTCACTGATAACATTTTTCATTGTACATTACTTGTAATATAATACTAATGGGCATATTGAATTTAACGAAGTATACATTAAATTACTGGGGGGGAGGGTGGTAATAGCCACTAATGACTAGTCACATAAAAAAAATTAAATGCCAAGCTATAGAGGTAACAGCGTGCTTAAAAAAAATCGATCCAAAAGTATCTATTATTCAGTCCATTACAAAAACATACATAATATACCTACCTATCTGGACGGGAACATAATACTTGCTGTCTTTATTTACAACGATTTGCAGCAAAACGGTTCCAGGAACACGGCGCGATATCAATACGTCAACTCTGCCCGCAAAAGGACGTGCCCTGAGAAGTTGCTGAGAACTCGGCGCAATCTCTCTCGCGACGTGAGTCGCATGCAGCGGCGGCGCGCTGGTGACAAGCTCCGCAGCGACATCTATGATTTAGTGCCCTGACTGTTAAGCGATATATTTATGGGAAGGACGGGGACATATGCTGTCCCGCTTTGAGGGTGCAAGTTTTAGTGAAGTATCTTGAGCCGTGCTCCGTGTTCGTTTTTTAATAGCGCTGCAATGAACGGATATATGAAATTAAATTGTTAGTACGACTGAATTGTCGTTATATGTTCTGAGTAAGCAAATGATGGAACTGGACTTGGATACCACACCTTTGTCATAACATGATATTACCAGTACACCGTATTGCGTAAGTGCAATCCAAACCATGTCCAGCCTCAACGATCTAACGGTCACCCATACAGAACTCGACCGGACAGCGCTGGGTTTCTAATGCTGATTACTTGTGAAATTCTCTTGATTTTGTAAATCATACTATTTTTTTCAGTAGTCTATGTATATATGTTTAATATTATCATTATCAAATCAAGATGTTGGGCCTGATTGGCCTTGACCTTGGCCCGATCATTGTTATTTATTTGTGCCATGAACTGTACCTATTTTAAATTCGGATACTTCTTCTGCAATTGCTAATCAAAATAATCGTGACGTGTAAAAAACATTTTTAAAAATAAACGAACTATGAACTACGATTATTGTAAGGTGCGATAATTGTGAGGAACAAAATATAAAAATATACATAATTATTTATATTGTCATAATTAAATTTATTCCATGATTAAATCCTCTAAATAATTAGAGGTAAAGGACCATTTACCACTCGATGTCGTCAAGAAGGGATAATAAGGTTATAACTAAAGATATTTTGTAAAGGTCAAGGCGGTAAGAATCAAGGTTACAAATAACATGAGTTACCTTAATTTATTGTGGATGTGCAAAATGTTCCAGCATTTTTCTGGATGTTTTGGTTACCTATCTCAGGTTACTTTTATCGGCTGAAATGTGCTTGAATACCATAAATGACATCCTCAAAGTATCCATACATGACACCCATAGCATACTCGTTTAAGGCGCTAGGACTAGCCAACAACTCGCGCCATACAAATGCACCTTTAAACAAATGTAAATAATATGTAGAGTAACGCTTCAGAAAGTTCAAATATATCTCCAGACTGATAATGAATTGTTAATATTTTTTGATTCCATCATTTATTTAAATAATAATAATAAAGTCGATTTTTCACGTTAGAAATCTGAAAGTAATATGATTTCGAGATGTAAGCAAAAACAGCACATATGCATAAACAAATAATTCCATTAGCGTTTAGATTTCTACATTTAGTCAAAAAAGTTCGGAAATGGACACCGTTACCGCAATGTATTTTGTATAGAAAAAGAGAACATACATTAACGAAAATATGTTGATTTCTAGACAAGGAATCATATATTGTAAGAATGACACTTCTAATCGTCAGACTAAGTTAGTTAACTTGGGTTGTCTCGTCTAGCTTTGTGATTTGGCTAGTACCAGGGCCTTAAGCACCCTATATACACCAAATCGATCAGTAATGGGCGGAGCGGTCGCTCGCCTCCTTCGAAGCGAAGGCCTCAGCGGAGCGCCGATCTCTTCAAGGACGGGTTGAGTGATTTAAATGCCACCTCCAACCTGCCATTACGGGTTCCTTACGCGCCAGAAATGCTCGTCTCATTCCTTCCGAGCATTTTGCGAGAAATGTCTGCTCATAAGTGAGCATAGGGTCTTCGTGGTAGAGCATTCGTAAATTGTAATAAGAATTCATGTTAAATGGTGAACCAACGTGAACAATCATTTCTGGTCATCTTATAACGATTGAGAAAAGAATCATCGTGAACTTCAAGCGGTATAGGTCCCTTTTATAGCTAATTGCATTTTCCTATTGCGGTAATTTATAATAAGACACGTAGAATTCATAATGAATGATGGACCAACGTGAGCAATATTTTCTGGTCTGGTTATTACGATGGAGGAAAGAATCATCGTAGTATTTTTACATTCAGGGGTAAAGATCCATTTTGTAGCTAATTGTGTTTACCTACTGTTGTAATTTTTAATAAAACACGTAGAAATCATACTTAATCAATAATGGACCAGCGTAAACAATCTTTTCTGGTCTTTTTATTACGATGGAGGAAAGAATCATCGTAATATTTTTACTTTCACTGCATTTTCGTTTTGTTGCAACCTATAATTAAGACAAGCGGAATTCATATTGAATAATGGACCAACATAAGCAATTATAGCTGTTCATCTAATAAAATATTTGAAGAGATCTTCGTAAACTTCTCACTTTCATTGGGATGAACCCATTTCATAGCGAATGGTATTTACCTAGTATTACCTATTTACCTAATTTATAATTTGGCGTATGTCGTGAAGTTCAGAATTAAACTCTTACTAATTTGTCATAAACTGGCTGGCAAATGCGATAAACGAACGCTCCAGTGTGAGAACAAAGAACACAACAGCAACTTCACACATGCATACTGGATGCATGAATCTCAACTTGGACCCAACCCAAAATGGCTTTCCATTGAGGCCAGGCGACAATTGGCGAAGTTTATGACCTTGCTAATCGTCATACCCGATCCAGTTTGTTCTTAGTCCTCATGTTATAGAATTTTCATTCGAACTTTGCCGTTTTTGAAATAGAGCTCAGATTAGCTAGTTCGGTGATCGGATTTCGGCGAAAATTTTAAATGCATAGTGCTAATAGCCTTAATTGAGAGAGGAATAATAATTTGTTAAGATCGGGTTCGATTGGCGGTTTGGTTCCGATTGTCGTTAGTATGGTTGTAACGAGTGTTGAATCCGAGCGATGCACGTGGCGTGATCGGATTTGGCACGGGAACGTACTGTTGTATTCTGCCAATGGCTTAGTACCTACTAGCAGACTTCTCCGCTGCTTGCGTAATGATTGTGTATGTAGGTTAGTGGATGTTTCCTGGTAATCCTGGTAATTGGTATATTTATACCGCTTTTTGAAAAATGCGAGAAATTCGTCAATAATCTTTATATTCTAACCTGAAGTGAGATAAAATATTTGCTCTGTCACTTTATCGCATATAATAATCACCACCTAAATTAGTGTTTTATGATGTAAACCATAAAAAATAGAAACAGAAGTCAATATTTATAAGCTAAGCTAACCTATACAAGACATAACTTAGCTACTATTTTATTCAAACCAACTTAACCACATATTATTTTAGAAACCATTATACAACTTTCCCTGAATTATCTATAATGTTTATCGACTCTTAAAAATAATGTTGGTTTTTTTTCATTCTGTTATACGTTATAAGTACGAGTTTAGTGCAAAATAGGAAAAAAATAACCTACAGGTAGGTAAAAGATCGAAAAAAATGATGTTAGATCATATGTTCGTTTGAGACGCAGCACAAAAATGGGGGAGTAATATTTGTCATTTTCAGAAAATTTAAGCATGAACTAGAATCAAAGTATTTTGAAGAACAATGTTATTTTCCAAGCTCAGACCTCCTCTCGTAAAACGCTTGTTCCTGGCCCGCAAATTACAATTTAAACTCCCAAGACAATAGTCGCCCGGAGATACAACCCCCCCCCCCCTCCTTCTTCCTCCCGTACACGCCCCGCGTCATTCCTTCAGGAATCAATTATGCGATTCCGATTCGTCATCCTACAGTGTGATGCGGTTACAAAACAAATGTTGAGCGCGTACAAATAATTAGCTAAAAAATATACAAACTCTTAATCTCACAAGTTTGAGGAACTCTTTTTTACTTCGATTTCACGTAGGTACATTTTTTTTATGTGAATGTACATGATGGCTAATACCACACCTTCTGTCATGGTATTAGCCCAACACACCACATGGGAACTAGGTGCCATGCCAGGACCTTCCTTATATTGCTCGGCTACATTAAGCTGGATGGAAAACACGGACAATTTTCATTGCCGCTTCGACCATCGTTCATTCAATGCGATGGTACCAACCCGGGCGGGATTAACCCTACCACCTAGTAAGTAAGGAAGGGGACCTACAGTTTGACGTGGACTCCGAACCACGGCCAGCCTCTCTCAACGGTCTAATGGTCACCCATCCAAGCCCAGACCTGACCCAGCGTTGCTTAACTTCGGAGAGCGATCGCCGAAGTGTCGCGCCACTGGGCCACTGAGGCTGACAACTACATATAACTCATATCTTTTCTTGCCCAGGGAATTGCGTATCTGTTTTTCAGAGTGATAGTTCACTACACCTTTATGTTTGCACATCAATTAGTGGCTACTTTCTGTGGTTAGTTTGTTATAAATGCTGAGCAAGCGTAGTTTAACAACACTGGGCGCGACGAGGTTCTGGCTGCGGGCGATAACTGTTTACAGACATGCTCTTAATATTTAACCAGATTTTTTTTATTTTGTATTATTATATATTATCGAAATATACGTCTTTATTTTTTAATATATCTTTTACATTGGAAAATTTTGGTTAATAAACATTGGAAAAAGTTGTCTCTTTCTACGTTCATTTCCGTATTTATAGACTGAGACCAAATACAGATAGTTATACAAAAAATTAAAATATAAGTACTAGAATGAAGCTTTCTCAAGTAATATAAAAATCGTTTCATTTTAAATATAGGGAAACGTCATGGCCTGGAAATCGATTTTGCTATAATAATGGCAGTCGCCGTGCTAAACCTTAAAAATAAAACAAAACCTCTGAGCTCGGATATCTCAAATGAGTCAAATATGCATAAAAAAAGGTTTGAATTGAGATTATGATGGTTAGATTTACCGTTATAAAGGGGTTTGTTTACTTACTAGGTGGTAGGGTTAATCCCGCCCGGGTTGGTACCATCGCATTGACTGGAAGATGGTCGAAGCGGCAATGAAAATTGTCTGTGTTTTGTATCCAGTTCAATGAAGCCTAACAATATAAGGAAGGTCCTTGCATGGTACCTAGTTCCCATGTGGCGTGTTAGGCTAATATCATGACAATCGGATTAGATTTAGGTCGAGATACATAAAACAAGGAAAATCCTAGTTAAATTTGCCATTACAAGCTGTTTGAGGTTATTTCAGCGAGTGACGAAGTGAAATATGATTTACAATAATATGATACAAAAACGAATATGGAACATAGCGGTAAATACCAGACATTTACCGCCAAAGGGTCAGGGACTTACCGTTGTGCCTTTGAAACAATCGCCAATCCATGAATCTACGAATTAACATTCGGATATATTTGAATTAATAGCAGTTTTTTAAATAAAATTAATATGTTTTAACTTAATTCTTATCGAACTTATCGAAATCAGCAGTCATCTTGCGTTTAAAAAAACTATATCTAACTTAAAACACAAATTCACGAAATACTTCGCGTGACGCGAATGAAAGCCAGCGACGCAACACCCTTACCGCAAGCGAAGCAAACTCTCCAGTGTAAACTTTTTTAATTTACGAGTTGGAAAGAAGGCTGGCACATGTTTACCGCTCAAGTTAATTCTGGCAGTCACTTCGAGACTTTGACCGAAAGGACCCGATTTCAGCGAGTTATAAAACTTTCCTCGGCGCCCTACTCCTTTTACGAACTGTGACGATAAGGCAGTCGTATTTACAGCTAGTTTATACACAAATTGTGTAAAAAATATCCCATTAATACCATTCCTGCTACATTTATTAATATGTTTAGTAAATATTTCCATAAAACATGAATTATTTTAATAAGAATCAACACTTTCCGTTAGTTTGCTGTTTACAAATTCTTCATAGAATTTGTTCCTTATATGCGACCTTATTGACTGGTGCAATCATGCATGCGATCAAAATCTAATAATTATGGTTTTTTATTCATTAATTTCGAGGGTTTTTCGCTCTTTCTTATTTTTTAATCTCGCCACTTGAAAAATTAACACTGTATGTTTTTCTAACTAGATATGGATGATATACCCAGTGTCATGATAATATTCAAACACACCGCGAAGGAATTAGTTGCCATTCCAGGATCTACCCTTTATAAGTGCAGCTACGTTAAACCGGATGGAAAACAAAGACAATTTTTCTTTGCTGCTTCGAACATTTTTATGCAATGCGAAGGTACCAATTCGGGCGGGCTGTACCACATAAAAAATCAAGAGTAGACAAGGGCAGATAAGAAAATATAGAAAGTAGATTAAGAAGATTTATATAAACATATTCACAGAAACGGTGTTCAAAATGTACATATGTTAAATTCCTCAAACTACAAATCAACTAACGGCATGTAAACGATAAAGCTTTCATATTTAATTCTTTCAGAAAATATACATGTAAAAAGTAAACTATTTTCATTGTAAAAGTAATGTGCAAAATGTATATGAAATATAGGCAGGTAAAAATGTATTTATGGATGTACATGTATTCATGAACTCTTCAACCGAATTTGTCGCCATCACTTGATAAAAGATAATTTATTTTGAAAGTCTCAAACACTCGAAATCGCTTGGAGGGGTAAGTCCTACTTTTATGGTGCAAAAGAAAAATTTCGATTAGTTTATCATACTATTTGAGAATACAGAGACTAAGCTATAATACAAGGCTGAACGAATATAAAGAAGCTGATTACGAATTCTGAACGCCTCCTGCCCTTAATCGTCTCGACTACGCCTTGAAGTACAAAATGTCAGCACGCAATTACTTAAATTTTAAAGGTTATCATAAAAAAAATATTGATTCTCTGCACAAAAAAAAAACAAAAAGTGAGACAAACATTTCAAGAAGCAAAATATTTCAAGATTAGATATGAAAACTCGAAAATATTTTTATTCTCGCTACCTTTTAATCTACAGAGTGACGTTATTAATACCGGCACAACTTGAGGGGGTGTAACTGCAAAGGAAACTGAACCATTTTCATGAAAAATAAATTTAAAAATTAAGATGATGAAATTTTGTTGAAGTCTAGTTAGTCTATTTGTATGGAAAGGCGAAAAAATATAGCTATTTAATATGATTTTTCATGAAAATGCTTCATTTTCCCATACAGACGTACCCCTCAAGTGGTGCTCAGTGGTTATCAGGAATAGCTTACCTCCATATTTGATTTTTCAATTATAAAACTAGAAAACTATTAAAAAATGATATCGCTAAGAAACCTGCAATCAAACAGATTTCGTTTTTGAAACAGAGGCGTGTTTTAAGAGCTTCTGCCAAAAAATTACAAGGTTAACAACAAGGAGGACGAAAGTTATTGTAAGACTTAAATTTCATGTTGTTGTTCTGTGAAATGTACACGATGCTCTTCGAGAAGACTGTTGAGACTAGATACCTGAAACAATAAGAAAATTCACAGTTAAAAAGGTTTGTAATATTATTTAGTGAACAATTACCAATACTTAATTTAGGCTCACAGACTAATAATGAAAATAAAGCGGCTGAATGAAAATGTGGTTACTTTGGAAAATGAGGGACGATTAATATAAAAGGTGCATGACATTGAGGGACATTATATACATATTTGTGGCTATGAGTATTCAAATACATAATACTACATTAATTTTGAAAAAATCGCCCTGGGAAGACTACATGATTTAAATATTAGATAGGTCCTTTCCAGTTTTTATCATAGCAAATTGATAATTACTAATGCATGGATATTCTATGTTACAAACATATAAAATAGTATAAAAAAATTTAACAAAAAAAAAACCGACTTCAAAGAAAAAGCACTAAAACGTAAAAAATAAATTCCATTTGTGTAGTTACGATTTCTGTTATTTTTTGAGTCGGCGTCAGCCGGGCACGCGCTGCGCCAATCAAGAGAACCTAACCTAACCTAACCTAACCTTGGCTGACACCGACTCAAAAAATAACAGAAATCGTAACTACAAAAATGGAAATTATTTTTTACTTTTTAGTTTTTTTTTTGAAGTCGGTTATTTTTTTTGTTAATTTTTTTTATTTGTTTATTTTTAGTGAATCTGAAGTACATTTACTAATTTGTACACGTCCTTTCCAATAAAAAAATAATCACCGAAATCAGTTGGCGTTATATTGAGTTATTCGTCCATTTGTCGCGCACATCTTAATACAAATTTAAGACTTTTATGATTTTCTAATGGATATCATTCTCAGTACTTAACCAAATTAAAATGAGACCACTTGGGAAGCACTAGCTATCATTTAAAAAAATAATCATCAAAATCGGTTCACCCAGGCAAAAGTTATGAGGTAACAAACATAAAAAAAAACATATAGACGAATTGATAACCTCCTCCTTTTTTGAAGTCGGTTAAAAAACAGATACTTTAATGAGTATCAACATAGAGAATCAACCAAGCGTAACATAGTTCGCGAACGTTAAGATTCCAATTAAAATAAAAACGCGCTCCCAGTTCTGGAACGAAGAAGAGAAAGCATCGACACGAGAGGGCAGCACGGCGCTGAGGTGGAAGCGGATCCGGAAATGAGATAAGTCGAGATATTGATAGGTGAAGGCGGCGATAGTGGCGCCGCCGCTGGGGAGCGGCGAGTGTGAAGTGATGTCGGGACGTGGTGGAGGTTCAATCGCACCTGAATATTGTAACGGGAGTAGAGAAAAGCACTTGGTCGAGAAAACATAAAAAACCGAATTCAAGTAAATACTTTTTTATGTATTTCAAAATCAACAATCATCGGATCATTGATAAGAGACCTGATGAAATTTTTTTTGAATAAAAATTTTTTTTTTAAGTATTTTTCATTCTGTAGCGGTTATTGTTCTGCAACAACATACAGTGATGGCGTAAGGATACCTACGTATAGATTAATTTTGTCAGTACCTTATGCTCGTCGAGATTGCTCCTCTGAGCTGCATAACGCTGTCTTTTAGTCCCCTTTCTACTATCGCTTAGCGAGGAACGGGCAGGGAACGCATCCATTCAAAAAATTAGAAACAACCGATCCTCTAGATCCTTTATCTAGAGGGTCAGTAAACTATTGAATCGATCCCGTGCAGAGGTATTTCCCCTAAAGTACAACTTGGGGTACTTCAAACACGGGTGGTGTGTACAAGCACCTGGCCGGCCGGCATGGTTTTCGCAGCCCCCGCAAAAGTTCTCAAGCCCATGGGCGTCGTAGGGCACCAGTTATTTGAGGACATAAAAAGGCTTTTGACTTCGTTTGGGTATGGTGTACTTATCGTTTACGAGTATTCGGTTCTAGTAGATTTTGTCCGGGAAGATAATAATATAGAGAAGACGCGGTAGGTCATGTAGTTTGTAAAGGTCAGAATATCACTTAATTGAAAAGCATGCATGAAAATATGCATGTCTTTAAGAAGTGAGATAATTATGTATGCTGTGATCGTATCGTCACAGCAGCCGATTTGTCTACGGAATTTCAATAAGTATATAAATAATAATGTATTCTGAAGGAGACAAATTATTAATAGTAATAATTCAAACAATATAGGCTTTTTAAATAATATTCTAAATTTGAACGAGAACCAATTCATTTCGTTTGAAAATCGTAGTCGACGATGGAAGAGTCTTTAATTAATCTTATCCGATATTATAAATAACCTATCTAATGCTTTTCGGATCGGCCACGGCGTGGATTCAATAAACAAGAAAACTCTTTGATCCCAAAAGTTTCCTCTTAACTCTACCTCCCCGAGATAGGTGAAAATTTTCAACCCGCTGGAAAACGTGATAGGAAGCGGAGGAGAAAAAAATCAATTCGAACAATCTTTGTACTTTTGCATTGGTTTCCTCGGGACCGGAAAAAGTTTTATTTATGAGGAGTCGCAAAAGCGCTGGAAATTGTCACCCTCCTTTGGTTTTATTGCGACTTTTCGCCGAGGCGCTGAATCCTGATTCGAGAAGTTTGCCGCATTTGAAATATTTCCGTAGATCCGCCCGTTAGAGTGCTTACAAGGTGACCTTTGCCTGTCGTTAATGGTCTCTTTCAATGGGACGTGGCATATTTTTTGTGTAAAAAGTATGCATTTCTTCGAAGTTGCTCTTCAAATAATGTTACCGGATAAAGCTTAGCTCTATTTGAGCACGAACCTTAATCTTTTCTTTCACTCAATGCGCTCGCTCCAATGGGTTGCGCTTAGCATTACCTCACACGATTTTTTTTACGCAGCTAAATAAAAAAAAAACCTTCAAGATACCGTTTGTATAAACATGCATGCATGTAATATAACCATTTATGTCATGTAATTAATAATACATTGGTGGAAAGTGCGTTATTTCAGGATTTTTTGGGAAAAAGAATGCCAGAAAGCGGGCTAATTGGCATGCAATGCATTAAAACCCACTTTTGGTCGTAGAGAGAGCATTCACACGGCTTTGCTATTAAACCCAAATCCACCCCTGAATCGTCACACGTGGTTTTGTCTTCAAACATGCAGTTTCCAATTCGATCGAAAGGTTCCAAATATGGTTTAACAATTCCGAGGTTGATTTGGGTTTATTGGTGACAGGGTTATGTTTAACAACGGTTCCGAAGTAAGAAAAAAACAAGAACATTGTGCCATCTAGCGCGCCTACTATGAGATCTGCTGTCGCTAATTTTATTAACTATGAAATGTATGTATCTTTTTTTTAAACTCCTATATATTTTAACCTCAATAATTTAAATCATAATTCCTATTAATTTAGAATAAGATGTGATTATCGTAGTCAAGAGTTTGCTCTTCACCAATCTATGTAATGTTCTTTGTGAGCAGTAGTAATCAATCAATCACTGTAAACTAGTTTGTAAGTATCAATGGAAAAAAAAAAAACAAAAAATGTGAGCTTTACCCCCATTTGGATCATATGGGGTAAAGCTCACATAGCATTACTTCTTCTTGTTCTCTTTTGTGGTTATGAACCAATAATGAATCTGCGTTCATAGTGAAATTGCACAATAACAACATATAAAGAACACATTTTGAGTATCGAATCTCCAGACTCCAACACATCTTGTGATGGGTACTGGAGGTTCTATGTTCGATACCACAGGCGTTACCAGGCTAGCGGCAATATTATTTGCGTTTCCTTAGAGAATTTCCGCAGAAACATTAAAATAGCCGTTGGTATTGTTCATTTAAGAGAAGTGGCTCTTGTATCCCCGGCAGACAGCGGTAGCAGCTTGTCTGAATTCTAATATAATTCGTGTGGGGGTGCGTCAGGCGTCAATCATCATTTAGCACGCATTGCGCCCGCGCGGGTCGCACCCGCCCCCCCCCCCCCTCCCCCCTCCCCGCGGCCGCCCGCACGCCTGTCTGGTTAGTGCTAGCCGTCTGCTGATAAATTAAATCTTATTTAGATTTTAATATTTCGCCTTCGGATTGTGAAACTGCTTTGAACTCTGCCAGAGATCGAAAGTTTTGACTAATCGTTGTGCAACTAGTTTAATTAAGTCAAGTAATAAGCAACACGCCGGGCCAGTAAAAAAGAAGACTCGTTCCCTTCACGAAAACCATCAGGGGTTTGGTGTTGATGTGATTTATTTGTGAAGGCAAAATAATGTCAATGCATGAGAATCAGAACTGTTATTAAAACAGGAACGTAGTCAGTTCTTACTTATTATGTGGCCAGGTATTTACATTAAAATACTTTTGTAATTATAAACATTAATGAAATATAATGAATCAGAGAATAATTTTTCACACAATCTTCCACCTCACCCTTTGTTAATAGGTGTCTTGCAATTAATTCCGAAGTGAATTTAGGAATACTGACTTGTAATCAACGAGAAAATAACCTCTCTTGTAAGAAAATTACCTCTCAAAATAACCAAGGTTTCTTTCTCGTTGCTTGTTATGTTACAAAAAGGTATTTCGAAAACGAAAATCGTTTTGATCTCAAACGCAATTTATCTTCAACCGACTTTAAAAAAGGAGTAGGTTTTAAATTCGTCTGCATGTTTTTTATTGTATGTATGTTACTCGATAACTCCACAAACTGTTAACCGATTTGAAAAATTATTTTTCGCCTTAGTCAGGGGGTGGTCGTTTCATATTTTTTTAAAAGAACACCACTCCAAAGCGTAAGAATTAGTGAAAAATAATGACAGTTTTAAAAAACTTTGAAAGGACCCTGGACTCCAGGACCCTGGAGTAGAAGGCGGTACAAAATTACAACTGCAAATGTATGATGGACTCCTTCTGTGCTCCAGGTTGCTTAAAATCGGTTAAATATTTTCTTTAACTATTTCGGATGATTAAAACAATTAAGAAGTGAAATGGGAGAGTCGTATTCACTACGTATAATATTCACAACGTATAATCTTATTTTTTTCCAAAAAATTAAAACCATGCATAACGTATAATAGTCACAACGTATAATGTTATACGTTGTGCATGAGTTTAAAAATAAAATAAACTCTTTGCATCATGCAGAACGTATAATAGTCACAACGTATAATATTCCTAACATAAATTCACAAAAAAAGAAAACCATGCAGAACGTATAATATGCCAAGAAGCACTGCATAAAGCGCCCTAACAACGATACATTTAAGGCTGAAATTGCTACGAATCGATATCTGTTGAAGAGTAACAATTTGCTACAACGCTAATTGAGACGGTCGAAAAGTCGCGTGCGAGTATAATCTTTAATCTTATATCGATAAGGGCGCTTATCGTATGAAATATTTTAGGATTATATGATATGCATGGTTTTCTTTTTTTGTTAAATAAAGATCATAACATTATACGTTGTGACTATTATACGTTATGCATGGAGAAATAAGTAATTTAATTTTTTGGACTTCTTCATGCACTACGTATAAGATTATACGATCTGCCGATTATACGTTGTGCATGGTTTTAAAATTTTGTTAAAATATGACATTATACGATCTGCATATTATACGTTATGCCGTTCCCCCAAATGGGATACCATTTTTTTCTAGAAGGTACCAGCTGTTTCCTCGATCACATTTCGCGAAGGCACGCTTGGGAAAGCGTATATATGTAGCTGAAACCCTAAAATATTGTTGAGAGAGGCGATGGCTGTACCCGGCGCGGCGTGATGCTCGTGAACGGGTGCTGTTTATGAGGACTGGCCTGCCCCAATTGACATCACGTTAGATAGCGGTGATGGTATTTGCAAATAAATTGATATCGATCATGAACTGTGGCATGAATAGTTGATTTTACTTATATATTTTTTATTTAGTGTTTACCTTTGTTTTTCTTAAAAACATTGACCAACGCTTTTGTTTATTCAGACGAAGTGGACGTTAAAAACATTACAGCGAATTTTCTTGCTTTCTTCTTCGGTGTGTTTTGTTCAGCTGGAAAATGTTAAAACTTGACAAATCCGAGTGCAGTGATGTAGTCTACGGATGATGAATAGACTATACTACAACCACAAACTGAAACCTGAACTAAGCGAGCAAGAAAATGTGGGAGTGGCGATAAAACAGGAATAATAGGATAAAACAAATACGCCAAAACGATATCAGCTACATTTGTTGTTTGTGTTCTAATTAAATTCCTATAATAAAAACAATAATGCGCTATGTTTATTTCAAACAAAAAATATGAAAGACAAAGTCGTAAAAAATAAGTATAAATATTCTACTTTTGATTATTTTTATGAGGTGCCGCAACGTTCGTGACTTTTTTGGTTTTCATTATAATAAACAAACACTGAAAGATGGATAATTCGTATCTATTTTTCTAAAGTCTGCGATTAAAGCAGTTTTTTCATTGCTGCAATATTAGCCAAAAATACTTTATCTAGAGCTCGAATAGAGAAAATATCATGGAAACTTATTAGAAATGTGGTGTGGCAGAATAATATTATTGCCAATGAGATATTTACCATCTATGTCCTTATATACATTTGAAATATACGTAAACATAGTTTAAAAGAAATATACTGTCTTCGGAGAGTTTATTTACTACAAGACTGCAATTCAAGCATTGTGGTGTTTCCTGTGAATATTTGATATTGAGAGAGCTGAGCGCTGCAAATGTAAATTAATTATTTAAAGCCTTACGTGCATTTATTCCAGTCTCAGTGTGTTCCACTTACCTACCTGTGTATATTAACAAATATTTTCAATGTGTTGTTATACAAAAAAGAGCCAACAAAACGGTTCGTTTAAAAGTATTGTTCAAAAAGTCATCTCAATTTCCTACCTCCAATCTCTATACCAAGAATGTAAAGTATTAACAGTAAGACAAATTGCAATTAGTAGGCTCATTCAATGGATAAACTTGCAACCAGACACGAATAAAAGCCCCCATTATAAAATTCACAACACAAGATTTCAACACCATTTACTAGTACCTAAAACCAGAACTTCATTTGCTCAGCGTTTTCGATACTTCACTGCACCATATCTTTTTAACTTAGCTGATAAAGAAATTTTTTTACACGAAATTCACGGATCTCTTATATAAAAACGCACTTTTCAATGGCTCAACGCTTTGGATTATTCAGAGACTGAAGAATTGCTTTCAATCACTGTATAATATTAATAACTGTATGTATAGATGCCGAGAAATATATAAGTACAAATCCTTCATTATTAACAATCTCATTCACCCACACCATCTTTAGCATTATACATACAACACATCACATTCATACGCCACAAATCCAAACGACACTCTTACACACTTACAAGTTGGGTACACTTATCATCTATTAGTACACTTAGTAAGTAAACTTATTTATTTTAGTATTTTTCTTTCCTTTTTATCTCTTTATTAAGTTGTTTTTCACCCTACCAATCAACAATAAAAACAATTATAATAATATTAATTATAACAATTCTAACTTACGTCTGAGACAGCTCTAACCATGCTTCGCTCTATGGTTATACCTGCCATCTGGTTCACAGTCTTTGGCTAGTGCAGAGGGTAGGATTTAAAAATTGATATGTAACAGCCAAAGTTGTTTCAACTACATTGTATACCAATTATTTAAGGTACTTATTAATTAAAATGGTTTCTCTTTTTGCCTATACTAGCTTTAAATAATAATAGATATGTAGTTTGTAAGATTTTCATTATGTATGTAAAATGGCTTACTGAAATAAACATTTGTATTTGTATTTGTATTTGTTTTCTCACTCTCGTTGTTTTTCTTGTTTTCTATTGTACAATGTTTGTAATACATTTGAAAAGAAAAGACCGTCGCATCTTTATTGTGTTACATAAACAGGGTTCCGTACGTGTCCGGTCTATACAAAATTGTTTGTAAACTCCAGACAAAAAGTATTCAATGGTCTTTGAGGCACTCATTAATTGTATCACTAATTTTGGAATTGCAGGCTTATTGTTTTAGTTGTTAGAAAGTTAATACCGTTAGCGCCCTTTATTACAACCAAATCAATTAACCTAACATTTGGGAAAATAATTTGGCCACTTCATCTATCGCTGTATTTAATATTATATATTTTTTCTTTAAGCACATTACATTTTCACGGAATGAATTTTTGGTGTACTCCGCAGATCCTCATTTCTATTACCGAGTAGAAGTTATAAGCAAATTTTCAAAAAGAATTGCTGCAAGGCTGTCATTTTTACGGTTTGGACGTTCTGAACAACCATATTAAGACTTGTTTTTCGTTGCCCATTCCGATATTTTAATACTTATATTATACAATTTCTTATGGGCTTAACATATCTTGTCAGAACTTACATGGACGCATGTACATATTGAATCACGTACATTGGAAAGAGATACATTACTGAGTACGTACAGGCTGCTCATAACCTGGACGTTCAACCCTATCGCTCGCCAGAGCGACGTGACTCCGTGACTGTCTCGCCGAGCCTATAGACGCAAATAACGTTAGCCGACACTGATGGTCCTTCTAGCTGATAAACCTACGTTTACATGTAAACTAGAATGTGCAACGTGGTTTTAGATTCATTTCAGTTTCAGTTTATTTATTTTCTCCATTAGACACACTCGGATTGATAAACCTACGCTTACATGTATACTGGAATGTGCAATGTGGTTTTAGATTAAGTTCAGTTTCAGTTTATTTTTTTTCTCCATTAGACATACTCGAATTCGTCTTTATTTTCTTTTTCTGCCCGTTTTATTACTTCTGGCGAAGATGAACCGACCAGAAACTTCGCCAAGTTTGCTATAGTATTTTTTCTTTCACTCCGTAAAGTAATATTTTCTGCATAGTTATTCACAGTAAAACTAATATCAATCTTAATACGTTAATTTAAGGCGCTTGGTGCCAACCAACCGACCGATCGCAATAGCCCTGACGCGAAGCAGTGCCTTTCTTTCTCGCTCGCCTCATGTCCCGCTTGCTCCCCGCGCACGCATATGAGTCGCGACACAGCATAGTTTTGACCAAGTGCTAATTTATTTTAAACCGCACTGAAAGGGCCTTTATTACTAAAGTGCTGTTTATCTTGCACGGGTATCGATTGCGATATGGTAGGAAAGGCCCTTTATTGTGAGGATTAAGCTAATCAGTACTTGGTGGACGAAACCCAGGCGTCTCTTTCACCATCTGCTCATTAGCTTACTCGTCACAATGAAGGGGCCTTTCTAACCAGCTTGCAATCCATATCAGAACAAGAAAATCAGCAATTTTATTTCGCATAAGAATAATTAGTACTTGGTGAACATTAAGCAATTCCTTTGAACATGCTATGGTAATTTTTTTCAAAATTCTTTAGAGATGATGTACTTTTTTTGTTTGATTCTGCAACTAATGAAGTCTCACGACTCTTGCTTGCACGTAGTAGCTAATTATGTAGTTGCTAGTAGTGGCTAAATGTATACAAGTTATTTAAGGAGGTATTTTCTGAACCATACCCGAACCCGTGGCAATATTTGGTCCAAAAAATGTGTTGATATTTTGTTGCACGGTGACATTAATGTACTATATTTGGTATGCATTCCTTCATCTTTTGTAATTGAAAGTGATTTTTTTATTTTCGAAATTCGAAAACTGTCTTCTCATAATAATTAATATACATAGTTCCTGAGTGTCGTCAGTATCTCACCCCGAAACACTCCGTATTTGCTTTTCTTAAATATTCCGCTGAATGGTGAGAATAATAGAGGTGAACTAACATGGAATTCTAAGAAAAGGAACTAGCATCTTGTTAAGCAGCCATGTAAACGTTTTCATGATGTTCTCCCTACGGCGAGGATTTGGTCGCGGCTGGGTACGACAACCCTAGGGACCGTCTGGGGGAGATACGTGCTACTCTGATCAGGTTACGCCAATTGTTTAGAAGTTCTGTCCAAAAGTACTCTGAGCTCTCCTGTATTACAATGCTATTTAGATGGCAACAGGTAAGTTAAAGGGTAATTAAATAGTACAATAAAAACATATAACCACATACTTCTCTATCATATCACCATTCACGTACTGTCATAACTACAGAAGACTGTGGTATCATACATTCCAAATGTTACACATGTAGGTTACCTCTTTTCATAGAATCACATATATATATCATTATAGTAGTCAATACATTGCCTCTACTTATGTACAATAATATTCTTTGTGAGCGGTATTTGTCTGTTGACAGTTGTAGTAGACAAGTTTGAATATTAGGAAACAAATGAAAAACCTGCACAGTTTTTGTGTCGGTTATTATTCGTCAGAGGTAATACACACCCGGCAGATTAAGAAAAAAATATCTGAATCCGAGAATCCGTGTATACATCTAATGATGGAAATAAATACATTGAAGCTGAAACTGAATGAACATCGAATTTTGGTATCAGGCATGTCGAAACCCTGCCAATTGATCAGAATTTGCATGCGCTACGTCTCCAGAGGGCCCACTATCCGTGTCCGTCACATGACGCCTCGTTATCCGAACCTCCACTCAATTATGCGGCTAGGCTCAGCGGAGTGACTTGCTCCTGACTTCTGCTGACTGTGACTTTCTTAATTAGTGGATTATCCTTGTTAAGTTCCAGCAATTAGGAATGATGGATATAATTATTATTTTCCAGGGATACTCGTATATCACAAAGGCTCGATGATAAAGACTATCCTAGGGAGTTTTCTTCGAAACAGGAGTTTAGAAGCTTCTGTAATATCACCCATGATGATTAGATTTTTTAAGATTAGTTTGATTTTTTTTTTATTTAGATTTTTTTTTGGTTTTTGCAACGAAGACGACGAAAAACTAATAGAATTGTTTTGAAAGAATCCTGCAATCAATTGTGGTGAAATCCAAGCATTTATCTATGCTATATTATTTAGTGTATGTATGTATTAATATGTAAAATATGATTGTATTATGCGTATATATTTGTAATAATTTTATAAGTTTAATATATTGTATTATATAAGTAGGTTAATAAATATATTATTATTTATATGTGTTATAAGTAAGTACTTAAAATTCGTATGTTTTGTATAGTTGTTTTGTTTTTTTTTTCTCTTGTTACTTGCGCCTACCCTTTTTTGTTCTCAATATTGTAAGGTAGACTGGTAGAAAATGACTTTAGGCATTAAGCCTTTTGTACACGTTATCGTGCAATAAACGTTATTATTATTATTATTATCTTTGGACATAGCGCAGCTTCATTCATAAATCGTCGTCTGCTGCTTCTTCAATTCATAATTAATTTTCACCTTTTTTGCTGAAATTGGGGATTACTTTTTTTCTCACAACCTTTCCGCACAAACACACTGAAAAAATGATGAAACCGCCGCACAACAGCGAGACCCGGGTCGCTTGAATCCTCGTCGTATTCGCACGTCGCGTCGCTCTACCCGAATCCTACGTTTAGACGACAAAATGATGGTACAACCCGAACAAATCCAAACAAGACTTAACATTACCTTGTTCAAACTTCTGTTGGTTTACATTAATGATGGTTACATTACTTTCTGTTGGTTTCAATTAATGATGGTAATGTGTCTTTTGACGAAAGTCAATAGAATAGAATAAAATATAAATAGTTTATTGAGAAAAAATATAAAAAATATTCACATTATTTTCCCTATATATTTTTCCGTACCTTTATATTTCAGTACATATTGGTTCAGCTCAGTTCTGCTAACAATTCCAGACGTACACCTGGTACCAGGGTCAGTTGAGCGGGAAAAACTGTGATCAAAGCATCGCCTATATCTAGGGTCCTATCACACCTACACAGATCTGCCTTAAGTTTCTCATAACTTAAGTAATCGCCGAATTTGCTTGACATGAAGTGCGAAATGTAGAGAAAAAAACCGGCCAAGTGCGAGTCGGACTCGCACACGAAGGGTTCCGTACCATCGTAAAAAAAAAACAAAAAAAACACGTTTTTTGTATGGGAGCCCCCTTTAATTTTAATTATTTTTTAATCTTACCTATTTGTTGTTATAGCGGCAAAATAAATACACACTCTGTGAAAATTTCAGCTGTCTACCTGTTACGGTTACTGAGATACAGCCCTGTGACAGACGGACAGACGGACAGACGGACGGACGGACGGACGGACGGACGGACGGACAGCGGAGGCTTAGTAATAGGGTTCCGTTTTCACCCTTTGGGTACGAAACCCTAAAAAAGTACCTTCTCGTGCGTACCTGCTTACTACTCAACCTTTATTATTCCAAAGATATGACGTACAGGTTTGACTTACCTTTTTAAAATTATTTATTTTAGAAAGTGTAACAGAGTAACATAGATATATAAGTGATAATATGGGTTAATAAATTGTTAGTCCAGCTTCGAGTTTTACAAATATAACAAAATGTGTAGGACGAAGGTATATGTATAGTGAATAACAAAAAACTAAATCAGAACAACTTGTGGCAACTACTTAAGTTTCATGTTTTATATGCTAGCAAGCAAGCCACAGTCGATATTGACGTTACAATGCCTAAATGTATCATCCCGATCGTATAAATTGCAACGTGTAAAACATAATATGATGTAAGTAATACAATATAGTATAATATCGTGGGAACATATAGCATATATATATAAAATCGGTATGGGAACATAGGACCAAAAGTAATAAATAAATAACATTGACAGAACTAGAATTAAAATAGTACGTAAATGTGTTGGTCCATAGCAATTTAGTTTTGCATACAGCGCAACGCGGCTGTGTCAGATAAATAGCCACTCGCTTCAAGCTACTACTACATGTGAAGCACATTCACTAAGGCCTATGCAGTCTTCGGCATATTCTGAGGCTATCTCGTTATGTAATGTCCTCAACTCAAATACAAATTTATATTGTGGATTTTGGTTGACATGTAAGGAATATATGGAGCGTTATAAATGAGGTCAGCTGGCCTTATTTCGCTCGTCTCATCTGAATCGGATCTGTGCAAAGGCCTGAAATGATTGATTGGGTTAAGCAATAAAAATCGGTCAAAACCGACAGTTATTTGTACTTAGGATACCTAAAAAAAAAATTTTCGTTGAAAGAAATCCCTTACTTCTGTATTATAATATTTTTGAAGTGAAGGCTTAATTTTTCTTATTTTGAAATCGTATATCTTGAGATTGATAGGATTAAATTAAACATGTTGCAAGAAACATTGGTTTTTCGCCAGACATAGGTCTTCCAAGATGAGCCAAACTCTAACTACTACTAACCCGTACAACTACACTCCCAAAGCACTTTAAATGAAATGGTAGCCATGTTCGTAGTGGAAACAAGTAATGGCGCGATGATTGAACATCTCTTGACGGGTAATGGAGAGTAGTATACCAAAGTATGTTTACCTCTTATTGCTCCTCATCCAACCTTGTTTCGAGCATGTTTGGTCCCACGGCATAGCCACCCATACCAGAAACTGGTATGTATGTAATATGATATGTAAATATGTATGATATATAAAAAATATTTGTACTAAAGATATTTAAACATACCTATTATTATTTAATTTTCATATTATTGCGTAACTCGGTTTATTCGCTTTTGCATATTTTTTTGTTTTTAAAATTGTTAAATGATCGTACCCTGCTTACTGTCAATGTACAAATGTGTACCAAAAAAAATCTGTCATGGCTGGTCCTCTAGCACAAGCCTAGCTTAGTTGAGGACAAGCTGCATCTCTGTACTAGTTCTAACTTTATTTTTGCATTTAATTTATTTGATTTGATTTGATTTGGTAAGTTTCTCATTTTAAAGGACCATTGAAGCGGTCAAATATTGAAGCTATTCGTTTGCTAGGATTTTAAGAGACTCATTGATGAAAGTTATTAAACATATATCCTGTTCTTCTCTCTCGATAAGCCTAAGTTAGTCCTTTTTAAAATCGACTGTTTTCGGCGTTACTGATATGGTATTCGTGCTCCATATAAATCTACGCTATACAACCCAGCGACCACGTATCTCCCCTTCGCATTGGCTCTGGGCGACGCGACGTGCCGCAGCCCTGCACGATCCGCTCTGTTGTTATTACAGAGACTTGATAACTTGTACGAGTATCCAGTGCTGGGAGGGCTTAGTTATTTCTGGGACTTTGATTTTCTCGAATAATGTCGACGTCTTCTTGGATTTGTTTGATGAGTTATTGTAAGATTGTAACTAGGCAGCAAGTGGGTTAGGCTAGCGCTTTAGGTCGCATGGATTACCCCGGCAAGCGTTGGTGCATTGAAGAAAAGGTGCACGAAGGGTATAGAAGCGATGACTTGCTCCTCTTTCTTTTTATACCATTGGGCGAATTTATGTAAAGTAAACGCTTACAGTGAAGAAAAACATTACAAGGATACCTATTACTTTAGGGGTGAAGCATCAGACTCCTTGAAGCCTTAAAAATAATATCATTAGCAAAACGAGGTAGATATTAACTAGACCCTACCACATAATTTTCGGTTCCCAGGAGAAAATAAAAAAAAAATTTTTTAAGCGAAGCGATGAAGAGCTAACGTTTTCAATGGTGCTAAAATCACAATGGTGATAAAAATATTTATCTCCATTGTTACAAATCACAAAGGTGATAAAAATATTTATCACCATTGTGATTTGAAACACGATTAAACTAAAAAGAGATACTAATACAAAGACATATTTCGCATTCGTCTCATTCTCTCGAAGTTTAGTTTTATAAAAGTTTCAGCGTATTTTTTATTCAATTTTATATTGCTCCTGAAATAATTAACCTACATCTCTTTCCGTGCATGTTGCAGAGTCGGCTTAGTTGTTAAAGCAGGTTGTCGTGCTGATCGGTGATATGTGTATAATAAATAGTCACACTGCATCTCTTGGCGTGCATGTTTCTTAGCAATAACAGCAGGTTTTCTCGTTAAGGTGGCCCAACCCGCTCAACTCCCCATACAAACGGGGAAAGAAGATCATGCCCATATTTCTTATCAGAGATCCCAAATTTTTCTCAAAAGAGATTTATTTGATTGAACTAGATGTCTGATGACCATTGGTATTGTAAAATTGTGTTTGGTTTGTAAGTTATAAGGTCCGAAAATTCGAATTTTTCGCGCGTATTATACAATAATTTTGTTGGTTTATTACGCAATGATAAAGTAAGAAAATCTTAAAAAGATTAGTCATCAGACATAGCTTATTTAATAAAGATTTATAATCTATTTGGTTTTTGTTAGATTTTTGACTACAGCGGTCGTGGTTTACTTTTAGCTATAAGTCCTTTTGAAATCAAAATTTTCGTAAATCTTACCAAATCATACACTATGCACATTGTCTTTTTTGTGGACATGTTGAATCTTCCTCATCACGGAGCCTGTATTTTTCTTTGAAACAGAGAAGGTCCCATAGCGCAACAGCACGGTTTTGTACAGTGCCCGCGAATGAGTTCGTCCCGCCGGGTTGGGCCGCCTTAATAGTAACGTTAATAGAAATATATCTCAAATAATCAGAATACATCGTTTGCCGTGAACGTTGGAAGAGGCGGTTAAGCAAGAAACATAAATTATCGTTGACAGCTCGTGGTGTAGGGGCTAGAGGACTTGCCTTTAATGCGAGATTGTTCCGAACCTCGCCCGGGCATGCAACACTTTTTCTCTTTCTGAGTTGACCTTTTCTTACTGGGTGGGCCTAACCCTACCAGGGTTAGGCCCATCCCGGTTGGTACCAACGACTTGCCATGTGATGTGTTGGACTTAGCAATCCATGTCCATGAAAAGAATATTATTATTAGTTTTCTTGAAAAGTTTGACTTGAGATTGAGGTGATAAATAGTAAATATGCAAGGGCGACAATGTGCGCATAACGATTGTCGTATGTAAATGGGAGAGGCAATGCTGGGTGCCATTTCGTTCAATTGCCTTTAACGCAATTCGGCAAGAGTTTTACAGCGCCATCGAGGGGTATCCATGCATTTTATTGCACGCTGCAGCGGCATCCACTTTGGTCGAGTCGAGATCATTCTAAACAGACGTAGCACTGAGTACGTTGTATGTGTGGGCATATTCTATGGCGATGCGTCCTTAAATATATACAGCTCTTTGTTTTTTTTTACCAAGCGGGGAATGTGGCATAGTCCTAACATTACGCAGCCCTTTACACGGGCGCTGCAAACCATGCAGGCCGGTATGCTTGTTCACACCATGTGTGAAGGACCCCAGGTTGTACTTAAGGGGATTTTGGCATAGCTTAACCGCGTAGATAAAGGATCCAAACGATCGGTTGGTTCTCCTTTCGGAACTGTCTACAGTGAATAGTTGCATTCCCAGTCTGTTGCTGAGCAATGGAAGAATTATCAGAGAAGTTGTTTTGTTGTGAATGTTATGCACTATTTATAGACGACTAACTGGTCCCTATTGATAATGATCCTATAGCATGGGATGGTAAATAGATTAAATTCGTCTATGGCAACCAACCCCAGATGAATTAGGTAAGCCGACAACCTTAATATTTTTTTTATATATTTTTTTTCTGCAGAGTTACGAGTATCAAAATATAAGATCAAAATTTGCGTAAATATTTTAGGTATGAATGTGTAGGTTTTGTACCATAGTACCTACTCCCCAAGTCGCGTTCTGTTTGTGCTCAGCTGTGATCAATAGTTCCCCTTTTGCAGCGCCCTTAGCTCCTTCACGCGTGACTTGCCACAGATTGTGCATTGGCTCGAAAAACCAGATAAAAGAACATCTCACTACCAGTTCGAAAATCTCCGTTTCATTCAATGATATGTAAAAGTTAATACGTAGTTATATATATGTCAATGGTTCGATTGAACTTTGACTGCTAAGGCATTTTCTTTTCATTTAAGTGACCGGATACATTAGGACGTGAATTTAGTATTGTTTATTATTTTCTAGCAAACATTTTATTCGTTTTACACGAACTTTATAATGCCCTCATAAGGCTGGATTGAAGAGCGGTGTATTTTTTATGTAACTGGATATGTACATAATGTACGGCTTATCCACACCACCTACAGGATTATACCATACCTACTGTTATTTTAGCAAAACATAGAAACTAGGTGACATTTTCTTATAAAAAGCGCACCTAAAAGGTGTCCAACGATGCTTTCGAAATTTCACGGCTTCATTGAACTGTAGGAAACCACGTAGAATTGTTTTTACCGTTTCGAACGAAGTTCATTTAATGATATGGTACCAACCCGGCCGGGAGTTTTCACGGATCCGAACCACGAAAAACCAATTACTTAGTCGCTTCTTAAGGCATGCACGGGAAGAAATGCAGTGGGATAGAAAATACACGACGTCAGTAAACGAGACCGCATATTGTTCAACCATTAATGGTGTATATTATGATCTTCTTCGACCTTAAATACCTCTGAAGGGCACAGTGTACGTACGGGGTTATAGCATTAAACAAAATGTTCACAATCAACAATAAAAGACTTTAAATTTTCTTACTTTGCTCTGTTTAGCTTTACATTTATTCCATAAACAAGGTGTGAAGGTCTTCCTAATTTTGTGTGAAGCCCTTCCGTCGGAAAATTTGTCTAGGATTCTACTGGTATTGAACAGGCATTTATGTAAGATCTAAAAACAGTATAGCATTTACCATGTCTCTTAATTCAACCGATAATTAGTATAAGCCCATAAAAGCAACACTTTAAAACATTGATTTTGGTTGCAAATTATATCAGAGTTTTTAAAAAAATTCTTAAGGCTCCAACTGACTCCAGCATTCAGAAAACAAACGATATTAGCGAGCTTCGGAAGCATTGCGTTAGCGTTAGGGTATAATGTTGTATGCACGTGAAAATGTATTGTAAAGTCTAATTTCTAAAGTAATTAATATATGTTTCGCGGTTATTCACTAGATTAATATGTGATATTGGACAAAAAAAAGGAAATTGTCTACATCATTTGTAGTTTCTTAGTGCCTGCTTGAAAACCTAGCATAAACCTAGGAAATAATTGTTTAGAAAAATATTCTTTAAAGAATATAAGCAACTCATTAAAACCGGTTTATGATCGTACACTAGATAATAGTCTAAACTTTGATATTTTGAAGTTATTACCGGTGTTTATTTTTAACCGACGCTAAAATAGACTTAAAATAAACCCAAAATATTGCAGTTTGGCGTCATATGGAGCCTTAATGCGAAAATCTTTTTAGTTGAATATTATAGTGTCGTAGGGTATCCTGTTTCGCTTCTTACAAAGAGACACATTTTTTTTTAATAAAATGATCGTTTATGTAATTAATTAATAACATTTTTATTGAAAAATAAAAGTAGAATAAAATATGAAATCAAATGGTAGGATATAAATACTTTCAATTATTTAATGACACGTACGTGTTAATTTTAAATAAAATTATACCTAAAATGTTACCATTACATGAATTAAAACCTAAATGAAGAAGTTTTGTGATCGGTGTCTTATTTTTTATTTAAGTAAAATTTTTATTGTTTGTTCGTATGTAATTATATTTATTACTATCGTTTATTATTGCTAACAAATGGAGGAAGCGCCATCAAATTTTTTTGCCTCTTTTTACAACCCTAATTATCTGTAACCCTTTGACCGATTTGGCTCATGTTCGAACATAAAATATTTTTGTCTCTTCTTCATGACTATCCGATCAACATGACAAACACTTATACAAACAAACAAACTCCGGACTGTTCAAGTAAGCTCTGGAAACTTCACTCGCTCGTTTAATTTTGGTTTTTAAAATCGTCTCTCGTAAATTGTTAATTCTACAGTCAACTCGGCTACTCGCTCGGAGCAATTTCATTAAATGTGTTGAGTGATTGGAGGAACACCGCATCCTTTAATGAAAGCCGAAAGTTTGAGATTGTTTGGTTAAACTACGCAGCTCCGATGTAACTTGCGCAGACGACTCGTAACAATTTTGTTGCCACACATTATGCGAATTGAAGCTTAGGTAAGCCTCGAGGCACTGCGTCGACGACTTAGTAATAAAGACATAAACATTCATAGTAAAATAAAACTTAACTGATTTAGAATTTACTTTCTACAATGAAGTACTATAGCTTATGTCAACGACGGAAAAGGGGAAGAAGTTAAAATGTCAAACTTGTATGTCAATTGATTTTGTTTCGGAAAAAAGTTCAATGAAAAATATGAAATTGAAAAATCCTTTGATTTAATCGGGAGGCGCCGGAGGAGGCCAGAGCGAAGCTGACGAGCAGGAGCATCTATCCACCAACACTACAGTCCACATTTTGGTCGCCTTCGAGCGGATATCGACAAACTACTGCAAGTTCGCTCTGCTCAGACCTGTCGCCTTCTCCGTCGCAGATACCGTGAAGTTGTTGTATCGCACGGGCAATCCGGTACAAGAAATATGGTGAAAACGCAGTCCGCACCTTCAAAGGAAGCACCACCGGCTACAAGACAAGAAGTCTCCAGCGAGGTAATGAGTGATATTGTACTCAGACAGCCGTTACTATTGAATCCGCTGAACGAGTCAGGCGATATGTTAGTCAACACCGGTGGAAGACTACATGACAAGAGCGGGCGGTCACACGCTTCGATACGGACTACGACGTCTTCCACCGCAAGACGAAAGCGCGCGGCTGAGTTAGCAGCCGCCGAACGAATTGCGGCCATAGAGCGGGAAAGAATATCAAAAATAGCCGAGTTAGAGAAAGATTTGGTACAGAAAAGGCTTTTAGCTGAGTTAGATGACATCGAAGAAGATGGTTTGGAAGAAGAGAGCCTACCACAGTCAGCTGATGAGAATTCACAGAAATGCATGGAGAAATGGGTTCGAGATAGCATGGGCCGAGTCGTAAACCCCCCGCGCCCCCTACTTCAGGACGCCAATGAGTTGGAGGATCCGTCCGTAGAGGGCGCCACTGCCACCGCCGAGCAAGACAAAGGGGAAAGCCACATGAAGCAGTTGGTGAAAGCCATGACGCTGATCGCTTCGCGCCCAGATCGACATTCTTCGAAGCTACCAGACTTCAGCGGCACCACCGGGGATTGGCTCTCCTACAAGGCTGCCTACGACGAGCATGCAAACAGATACGACACCGCCGGGAACCTCGCACGCCTGCGGAGAAGCCTGCAAGGAGAAGCAAAGGCTGCGGTGTCACACCAGCTCATAGGCAAAGGAGACCCCGGCCGGGTCATAAAGGCGCTCGAGAAGCGTTTCGGTCGCGCTGAATTCATAGTAGAGGAAGAATTACAGTCGCTTCGGGACTTACCAAAGATTATAGATATACCTAAACAAATAAATGGATTTGCATGCAAAGTGCAAAATACAGTCGCAGCGCTTCAAGCGCTCGGCGAAGATGAATATTTGCATAGCGCAGATGTTGTGCGCACTGTAAAGTCAAAAATAGCAGTACTAATGACCCAATGGATGACGTACGCATATCCCAGACTTCAAGATGACACGCCGGAACTGGAAAAAATAAGTAATTTTCTAAACGAAGAGTCTGATAAGATCTCGCTTTTGTGGCGAGTGGAGCGAAGAGAGTCGACCGCCCCCGGGCGCACCGCTTCACCCCCGCAGCGAGCTCGGAACACAAGTACTAGAGGAGCTGCTTTCAAGCCGTCATACGGACAGACCGTCCCCGTGGAGGGCAGCATCGCCGACGCCGACGCCCCCACCACAGGCTGGTTCAATCGCGCTTGTACGTTATGTGATACGACCGACCACGTGACTTCCTGCTGTGATACATTTAAATCCATGGACGCAAATCAAAGATGGAAGCATGTACGCGAAGCATATTTATGCTTCAGGTGCCTTAAAAGAGGCCACAGGTCGGCATCATGCAGAAGCAAGGTAAATAAATGCAGCGTACAAGATTGTGTCCGACGCCACCATACACTTTTACACGAGCCTTATACGACTACATCGTCTGAGCAACCCTTGCAGCGAGACGATGACGTTTCGAATGAGAACGTCAATAACGCGAAGACAAGTTGTAGCCGCGCCTTGCTGAAAATAATTCCAGTAACTTTACACGGACCACAAGAAAGTGTTAAAACATACGCTCTGCTTGATGACGGAAGTACAGTTACGCTAATAAAAAAGGATCTAGCCGACCGCATCGGAGCACAGGGACCCTGCGAGCCATTCTCCATCACCGGAGTGACGTCGTGCCGCAGCATACCAAGGTCATGGCGAGTCTCTGTGGACATCTCGGGATCGACGGGAGAGAAGTTCATGTTACGAGACGCCCGCACGATTGATCGACTAGAAATACATGCGCAAACTACAAAAGACGTCAATCGCTTTGCGCACCTACGGGACGTGCCTGTAGTGATGTACGAGAACGCCAAGCCGGAGTTGTTGATCGGACAAGATAACTGGCATCTGCTCCTTACAGAGGAAGTTCGATTCGACAAAATTAGCCAGCCAGCAGCTTCGCGCACACCGCTGGGATGGGTATTACATGGCGGCAGCGGGAGAAGAAGCAACTATGTTCATTTTGACAGCGAGGAACATTTCAGCGGACACATGTCGCAAGCTAACCAAGATGGTATCGTCAAACGACGGATGAAATTGCAATCAATGGGTATCACGTCTACGGACCAGAGAAAGAAGAAATCAGAAAACATATTCCGTTACATGGATGATAACGGCCAACAACAGTGTGAGTACACTATGTACAGACGACATAGAGTACCTGCCGTGCTGCCAAGACAATGCGTTTGGTATCGGTCGACCTTATAGAGCCGCTAGTATGAGTATGTACCTAAATATTAATATTTTGCGAAAGGAATAATATGAATGAGCGCCGAAATGAAAAAAAAAATATGTAAGGACTCCGTTGCGATCTTGAAATTGAACAAGGACGAGCACCACGGGATGTTGTCGCCAGTTTGAGCATACCGACGAAACGAAAGGTGCCTTAATTTCAGATTTTGACTGACTCGAGATCCTTGCACTTATTATCGTGCAAGCAAAAGTGATATTGCAACGAGTATAGATGTCCGTAATCGGTTGGCACGATACACTAGCCGACAAGGAAGCGGAATTGTGGGAGAAACGGTAACGGCGCCTAAGAGCTTCGTAGGCGTGCCTCGTGCTCCGTTGATACCTAGTTGACTCCGTAGGCGCTGACGTTGAGCTGCACACGTTCTGTGACGCTAGCGAAGAAGCTTACGCCACGCTTACCTATTTCCGGTTCCAGACTCAAGATGACATGGTCTATAACGTCCTTATCGGAAGTCACGATTCACACCACTGAAGCCAGTGATACCGCACATAGAGATTCAAGCGGCGCTATTATGAAGTCCTCGAAGTTGCTTATACGACCGTTTCGACTGTATAGATTTACGCAATGTGATAGCTTGGATAAAACGGAGCAAACACAAGACGTTTGTACTAATATCACCACCTAGGCGAGATTGATGAATAACAGAATGGCGCTGGGTACGTTGCAGATGACGCTGCGAGAAAATACAGAAGTCGATGGCTAAACATCAGTGGTTTCACCATCAAATTATTTGAAAAAAAGAGGAATATGAGCCCATGCAACCAAGTGACGAGAGACAAGATGTGAACGGCGAGTTACGTAGCACTGCCGCACGACTGAAAGACGCGGCCGAATCTACGCTTCATGCGGTCATTTCGACGACGCTGACTGGGTTCCGCATGTAGTAAGGTTTTCGAGTTGGTTTGTGCGCGCGACTGCGCACATCTTAATATTTGCTTAGGACGACGGCACCTATACAGAGCTAAATAGTTATGGATTTTAAAGACGGAACATTCCCGTCTAAAGAGTACCATGGTACTAATTGTCATGGTGCAGACGCCGAGCTCTGCCGGGCCTGAACGGAGGTGGATCGAGACGCAATCAAGGCGTTCGCACTCAGCCGAGGTGCTCTGGTGTGCATACGTCAGGCACATTCGACGAGAGCAGCCTGTTACGCCGACAGCAGTGGCGCGCAACCCGGCGTAAGGCTGATATATATGTTCTGGGAGTGATGGGGCGGAAGTACCTTCCCACGCTGCTGCCACGCCGCCTGCCTAGTGACGATGATCCGGAACCGAGCCTGGGTAATCTGGTGATCATCATGGATGTAAGCCTACCCCGCAATGTCTGGCCGCGGGGAGTTATCGAGTGCTTCCTACAAGGGATTCTTTCAGCCATGTGCGCTTCATTGCCGTACGCACTGTGGGTGAGATTCTACGGCGTCCAGCAAGAAAGCATCCGTCTACCGGTCCAGAGAGTCGCCGGAGAATATCACTCGGCGACTGGGGGGAGAATGTCAACGACGGAAAAGGGGAAGAAGTTAAAATGTCAAACTTGTATGTCAATTGATTTTGTTTCGGAAAAAAGTTCAATGAAAAATATGAAATTGAAAAATCCTTTGATTTAATCGGGAGGCGCCGGAGGAGGCCAGAGCGAAGCTGACGAGCAGGAGCATCTATCCACCAACACTACAGTCCACAGCTTAATTAGGAGACACATGTAAGTATATACAGGTAAACATCAAGTTCCAGCAAATTTTAAATGAATAGGTATTTACAAAACAAATAAGAAATAAAGTGTCTGTAAAAATAATACAATCGGGCCCGCTGCATTTTTTTTCCGTGCAAGTCGTAATGGGCGACCAAGGATTTTTTAGGGTTTCGTACCCAAAGGGTGAAAACGGAACCCTATTACTAAGCCTCAGCTGTCCGTCCGTCCGTCCGTCGGTCCGTCCGTCCGTCCGTCCGTCCGTCTGTCCGTCTGTCACAGGGCTGTATCTCAGTAACCGTAATAGTTAGACAGCTGAAATTTTCACAGAATGTGTATTTATTTTGCCGCTATAACAACAAATAGGTAAGATTAAAAAATATTTAAAATTAAGGAGGGCTCCCATACAAAAAACGTGTTTTTTTTTTACGATGGTACGGAACCCTTCGTGTGCGAGTCCGACTCGCACTTGGCCGGTTTTTCGTTGGTGGTTTGGCTTTCGCTTCCTTAGAACCTACAGTTTTAGGTTCTAAGTACTTACTTACCAGCTTGTCAACCTCAATAGCCCAGAAGCCCGATTCTGCTATTTGTCCAATTTCAAAACATTCCTTATGAGTTATGTTTCGGTCAAACATAACACGCTAAATTTTGAGTGCGGTTCCCAAAAATCGGTATTCAGCTAATTCACGCACGTGTTTTGCTATTGTCTTTGGAGTGTTTTGCCTTGCGCGCCGCCTAAAGGGTAAAATAACCTGTCACGATTTTGACAGTCAATTGCTCTCTCAAATATGATATACGAAAAGAAAGAGTTAGCGATATGCTAACGTAATGTAGAAAAGTGACATTCGCAGTTCGGCGAAGCGATACTTCGAAGCAAGTATAAGCCTGCGAGAGAGGCGTTCGACTCCTTTCATTTGCCTATACATGCATGCATACATATGTAGTACAAAATATGTCGATGTGATTCATTTGCCCGTAGGCTTTGAGATAATGCCAATATTGTGATTAAAATAATGACAAAATAGTTTTCCTTCTGATAGATATACGTAGTATATGTTTAGTTTGCATTAAAAGTCAGAAAACGAATTACCTACTTTGTGAAAACATGTACGTAAAAAGATAATTTTAATTTAATAACACAAATGCATAAACATTTTCAAGGAAACATCGATTTATAGGTGCCGATACCATTTAATTAGACAAATACAATTGTACTACTGTGGTACTAGCCAGCCATGTCCAGTTACATATAATTCATTATAAAGGGATACAAACGGGGGATTGAATTTGTCTTCTGCAGGGATACAAACGGGGGATTGAATTTGTCTTCTGCAGGTGCTGCTTCATCGTAGGATGGGGAAGTAGTAGCGGAGAGAAATTCCTTCCTCAATTCCGACTCTCACCTCCTCGTGGTGTATCCTGGAAACTTAGGTGCGTAATCCTTGGGTGGGATTGCAATCCTAAGGCTGACGAGAGCGGAAGACTCGCCAAGACGTTTGGCCAACGTGGCGTTTTAGGGCCGTAAACCTCCATGAAAAGTCCAAACGAACCTCGGCCCCTAGTTCCCAGCGGCCCCGCTATTCCGGATCATCGTGGTGGCGGTCTTGGTTCCGGCGGGGCGAGGGGTGCTAAGAATATCTGGGTTAGATCTGGCTGCCACACCCAACTACACTTGGCTACCCACAATATACGGACTCTGAGAACGCAAGAGAAACTGGTCGAGCTAGAACAGGAGCTGGCTCATATTAAATGGGACATCCTGGGTCTCTGCGAGGTCAGAAGGAAGGACAAAGAGACTGAAGTGCTACATTCCGGAAACCTGTTCTACTTCAGAGGAAATTCTCAAAAATCGGAAGGTGGAGTGGGATTTATGGTGAGGCGAAGCCTCGTGAACAGCATCATCGAAATCGACAGCGTGTCGGACAGAGTGGCCTACATCATTATCAGGTTGAATAAGCGTTATCAGCTGAAGGTGGTGCAGGTATACGCTCCCACGAGTTTGCACGCTGACGACGAGGTGGAGCAGTTCTACGAGGACGTATCGAGAGCCTTAGAAACCAATAAATCTCACTTCCAGTACGTGATAGGAGATTTCAATGCCAAATTGGGCAAACCTTTGAGTGGAGACAGAGCAGTAGGTCCATACGGTATCGGTGTCAGGAATCGACGCGGCCAGATGTTGGTCAACTATCTCGAAGCTAACCAGCTCCACGCCATGGATACCTTTTTCTTGAAAAAGGAAAAGAGGAGATGGACGTGGGCCAGCCCTGATGGTTGCACGAGAAACGAGATCGACTACATACTGATGGACAGTAAGTCATCGTGTATAGATGTAACTGTCCTCAACCGCTTTGATACTGGCAGCGATCACCGACTAGTGCGTGGTACATTGAAGCTAAATCTTAAGATGGAACGGCGCAAACTCATCCACAAACCACTGGCCAAGCTAAACATACCAGACGAGATGCTCGAAAATTTCGAAGCCAAACTCGAGAATGCCTTTAGCTTGGTGCCACGCGATGAGGATGCCAACATCGACAAGGCATATACGGGCTTCGTATCCGCACTAACGGACACTGCAGAAAAGCACTTTCTGTGTTCTCACACACACAACAGCAAAAGTCCACAGGCAAACCGCAGCAAGTTATCCGCAGAGACATTGAGGCTCCTGGAAACACGACAAGACATGAAATCGGAGATCCGGAGTAGTTTAGTACACAGGAACCTCAACAACATCAGCAAGTCCATTCGCCGTGATATTCGCCGAGAGAACATTAAGTTGGTTGAGCGCGTTATAGAGGAAAATCGAGGCAGTAAAGTGTTTGCCCGTGCCTTCTCTACCGGCGCTAACCAAATTTCAAAACTCGAGCGAGCGGATGGGGTTTTCACTGCAAGAAAGCCGGATATACTTGAGGCGGTGGAAGAATTTTATGGCGAAATGTACTCCTCAGCAATTCCTGCCCCGAGCCCAAGCAAACCAGTCGACTCTGATAGGCGTGCGCCGCTCACTAGACACTACACCGAGGATCTACCGGCGATTAGTGTCTATGAGATAAAGGCTGCTTTGAAAGGACTAAAAAAACACAAGGCTCCAGGTGAGGACGGGATAACGACGGAACTGCTAAAGGCTGGCGGGAGACCCATCTTGAAGGAACTGCAAACACTATTCAATGCAGTTCTCGAAAATGGTGTCGTTCCGGCTGCATGGCAAAATAGTGTCGTTGTCCTGTTTCACAAGAAGGGGGATAGGGCGAAGTTGAAAAACTATCGACCTATCTCACTTCTAAGCCACGTGTATAAGGTATTTTCAAGAGTCATCACGAGTCGGCTGACACAGAGGCTGGATCAGTACCAGCCTCGTGAGCAAGCTGGGTTCAGGAAAGGATACGGCACAATGGATCACATATTTACTGTGAGACAAGTGGTGCAGAAGTGCGAGGAGTACAACAAGCCGCTCTTCCTAGCCTTCGTGGACTACGAGAAGGCGTTCGACTCAGTTGAAAAATGGGCCGTCGAAAACTCCCTTCTGAGATGCAGAATCGACCACCGCTACATCGAGGTACTCCGAAATCTGTATCGGTCCGCGACGATGACTGTGAGGCTCCATGAAAATACCCAACCCATCCTCCTTGGTAAAGGCGTAAGGCAGGGGGATGTGATCTCACCCAAGCTCTTCACAAACGCATTGGAAGATATGTTCAAGACGCTTGAATGGGACAACATGGGTATCAACGTAAATGGAGATTTTCTCAGTCATCTTCGCTTCGCCGATGACATTGTTCTTCTGTCAAATTCCCGAGTTCAGCTTCAGACCATGCTCGAAGACCTTTATGAAGCATCGATAAAGGTAGGTCTGAAGATGAACCGGGACAAAACCAAGGTCATGGCGACCGAGGGTATGACGGGAGGACAAATCGTTATCGACGGAGAAGTGATCGAACAGGTTGAAGAGTACGTATATCTCGGTCAAATCCTGCGGCTTGGTAGACAAGGACTGTCTAGGAAGGTTGAGCGACGGATTCAACTGGGTTGGGCTGCCTTCGGAAAGCTTAAGTTCGCTCTGAGGTCTGACCTTCCGCAAAATTTAAAGACCCGAATATATGACCAGTGCGTCCTCACGGTTATGACGTACGGGTGTGAAACGTGGACTCTGACGGTCGCCGTTGTCCAAAGGTTGAAAGTTGCCCAGCGAGCAATGGAACGAACCATGCTGGGAATATGGCTACGGGATATGGTGCGTAACGAGGCAATCCGCCGACGTACCAAAGTAGTCGATATTGGACACCGGGTGGCTAAGCTAAAATGGCAGTGGGCTGGTCACGTTAGCCGAAGAGACGACGACCGTTGGAGTAACCGTGTCCTACACTGGCGGCCGTGGACAGGCAAACGGAGTGTGGGAAGACCACCCGCCAGGTGGGAAGACGACATCAAGTGCGTCGGCGGAAAGCAGTGGTTCCGTACCGCTGAGGGCCGGGAGGACTGGAGAAGGATTGGAGAGGCGTATGTCCAGCAGTGGACGCAAACACGCTGACTGACTGACATTATAAAGAGTTAACGTAACAAGTTAATAATCTTTTGAAAGGTGGGGCCTTCCCGCTCCACTCCCATACAAACTTGGAAATCTTACGAATATACATTTTCGGAGATGCAAAATTATACTCACAACAGCTTTATTTTATTTAAGTAGATGGGCTTGATCACCATTGGAATTTAAAATTGTGTTTGGTTTCTATGTTTCAGTCGGAAAATTAGAATTTAATAGGTAAAATAAGTTATTAGGACGTGGATTACTTAACAATAAAACAAAAACATCTATCAAATGTTAGTCGAGGGGAGTAACTAGCTTGTTCCATGATAATTAACAATCACTTCAGTTTTTGTTTGATTTTTGACTACAGCGTTCATGATTTACTTTTAGCTCTGTAAGTCGTTTTGTTATATATTTTTTTAGTAAATCCTATCCAATCAAACACTATGCGTATTATCTGCTTTGAGGACATGTTGGATTATCCTCATCACGAAAACTGTCTTTTTCTTTGAAACAGAGAAGAGTCTCATAGCGCACCAGCACGATTTTGTGCCGTGCCCGTGAATAAGTTTGGGAAGGGCCATCTTACGAGTGCGTAGAAGATCCTGAAAAAAAAACAGGCGAACAGTACAGACGAATTCCCCCTTTCGAGCATGTGATCGAAATCACTTATTCGGCTTCATGAATGCATCGCACGCACGTTAGCTCCCCAATATTGACCTAATTCGGCCGAACATCCGCGGTCCTTGCACACTGCGCTCCCCAAATTGTATACCCGAATTCGACACACGTTCGACCCCGAAACGCGGACTCGCACACTGAATTCCACTCCGAGACCCCATAAATCTATGAGGTGATTAAACTTTTTCCGTTAGATTAATAGGTCTCTGAATTGGTTTTAAAGTGTTTCCTCGGTGAATTTTAAGGTCCAATTTAATCAGATTTTTCCACGCAAGTCGTTTAGTTAAAACGTATATATTTTAGTATTTACTGACTAAGAGTTGTTTGAAAAATGTTACGGCTTTTCACGCGGCAGGTAGAGATATTCTCCTGCCGCGTGAAAAGCCGTAACATTTTTCAAACATGTCTAACGACCGCGGTAACCTCAATAGTATCATGACTAAGAGTTTTCCGTTTCGTAAGAATTTTCTTTAGGTTCAATATAAGTATGCACGTATGCGTCATCGTGGCATTGTCATTTATTAAATGGGGACGTTTGACCACATTTCTGTGAAAATTTAATTTTACTAGTGAGATTTTAAATTCACGGCCTCTGTAGCCCTTGGCGAGACGCCTTAACAACTCTGAGCGCGGTTGGATTTTAGATGGGTGACCATTTTCAACCTTTGCGGCTGGCCGTGTTTCGGATTTCACCTAAAACGATTGATCCCCTTTCTTTCTTACTAGTAGCTCAATGAGCTGTAGACCTCGCGAATATGTATTTTTGATCATTTGATATTTTTGAACATTTTTAAAAATTTCTAAGAAATTTCAAAAACTGGCTCGACTCAAAAAATCTGTATAGTTATCGAAGCAGCTCACAATTTATCACCAGAATCCGTTGAGAAATGCGACCTAGAGGAGAACCAGTCGGACGTACGAAAGCATTTTTGCCCAATTTGAAAGCTCTTCTCTCGGTCAATTAGGTGGTAGGGTTAATCCCGCCCCGGTTCATACTACCGTTATATGAAGCGGCCGATGGTCAATGTAGCCGAGCAAAATAAGGAAGGTCATGGTATGGCACCTTAGTTCCCATGTGGTGCGTTAGCCTAACATCTAACGGTAGGTTTGGTATTAGCTATCCATGCCCAGTTACATAAATAAACACGATGCCATACGTTAACCATTGCACCAGATGCGCCCCTTATTTTCAATGAGTGAAATTAGTTACTGCTTTTATGGTTCATTTATCGGCCCGATTTTAAAACTTATAATTTTGCGATGGGGTTGTTTATTCCTTGCAGTCAAGTTATACTCAAGATTTCTTATTGTAAAATTCGAACATACCTTTACAATTTTATTTCGACCTGCCGGATTTACAACAGTTTTCATATACTTTAAGATGGGAAGTATATACTTAGGTATTTCATCAAAATTATTACCCATGCGTCACTAGGGATCGTACTCACCTTTGAAACCACCACACGTTTTTCTGAGCTAATCAATAATATAGTCAATACATTTACATCCCTTATAATAACCTATTTATATTTTGTAAATAAATTGTACCCTGAATGTTTGTATCACAATCTCGTGCATAAATAATGTCTAAAGATATTACAAAAGATACTCCACGCTGCCACCATAGAGTTCTGAACAAAATAGCGTTCCGACCGCTCCCGCCCGGTCGGCGTGGCGGGCGCGCGGCGCTTGACTCGGTAAATCTCCGAATACACAGCAAACACGGGAACAAATTAATTTGCACAGTAAACAGGAAGCTTCCGAACAAAATGCTTTCCCGTTTTCATTACCGTCACCTATCGATTTGCAGTGATAAATGTGCGGCCCGCTTCACATCTACATGTGCGCTATGCATTGGTTATTGATGAGATGATATGAACATGTGGAGCGAATCGATGAACAAACAGATTCACAGAGCGGATATCAGTGGAACTGTCCTAGAAGAACGTATCGTGACCAAATTGACGAAATACGTAAAGGTTACTTACATGTCACCCATAATTGTAAAGTATGCGTGAAAATATGTACATTTATCTGTAGATGAAACGAAAATATCATATGGTGTGATACTCAGAAATCTACCTACCCTAGATTACCTTAGACTTAAATTTTCATATATTTGTATTTATTTAAATTTCTGGTATTAAATACACTACGTTACGTTGGAAACTGGTTGAACCACGGATACGAATTAAAAAAAAACCACAGAATATTTACTGGTTAATAGATTTTTTAACCGACTTCAAAAAAGGAGGAGGTTATCAATTCGTCTGAATGTTTTTTTTTTTTTTTTTTATGTTTGTTACCTCATAACTTTTGCCTGGGTGAACCGATTTTGATGATTATTTTTTTTCTCGTTCACATTTATCATGCACCGAGCATGTGAATGTTACTGCCACAAACTTACATTTTCGGTAGAACAGTTGAAGGAAAGAACAAATTAAAAAAGAAACAGGAACCCTCAATGCGATCAGCTTGGAAATATATTGTGTTAACTAAATAAAGTCGACAGTGTTAAAAATACTGTACATAAAAAATGTATATTAATGTTAATGATATCAGCATCCTCCACGTAAAATCACTTAATGGATTTTATTGAAACTTTATAATAAGATAACTTATACATCAGAATAACACATATGTTACAATTTATAAAGATATTGGGTGTATTGTCCAAAATATTAATAAAGTAGGAAACATTCTAGCCTTTTGGACCAGCCCTTTAGGTTACTATACAGCATATAATTTAGCCCGATATCAGTCCGTAACGACATTGACCCGAGCAGAGCCGGGTAGCTCAGCAAGTAATTAATAATGAATTTATGAGCCTGTCACTTATGTAGATAAACAACACGATATGGTAGTGACACAATTATTAGTAAGTCACTAAATTTATACGATACGAATAAAGTTAAATCGTGATAAAACCTAAGTCAATTGGCATCGCGTTTGCGATCTCTAAAAGCATTTGTCTGTACCGGCGGCGGTGAGGAGGCGGCGGCGGTGGTGGGGCGTGGCTGCACGGAGAATGCTCAATGCATCTGCAAATGGAGCCAACACATTCAATGATACATGTACCACATACTGACGCAAATACCATCGCACCTTGATTACTCAAGCATAGGTAGAAACATTTTTTGTCATTAGAACGAAATACCAATTGTTCCACAGCAACCAATAGGATGTACTTTGGTGTTTTAATGCGGTAGAAAGTCTCAGAAAGTAGCCATAGTAAATAAGAAGCAGAGTCCCGTGGCAAAGCCGTTTCATGCATGGAAAATACCAGCTTTTATAATATTCCGCGCTTTAGAAACATGAATGTAAAATAAAAAAGGTAATACTGTAAACTACTTCAAAATATTTACCTATACATAGTTTCATGTCGAATCAATGATCGGTTCTCAAGGGAATAGTATTTTTATCGAAATGACGCCAAATGTTTGGAATTAGTTTTACACCTTTAAGGAATAGTTACACAAAACGTAAAATGGTAGTTTTGTAGTTTTAAGATCAGAATATGAGATGTTTTTTACAGAATGGTCTAATTTACGAATAACTCTCAACAGAGGTTAGACATTTTTGAATATGAGCTGGTATACCCACTCGTGGATCAAACGTAACAACACACTTGAATATGGTATTAATATATCGAACTGAACCTCAGATATACTAAACACTTATATATGACCCTGAAATCACTAGGGTTTATTTATTAAGTAACTTTTAAATTTGGAATTGCCTTTGTCTGTCTATTATCTGCTATTATTTTACTACACACTTACCTAGTTACGAGTGTATCTCGATTCCTTTCCCTTACATTTAAACAAAACTGGCTAGACTAAATAATACATATATTTATCGAAACTGATCACATAATTTTACGAGGAGCCGTTGAGAAACGCGACCTGTATGAACAGCCGGACATACAAAATCATTTTTGCCCAATCTTATAGGTTTGATTTTCGCTCTTCGCTCGGGCAATAGTTTGAAAGAATATACGACAACCTAGAGGGCACAACAAAGTGTCAATGTTTAAGCATAGAATAAATCTTAATCTATGGTTTAAGCTTCCTCGTTTATGATCCTACAGACGTATTATCTATGATCTCAATTAAACTGATATTCTCGGTAGGAAATTAAAGTGTCCCGACCAAGTGCCGTAAAACGAAAAGTCGTAAATATACCCTCGCTTTACGGACATTGCCGCAGTAAAACTGAATCAAGTTGCAGGAGCCCTCTCCGCCGACCACGGAGAACCTCTATTTCGATGCTATGATCAATAAATGTTTATTTGTAGGTCGCTATTTTCCGCCTCGCTAAACATAATAACATTATTACCCTAATCCTAAATATATTTTTTTAACAATGAAACGAATATACATATACAGTATTGAAATATCATTGTATTTAAAAATATGCAGGCAGGACGAAAGGAAAGCTGAACCAAGGTTTCCAATGCTTCAAACGAAGTAGCTAATAATAACCGCATAGATAGCAGTTACTTAGTAGACCACCCGACAGGTGGATCGATGACATCAAGTGCGTCGGCGGAAAGCAGTGGTTCCGTAACGCTGAGGGCCGGGAGGACTGGAGAGGCGTATATCCAGCAGTGGACTCAAACACGCTGACTGACTAGCAGTTCAAAGAGTAGCAATTTAAAAATATTATGATTATATTTTTATAAAAAACCGGTACGGATGGTTGTGCTCAGTATCAAAGGCGATCAGTAAAGCAAAATATACCTCGTCTCGCGAAACCACGCTCAGCGGGGCACCTTACCAGCGGAGTTGCGGACTATCGCTGAGTTATCGAGCTGAATCAAATTACATTTGAAGACTCCGAGGTTATAGGTAATATTACACTAATCTTAAGACACGATATTTACTATCGCATTAATTAATAAGAACACGCTTTTATGCATATAAAACCCAGTTCCACTGTCACGGTTTGCTTAAAATACATTTATACATATTTTTAAAACTTCCATTAGAATGTAATTGTAAATAGCGGTGGGATAATAAAAATCTGTAAAAATGGTAACAATTGCCTATTTCCTTAATATTTCTCACAAAGGGCTGATTTTTAATTAGTCTGATAATCACCTAGATAACTATTCGACTGATTTATTTACGCCACCGCTAATCCATCCGTTATAGTATGTATATAAATTAGTAAAATTGCAGTTATAGAATTTTGATAGAACTAATGTATTCTCCGGTAATGTCTATGCGTCTTTTGATGAACGTAAATGTGTACTATTAGTCCGATAAGTACTATCTGAGGATTGATAAATCGGTCCTAAAACGTATGTCATCATAGAATTTAAATGACAATTCTTTAAAACAAAAAAACATGAAAAACATCCGTTAAACATAAAAACCAAATATTGTATGTTACTAAGTTTTCACATTGGCTTAGAAATGCTTCATAAATTTATCAGAGTAGACGTTAAAATATCAGATTTATCTTGCCGTTTATTTTAAATTTTAAAGATTCGGTGTACGGGGTTCCGTTGACCAGCCTCTATTTTTGGTATGCTGAGATGGAAGAGACCATTCGATCGTGTCGTACATGAAGTAACTCTGAGTGAAGTAAGATCAAGAAGTGTATTTAGAAGCGGACCTATTTGCATTGTAAGGATTTACATTGAATACCTGCGAAGCGAACTCTGTTCATTATTACTGCAGCCCTACCCGCCAGTAGGAACTTCGGTATAGCGTACTCTGGTACCGCAGACTGTGGAGACGGGAAGAGAGAATCCTGTGGCCGTCTGCTAGCGGAAGATCAATCAATCTGGGACACGGCATCTGCATTAGCCTTAGGTGCCACTTGAGTTCACCCCGCGACCCCCACCCCCTCTCCCCCCTCCGCTACCCGACCCGCCAGGATAACGACTCGCCGCCGCCCGCGCGCCGTTGCTAACTAGGGCGGATATTAGGGGCGGATTGTGTCACACATTGTCTAATGTTGAGGCTTATCTTGTGTGAAGGTGCTCCGTATTTTGGTGAATGAATTAATGCGATTTGTATTAATACTCAATCGCTGCGTAGTCATCAGTCAGTAATCAATGCGTAGATATATTTTGTATATATTAATATATAATATATATGATACTATTAATATAGATATTTATTTAATATATTTATGTTGATCTATGGGAAAATAAATTATTTTAAATATAATCACCGAGATTATTTTTTTTGTAATACAAAAGTATCATGTTATAAATGTAGCTTTTTGAAATTGCGTTTTGCAAAATTATAATGGGATAGATCTTAAACAATGGTCGAAGTGCGGAGAAGGAAACAATAAAGTAAAAATATATAAGGCAGCAGTTTTATGTTCAAAACAAATATATAACAAGAAAAAATCTACAATAGATTCAGCCTGCTGGAATTCATAGGAAAGTTATTCGGAAAAATATATTTTGAAAATTCGAAAATATTGAATTTTTAAATCTAGTCAATATTTGATATTTTAAACGAAAAAAAAGCTTTTGAATGTTAGAAACTTTCGTGTAATCTATTTACATACAATTATTCAATTTAAATGTCTTTATTGAATCTAAAGTGCTGATTATCTTGTGCTGGGATTCCAAGAATGGCCCCATAGTCAATGCTTATGTGCCGATTAAGACATGGTAAAAAATACCCAAAAAGTAAAAACCATAATCAGCAACACAACAAGAAACAGTCCTTACAAAGTCGTATGCGGACCATGTAAACTGGGTTAAAGTGCATAAAACTTAAGCCGTAAATAAGGAGGTCCCAAAAGGATTCGGAGCAGGGCAAAAACAAACCTTTGCGGATAAGAACCGAGAGGAATAAATTTATTTCAATTTTCACGACAGAAGTGAAAATTCCTCTCAAGGGACACCTTTTTACTCGAGTGAGTTGTTCTCTTCTACCTTGTCCCAGTTTCGCGATATTTTTCCTCAGCCAAAACTGACTTGACATTGTGCGAGTAATAGAGGTGGACTCCATGCGAGCTTTCCCGGAGTGATCCATCGTAACGTTTTTAAGGTTTTACTGGAAAACCTCTTAATGTTTTCTACTATGTTGAAGATTACGACAAATTTAAAGAATTTTAAATTTATTTTAATGAGTGACTTGAATTAACCTATTTCGATGGTTTTGTATTTTTTTCTCAAATTAATATCCAATTGTTCTACCAAATATGTTTGAATTGTATTAAAATCAGTTTTAATTAATTAAAATTTAAAATATTCAGTTTAAAATACTGGTTAATCTTAAACTATTATATTCTTGTTACGTTTATCAATGGTAGTAACTGAGCAGAAATATAAGTCGTTGTGCAATAGTATGCTTTATGTATGTTTTGAATATCAAATTTCACACTAGAGTTGAAAGAAAGTTCTCTTTCTTTGTGCTCATTCTTGCTCGAAAATGAATGAATCCAAAAGTGTCCCTATTGGAAATTAAGCAAGTAACGAATATATATGCGAAGTTCTACTTTTACCTTGCTTGTTTCTGTAAAGATCTTAGTTACTTGACGCAAGTAAATATATGTACTTGATCGATGCAATCAACTAATATATATTTGCTATATAATAAAATATCTTTTATCAGTTGATCCAAATCATTGGAACCCAAAGTGGAACTAGTGGCTCTCTGAGCTGCAGACGTCGCGAGTCTGTCTTTGAATTATAAAACTTAATAAATGTTCAACGCACACCCTACAAAAACCCTATTATGTGTCTTGAAATTTTCTCACTTCATTAACTACCTAACGCTTTAGGCTTTGTCACACTATTTTTATTTTGTAACAAGTAATTTTTTTTTAAGCATTTCCCATAATGGCCGATATTTTTCGAATACATTAATTTAAAAAAAAAAATATTAGAAGACAAAAAAAACAATATAATTATCGAACCTACACACAACATTTCAGGAGAATTGGTATAAAATGCGACCTGTAGAGGAGATCATCCGGACTTACGAAATCATTTTTGCCCAAACTGAAACGAAGACGCTTCGCTCGGTCAAAAACTAACAGCTAAAAGTTGTTCAGCAAATTATAGATTCCTCTCCCTTATTAACAAGAGTCGAATTGTACAAAGAAAAGCACCAGCAATACACGGAAAGCCTTCCGCACCCTTCATTGCCTATTGACACAATTTTTTCGCGTTTCACATCGAGTGTTACACTACTTCTCCGTCAAGAGTCTTGCGGGAAGGGGGAATAAGGGCATGGCGCCTAGCGTAGATTGAACCGTACTTGTGTAGCCTCCGATGGTTCTTGCATCATTTTTATTTCTTTTTCACAATTTTACTATCACTGTCATTTCATGATAATAATTTCACAATAGTAAATTTATATACGTGTCGATTGACCATTGGTTACGCACCTCGAACATTTCTGAGTTGGTATGGGAGCCGTCGCCATTTTGGACAAACATATATGGTGCCATTGGCTGCAAATTCAATAAACAAACATTTTAATAGTACCTATATATTATATGGTTTGATATTTTGATCCAATCGGCAGTGGTGAACAATCAGCCCTCAGTGCTGATTTATCAATAGTCTGATAAACAGCCAGATAACTATTCGTCGAATTTATTTACGCTTCTGCTTATCCATCCGATATAGTAAGTACAAATGTTATTAGTAAAATTATAGTCATACAATCGTGATAGAAGATATAATTCTCCGGCAATGACTATCCGTCTTTTGATAAACGTGAATTTGTAATATCAGTCCGATAAGTACTATCTGAGGAGTAAAAAATTTGCACTCAATTTAGCTCAGAATGCATTTAATAAATGCGAGCCTTAAGGTCGGCCCGTAAGCATCATAAAAATTCGCCTCCCATACAAACGTAGTTTACTTAATCATTTTAAAACTACTGTTCCAACTTACTTGATATTTGGTATCTAATATTAAGCTACAAATATCTGTGTCCAAAGTAAAGCAAAAAAAAACAAAGTCTTTGTTTTTTCGGTAAATTTATTCTGGTTCAAACCAAAGAGAAAACAAAATAAGTATGAAGATTTTATTTTTTCTTTCATTTCATCCGGTTTGGATTTTTCAAAAAAACAAAATTGTGCAGACACAGATATTTGTGGCCTGATATTAGATATTAAATATGAATTTAATTGTAATAGCGGTTTCCAAATTATTAGTAAACTACGTTTGTATGAGGAGCATAGCTTGTGCTGGTCCACCATTGCCGCTTCAGACACTGGAAAGAGCATTTGAATTTTTGACACGGCCAATTTATTCTACTACAAATTGATGCACATTCAGCATAATGGAGCATAATTGAATTTGGGTCTGATTGCGTCAGTCAGCCCTGAGTATACGTCTCCCTTGCGAGTCACGCTGGACACAGCGGTCTATATTCTGATGTTTTATGGGGAGCTTACGAGTATGTTTAATTGGCCAACAAGAGTGTGCGGTGTGGTTCAAGTGTGTTGTTATTTCAAAATCAGATATAAAGTTTAACATCTCCCCTTTTTTGGAAGTGTAGCCCAAGCATCATGTGGAACGACCACAGCATTTTCTTCATGCATCTCTTTTTATATTGGTCCTTACTTTATAAATTGGCGTTTTGTCGTACTGGCAACTCTGATCTCGTTCGTTTCACGCGCAGCATATGGCGTACGCCACAACCTCCTGACGTGCCCGATGCCGCCCATAGGATTTCAAACGAACTATAGTTTTCTTATTGACGCATATAAGGGTTTTCCTCAGGTCTGCTAACAGTGGGTGACATACCAACTGCTGTCACAGAAATGATTTCATGTTATTCTATAAGAATCTTATTTCTACAAGAATTTACGTTACATAAGAAGTTTAAGGAAGTGATGTATGTGAAAGAAAATGTATTCATATTTATCAAGATTTTTTTTTTCATCTGGAACGGCTGCAAATACCCGCCTCACCAGACCCCTAATGGGGGCTTCTCCATACTATTAACATATCCGTTTCTATGGATGTTAAATAATGTCAGTATCCTCAAATTTGAATCTCTTCACAAAATACAAGAAGACAGAATCTCGGCATAAATAGATCGAAATAAACAAACCGACTGGTGCGTGCCTGATAAATATTTATGAGGGAGAATAAAGCGGTATATTTAAATATTTGGAAATTGAGAATTTGTAAAGAAAAGGGTCGCACCTCGTAAGAAGTCGTTAAGTAGGGGTTTGACTGAGGATTATAGAGTTTTGAATAATCGTAAAGAGGCCCGTGCTTCGTAATTGAATCCTTAAGCAAGGCAAGATATATTTTAAATTATCTTTTTTAATTCAATTCTGAATGACTGCTAAATTTGAAAAGGATTTTTATTTACACATGTTTCTATTCAAATAGGTTAACAATTTGATATCAACGTTATTTTCTTAAGTTAATTCGTAACATTCCTTTGTTAAAAAAGTGCGAGTTTGACTTGTGCAAAGAGGGTTTTGCCAAATTAATCTTAATCGATATAACCCCTTTCGATGTTCACTGTGCGCTCATAATGATATCGACGGATCGGTATTTTTTAATACTCGTGAAAATCAGGTGTCATAAAAGCGTAAAATAGTTTATTTTGGCAACATAACCTCTAAATAATTAAACCCGATGGGTGACGTAATGGCTAACGGAACAATGTGGCACATCATCAATGCAACATATTCAAACCAACATTAATTCTCAATTAATATCATAAACGATCACGTCTTTGTGTTACTAAGTTCACATTTCCTCAACGCCACGTCTAAAATCGGCATCGTTCTGCTAAGTCAAATTTGTATTCAGTCCGCGATCCGAAGTACGGAAATTCTTTTTCCGCACGTTCGCTCCGGCCGCTTGCACATCTTGTTGTAATATCAGATCTTAACACAGCTTCTCGTCTGGTGATGCGTGATATTACACAGTTTTGCAAAGAAATAATCCGGTGTATTCCATTCGAGCAAATAGGGGAACGAGTCCGTTACCTTTGATCCTTTGAGTTGTTTATATCATTTCATTTCATTTATTTAAACTTTTGGTAGGCAAACTACATCAACTTACGTTACAATCTGATGGATCAGCAGATACTATTTCCTCAGTAAAGAAGAATCCGCAAAGAAATAAATAAACACTTAAATCTAAATTGTAATGCCAAATAATACTTTTGGAAGAACAGTTTTAAACAAAGAACAGGTTCATCAAGAAAACATAGGTGGAGTATTTATAGAAATGCGCGATACTTTTTGAAACTAATTTAAAATGGTTAATATTATTAGTAGTGCCATGATATTAAATCATATGTGTTTGAAAACTGGGCCATCAAGTCTTTCCTTTATCGATATTTGCATTAAATCGGGACCGAAAGTCAATGAAGTCACACCAGTCCGCTGAACAAATCATGTTAACCCAATTAGACATCATCCACCGGTAAGCCAGAAGTTTGCAAAGAAACATGACAGCAATACTGCGTCAGTCAAAGAACTTGTCAAAGGTCTTTTATGGAGCAATGGACAACTATTCAAGTAGAGAAGAGAACCAATAGTTATAACAAAGTTTGGGTCGCCTTCATAAAGTCTAGAAAGTACAAGATCCAAAACTATGTATTTTCGTGTGTATTATAAAAATCATAAACCTAACCTTACTTAATATAATAGTTCCGAATGTATGAGAGTTTTGGATGTTATGGGTTTTGCATCTTGTGTATCTTGGACTTTATGATACGTCCCTCAAAGTTCTGAACCAAGAAAATAACCAAATTCAATTAATAAACTTAAAACATGGCTTATAATAGAACAGGCGCAGGTCTGTAGATCCAATAGGTATTTCGCGGCGATACATTTTGTTTTGCATCCGTAGAATATCATCTAATTTCTTAAATCTGATGAAGATCCACATCGTTTGCTTTTGTTTCCGTGAAGTTGTATTTTATCCAAGAAACCAGATTCTTATTTCACCCCAATGCACGAACAAAATAAACGAAAATCATAACGACGTTTTCTCAGCAACAGGGTGCCTGGAATATAAATGGCAACATTAACAGGGGAGCTGCAAGCATTAAGCACACGCTTTACTCCTTATAGATGTCTTAATTGTGTAGAAAACTTGACTTTTAATTTCGTTTTAAACCTAGTAGCCATTTGTAAATTTAACTTTATTATTTTATATAAATAATTAAGTAAATGTCCATGCATAGCTAAACTAAATTTTAATGAGATGTTAATCGATTTTTAGGTAGTATCTTTTGTCAACCCATAACAAGTATTAATGCGAATTCAGCTAGTTAAAAGTACATATATATATTATATTATATATTGCTGATTCTACCTATATCGATCTAATTATATCGATTACTACTATCAACATTATGGTAGTCAAGAGTTTGCTGTTCTGTCACTAATGTGCTTTGTGAGCAGTTTTAATAACGATTTTTTTTATTAACGAAAAAAATAATAATGCAAACGTGGCAAAGTTTCTTGTCGGCTGTTCCTTGCCAGAAGTAATCGAACAGGAAAAAAAATGACGAATCCGAGTTTGCAATATCGAATGGAGGAAATAAAGAAACTGAAACTGATTTTTAATGCATAACCAAAATTATGAATTTGAACTAAATAGAGACACAAAAAGGTCTCATTAACCGTTATTTTGCTAGAACCTTTCCCTGTGCAACCTAATTGCAGCTATATTCATAACGGCTAGTTAGCGATAAAATACATGCATGAGTGATTTTTTACCAAGAAATTTCATCACGTTTATAACAGGGCCAGTAAATATAAAATGATGTTGTTTTCGTTTCATTATAGACGCAAGTATACAACTATCAATAACAGTTTTCTGGGAAACGCGTTTCGGTAAACGGGGTTAAATGTTCTAAATTAGCTGCTTTTTCGCATTCTCTCTCACCGTAAACTCAAAAGCCGTTTTGCATATTCAAATTAGTATTGTAGAAATTAATTAATTCGGGCTCCCTAGATACCAACCTCTGAACACTTTGTTTCGAGAATGGGTCGTAAGTATATGGAAAAGCTCTTTAAACACCGTATTTCATTTCCTATCATTTCTAAAAATTTTTTTTTCAATTAACGTTACTCTGGTTTATAATTTGTGAGCTCTCTTATGTGTAATTTTTTCTTCCATCTTTGTAGCAGAAACAAAGGACTTACCTATTAGTAGAGCATTAGACACTGTAATCCGAAGATCCCTGAATATACGGATTACTACAATTTTTACAATTTAGATGATATATTTTAGGTAATTATACATAAAATTAGTAAACATTTTAATATAACCGTCTCAAACAAACACATTATTGAAACTAATTTTAATAATTTGAAATGAATCGAGGACGCAATTCCTCGAATCTTTGTTAACGATAGTGACTTTTAAGATAATTCTAAACGTTCGCTGGCTCTTTAATGGCATTAAGATAGCGATATTATCTGAATAGTTAGTATATAAGTTATTGTAGAGTTAATTGATTACTTATTCTGTGCTTTGAGCATTCACAATTTTTTTCAAATGAAATATTTGCCAAAACACTATTCAGTGACAAACGCATGTTGTTTGGTAATGAGAAATTTCTGGGTTTTTAGCCAGATATTTTAACACATTATAATTCACAGAGTTATATAAAGCTAATATATATGTCCATAAGGTAATATATATGTCAATTGGATTAAATTATAAATTCTTTTTAAATATAACATGTACATAAAACTTTGGCACGTTGGCTGCGGAAATTCCAACATGCAAATTTGAAAAAAGGGGCTATTTTTCAGAACTTGCAATGCTCCAAATTCGAAAAAAGTTGTCCCCCTTTTTAATTTCTTTGAAATTATTTGAGTGATTTTATAACTTGTAGTTATTGTAACATAGATATAATCATACTGCTTCTATGCTCGTGCATGCTGTGAGTGTATCAAACCCATCATGTTGATACTCAAACAAAACGTTTTATCGAGATTTACCTACCAGTCATCTTCAAACTATTTTTTTCCCAACTTTCTACCACAATTGTGTCATCTCTGGAAGCTTTCGAGGCAGCTACATCATTGGGCACCCCAAATAAACCTGTAAATACGTAAAAGCTTCGCTTCTGTTGGATGTCCTACGACACCTCACGTACTTTATTATAATGTGGTCTTTGCATTGAAGATAATTTTCTAGAACTTTCACCTCCATTAATAACATTTTCATTCGATGATTGAATAATCGGATCAGACGCCCTGTAAAGCTTTTTCGCATATATCTCCCTAAAGCTGACTACTTTCTTATGTAAAAATAAAATGTGTTCGAAATCAGGGCCCCAGGGATGCCAAAGACCTTTTTCGATTAAAAAGGCATATATTCAGCCGCTCTGCCTTAAGAAGTCGGCGCGGGGGAGAGGAAGGCAGACGCGAGGAACAGTCCCCCAGAGCCGTATAAATCGTAAGACGACGCTGCCTGCGCCACTCTACTTGTGATGCGTCGCGTCGGCTTGTAAGAACAGCTGCTTATAGCCATCTTGTCTGGGTACCATGCAGAAAGCAGTATTTTCATCTGTCGTGCTTTGTAACTAGCGAGTTTATTGTTTATTCATCGTCCATAGACAGTACATTGCACTCGGATTTGTCATATTTCATCATTAGCCAGTTTGGCAATCCCAGCGAAGAAAAACTGGCAAGAAACCTCGCTAGTTATTTTTTTAACGTCCGCTTAGTCTAAGCGTACAAAAGTATTTAGAATCACAGGTAAAAACACTAAATTAATATGAATTGACGAGAATCAACAATCCATGTCATATGCAACAGTTCATGACAAAATACGAAGGAAGGGTGTGGCAATCGAAAGTAATTCTTACAGCGTCAGCGTAGTGACATTTTAGTGAATGCAATATCACTAATGGTAGCGTCGTCCAGTCAGTTCACTTACGAAACTACTAATCCGTCCTATAAAAAAGACTTACTTATTGGTGTTCTTGTTTGTGCGGCTCGTAGCCTAGTGGCGCGGGGACTTGCCTAGCATACCAGAAGTCGGTGTTCAAATCCTCGTCCCGTTCGTGTACCACTTTCTTTCTCTTTCTAAGTTGGATAAGTGCATTTCGTCACGAATGCGAGCTGATCTATGGTTAGGAATCCACTTAAAACTATACGTTTCTTTCCCCTACTATGTGGTAGGGTTAAAACCCGCCCGGGTTGGTATCATCGCATTGGACGAAAATATGGTCGAATCGGCAATGACAAATTGTCCGTGTTTCCCATCCAGTTCAGCGTGGCCGTGCTCGTAACAGTAACAGGTCCTGGGCTGGTAATGTGGTGTATTCGGCTAATATACGTTCCTAAATTTACACCGTTATCCGAACTGTACTCACATTTCTTATCTATGGTTTTGTTTTCTATTGCCTTCTTTTGGTCTGTTCATTTAAATACCTAAACCACGCTGACAGCTTCGGTAGCCCAGTTACGCTAACCACCCGGGTTGGTACGATGGCATTGAATGATATATGGTGGAAGCGGCAATGACAATTGACTGTGTTTTTCCATTCAGCTAATCCAGCCATGGTGTGCTATTGACGGCGGAGTAGCAACAACCTACCACAATCCGTGCGCGCGCCTCTATTCTCGAAGGCGCCATCGTCACGTCGCTATGATAAAAAACGCTACTGAAAATCACTCCATCTGTATTTATACGAAGGCAGATATAGGTATGTCTACATAATACAATAGAGCAAATCAAAGCCGACACAACTATTATACTTACTTGCAGAGGATGGTAGTAGGTTGGTAAGTATGTCTCAGATTTCTGATATTGAGTGATATTCAGAGACTGGTATGGGTTACGTAAATATATTTATTTTAAATAAGTAATGTATTTAAAGAATTGCTTAAAAAGCTGATCAAGTTGAAAGCTTAATTTAAGAATTATGCAGTCTACTATGAGCATCGTCAATCCTTGCAATATAAGGAAAGTCCCGGCATGGAAACCTAATTCCCATCTGATGGTAAGGCTAACTTTCATGTCGTGGAGGGCCTTCTGAGTGCGAAGTGCATCGAGAACGCATATCGTGCAACGAGTGTATCGGTAGAAGAGACGCCGCGTGTCAAGCCAAGATTTGGTGGGTTCCTCTCCCTTCCCTGACCCATATACCCACACCCTTCGGCAACTGGCGTGCAGCGCACCATTTCGACGGGGTCAGCTACCGCCTCTTAAAACATGTGGTATTCATGTGACATTAGCCATTCATATCCAGCTATACGTGGTGTTAACGGAGGTATGGTCTAAACCTCCGCTAACACCCTGCATAAAACACGATGGGTACATAATGAAAATACCCTAAAGTATTCTCCTGCGGTGTAAGTTTCGTCCACTTTTCCAAACATTTCGCGCGTGTGTTATCGGGCCCTTAAAAAAAGTTATTTCAGTGCGTAATAAACGGCGCGGAGACGAGGCGCCTGTCGCGTCCTCGCCGCGACAATAGGGAGAAACAATCGCTTCGGGTCCTTTGGAATTACTTTTTTTTGTTTGGACACATTGTGATGATATCCGCCTATTTGTTGCTTTTCTTTTGTTCGTGAGGCACTTGATTAAAATTCCTAATTGACGGCGGGGGGCGGGTGCCCAACAGTTTCAGGGATTTGTTATTTCATAGTGATTTACATAAAAGGCAAAAATAACCTGTAGGGTTTGTACACATTGTTTGCAAGAGAACCTACACATTTTGGTAATAATATAAATTTAAATGGATAAATAGAATGTGACGACGTGGTGCTACGAGGGGCCCTAAGGCCCAGGGGCGCGGTGCGTTGCTTTCTATGCCAGAGGTCGCGAGGTCTCTTCCCAGCCTGATCATGAACCACTTTTTTCACTTTATGAGCTGCTCGGAATCCATATAACTAGATCTACTGATCACGTTATGTTTTATAAAAAAATTAGTGCAATTTCTAGACAGCAAAGCGTAAATTTTTACTTAAAATCGGAGTTCAGCGCTGCTTATTTAATATTCGGTCGAACATATTTCGTCAGAACGAGGGATTTTTCCCTTTCCTTGAAGCTTCAGAAAATGCTTCATTAGCTTTGAAAGTGCTGTAGTAAAGGGACCGGGTGCGCCTTTATCTTTCCGTCGGCGCCGCGGTGGCGCTGGCCCGTCACAGTGTACACAGTTGACCTCACACCACTAACAGCCTTATTAAAAAAAACTTACACATTTGAATACCATTGGATAACATATCCCGTGTGTAACTATTTAATCATACGCTTAAAACTGTTACTAATAAACAAACACTGTTTATGAGCCCACTACTGTTCTCACTGTTCTGTCTAAAACACTAAAAATAAAATCAGTCTAATCAATGTCAACTAAATTGTCAAGTTGATGTTTGGCAATTGACTCTATAAACAAAAGTTGGCAATATCTGGTTTATTAATCAGAAACGAGCTGTACATTGTGTATAAGAAGCGTACATATGTAGAAATCACTATTTTATTAGTAAGGATGGAAGTTTTTACCACGCCTTATTAATGACAAGAAAGTAAGAAAGTTAATTGAGTAATCCATAATTATGCACGGCTTAACTCGAACTAACTTGATCAAACTTTTCGTGGGCATTGTGTCTAACAACTGCGCCAACTGCTTTACGACTGACAACCTTAACATTCTTCTTCCCTCAACTGCCTCAATATTTTGGTGACATTCGTTTCACCTACTCCTTATTCTAACGCTTTAACTTCTTTGTGGATATCCACACGTATTGCCATAGTAACCAAAACGATATTTCGGCCTCAGAAACACAAATGCAGTGTTTTCCAGCCTGTTCAGTGTGTCTGTTCACTAAGAGGTGTTAACGTCCCTTATTTTAAGTTTTATTTAATACATTAAACATAAAATAATTGAGACCACTGGGTACATTATGACGTCAGAGGTTTGGGTAGAAGGATTCGTCCAATCCTGCAGGAAGTAAGAAATTAGTGGAAAGTGCGGTACGCTCCAACAATTCGTTGAGGCTGGTTTAATTTGGCTAATTGACGTTTTAGCTTGGCTTCGGTAGCGATATTGGGATTTCTGTGCACATTAGCAGTAGCGCTTATTATACAAATATACTTGTATTTATAAATAATATATTGCTCCGTATAACTTACTTAATTTACGCGTATGAATTAATTCGCTGTGCTGATTCTGTGCAAATATTTATGATATGGAACAGAATAAGAAAGTTCTGTACCTCTGTCTCAACAGCGTTTTTTGTACGCGCGAGGCGCATATAAGTTTGGCGCGGAATGAATTTGTTTAATGGTTTCTATATATTAAAAAAAATAAAGACATACGTATATAAGAACATTATTTTAATATTATCCATTAAAGATCCATATTTTCTTTCTTAATTTAGACATTTAAATCAAGTTTTTGTCCAAGTAATATGCATCCTAAAAGCATGCCTGCTACTAAAAGAATATATTCAAATGTGAATGTAAATTGAAGTATCCTACTAATATATTCTTTAACAAATTTTAGTTTACGTTATCGCCAAACCATAAATTTGTTTACTTTGATGTTTAAATAAAAACGGTCTTTACCTTACTTTAAATTTTATGTTCTGCCCAGGTGCTTGTATATTGATTTTATCCTTAAAAAGCAGCGATTTTCAAATTAAAAGCTAGCTACGGTCCGGGAGAGCGGAGAGGCTGCGGGATGCGGGTGGAGAAAGTTGATTACAGAAATCGCCAGAAAGCTAAAAGAAGACGATTTCAAATTAGCAAATGGACCGGAAAGTCTTTAGCAAATTATAAATTTCATCTTCCTCGATCAGCCGATTCGGTAATAGATTATTTTTCTTTGGCTCTTACAATCCAATATTGAATGCTTAAAGGTTTTTAAATCGTTTTTCTTTAATAAAATCCATTCGTCTGTGTATCGCTCGGGCTGAAATTGTATATTTAAATTCGGATTACCGCATCTAGGATTATCTACGTCACATAGGAAAATGTTTAGTTGTGTAGTTTTTTCAAGTTAAACTTGATTTAAATACGAAATCTCCCATATTTTAGTAGCCATATCGATTTAATATGATGGAGGCAAAACCAAGCCTGAAAATACAAATTCTTACAGTTCCGTTTTTGAGATAAATATATTATAAACTGACTTAGCGATCGATTCATATTGTGTTTTTAATGGTAACGATATTAACATTTTTAGGCTAAACTAAATATTTAAATCAATTGATGTTTTCACATTTTTAAAATAAATAGAAGCATTTAGTTCCAAACATTCTTGTGAAGCCATATGCTAACCTCGCGATTAGAACAATCGACATGCAATTTTCACGTTCGCTTACTGCTTCAGAAGATTTAAAAAATACGAATCGGGTCCTACGACAACTACGACACCCGATTTTCCTTTCGCGATGTATTGTGTACCAACACAGACAGGGCTTAGCCACAGAGTATAAAGAACATTTATAACATCTTCTATACGTGTTAAAATGTGACGAATATCAATTCGAAGAAGATGAAAAGAAATAATTAATATCTAACTGAAGAGCAACATAAACTGGAAACTGGCGAATCGTGTCGATTTCAAGACATATCTGGTAACTATTTATGTCACCCTGGTACATTTGTCGGGATGTAAATATTATTGAAATTCTATAGACATTCAGGGGGATCCTAAAAATAAAATAAAAGCTGCGTGGTCACACAGACGGGGCCCAGCCACATATTATAGTGTTACAAAATTTTTCAAACTTCTAACTATTTCTGTAGCCCTGGTAAATTGTTAAAGGTGTAATATTAATATAATATTTCGGCCTCAGTTTGACAGCAACATTGTCGAGGACACAAATTCAAGCCCTCCATTTCAAAACGCTCAAGGAGGAACATAGTTGCAAAAAAGTAATTAATTCAAAAAATATTTTATAAGAGCTTCAACGTAAATGGCGAAGTTAAGCTGCGCAAGATTCTATGCTGAAGCGAATTATTCTTAAGTTTCTCTAGAAAATTTTGATTTTATAATGTTACATCGAAAACCTCTCATAAATCCTTATTAATTACTGCGACAGAAAGTGAGTTCGCTAATGTTAAGGTTTTTTTTTAAACCTACCGATCAACTATTATAATTTTTTTTTTTATGTGACTGGACATGGATGGCTAATACCACACCTTCTGTCATGGTATTAGCCTAACACACCACATGGGAACTAGGTGCCATGCCAGGACCTTCACGGCTATATTGAACTGGATGGAAAACACGGACAATTTTCATTGCCGCTTCAACCATCGTTCATTCAATGCGATGGTACCAACCCGGGCGGGATTAAGCCTTTTTTTTTATGTGCCTGGACATGGATAGCTAATACCACAAGTTCTGTCATGGTATTAGCCCAACACACCACATGGGAACTAGGTGCCATGCCAGGACCTTCCTTATATTGCACGGCTACATTTAACTGGACGGAAAACACGGACAATTTTCATTGCCGCTTCGACCATCGTTCATCCAATGCGATGGTACCAACCCGGGCGGGATAAACCCTACCACCTAGTAAGTAAGGAAGGGGACCTACAGTTTAACGTGGAATCCGAACCACGGCCAGCCTCTCTCAACGGTCGAATGGTCACCCATCCTAGACCAGACCGGACCCAGCGTTGCTTAACTTCGGAGAGCGATCACCGAAGTCTCGCGCCACTGGGCTATTGAGGCTGACAAGAACTGAGGCTGAAAATTTAAGGAACCCACCTATTTCTAGCCTTTGCGGCCGATACTCCCCTCCAGAAAGTTCTGCTTTAAATGATTTCACGATCGACATCGGTGAAGGAATACCGTGAAAGTTATGGTTAATGAAAACAAAACTGCGGGAGAGAGTTTGATTGCTGAAGTTCAGCGAACGAGCCGTCTGCGCGCTCATTTGAAGCCTTACATGTACAGTAAAGACTCGGTCTATGTTTTCTTGTTAGGTGATACTTACTAAGCAAATATTATGTTCTCTGCCGCCGGCAACGCTTGTGCGAGGCGTAAAATATATGCACATGCAAATTCATGGCGGCGACGATGCACAAATCAGGATCTATTGAAGCTTCGCCGCTTCCGCAAACGCGTTTGCTCACACCTCCGCCAACATTTTCCTCCAAGTTTAACCGCATTTTGTACACATATAAATATGTATTTATGGACTAAAAATCTATGGAAAACCAACAGCCAAAAACATATAAGACAATAGCATTATAAAACCAAGAAGGCCAATAGGCTATCAGTTATTAGTATGACTTAAAATTAACTAACCACTTATATATAAAATAGAATATATTTTAAAATAGAATTACAAAAAAAAAATAGTAGAATGTGTCACAATCACAAACTTCAGTAGTATCTTGCCTTCCATTTATATCATTTTTTTATAATCATAATTAGAGGTTAACGCTACAAAATGAAAGAAATTATTATTGAAAAAAAAAATTTTTATAACCTTTTGCCGGTACAGCTACATTTTCAGTTGCTACTTCATACACAGTCATTTCAAAGGGTAACTACCCCTCATTAAATGCAAAATATTGGTTTGAAACGAAGGTAAACGACTCTTACCACTTTATCAGTAAAGTTGCAAAATTGTTTTGTGTATTGATTGATGTAATGCTTCGTAAAGGTCAGGTACACAGCACCCGCAACCGTGGAGCACGCATGAAACGAACCATGTCTAGAGAGGAAGCAAATAAGTATGCAATTGTACCCTGTAGTGCTCTCTTGTCTTGCTCTATTGTCTCTGTCTACCATTTCGGGAAACTGGCGTGATCATGTTAAAGTTTGTTATATGATTAATTAAGAGAATGAAACAAACATTTACCATCCCATTGGTAATTTTAATTTCAATTTGTAAAATATTTAGAAGGTTATCATATATATCGTCATTTCAGGGTTTATAAGAAGGGCTGTGAGTGTGATACATGTAAACACAAATAATACATTGGTTATATAATTGTTAATTTCCACCGCCTTTGAGATACGACACCCGTATCAACCGCATGGAATAATTTGACACGGCAGACAAGCAGATAACTTAGTGTTTCACAACCGCGTGAGCTGCACTTTAGTCGCACTAACATTAAACGTCCAATCATGCCGCTCTATTCCGCACACAGAGCGTCAACAAAGTCAAATTAGCTTTCTATCGGGCGGTTCACGGTTCGTCGGACTCCGTACACAATCGGCATTGTTCAGCTCCTGCCTCCGCGCCTCCGCTCCGCCGCCGCGCTCCCGCCACCCCCCGCCCTCACACCTCGGCCTCCGTCGGCGCTCGTCTGCAGCGACATCATTCAGTTCATTCCACGACCGACGATCTAGTCTGGTAGCATTGTGTATTAGCCATGGGCGTTATTGCCATTTTTGAATAACTTTAAGTCACGCGTTACTCATTCTTAGGTAAAATAACTCTTATTGTTCTTGCTCCTGGGTGACTACCGTGGTAAAAACCGTCCAAGTGCGAGTCAGACTCATCATCGGTACCATCCTACAAGATTTAACTCACAAAAAACATGTTTATTGTAAGGGATTATTTTTATCATTTAATGATTTTACCTACTATTTGCTATTATAGCGGCAAAATAAATACAAACTTTGTGAAAATTTTAGCTGCCTACCTATTATGGACCGAAGGACGGACGGATGGAAAAGCGCAAACTGAGCAAACCCCTATGGAATTCTTCCTGGTGGCGCACAAGCGGGACGAGATGTGATCAATGAACACGTAATGTAACATCGAATCACGTCACGCACTGCCAGGAACGAATAACATCACCGTACGCGGTCACCGCGCCGATGCGACTAACGCAAGGAACGCGACGCGACGTTCTGTAGTAACTGAATCACGTGCCGCGCGTGGAACGAACTGAACTGAGACTGAATAAGTGACTGAACGCAGGAGCAGAAACACATTATTTCGAGTCGGAGGAACGCGTTCCAAGTTATTGCATGAATCACTAGTCATTGATATTGTTCCCGTTATTTGAGGCATGACTATTGTGTATAACTACATGTCGAAATTAGGCATGCTCTGTTTTTCTTTATATATTCTGAAGTGAAAACTAGATGAAACGAAAAAGCGACAGGAAAAATATCTATAGGATTCAGCCTGCGAGAGAATGAGATAGAATGCAATGACGCCACTCGGACCCGGCACCGAGCAGTCACCACCCGACCCTGGAACTGCACTACCGCAGAGTAACCCGCGCCTGCGCAGAGAATGGTGCCCACTTTCTACTACGCCGCAGTGGCGAATGCACCGCCTCCGCTGCCACCCACACCTCTAAACCCAACAAAACCAACCCATTAAAAATACACATCTATAATAATATAATAAATGCGAAAGTAAATCTGTCTGTCTGTTTCGTTTTGACGCCTAAACCGCTAAACAAATTTTGATTATTATAGGTATGAATATAGTCCGGAGCTTGGGTAAAGGACAAAGGCTACGTTTTGTTGCGAAAAAAAAACTCGAAGGAAGTGAAATAGGTGATGAAAGTTTGTATGGGGAATAAATATAATATCCAGGAAATTCAGCTCGACATCAGTACAAAACGACATTGACCCGAGCAGAGCCGGTTACCTCAGCTAGTAAGAAATATGACAGACCATCAGTAATAATATTTGTTCTTATAACAGTGACGCGATGAGTGAGCATACGCCCGGGATCCACACGAACGCCCCCGACTCCAGCCGAGTGCTCTCGACTCGTGGCGGTGGCTCCGGCGCGGAGGCGAGTGGCTGAGGAGTCCTTTTGATATGTCTACATTCTTCGCGGCTTAGCTGGGCCTCGAATGAAACCGCGAAGATCCAGCCTACGTGTCAGACGGATACTGGAGAAGCCTTCTTCGAGTGCCAAAATATACTCGACACATGGGTGTTTTTGAAATTTCCAATCAGCGTTGTGTTCTAATTTTAAGGTGGCCCATCCCGCTCATCTCCCCATACAAAAGGGGAAAGAAGATCACGCCCATATTTCTTGCCAGAGATCCAAAATTTTGCTCCAAGTAGCTTTATTTGATCGAACTAGATGTCTGATGATCATTGGCATTGTAAAATTGTGTTTGGTTTCTAAGTTATAAGGTCCGAAAGTTCGCATTTTTCACGCGTTTTATAATCGCCATTGTATTTTCACATTATTCATATTTATGTGTTAACAACTGACAATAAGTTTATTCTTTTAATATCTAAGGCATCGCACAACAGATCCCCCTCTAGTTTGAACAGCGTCGGCGTATTGTTCCATTTTTTGCGATCACCGTTCCAAAAACCTTTTTCTTCTATAATCTGCGTAATATCTAGCTTTGATTTTATCGCCACAGTTTTTTGGTTGGAAAATACTTACGATATGAATTCAAAATGTGATATACTATTATACAAGGACACAAATGGCTATTACCCACTACATGGTATTCCCGAACGTCAAGCATTGGTAGGTCGAGCATGAATACATTTACTACACAGGTAATACGAACTATTCACTGTCATTCCGACCTTCATGCGATAAATGTACAAATCACAGAATATTGAGGAGGGTACAAACCTTAGAGTGCTGAGATAAGTACGTAATTTAGATATATATTCTACGTATCATTTTAACTTCAAGTTTTTATATTGCTTGTATGTTAATATAAGCAACAAATTTAATTACTTTCATTTTAGTACTAACCTTGACACATATTTAAAATGGAAAAAAAATGTTTATAACAATTCGAATAAATATGCGGTAGTTTTATCGCAATTGCGTTGTTTTATACAAAATCCAATCTTAATTCATAATCTGGATATGAATTTATAAAATCTGAAATGTTTTCATGAAGTTTGAACCAATCTAGTGAATACATAATCCTTATTCATGAGAACCTTAAACATATAGTTAACGTTAATAACGTTAAACACATTAATAACGTTATAATGTATTCGTTACCTATGTTTATAGGAGTTCGAACATTATTAACAAACAGACTAGGTTATTCTAAAATTATACAAATTTTCATAATACGGTGGCCTAAAAGTTTGTGAGCAGATATTCACAGGTTTTGTTTGTTGGCTAAACGCGTATTTTCAGCTAAACCGATTTTGCTTTTATTCGTTAGATTTTACATATATTTTATATAAAACTGTTTTTTCATCTGGTTAATATTTATATTGTTGGGTGAAAAACCTTTTGAATTCTGTAATAATTAACTGTCACGTTTCAGAGTACTTACGCTTGCAATTTTAATTTGACAATAGTATTTAAATTATATATTGTATTCAGGGTATATTGACACGCGCGTGTGATATAATGGATGAGAATGCAGCTTTTATAATCAGAGCCTGCAAACACTGTTCTTGCATGCAACAGCAAATATACGAATGTCAATAAGAACAGAGTCAAGACCCTAATGGGAAGTGAATAATATTTTGTAGCATCGATAGAATTAACCGTGCAAAAAAATAAAACTATAATCACGAATCTGTAAAATAACCACTCTAAAAAACGTAGAAAGGCATAGAATGAAACTAAAAGATCGTCCAATCTTTGTAATTTGGTTCTAAAATAAAACTGAGAATTTCCCTAAAGAGAAATTCAACTTACTTTACAATACAGAACTTTATTTGTTAAATAAAGTGAAGCACTCGATTAAAATTTATAAACCGTCAATATCAACGAAGCTTTTATTTTCGCGAGTTAGGTTCCACATATTGTATTCACAAAAACAAACCCCAAATACTACGAACTATCCAGGACAGCGCTTTGCTTTCAGAGCTTTACTCAATAAACAGGAGTGTTCTGTTGGAAGCGCTGCCTCTCCACATTATAGCAACGCGTTGGGACGCAGCGCTAAATAAACAATCGAAAACGATGTTAAAAACCGGCCAGGTGCGAGTCGGACTCGCACACGAAGGGTTCCGTACCATCGCACAAGATTTACAAAAAAAATACACGTTTTTTGTTATTATATTTTTTTATTATTATTTACCTTTAATTATTATTATTTTTTAATGTTACCTTGTTGTATATTTGTTGTTATAGCGGCAAAATAAATACATAATCTTTGAAAATTTCAGCTTCCTACCTGTTACGGTTCATGAGATACAGCCCTGTGACAGACGGACAGACGGACGGACGGACGGACAGCGGAGGCTTAGTAATAGGGATCCATTTTCACCCTTTGGGTACGGAACCCTAATAAAAAGGACGGAGTAAAACAACGCACGGGCCTAATGCAGTTTGCATTGTTCACTCAAATTGATATTTTCCTGACAGCGCCGGGGGATGATATGAAAATATTCTCTCATTTCCACAACACCCGCTCGCGAGCTTTGATTCGGGTGCGTTTTGATTTCGTGCAGCTTTAGTATTTTCCAAATGAAGTTTGCATGAGTGACGTGTTTTTAATGATGATCATTGGTGCATGGAGGGATTAAGGTTAATCAGAATCCTTTCTGACAGATCATTGTATATCTGTATTTATATTAGTGGTTTTTTACCTTCGCTTTAATTTGATTTGACATATGAATTTCTCAATTGAAGATGTAATGATGAACCATGAGGTTTTTAAGTCGCAATCTGAATCCAGTGAAATATTAAGAAATGACTTTTTAATGAGATAACAAAATATTTATCTGTATTTTTAAGATTGACTTATTTCTCCAAAACAAAATAAGGGTTTTATTTACACTCCTTACTATTTTTTATTGCACACCGAGGCTTTAATTTTCGAGATATTTAAGTGTTTTGTGAAAAAATAGTTGATTAAATTCAAATGTTTTTATTTCATTGTCTCCAGCCCATCAGGAAATTATTTTTTAATCGATTGCAAAATTTGTACTAAGCAGACAATCATACAAATAAATAAAGAGATATACAAAGAAGCTAATAAAAAAGAAAATATTCTACTAGCAGGATATATTTTTAGAGCAGCTTAATATAGACCAGACAGAAAAGTTAAAAAACCAAATCATCATAATATTGTTTAATAAAATTGAATAAAAATAATAATGGTATTTATTATATGTCTACTTTTCTTCTTATTTTTTGGTAACACGCTAACTTTTACACTAACACATTAACCCCTTATATCAAAAACATACGCTCTGTTTAGCATCTCTTTCTCATGCATTAGGCTGTAAGTTTCGATAAATAAATAAAAAAGAGAATTGAGAACTTTTTTTTTTTATGTGACTGGACATGATGGCTAATACCACACCTTCTGTCATGGTATTAGCCCAACACACCACATGGGAACTAGGTGCCATGCCAGGACCTTCCTTATATTGCTCGGCTACATTGAACTGGATGGAAAACACGGACAATTTTCATTGCCGCTTCGACCATCGTTCATTCAATGCGATGGTACCAACCCGGGCGGGATTAACCCTACCACCTAGTAAGTAAGGAAGGGGACCTACAGTTTAACGTGGAATCCGAACCACGGCCAGCCTCTCTCAACGGTCTAATGGTCACCCATCCAAGACCAGACCGGACCCAGCGTTGCTTAACTTCGGAGAGCGATCGCCGAAGTGTTGCGCCATTGGGCCACTGAGGCTGACAATGAACTAAGTAATGAACTAAGTAATATACTAAACCGGAAAGTTAGAAAAGGCTGGGGGAACCAGCGAATGATTCGCCTCAAATCAAATGAAAATTCACATATTATTAAATTAAGTTGAAAAAAAAAACATTTCAAAAATTTCGTACAAAATCCTCACCACTATTTACAAAAATAGTCTTGAAATGTATTGATAAATTTTCACAAAATTCACTTAACTGTTATGTGATATTTTGATCGAAACCACCCGGCATCGCTTGCGGCCGGGACACCACCACTAACGTTGTTGGTCACTCAGGGTACAAAGGACGACGCATCGAACGGGCGTTGACAATGGATTGAGCCCTTGTATCATGCGTGTTACTTGATATAGTGTTTATTTTTATGCAGAAGCTCTTCCGTGCGAGTCAACGAGGAACAATATTCCGGTGCGAGCGAATGGTGGGGAATGGCTTGCACAGCGGCTTACACGGTTGAACGTACACAGCTTTTCCGAACTAACGCTGAGTTTCTCACTCGAAGTACGAAATATATAGGACCAGAAGGTATTACCTATTCTGTGCCAATATCGGCTTCCATACAACAAGCGAAACAAATTAAAATTCAAATGTATTTATTTTTTACCAAAAAAACTTAGCCTAATGTACATTATTCATATTTTTTATTCTTTCAATAGCTAGGCTGCTGTATACTGAAGTAATCCTGCTTCTCATGCTTGGATTCCCTGTGTTATGAGAAGCAGGATCTTTTGTCAGGCTGTTGGGTTAGATTTGACTTATAAATTATAAATAAAGTATATATTATAATAATAAAAACTATAACAAAATATATATTATATAATTATAATATAAAAGGCGCGCGAGCATAAGATGAGTACGACCAACGTAGAGAATGTGTGCCATCGAGTACAGCTCGTAGTGGCGGAGCTAGGGGACTTGCATTTCATGCGAGAGGTTATTGGTTCGCATCCTCGCCGTCTTCTGATTTGGATAGCACGTTAAGAAAGCGAGCTGTTCCATGGTTCGACACCCATATAAAACTGTAGGTCCCCATCCTCTTTCAGGTGGTAGGGTTAAACCCGGCCGGGTTAGTCCCACCGCATTGGATAAAACTATGGTTGTAGCGGCAATAAAAAAATCTCCACTTTTTCAGGACGCTTGCACTGATAAAAAAAAATCTTGAATTATGCTTAGAATCTTGGTTAATTGAAATTTCCAGACCGCTTTTCTTCTCATTATTTTCAAAATCAAATAGTGAATGCAGATGTCAATATTCAGCCCCAAATTCATAAAACAAAAAAAATTTTAATGAGTGATTTCTATACATTATAAAAATAACAAATCTGAGTCAATATACGCCGCAATGCAAATATTATTTACATTCTTAGCACGTTTTTAAGAACTGGCTTTCTTGTCCGTCTGTTTATTTGTTTAATTATATGTTCAGTGTTTAATATTAATAGTTCACGCAAATGGAAATTCTAGTAAGTATATTATAACCGCTTCGCACAATACTTGGCAAGCGCGCAGGCATTATGGAAATAAATCGTATTAGTGCGCTGTAAGGGAAACGTCTGACTTGTGTCTCGTTCCTATATGACGACGATATACAAAGAGATGCGAAATTTCTGCTTCTTTCGAGACATCGATCATCTATTAAAATGGGTTGATGTTGGGTAAATAAGTGATTTTACTCTATGTGTAAAGCATTCTACGGTATTTTTATGTCCGAATTTAGTGAGTTGTATTTGAGTACTTCAGAACCACCCATTTTCATGAAAAGCAGGCAAACAAGCTACACACTCCCTTAAAGACCGCGCTGTATCTCTGTTTTACTTCCAGCATTAACTTATCGACCCGAGGACACTTCACTAGCCACACTCACCGTGCCATCTCATTTCCTGCCTGCCTCCACCGCCGCCTCCGCCGCCCTCCGCCTCCGCCCTACCTCCGCCGCGCTGCCGCCCCCGCCGCGGTGAAACCTTCACGTCATGCGGGCGTACGATACACGAAACAACTCCCCTCTCGCAATTCCTGTATGTTTTCCACTCGAGTGAATCTTACGTGAAGTACATGTAACGCCTGAAAAAATGACTAACAAAAAAAAAGATCGTGAACGGAAATGTAATATGAAACTTCACCTAACTGGTTTCAAAACAAAATAATATAGTTTAATTTTATTTATAATTGTTTAATGTAGTTTACTAATTTAGTTTAATATAAAATATGGTAATGGGTGATTAAAGACAATATGCCAAATTACGTACTTTTCGTACTAATTAGGTACGTCGCTTATTCCAAGGAATGTGTTATGTATGTACGTAGATTCTACCGTGAAGCAAGGACACATTAATTGAAGAAATAGTTACCATAGAGAAATAGTACCCAGTTAAAAGAACTACTTTACCGATATACTGCAAGGCAAAACATTCGCAAAGTATACTCGTAAAGTAGTTCTTTTAACTGATCTCTTTCTTCAATTAATGTATCGTTGCTTCACGGTCGATTATACATACATACATAACTCATTCCTTAATTACATTTGTGTTTGAGAACTGGTTGAAAAAATTTTGGTGTGTTACAAATTACGCAATTTCTGTCACGAAAATACTTTTAACTAATTTGGTCTATTTCAATTGTTTCAAATAACATTCGTAATGGACACTTCATTCTGCATACATTAATTATGTAGAGCAGTATCCACTGCCTAATGAATTATTCACTGAGATGCTTATTTGTTGGTAAGTCTACTTAAAGTAACTTTGATCAAAGTTTGGAAGGTTAAGTTGGGAAGTTCACAGAGTATTTGCTATCAGAATCTGTCCGACACCCAACGGACGAAGACTACGAAAATACTTAAATTTTTCAGTAGTTTTGCAGCACTTTTGTGCACTTAGTGAAGTTTTACTTAATTTCTTAAAGTTTTTTGGTAAAATTAAAATGGTGTATGAATTAAATTAAGATTACTGTATTCCTAAAATAAGTTTAATGTACCTATTTATTTATTATATCTAATAACCTTATATCATTTTCACTTTTCCCGAAGGTGACAATAAAAACATGATGTAGGTAGTGTAGGTAGGTATAGGAAGATCACATTGTATTTTGATTACTCTACAGCTGCGTGGTTTTACTTTTCCAGGAATCACAATTCATGCCACGTTTGTCGTGGTATGACCATCTTCTTCTCTTCTCTCCTTATATAAAAGGGAACGTCTGTCCACATGTGAAAGGTAATCTCCGTAACCACAGAACAGATCAAGATGCCGTTTGTACCGATTTACAGATTCGATCGCGGGGCTTGCTTTAGGATACATACCATCACGCTAAATACCCTAAAGGCTGAGCAATATCAATGAATTTACTCTCAAACAAAATTAATACCAATTTTGTGGCGCATGGCGGCGCTACGTGCGGCGTCACTTTGCCCGCCTTCCAAATATCTCTAAAATAGAAAGGATTAACAATTTTCGCGACAAAAGCTAGAAGCCAGTTGGCATAGCGCGTATAACCGACTGGTTCAAATATGTTTTGTTCGAGGGAGGTTTCAGGTTCGAATCCTGAGAACTCAATTTGTTTTTCTGTTTTTTTTATCTCGCATATAATTTTTTTGTTTTTTTTACGTAATAGTTTAATGGCAAAACCTTTTTCGTAAGGAACAATTTTAAGTCATGGTAGTCAGTGCGAGAAATTTTGTTCCCGAGTCGGTTATTTGATACGAAGTACGGCTGAGTTAATCAATGTTCAAACACGTCACTTTTAGCGAACCGCATGGAGTTCCTTCAATACTGTCCATACAAAGTGACATGTTTAATCATACGCTGACGTTGATTGTGATGCCATCTGTCGGCACAGTTAACATTGATTAGATTTCCATCACTAAACAGAACCACTTTTGAATTTATTTGTTCAAAAGAGAGGGATGAGTTAAACAATGTTCAAACACGTCACTTTTAGTGAACCGCATAGAGTTCCTTCCATATTGTCAATATAAAGTGACGTGTTTAAGTTGACGATGATTTTGATTGTTTGCCCTTTCGTGCACTCGACCCTATGAGTTATAATTAACTTATAGTGCGCCCTATGTATTATAAATGGGAATATTAGAATATTTCTAATTTAATTAAGCCATATCGGCTCCACCCGTTATGATTTAAAAGTCGCAGATACTTCTATCCGGGTAGAGATGGCGCCACGTGTGATTGGCGATTAGAAGATCATGGCGCGATAGATGGCGCTGTGAAATTAAATATTTTCAAAGACCGAAATTCTGCAAATATTTTCGCCGCAACTATTTACTATAGCATTATATAACTTAATATTTATATTCTTTGCTTTCTGTGTACAATAACTTTGTACAGGCCAGAACAGCATTAAATAAGGCATGGGGAACTATCTTTTGTCTCATAGAAGATCATGAAACATATGAAAATTTGTATGGGTCACCTTCTTCAAACTAGGTATATGAAAACGCACCTGTTTTTTCATTATTAGTTCATATGTTTTTGGTCAAAAAATGGCGCTATCGCTGATTGCATTTATGTATCTTCTTTCGAGACTCCCTAATTGTACCTAATTTGTATCGCATGGCTTTATTATTCCCGCAATTTTAGGACTAATTAGCATCAGGCAAAATTATGAGAGGGGTGTGCAAATAAGCAGTGGTTTGAAATGCTTATAAATTAAGATCCGATGTAGACCTTTTGGTTTCCACGTCTAGCCTGATTCTGCTCACAACTTAAAAGCTACATGAAATCACTCTAAATTACCGGAGCGGTGAGCAGTGGCGTGAAATACTTATAACTTGAGCGGCTCGTAGCCTAGTGGCGCGGGGACTGGCCTAGCGTACCAGAGGCCTGGGTTCAATACCGACTTGCACCACTGTCTTTCTCTTTCCGAGTTCGATAAGTGCATTTTCGTCACGAATGCGAGCTCCTCCATCATCCGGAATTCATGTAAAACTGTAGGTCCCTTCACCTACTAGGTGGTAGGGTTTAAGCCCGCCCGGGTTGGTACCATCGCATTGGATGAAAAGATGGACGAAGCTGGAAAGAAAAATTCTCCGTGTTTTCCATCCAGTTCAATGTAGCCGTGCTATAAAGGGAAGGTCCTGGCATGGCACCAAATTCCTTCGGAAATGTGGTGTATTGTGGGCTGATATCATAACGGTAGTTGTGTGATCCATGTCAGGTCGCATAAAAAAAAACTTGCGAACCACTCACCCGATTTATATGCGAATTGAATCTACGTTCGGCGTCTCTGAGTGCGCTCCAGTTACGGATGGGTGACCATGTTCGATGTTGAGGCTGGCTGTGGGATGTATGCCACGTAAAACTTTTGTACACCATTCGTAGGGTTCATTCCGCCTGGGATGATACATAGGTACCATCGCATAGAAGGAATGCATCATCGGGGCATGAAAATTGTCGTATTTTAGATCCATTTTAACGTGGAAGTACGTAAGTAAGAAATAAAATTAAAAAATATGCTGCGTTTACTGTTATTTTTACGAAGTTCGTCATTTACTTCCAGCAAACAGATGGTGTTATACAAATCACTATTCACAGTCCCCAAAGCAACAGTCTGCATGCCTGTCTGTTTCATTTTACGGCGCACATCATTTATGTTTTTATTGTATAAAGCTGACATCACGAAATTAGTCACAAGATTGACGCGATAGTCCCCTTTCATGGTGTTTCATCGTCAAAAGCAGTTTGATTCCGAGCAAGGATTTGCTGAGCCGTCAAATTACACTTAAAATCGTATAAAATAATGCTATGAACATTTTCATAAGTTAATATCATATGGTGATATATAGACACGCATTTTTTTTAAATGACGCCACAATGCAAAAACAAGTCACAGTAAGACAAAACAAACAAGTCAAAATAGCCTAAGAACCGATTGCATACTGAGAGGGATGAGTTAATCAATGTTCAAATACGTCACTTTCAGTGAACCGCATAGAGTTCCTTCCATACTGTCCATACAAAGTGACGTGTTTAAGCTGACGATGATTTTGATTTTTTTCCCTTTCGTGCACACGGCCCTATGAGTTATAATACCAAATTACTTAATTACTTTTAAGATATTATTTAGCTAAGTGGCCAGTTCCGAAAACTTATAGTGCGCCCTATGTATTATAAATGGGAACGTTAGAATATTTCTTATTTAATTAATGCATATCGGCTCCACCCGTTATGATTAAAAAGTAGCAGATAAATAACATATTTATTGACCAGCCTTTTGGGCTACCTACTTTTTATTTAGGAAATAATTCAGCTCGACATCAGTCCAAAAGGACATGGACCCGAGCGGAGCCGGGTACCGCAGCTAGTTCCTTATAAATGTTTTAGATTACCTTGGTCGCTATTCATTTTAAGACATAAGCGGCTTTCTATTCACGCAATTATTTGTGCGGAGCAAGGCGTTTCCAGCCAAACATTTGGCTCATAATCACGTGAGTTCCCGTGTCCAGCTGCGGCCAACGGGTAACTATCAATTTGAGAGGTTCTGCCATTGGCGATGATTTAGTTGTGGGTGGTCCAAAGATCTAGAGCGCTGCGTTCCAGAAATCCAGGAAAAGGCAAAAGCGTTAACTTTATCTTAAATTTCACTGTAAGTCTTTACCTTCCGGGTTTTCAGAGGAGCAAGTCCCGGACTGCACATAGAAGATAACTTAAACGAGCCTTCTCGGTTAAGCTTATCGTGCTTGGCAATTTCAATAGATTGACGGACGATGCGAGGGATGAGTGGTGTTTCAGTCGTGAGAAATTCAACCTTATCGAGCCTAATCCAGTGGTTCGTTAATTAATATCCTCGCACACTGCTGACTTGTTAGAACCCAGTTTCTTAACTGCTCTGATATGTTGCGAAATGCGAAACGCTATGCTTCTCTCCGTCTGGCCAATGTACGACTTGTAATTGTGTTAGGACACAATTTAAAAGCTAAATTTCTTTCTTCATAACGTATTTCATTTTCCGCATCGCATATAATTTGTTTACTTTTTAATGGTATTATTATTGTATTAAGATTTTTTTTGTTATTTACTCATATTTAGGAGCATATAATGTACATAGACATATTTATTTATTTATTTAATTATTATAAGTTCTATTTTTAACCGACTTCAAAAAAGAAGGAGGTTCTCAATTCGATTGTAGACTGATATAAAATGCCTACTGTATCAAGTTGTGACTTTTTAGCATATTTTAAACAAAATAATCAGAGCTTAGTTCTGTTACAGCTTTTATTAAATTAATGCGTCCTTAATTAGTCGATTCAACATACATTAATATGTAAATTTTGCATGTTTTCTCAGAAAAGCTTTTATTTTGTGCCGTTATTTCATCAAATGAATTCCCAAAGCCCGGGGAAGCCGGTGTAAGCACACAATAAGCTATATAAAACTCGCATTAAGGTATTCTTAAGCACCCTTCTAACTTATCGCAGTTAAGGCTGGTCTATTCTTTTTTCTTTTAACGATACTTCTGGTCCATTATTTGCTATTTTGCGGTAGCATAAACCCCATTTCTGGTTAGCGTTTAACCTTTATCGCTACTTCCTGAAAGCAAAAAGACAATGTAGGCTAAACTGCTTTTAAATATTTTTTATTATCTTTACAAATCAATTATTCTCACCTACTTGGCATGTCACTTAAAACAAATAATTAAGGAAAACATTATTTTTAGATTTTATAAGAGTTACGTTAATATGTTTATTTTGATCTTAAAGTCGTATTCAAGCACCTGTCAAAACTTTTACGTACGAGATAGACGTACGTACGAGAGAGATTTATGTATGAGATTAGCATCGGACTAATCATACAAAAACCGGTTAAGACCAGCGGATTAAAGTTAGTCCACCTGCTCTAAATACAACAGTTTCTCTTCAATTAAAAATACCGAAAATTCATGTCACCAATGGCGACTAGCAAGAAGTATACATGCTATATACCTCCCTATACATTATTTCAATGATGTTTGTATAAGTGCTCTAAAGTCGTATAGTATAGCGTCGTATAACTCTATCCAGCGTTTCCGGCACAGACAGCCAGCGCGCTCACCGTACACTCACTGTTAGTAACTGCTTCAAATTCACTGAATTTGTTCACCCCCCGTCCATCTGGTTGAATATGGAGGGCGAAAGTAGGAACAATTCCAAAAGTTTATGTACATAAGGGTTGCATTGTTAAAGCTGTATGTTTTAAGGAAAAAAAAAAGTTTCGTTTATCATGCAGGCTGTATTAGTAAGCAAAAAAAACTTATGGACTTAACCATCGTTACGTTTAATATTATTTTCATAATTATGATATTTTGATTTCTACAAATATTGAAATCTCATTGAACTCATGAAACTATTTTTCTTTATGTAACTGCACATGGGTGGCTAATACCGAACTGGCCGTCAGATATTATCCTAACACACCACGTGGGAACTAGGTGCCATGCCAGGACCTTCCATGTATTGCTCGGCTACATTAAACTGGATGGAAAACACGGATAATTTTCTTTGCTGCTTCGACCAGCGTTGGTCCATCGTCATTGCGATGGTAACAACCCGGGCGGAATTAATCCTACCACCTAGTAAATAAGGCAGGGGACGTACAGTTTTACGTGGAATCCGTCCCACGGCCAGCCTTAACCGTTGAAAATGGTTACCCATCCAGAAGCTAACCGCGCTCAGACGTGATTCACCTTCGAATCGCAAGGCGTCGCACCACTGGCTACCATTCAAAATTTATTTATAAAGTAATCTGTAGCTAGATTTCCTGTTGCATTGGTGACACGAGAAACTTCCAAAAATTTAAATAATATTATTGAGTTAGTCATTACAATAAAAATTGTCTAATATGTTAACATTATAATTTTTCCGCATTACTGAAGCACTGTGAAGTTGTTATTTTATTTCCACTTATGTTTACTTAAATAAGACAATTCATTAAACCGGAAGTAGGACAGTTTAAAATTACGCATCAGTCCAGCTAGGCGAAAGCTCAGCTGTAGGGAGGCGCGAGTGCCGAGGGCGGACAAACCGACATTCTTCCGGGAATTAATTCGATTTCAGCGTCGCGGAGCCTAGTCCTAATCCGATCTGGTTATATCTGGTCTGCTGGTTTCGCGCTGTAACGAGATTATGTCGCTCTATGATGTTTAATTTTGTCGATCTTTTCATTATCGCAGCTCACTTTGCTACTGAAAGTAACTTCTGTTCATTTATGTGTAAATATTACGTGGCCGTGAATTGTAATGGCTAGCTTTTCGAACATGGAATATTTTAATGTATCATGGAAAACATTAAGAAAACTGTTATTTGTTGCAGAAACATGGTTTTATTTTCAAGAAGAAGAATATAAGTCAGTCAGAATACAAGGTCAGTGAATCTTACCGTTATTCTGATAATAACAACCGTCTTTTAAAACGGTTACTCTGAGTGAAAACAGTTTGCCTTAGATATTAAATTTTACTGTAACTGTTAGCTGTGTGAAAACTGTTTCTAGCTTTATTATTTTTTCCATTCTCACTTACGTCTTACATTCAGTGAAAAGTTACTGTCCTATCTGTAAAAACACGCCTAATTTGTAGCCAGCCGTAATACGAGTATTCAATCAGTTAAGATAACCGTTGTAAAATCATCTGATCTGTCAGAAGTGTTATTTTCACCAACGGTTCAATTGGTTAAAATAACTGTATAATATTAACTGTTTTGGCTCATAAATAGATACTTACCATAATACATTAATAGTAATCAGAAATTCTTTACCATAAATGACTGAATTGTAACTGTGCTAAAACAGTAAAGAGTTGCACATATTTTTTTCAGTGTATGAAAACTAGAGTTGTGTGAGAGATTGATTTCCTGCGACCAGAACCAACCGAGCACATTATGTCACGGAGTCGATCTCCGTGAATTATTCCATCATAAGTAGATGTTTGAAATTGTGTTTTCTTATCAATGGCTGATGTTAAACCCTTCAACAAATTACACTTATTAATTGGCATATAGAGAGTGAGACAAAAAAATTGGCCGTTCGTTACTATTCGCGAGGAAACATAAGATGATCGTAAGTCTTTACCTGGATTGGACACAGCTATAAAATTAAAAAGGTATTTTTTAATAGTGGTTATTAAAAAAAAACTACAAATTAACAAATTAATGAATCTATATAATGTATTATATATGTTTGCCCTCATGAACGATTATTTCTTACAGAAGGAACGAACGACCAATTTTGATAGAAATGCTCTAACGTATAGATAGGAAGGAATTATTTTGAAGATAACATACATATAGTATTGAATATCTAAAGCATATAATACCATCCACGTAAAAGACAATTTGGTTACAAGGTACAAAATTGACTGTAGGCTTGGCAAGACGGCCAGTCACATATCATTCTTAATTTACGCATAGCACTGAAAGAACAAACACCTATTCCAAAATGTCTATGTTTTTTAAAGTAAGCCTCGTCCAGTGCAATAAATAAAGAGTTCCCAACCGGAAGTGAATCATGCCGTCTTGTAGCATGTTACCGCCTCACAAACTGTGGGGTGTGAAAGCTTTAGAGAAGTAACGACCCATTGTTGTGTCATGGGCCTATTTTCATGTAAGTTTACCGTTACTTTCCCTTCAAGAACGCAAGATACCGCCTTAGGAGCTGTTTTGCTTGCATTAAATAAAGCGAAAATTGTGCAGGGAATCAAATTTTAACTAAGATTATAACATGTAGTACCTATATTAGGATTCAAAATAGCGTTCTTGGCATAGTGTTCGCTACCCGGTGCCGTTACCATCTTCTTTCTCGTTTTGAGTATGATAACTGCATAATTACGGTGAAGGAAACCATCGTGAGGAACCCGACCACTGGGTGGTGTTAGGTTTTCTATAAATTGCTAGATGATACAGAAATGGGGTGACCACTCTTTTAGAGTGCCTAAACAGGTTAATTGAAGGTGACATTAGTCAACCGCCAGGTACCCTGAGGCCGATTATCGTTGCTTAGGACACAGCTCAGGAGCTAGAAAAGGCTTCCGTAATGATGTTTATTTTATATTTAACTTTTTTTTTTATGTGACTGGACATGGATGGCTAATACCACACCTTCTGTCATGGTATTAGCCTAACACACCACATGGGAACTAGGTGCCATGCCAGGACCTTCCTTATATTGCACGGCTACATTGAACTGGATGGAAAACACGGACAATTTTCATTGCCGCTTCGACCATCGTTCATTCAATGCGATGGTACCAACCCGGGCGGGATTAACCCTACCACCTAGTAAGTAAGGAAGGGGACTTACAGTTTAACGTGGAATTCGAACCACGGCCAGCCTCTCAACGGTCGAATGGTGACCCATCCAAGACCAGACCGGACCCAGCGTTGCTTAACTTCGGAGAGCGATCGCCGAAGTGCCGCGCCACTGGACCATTGAGGCTAATTTTAACGTACACATATACATACATTCCTCCCGATTTCCCGGAGGGCAATACGGTACGATCACAGCATATTTATTTTTGAGCTTACGGATGCTACATACCTGACCTTTACAAAGCATTACATAGATTTAGTTGTGGTACATTCTCCTAGGCCGCCCAGGCCTAAGCAACATAACAAGTGCGAGTCGGACTCGCACACGAAGGGTTCCGTACGATCGTATAATATTTAACACAAAATAGTAGTTTTTTGTATGAGGCCCCCCTTTAATTTTAATTATTTTTTAAATTTACCTATTTGTTGCTATAGCGGCAAAATAAATACATCCTATGTGAAAATTTTAGTTGCCTACTTATTACGGCTTATGAGATATAGCGTGACAGACGTACGGACGGACGGACGGACGGACGGACGGACGGACAGCGGAGGCTTAGTAATAGGACTCCGTTTGGAACCCTTTGGGTACGGAACCCTAAAAATTTGCAAATTATTACCTTATTCCCACCACCTCGATTTAAGATTTATCTGACCAACGTCGACATATGCTCAGACGAAGAGTGCTTAGAACTCGATGCATCAGTTCCGTAGACATTAACTACAAGATAACAGTAAATCGAAGCCGCTGCGTATGTGAGCCGCGGTTGGCTCGGAATATATGGTCACTTAGCATCGCGAAGGCGGCCAGAAAGGTCTGTAATTGTGGAATAAATCCAGCCTGATAGCGAGATTGTACGCCTGCTGCCAGTGTGAGATTAACGGCCGATCGTATTCGGAGGTAATGAGGTTGGCAAATCACATGAATGGCCTTTTCCTTCTGAATTAAATATATTTTATATTTTACTACTTTTAGGGTTCCGCACCCAAAGGCTGAAAACGGAATCCTATTACTAAGCCTCCGCTGTCCGTCCGTCCGTCCCTCCGTCTGTCACAGGGCTGTATCTCATGAACCGTAATAGGTAGACAGCTGAAATTTTCATAAGATGTGTATTTATTTCGGCGCCTATCTAATATTGCGCCTATCGCTACTTTTCATACCGTAGCGAATCCTTAGATTTCTCAAGCCCCCTCGCAGTCAACAATGTCGAGAAATCGCACCGCTAGTGTTATTGCGATGCCGGAAACTAGACACGTAACTGACAAGTGTGACGTCACTTCCGACCGCCATCGCCTTCGCACCCCCTGCCCTTCCCGCCGCGGTCTGTCCATCACTGAGGCTACGCGACTCCAAGTATACAGTGCGCATCAGAGTAAATGTCATACTTAAGTATTGGTATTTAATATTTGGTTGGAGATATTGTAGCGTGGTTCGCAACCGCTCTCTCCCCACCTCCGTAATACACGTACATAAGCTCTATGAACAATACATTTATTATTGTTCCTCCAAATCCTTTATCTATGAAATCGACTCGCTGCTGAGGTATTTCCCCAAAATTAAAATCTCGCTCCATTACTCGCTGGGCAACTTTCTAGTTCTGAACAACGGCGACCGTCAGAGATAACACGTTTCACACCCGAACGTCATAACCGGGAGGACGCACTGGTAATATGTTACAATTTGTTCTCTATTGTTATCTTTAAACTTTGCGGTTAAAGTGCGTCGGCGGAAAGCAGAGGTTCCGTACCACTGAGGGCCGGGAGGACTGGAGAAAAATTGGAGAGGCGTATGACCAGCAGTGTGAAGAAGCACCTGGCTGGCCGGAATTTTTTTCGCGGTCCTATTAACGTTTAGAAGCCCATTAGCATTTGTCGGACACCTCTTTACTGAGGGCCTGGCGTACGACATATGCCACGCTTAGCAAATGTGAAACAAAGTGATCCTAAGATATTATTGCTGGAATGGGGTTGACATCCACTCAATGAATAGTTAACCACTTCGAACCCATGGACCAAAAATTTGGTTTTCAGGACCAAGAAATAGTACCAGTGATTATGATGTTTTCTTCGATCTTCTTAAAGACGTTAGGTTCATACTTACATTTTACATAAATCAATATCTACCGCACAAAGTATGAAGAAGCGACGTCACATAAAGCTCACAGCCTGCGACAACCCAAATTATTGTATCTTCAGCAATGTGTTACCTCCGCCGACGCCATATGAAATGAAGTGAAAATTCAATTTTCATTTTATAGGGGTCGGTACTTGTGAAATTCGCACGAGGAGTGTGTTTTATGGAAATTTTGTGTATACTTGTGTGTAGCGGCTCACCATAAGCTTTTAAATTCTAACTGTAGTGAGTGTTTTTAAAAGTGAGTGTTCTTCAAAAGATATGTTTTTAACTCATATTACTAAGGATCGCAGCGTGACACTGTGCGGGGAAGCGGGGGGAAAATCGCTTCATGGTGGGTCATGCACCGCCCATTTTTGCGAAATCCATCTACCGGAAGAACCGATATTCTGGTAGCAGCTATTCCGAGTGCTATTCTTAGTGGTTACAAGACTACAACTAGATGGCGCCTTTTAAATTTTACTAAGTGTTTTTTCTATTAAAAAAAACCTTAGAAATTGAAATCTATGCTTTTGCGCGGATTCAAATAATTTTAATTTAAAAATGTCATTAAAATTTGCATCATGAGATCAAAATTTCTTACCGTAAAACGAAAATGATTGCGCGCTATCTATCGGCACATAGCAAGAGCGATACATCGATACTATGCTCGAATATTGACTCAAATCATAAAATATGAGGTGTTTTACTGACAAATAAAACGTAATTCCACCTATAAACTTAAGATTATTTTGTCCTGTGTAATATTTGCAACATTTTACACAAAATCTCATCGTCTAATCGACTATTCGCCGAAAATTGCGCCGCAGTTGTCCCACACCGCCAGCGCCATGTCGCGAATGTCGCTAAGCCACGCCTTCTTTATCACGTGGGCTGTGACGTAGCAACCCACTTGGTAGACACAGATCCAGTTTGCTTACCCCTGTTTTCACCACCTCCAGTTACCTGAAGTCCGATAGTTAACTTTCGGCTACATTGCATATTTGTATGATGTAACCGAAAGATAACTTTGGGATTTTTGTAGCTTGAGGTGGTGGAACCGGGCATTAGACCATCTCCTCTATACCTCTTTCCTCCGTGGTCTGACCCTATGCAAGCTCTTTAATAAAGTCGAACTTCGATGATTATTTTGTCTCATCAGCCTCGGTGTTCGATCAACGAGGTTGAGCAACTCTAGGCCCAGTCTGGATCTGGATGGATGACCGTACGACCGTTGAGGTTGGCCGTGGTTCGTAAGTACGGAAGAAGAAGAAGGGTTCCTAGTAAGTAGTAGATTTTATCCGGCCAGGGTTGGTACAATCGTGTTGAATGAAAGATAGTTAAACCAACAATAAAAGTCCAGTCATGTAATATAAGCATATATATGAATAATTTTGCTAGCTAATATCATGACAGTAGGATAGATATTACTCATTAATTAACTCTTGAATTAAATATCCATCCAGTGTTTTTTTTTTTGTGCTCAATAAAGGTGATTTTCAAACTAAAAACACTGTTATGTCTTCTGTTTATTGAAAAAAAAAAGATTAAAATTAATTCAAACTGAAATCTTCCATTATAATTAATTAAAAAGAAACATATGTAGACATAAATCTAAAATCTCTCTTTAGATTTACATTATTGAAACGAGTATTTGAAATAGGATTTATATTACTCATCAATAAACTCGTGGAATAAAAATCCATCCATATGCTCATTAACATTATTTGTTGTAAGTTTGATTTCTTAACTGGACATGGATGGCTGGTATTAGTAATTGAAGTTCAGATATTAGACTTACACACCACATGAGAACTAGGTGCCATGCCAGGATCGGTGTCATGCCAGTACCTTCCTTATATTGACTGAAAGAATACTTTATAATACATTATTATTACTCTCTTTTTAGATTTACCATATTCAAATGAGAATTCGAAAATTTTATATAACTGCTAAAAAAATCCGTTAGATAATTGAATGTGAAGTGTGTTCAACTAATTCCAGCAATCATATCTAAACGTGCCTAATTCAGAAAATACAAACAGCGCGCAAATTGCCCGCACGCAAACCCCTCGCAATATTCTCACGCGGCCGAAGCGAGTGTGATGTAAGCGATGAAACTTTCCGTAACGGAATTATCGAACTTTTGCGAGACGCGCGCAACTTGCTCCCGGATCGTCCCGCCGGGAGACCGGAAGGTGTGGATTTTGCGTGCGAACATTATTTCACCTCCGATAGCGAGCGCTTTCACAATTTGACACTTTCCGCGCGGGATTTATTTCGTTTGAATATTTTTTTCGCGGGCGGTAAACTACCGCGCGCGAATTTAAGTTTCGACCGGTGACGATTATCTTGCCGAATAAATAAAATGCGGCCACAAAATGTCAAAGGTAATGGTTTGCAGTACCTAGGAAATCATTTATTTATAAAATATTTGGTGTAAAATATAAATATTCGTACTTGTACGACGTTTTAGTTTATAATGTGTGAACGCGTACCAATTTCACATATTTTTTTGGACATAAGTTAAACTATAAACCAGCGTTAAAACATGAATAAAAAAAATATATGTAACTGAGCATGCAATGATATTAGCCTAAGACAGCGCCTTCCTGAATGAATTAGGTGCCAAGTCAAGAGCTCGTTTTATGAGAACACTGACCATTTTTCATTGTCCTTTCGACCATTTTTTCATCCAACGCGATGGTACTGGAGTGGGTTTAACCTTTAAACCTAGTAGGTAAAGGTAAACTAAAGTTTTACATGGATTACGAACCATAGATCAGCTCACAATCCTAACAAAATGCACTTTTTTATGAAAGCCGCTATAGGTGGCTGTGCTGAGAACCAATGGTGCTTCAAATGATGCCAAATATACCTCGACGACAATAACGATCAGCAAGTGACCATTCCAGCGGATGTAAGGACGTATCTAACTCATAAAGAGAAGCAAAATGGTACATGAAGGGGGCCTTGATTTGTACCCATGACCTCGGACATGCAAGACTGCGCCCCTAAACTTAGAACCGCCCAATCTTAAAAAATATCAATAATTCTATAATACTTAGCCTTAGTGAGTCAGCCAGTATTATAGTCAGCCTAGGTAGGTGGTGCGATGCCATGCGATTCCATAAGCACCTCTGAGCGTGATTGGGTTCTGGGGGTGACCATTTTCAATCATTGAGGCTGGACGTGGTTCTGATTCCATGTAAAACTGTAGGTGCCCTTCCTTAGTTACTAGGTGGTATGGTTAGTCCCGCCCGGGTTGGTATAATCTCATTGAATGAACGATGGTCGAAGCGGCGATAATTTTTTTCCGTGTTTTCCATTCAGTTCAATGTAGCCGAGCAATATAAGGTCCTGGCATGGCACCTAATTCCAATGTGGTGTGTTAGGCTAATATCCTACTTTAAGTTTGGTATTAGCCATCCAACCAGTTACATAAAAAAAAACCTTCTCTCAAAAGATCGAACATTATTCGTATGGTACGAAAACTCACACTGTAGAAAGAATGCTCCATCAATTCCCCATAAATAACGCAATTACTGTGAAGTTTTCATGATGCAGTCCCACGTCCACCGAGCCTGCAGTGTGTGGCGAGGTCGTTAGACACGGTGGATATTCCCTAGACGGGTACTCCGGCTCTTGCACAAGCCCACCGCTGCCATAACTTCGTCATCGGGCGAGTGTACCCGCCTTAGGTAAGAACCATTTTGCAGTGGCATATTTTATGAGCGGGGATAGCGCAGCTTAGGAACTGGTTTTTTACTACCTTCCACGGGATACCAGACTTTAGATGAATATTAAAACGTTAGTAACATTTTCGCGACTCAATTTTATAACCAACATTGTTTTATGATTCAACATGACCTCAAGTTGGACGGCACAGATGTCATAAAAAGTAATTGCGTGCGGTGAAGACCGAACTTAACTCAAAAACCCAGATATCCGCTATTAAAATTGAGAATCCTTCAGTATCACGATACCATAAGATTCTATGCAGTAAACTATGTTTGGATTTAGAAAAAAACATGCAGATATTCTTTGAGGCTTATCCGTATTGTGTTCGCTACGGATTTAGATTTTAGGCCTGATTCCTGATCCAGAAGGTCACATGAAGTGAAACAAAGTTGACTCAGCTCCGTTCCAGAGCATCCAAATGTCACGTTAACGGCGATTTTGTTGATTCGATGCTTGAAAGTCAGAGTACCTCTTGTGGTTGACATTAGGCTTTTGGGAAGAACCGTTTCTCAAACTAATTTATGTGCCGCACGGCCAGGATATGAAACTGTCTGCGGGCACCTTCTTTCCTCATACCTACACATAACCGGGGAGTCTTCAAGCGTAATTGGAACAAATTGATAGCTCAGCGCGAGTCCGCCAATACTCTGCTATGGTGCCTCGCTAAGCGTGGTTTCGCGAGGCCAGGTGTGCCAAATGCATCTTATGAGCACCTTTGGTCCTCAGCACAACCACCCATATCGTTTTTTTTTTAATGTTACTCTGTTATACCTACATGTTAAAAAAATATGAAATGTTTTTCTAGTACTTTAGTAAGTACTAGTAATTCTTAGTCTAAGTCTGTACAAGATTTTATTCCTTAGTCTTGCATTACAATGATTATTACATACTTATTTGTTTGCTCTCTAATTTCTACTGTTACTGACAATCGAAGACTCTTATAGTTATTTACCATATGGTTACATTAATTTTACACTTATCGTCTAACTTATAGTATTACAAAGTTTTTATTCATATAGATTATATAAATGCTACAGAAATTAATGAGACCATTCGCACGGACTATCTGCACGCCCAACCTCAATCAAAGAAAGACAAATACAAAAATCTTATCTTCCTCTCGTCAGGAGATCCTCGGAGAGTGTTGTTGATCCCTTAAACCAGGCGGTGTCCACCCTAAGGACCGCTAATGCCTCACAAGTACCTCCGAGAAACACGCCTTCCCCACCGGTTCATATTTTATTCTGAGGGTACATTATGTCTCTTCGACTGCAGGATGTGAGAAAGAGGACACATTGTGATATACGGCAGGAAGGGATTCCCTTACTATATTACAAAGAAGATTGGAAGGCTCTTATCAATAATTGACTTCAATTTTAGTTTGCGTGTTTGAAATGTAAGGCCAGAGTCTCAATAAGAGGTAGAAGTAAAGAGGTTACGTAATTATGACTTTAAATTATTCTAGCCGTACATATTTACACATGCAAGTGGCTAACACTTAAATTAGCTACTTCACTGTTAGACGAAATTCTACTGCGTAAGTATCCTGTCCATATGACACAAGCAGATATCAGATTTACACGTTTTTTATTCCAATTCATTCCACTTTTTCTGCTATATTTGAATTTTTCTTTTTTTTTTCTTTTTCCGCTTTTTATTTATCAATATACCAAATTGAATATTGTAACTAGGGAATTGGCCTTATTACCCGACTGCGAAAGAAGGAGGGTTATGTTTTTCGAGTGTATGTATGTATGTATGTATGTATATATGTATGTATATATGTATGTATGTTTGTATGTATGTATGTATGTATGTATATTTCTTTGGCACGCCCTACAGCCTAAACGGCTTGATGGATTTTGGCTTGAGAGGTGTCGTTAGATTTGTCTTAATTGTGAGAGTGACACTGGGTATATCAAAATTATAAAAAAAAATCATAGCCGATTTTTGGCGCCAAATTATGTGTTTTCAAATATATTTTTCCTTGAAACCTATCGAGTGGGGTATCAAACTAAAGGGTTTTCTAAATAGTTTACAAAAAGGTATGCAACTTATATGTTTAAGTGTAATTTGGAATGAGAAATTCCAAAAATCATCAAAATATTCAACGTTAAAAATGAATTCAAATGATTTTTGTTTACGCAAGCGCGCTTGTCACACCAACTCAGGTCATATACTCCTCTTTTCACTACCTCCAGCTATATGGAATCTAGTTTCGGTTACATTGCATATTTATATGGGGTATAACCGAAAGATAACTTTGGGATGTCTATAACTGGAAGTGGTGGATCCGGGCGATAGTCAGATAGATTTTCGAAATTCTCGGACGCCGCATAGACCGACATCACCGGCATATCTAATAGCTTTACTAAAGATAAGAAAAAACTTTCTATGAAGATGTCGTCAGCCCCCTGATGAGGGCTTCTGTTACATAGGGTACATAAGATATGATCGTCATCATAATATCACTGATCTTTAACCGTTCGTCCTTGGGATCAGTGGGACGGAGAAGCACGGCCATGCCAAAGTTGGGTTTATCATCATATATCACATATTATTAACCCGTTATATTATTCAAAATAATAAACCAGGAGTTTATCTACGGATTAAATCATGAAAAGTTATATTTTGATGGGCTTTGGAGGCAAGAAAAACAATAAACGCTCAATTGGGATGTAACAGTTTATAAGCTTCAAGGTAACACATTCGATCGGGCGATTGTGGACCTCGGGCCCACATATATTTGCAAACGATGAATCCAGGTCTCTTTCGCCGCATCCAGTTAAAGTTCTAATCTGTGAAACTGGAACAATAATTAAATAAAAATGGCTTTAACAATGCTTTTGACTCACATTCAAAGCTGTCAGTCAAGAGACAACTTCCAGTCTAATGAAGTAGTGGATATGGTGGTTATTATGGAGTTTATTGAATTTTAACTAGCAGTTAGTTTATACATGGATGAAATCCTGTGATCAAAGCGATTGCTACAGGGTCCGTCACTCGAACTGTTACTTCTATTTTCAAAATAATAATGACATCGCGCCAAATTTTGGTGAAACGTCAATTTGTTTCATTGTTTTTAGGTGGGCGAAAAGAGCGGAAACAAATTTGAATTGTATAATAAATTTTCGCAATGGATATTAAACCTAACATTGTGATCGTTTTGTATTTGACCGGAAAATCACAACCAGTCATCGCTCGGGAGCTCCGACATTTACGTGTGAACAAAAGTTTAGTGCATCGAACCATTAATCGTTATAACCTAACAGGGAGCATTGCTAAACGGCATAGAGGCGGTCTTCGGAAAATAGCAGTATCACATGATATGGTTCGGAAGTTAAAGGCTCGAATTCAAGGAAATCCTCACCAGTGTTCTGCAAAATTTGCGAAAAGTCTGACAATACCCGACTCAAGTAATCGGCGCATACTGAAATAAAAAGAAATGCAACTGAAGCCCTACCAATAAAATACAAAAATTACAGCATCTATGTTCAGCGCAGAAGGCAGTTCGACTACAAAGAGCTCAAGCACTGAAAGTCTTGCGTGGCGATCTGGAAAACATTGTTTTTTCAGATGAAAAAATGTTTACTGTCTAACAGTATATAAACAAACAACATTTTCGTGTTTGGCTACAGAGCAAATCCAACGAGAATTTAGACGATAAGCAATTCGTAAGCAAGCGCCCGCTTCTGTTATGGTATGGGCTGCAGTGACCGCAAATGGTCGCTATTTACGCGTGTTTATCGAGAAGGGCGTCAAAGTCAACCAGCAAGTGTGTGAAAAAGGTGTTAAATGAGGCGCTCATACCATGGGCACGTAAACAATGCAGTACGAAACGCTGGACGTTCCAACAACACTCAGCATTGTCTCAGAAAGCTCTTATCTATGGATCAAAGGAGGCTATATAAAACAATAACAATGATTGTCTTAAAATTAAATGTTTTATTGTGATATCTTTTTTAACGAACCATACTTCAATTAACCAAACAACATCATTTTCAATTGGTAACACTTCGAGTGACGGATCCTGTATATATAACCACTGGATTTGAGTGTCGAACAAATTTGTTTGCTTATAAATTTAGTGTAACTGTAATAAACGATGATGAGAGGGAGATTCTAAAAAAAACATAAATAGGGTGTCAACGGAGATATGGTCCAAAAGCTAGCCACGTATTCCTCGGCATATTTGGTGCTAAAAAGGTAGATGATATTTTGGTTACTTGAAAAATATCCTCCCCATACCGATTTTAAATACCTACACATAAAATGTATAGCCTTTTTGTTTCAAATATGCCAAGGAATACGTGGTTAACGTTTGGACCATACCTCCACTAAAACCTTGTATATATCGGCCATATAATCAAAATTCGTTGAATGAGGGAATTTCATTCTATGAACTGATTACTTCATGAAAGCCTTAAAGATAACATCAAGAAACTTTTAGAAGATGTAGTTTTGTTTTAATATCAATCAAAAAACTCTATTTGTTACACCTCGTGGTGTAGGGACTAAAATATGGCCTTTCATGCAAGAGGTTATGGGTTCAAATTCTCGCATCGGTTATACACCACTTTATTTTGCGAGTTGTTCATGGTTCGGAACCCATGTAAAACTGTAGGTCACCTTACCCTACCAGGTGACAGGGTTAAGCCCGCCTGGGTTCGTAACATTGCATTAGGAAAAACTATGGTCGAAGTGGCAATCAATCATTGTCAATATCCGTGTGCAGCCGTGATTCTGTATAAAGGAAGGTCCTGGCCTGTCACCTAATTCCTTCTGTAATTTGTTGAATTAGGCTTATATCATGACGGTAGTTGTGTTATATTAGCCATCCATGTCAGGTTCCATAATAATACCTAACCTTACGTTCGTTGGAATGTATTAACGTGCAGATATTTAAATGATAAATGCATGCTCTACGAAAACAAAAAATAATTAAAATAAAACAAATTATTTAAAAATATAAAAAACCCGACAGCGAAAAAAAATTAACTTAAAATTGACTTAGTAAAGGAACTGAAAAGATAGAAACAAGTTGAAAAATTAAATATTTGTTGTGTTTGAATGATCATGGTTGACAGTGTTCACAAACGCAGTCGGAGGCATAAGATACATTAACTACGATTTATATTTTCTATTGTGTGCCTATGCAAATTTCACGATGATCGGTTGAGTACGCGAAACAGATAAACTTACTTTCATATTTATTATATGACAGTTAGGAGATTATAATTTGTATCAGTAAGTATATTTTTGCTATACCCATATCACTAAGAAAATCGCTAGTTATTAATAATGGAATGTATTGGGAAATATATAATATATCATTATATAATTCATATTGTGCATCAAATACATTAACTATGATTTATATTTTTTTGTTATTAAATTCATTGAAAGTGTACCTATGCAAATTTCATGATGATTGGTGACACCGAGAACGAGAAAAAAAACCTCACTTTAGATATAAAAATGAAAGGTAGGATATTGGAATTATCCCACCACGTATTTTCTTGCTCCACCGAAATAATCCATAAAATCGGAACGTACTATGGAACGGGCTAATTGATGCCTCCGACTGCGTTTGTGAACACTGTAAACCATGATCATTCAAACACAACAAATATTTAATTTTTCAACTTGTTTCTATCTTTTCAGTTCCTTTACTAAGTCAATTTTTTGAACGTTATTTTTTATTCTAATGGGGAAGATAATGTACTAAAAGCCAAAAAATTATGAGGTAGCCACCAGGTACCAGTCCTCAAATCATTCTCCTCATTAGTCTAGACTAGAGAATTGATCAGACAAAAATAAAATATTAACCTGACTAAATATGGATAAGATCGTACTGCGATCGTTTGCATACGTTGTCAATTGAGAGGATGCATCCAAAGCATATGATGTAGTCAACCGTAGACAATAGTCGAATGTAGATATATAATATTATGTTGTATTTCTCTTCCCGTATTTAAAAATTGTCCCTCTGCCAAGATACTTTTAAATCACCGGAACCCATTTTGACATAATGCGCAAGGGCTTGATGACTTATCGTGATTACTTTAAAAGTTGTGCGTTTGACCTATTCTGGCCGGTGTAAAGTTGTTTGCTTCCACAGTTAATACGTTCAGTTCGGGCATATCCCCCATGTAAATTTAATTGACGGCGTCTAAGCTGCCTGTTACAAGCTATGTTAGAGCAGACTAACGAATGTATAGAAGATAGGTTTACTATAGCCACATTAAACTGTATCAGTCATGTTCGTAAAAAAACCGGCCAAGTGCGAGTCGGACTCGCACACGAAGGGTTCCGTACCATCGTAGAAAAAAAAACAAAAAAATCACGTTTTTTTTATGGGAGCCCTCTTTAATTTTAATTATTTTTTAATCTTACCTATGTGTTGTTATAGCGGCAAAATAAATACACACTCTGTGAAAATTTCAGCTGTCTACCTGTTACGGTTACTGAGATACAGCCCTGTGACAGACGGACAGACGGACGGACGGACGGACGGACGGACAGCGGAGGCTTAGTAATAGGGTTCCGTTTTCACCCTATGGGTACGGAACCCTAAAAAAGGGTGGCGCATGCACAACGTTGACATTTTACAAACAACAAACTTTTTTTAGGTACCAGCTACCCCCGACCCCGCTTAAAAATAATTTTGAACCATTTGACTATAATCTCCAATGCCAGCATCATGAACTCCATCTGCATTTCGCTCTCGAATGTTTAATATGTAATTTTGCATGTACAAAACGTTACCATCTGGCCAGCATTGCTATTTTATTATAACGTAAAATATTCAGACCATTTTTACAATATATTATGTCTAGCACGGTAAAGGCAAAGGGGTTTTCGCTGCCCTCCGATGATACGAGTGACCACGTTCAGAATATAAAGCACTGTTTTATGACCTACGTGGGGTTCTAATGGTTATATTTATTAAAACGCTTTATCACGTACACAAGTAAGAGCTGATCCTCGCTGTAGAGGAGGTATGTGTTCTCTGGTTTTAATATCGGTAAAAATACTTTACGTATTGCACAAAGCTTGTAACATGTTAGATGTTTTTGGAAAACATAATGTTTAATTAAAACGATGTATTCTATTTAATATATAATTATGAATCTAGATTCATAATTATATGTTGGCGCAAAGCAGTGGTTCCGTACCGCTGAGGGCCGGGATGACTAGATAAAAATTGGAGAGGCGTACGTCCAGCAGTGGACGCGAACACGCTGACACTGACTGACTGAATGAAGACATACGGAAATACATATATTTCACAATTGTAGTGATAGTTATAAAAATAGTAATCATAATTATAAACAGTTGTTTAATGTTAACATTTACCCGTGTTTCAGGGCATTTTATGCTTTCTTTAATATTATTGAAATATACAACTATTTTGTGTTGATATGTCTATTCGTTTACTTTAAAATACACTTTGACGAAAGGATTTTTTTAATAAAAAGGACGCACTTTTGGCAGGTTCCATCCCCTCACTCCGACCAAATCTCTGTGCAAGAGAACTCAATTAGATAATGAAAATGTAAAGTTATTTTGAGCTTCACTTTAAATCCGATAATTCCCGAAGCTTAGCAAGCCGGGGTGGGTCCAGCCGGCGAGATAGTATGAGCGACCGCCATTTTGGAATGCATTTTGTTTGTTTTTGGGAGAGGTCAATAAAGTTAGTACACTCTCGGTCAGATTTTTTAAAAATATATCAAATTATTCGAATGGATCAAAACTAATTTGAGGACATTTGTTTTTATTTCATTTCTTAGTTCATATTTCATTTATAAAATGATATTGTTATTATTTGTCACATCTAATCCATTAAAGTAATTTATTTCCTTTAAAAATAAGACTTTATTACGCTTTATTATGTATGGCATCGTAATAAAGCAATCGAGAAATTTGTTGGTCGACGTAGTTGTCGAGATAATTCCGCGTTTAGGTGGCAGGCTCGAATCAGGCTTCCGACGAATGTCACGATCAAAACGTTTTCTGATTATTTCAAATTCTAATTACAATAGCTCAATGTAGAGGTCATTGGATAACCTCAAATATGGGTAATCATATTATATTAAAAAAATAAACTACTATCACAGTTAAAGTTTCACGCTTTGACTTTACCTGTACCTGTTTTGTGGGGACAAAGTGCGCAAAATATATTTAAATCCGATTACTAAAATCTTGTTTACCCAATTTAATTTTTAATACCAATATTTAGTACTCAGCAAGTACGTCGTTTTTTTAAGCGTATATGAAGGCTGGATCTTTGAGCTAGAATACAATAGTCAAAGAATGTAAGCTGTTAAATCAACTACTTGAGCTGCCTCACAATATAACTTTGAACCTTCGCTATGACTCCGGTGTTTCTGACTATAAGTATAATTAATGCATTAAAATTCTGGTACATTGGGACTGAACTATACAATTTCAAAATTCTTAATGAAATGCTCTTGGCAATCTCTCAAATTAAATAAAGAGATCCCACCGAGATTTGAAATAAATGTTCGGCGCAAAATCTCTCATACATATATAGCAAACCCTTACATCTTACATAAATCAACTTCAGATGAAATAGGTATTCTCGTATAATAATTACCACCAAAATGGCCACAGATTTCAGTAGCCATCCCTCGGACTTGCCACGGGCACGTGTAATAAAATATGTACGTACAGAGGTACCACTTAGTTCATGGGAATTCTCACAAATGGCGTCATGGAAGCCGATTAGAAGTAAACCACAATTTCCGCCTGAACCATGCTTTGGCCTATGTTTAAGTAATTAATTGAACATGTAAGTGAGCTACAACTTAAAACATTTGCTTAAATGCGTTAGTGTTGTAAATGCTGTTATTGAAACTGTTGCTTTCAAATGTATGTAAATGGTTTAAATGAAACATGTTTACTTTTATGTAAAAATATTGAAAATAACCACCAATTCGTTCCAAGTGTTTCTTTAAAAAAAATTGTCGTACTTAAATTGCATTGGATTAAAAACACGAACAATCTCTATTGCCGCTTCGACCACTTTTCATAAAATTCGATGGCAGCGGTTAATTTTATTTTGAAATTGAAATTAATGAACATGCATACAAAATAATCTCAATCTTTAATAATTTTGAAATCATAATAATTTCTTCAATATGTCTTCTGAAGAAACAATTGGAAATAATTGGTTATTTTGACCGTAACTGTTTTTTTTACCAATAATACATTTTTGGAACATAGGTAGTCATGGAATCACGGATGATTTTGCAATGCGAAACCAACCAAGACATGTACTTATTAAGTTACTTATAGTATTCATACATAGATAAATAGAACATCCCAAAAACCAAATTGTAAAATTCCAAAATATTTTGGTATAAGAAAACCACACATTGACATTTTATCTAACCATTTCCTGAAAGTCAAAATGTGCACGAAAAAATGTATATTTCCTCTTCCCAACTATTTGGAATCAACCATGGCCACAAGGTTAGTGCATTAAGATGACTGATGATCCTTTCCCGCCATAAAACTCAGCCCTTTTCTTCTCCAGTCACGGCCCCCATAATCCTCGTGAGAGGTCGGCCCTTATTGTCTGCAAGCACTTACAACTAGCTATTTATTGTCGGATTTGAATTTCGTTATAGGATAGAGGTCGTCAGTACAGTCATGAGATTTAGAAATTAAACATTACAGTCGCATTTGCATAATTGTCTTTGGATAAATTAATTTTAATGAATCTTCAACGAGCCGACAAAAACATTTTAATTTTAAAGCCAAAAACAAAATAACACGAACAAACAATGGAACTGAAAAAAATCAAATGTAAAACACCTACAGGATTGAATCTATTAACATACAACTTTAGCTATGATACTTTTGAGATTACCGCGGTCGTTAGCGACGGATGCCTCCTTGACGCCGGGCTGAATGATTAGCTCGAAACGTCGGAGAATGTCTCTTCCTGCCGCGTGAAAAGCCGTCACATTTTTCAAAAACTTTAGCTGTGTATATAAAAATACTTGGGCTAGTATGTTTTTAGAGAGCAGGTAATCTGTCTCATAAATAATTCTATGAGGTGGGAAACGGATACGGATATCAGAAGCTGATCGAGAACTGCTAAATGTTTCGTCAATCAAAGGACATTGCCAATTTTACTATGGGCCAGAAAAGCGCTACTACTTAAACGATTCCGTATCAACCAAACGTATTTTCATTCCTCACATGCTTACACACAGTAATTAATATGGTTTACTTTACTTTCACAGCAAGAATAACCGGTCAGACACTTTTAACAATGCATATTTGAGGTTAGTCTTGTGAAATGTTACTTCTTTTTGTGTCTTTGTTCACACGGAAAGGCAAGGACTTTCAGCATAGAACCATAAATATATTTTTTCCATTTATTACGAAAAAGGCATTTAAGTTAAATTAAAATTAAAATAGTAGTTGACGAATAATTACAAACGTGTATGTTTGTAGAGGAAGCGAAATCAGTATGCTATGATCGAACAGTATGGTTGTAAACCTAAAATTAATTGATCTGGCTGATAGCCTTTTCCTTCGGATCTAAAGTCGGTTCTCCATAAACTATTGAAGACGTACGGAGCTGCCAGATATTGGTATAGAAGATAGGCCAATATTAAACCGGAAGTAAAATGATAAAATATTTTATTAGTAACATAATTAATTTTACTATATACTAAGTGTATTTAGTTTAGATTTTTATTGCAGATTAATGACTGTGACATTAATCATTTAGCTAAAATCTCAAGATAGGATTAAAATATCGTTACCTATTACAGCGAAAATACGCAATATCTGAAAACACTGAGAACAACATGTTGTGAACTTTTTTAAAAATAATAATCCTTGTCCGCTGGGACTTTCATTAGCTGGTTTTCAGCCGCTGCCGTGTGAGTGTGGTGTGTGAGGGTCAATCAGGGTGTATACTGCTTGTGTATAAATGAAAGGTGCGAAGGCAGCACTGAAAGACCAAAAATACCCCAGAAAACTATTTTTTTTTCGTCAGGGTGGCTAGGCAAAGGAATTTTCCACTAATGCTCCGGTAAATCAAACGTATTTTTCTCAAATTCGTTACGATCAGGGAATGTAAAATTGTTAGTGAACTAAAGTCCATTTAACATGGCTTTCGTCTAAAGATGCATTGGCACCGGACTACATACACAAAGTAAACTCTGTAAAGTTTGAAGGAATTTCAATGCGACACCGACAGGGTTTGTTATCAGAAGTTATGTCAGCGCGAGGTAAAAGCCACCACCAACTACGAGACAACAAAACAAATGCTCGCGCGTGCATTGAGGCTGCCAGGGGTGGCGGGCGTGGGGAGACGGCTCGGTCGATGGGCAGTGCCGGCGCGGTAACCTCACACGACGTTTACTAGCGGTAAATCGAACTATCACAAACCCTGTAACCTCGATATGGCGTACGCGATTGATGGCAACAATATGAGTAGGCAACGCATTCAACCCGACATAAATAACGCTTGGTAATTATTCAATTTCATGACACATTCTCGTAATATTTTGACTAGTAAAAAAAGTTTAAATGATTTTTAACTCATAGCCCACAAATGAACAAATTTTTTTTTACAAAGAAGGATGAAAACACCGCAGCCGATAATCATGTAGATCATTGAAAATATAAACGAGTATGTGTCACGAATGACATTTTTGTTAGACCGTGTTAAGGTATACCAAGTTAAGTAATCTACCTACGAATATAATCCTTAACATATGGGAACCTTTTTTAACGTTTCCCCGTTAGTCATTTTAAATTTGATAAGACTTTGAAGAGATATTATGGTAAAATAAAAGTATATTATTCATTCATAATTTTTCTAAATTATAAACAAAATTACAAATACATTTGTTTTGAATACTCTCGTTGGTATAGTTGCAATAAATAACTCTTGTAATTGTTTTATCTTCAAATAAACAATGCTAACAGAAATATTAGAATCCGATGTGGTCGTATGCATACCGCATGAAGCAGGCAAGCAAGAACACAAGGTATCTCGTATTTCGTAAGAATTTATTACGGTTCTGTTCGGGCCCAAACTTACTTGTTACGTATGACCACTGCCTGGAATTGTTACCGTCTAGTACTGAAGCATGGCTATTGCTGATTTTTTGTGTTGGTGGTCGTAATTCTTTGCACAGCTTTTCGTGAAAGCAAATAAGCGTTCAAAGCACGGAGATCGACGATTTCAAGGTGACCTTTTTGATTACGGGAAATGGATAAATAATGCCATGTTTTTTTTATGTTGGCAAGGATAGCTAATACCAGCTGACATGATATTAGCCTAACACACTACACGGGGACTAGGTGCCATTCCAGGACCTTCCTCGGCTAGAAAGAACTGGACGGAAAACAATTTGTATTGCCGCTTCGAGCATCGTTAATTCAATGGGCTGGTACCAACCGGGGCAGGATTAATCCTACCACCTACCATATTAGCCCGTCATCCATGTTTCAGGACCTTCTCTCCGAGCATGACTGGTATGAAACTGGATGGGAAACTTGGCTATTTGTATTGTGATTTAGACCATTTCATTCAATCCATGATTCACTACCACCTTGGTAACGGTATCAAAATTTACTGTACGATTTAAAATAACAACGTACTTAGCTGTAATGATTGGCCTGAATTTTAAATGAAAAATATAGTGAATGAAAGGGTGTAAATCTTGGGTATCAAATTTATGAGCTGAGACAAGAAAAAACTTACGTCTTTTTACGCGGTAAGAGGTGATTCTTTTAGGCATTACATGACAGAAGATACTATAATTTACCTTCGGTAACAAATGTATGCAACTATCGCATTCAAATAGAAAGAAGGCCCTGGCAGACAGCGGATGTACAACCAACGCAGAGTGAGAGACGCAGACCATGAACAAACGTTATAAAGGAAGGCTTGCATAATCTTGATGTATCTATAAAAGCGAACCCCTGCGAAATAAATCGGTATCTGCATTTACCGTCTTAAAATGAAAGTATTTTTTAAAAGCAGAAAATTCATCTTAGATATCTCTTTATCCGGCTCTCATTCCCCGCTGTATGAACATAAATATAAAATGAATTCATCATTTCCGACATTATAAATGGTACTCGCCGTATTCGGAATGTTATGAATTGGTAAAGCGGAGGGCATTTCGTGGCAAAAATCCTCGCTGCGGGACAGCGCCCACTAGTGCTGGCTACATAGTTGTCGATAAAAAAAAATACCTAAACCAAATAGAAATCTAAGAAATTACTAAACCGAAGTCACAGTTTTCTACATGTAAACTCGACCAAAAATAACGTTCAAACAAGTTTATATAAGCATGTTTATAAAATTCGAGTGTGCCTGTGTTCGTAATCCTTGTCCTAAACGGCTTAAGGGCGTGATAAGAGCCGATTGCATTCATTTTGATAAGAACGTAAGAAAAACAACATTTAATTTTATTTAAAAACTACCACGAAGAATTTAGTTAATATAAAATATATACATATATTTACTTTGATTGGTTGACTAGTTATAATTTAAAGATCAGACTCTAAGTTTATGGTTATTTGTGTTCTCAAATTATATATGAATATATATAATAAATATTCATAACATTTCATAAAAAAAGTTTGAACACAGAATATGAACGTCAGATACCATTATCAGTTTCAAATGTAGCTAGACCATTATTGCATCAAGCAGTAGTTATTTTATCAAAAAACAAAATATGGTTTTACTTACGCCCTTATGGAACTAAATGCAATCAGATGTTATTACGCCCTTAACCGATTTTATTGTTTTTCTACTTACGGGGTGATCTGGATGGTTCTTAGATATACATAGTTAGACCTGGTAGGTGGCGCTGGGTCTGTGGATCGACAACATCAGCACACCGGGTCCGCTAGTATACCCTAAAACCGCGCATTATCACAAACGAATAGGAGTAACGGCCAGAGGGACATCGAGTGATTTGATAATAACTTAGCAATTAAACTGTTTATCTCTCTCATCATCTCATCTCCTCCACTCTTGAGCAAACAATTTTATCGATATGAATGAAAGAGGACACCACTACAGAGAGACGAACTCGAGAAAACGCAAAACTGGAAGATGGGACGAGAATGTGCTCGAGACCTGCCAAACCTCAAGGGCAAACTCCAGGATCTCCCAAGACGCAGTGCACTGAGACTAAACAATATCACTCATGCAAAATATAATATTAGATACTTTATCAGTTTATTTTTCAATCATCAGTTAGTACTGAACGGACCGATGGTAAAAAATTTACGTTTGTGAAAATACGGATTGTCATTACCGGACACCTATCACAATTATATACCTGTAATTTACTAAAGGGCTGATATTTCAATAGTCTAATAAACAGGCAGATAGCTATTCGAAGGATTTACTTACGCTTCTGATTATCCATCCGATATAGTAAGTCCATATGTTTTTAGTAAAATTATAGTCAGGTAATTGTGATTCTTACAATTCTCCAGCAATTGTCTGTTCTGTCCGAATTTGTACAATCCGTCGCATAATACTCTCTACGGATTGAAAAATCGGCCCTAATAATAATATGGACTTACTATAACGGATGGATAAGCACAAGCGTAAATAGGTCCGGAGAATAGTTATCAGACTGTTTATCAGACCATTGAAAAATCAGCACTTAATATAATACCTGCTATTATTACTACTATAGGAAGGTTACAATTGATAAAATAGTTTGGACATGGATATGATGTCTCCTACTTACCTTTTCCTACTGTCTGTACTCTACCTACTTCTTCTTCTCTCTGAAATTTCAAAGTACTCTACTCAAAAACTAAGAAAATTCTTAGGCCTAAAACATGACTTTCAATGCTCAAACAATGGGAATGTCGTACAGCACGTCGTTTCGGATAATGTCTGCTCAATTTCAGCCTAGGCTGGAACGTTGGGGATGAATAGGCCTGCATGAGCTTTCGCAAGTCCGCATTTGCCTGTTTGAATAAGCACGTTGAAGCAAGTATTGAAATCTGCATTTAACGTGAACGTGTAATTATTGCGAGAGTGTTTCACGGTGGAACCAACGCTTAAGTGTACAGCTGCCTCGTGATAATGGATTTGAGTGTTTTATTCTAGAGTGTACATGTAAAAATAGGCAAGTTTGGAAAAAATACGAATGGCAAAAGTAAATATAACAGCGAAATAGAAAACGAGCAGGGATCGACTATACTTAAATCTCAAATAATAATAAATATATTTTACATAATTCTTAAAGGATATAGATATTTTGTATGGAATCAGACATAGATGGCTAATACCGCACAACTACCGTCATTATGTTAGCCCAATCCAGCACACTCCCGAAGGAATTAGGTCCCATTCCAGGACCTTCCCTTAATGAGGACGATTACACTGAACTGGATGGAAAACACGGACAATTTTTACTTGCTGCTTCATCCATTGCGGTGGTACTAACCCAGGAGGGCTTAACTCTACCACGAAGTAGGTGAAGGGGGCCTACAGTTTTAGGTACCGAACCATGGAACAGCTCATATTCGTAATGAAACATTTTGTATTCGTTCCAACAGAAAAATAAATAAAGGATTGGAACCCATAGCCTCTTGCATTGAACGAAAGTGCTCACGCCCCTACACCACGAGATGTATATTTTAGAAAATACAGCTACAATTTCAGAAATCTTGTTCAGGTGAAATCGCCAATACCAAAAAATAAACGTAGATTATTTAACTTCAAATTAATCCATTTTGTAACCAAATAAACATCTAATCGTTTTTCAATGTATATTCCTGAAATAATTAACAAGAAAAAATCCACGCACATTACCTTAATCATGTAAGTGTGAACCTGTGAAAACCATTCGGAACATTGCAAGAAAGTAAATGTTACAAAAACACGAAATACTATTCACACGACCATTTCCCGAAGCCTCGGGCTCTTTCCGTTTCCGGCGCGAGGAAAAAGAAAACTCGTCGGTTTGCGGAAGCGGCACGTTGGACAATTTATTTCACATTAGTACTTTTGTTCGAGCCATTATCGCCCCATGCATTCGGGACTACCCAGCGAATTCTATATCTTTCGAAATACTTGTGAAATCCTCATTTGTCTTCTCGCTTTTTTTAAATCCTTAGTGACTGTATATTTAGTACTTTTTCTTAAACATTTACCTACCAATGAATTACAATTTGTTTTTTCGGAATTATCATAAATTTCGTAGTCCCAGTAGAAACACTGTTAAAGTATTCACTTGTTTGATATTTTTAAGTAAAAACCTAACAATGAGTCAGTTCAAAGATATAGGCATGTAACGTATATTTGAAATTCGAAGTTCCAACGTTCCAAATTCGAAAAAAGTGCTCGTAATTTTTCGGAAGCAGCAAAACTCAATATTTGAAAAATGTAGCCGCCATTTTGAAAGTCTTTGTAATAGTTTGAGTTATTTCATTATTAACTTCCTCTCATGGTTAAATTGTATTGCTTCATATCTCTTCTAATTCCGAAAATTGCGTAAAAGCTGCTCTTCTGTCGGGTGTCCCATGACAACTCATGTACTTTCTTATTGGATAGCTTTTAAAGTTGGATTAAAAAAAACATTATCAATAACCATCCTTCTTGCGCAGTCGGGTAAAAAGTAAAAAATAGATGCAGAACACACCCTCCTCCTTGCACGTAACTAATAAGACCCTTATGTATTTTTATATAATGTATTTTAGGTCATAAATAGTATAAATATAATATCCCTTCGAAACAGTCACTACTTACAAATACATTTATCCATTCTCTTTTATGTATTCCCTGTACATTAATTTATTTTACGTTTACTTTTACTTAATTTACTCTAATACAATTATATACAGTGCCAAGCGTATTTATCCGCCTTTCTATCCTTGTGAACACGAAACTGTCTTTTACTCGGTCTTGGCATGCAGCTTAATTCTTTCAATCAGATAAAAGTTACTTACCATCACGCTAATGTACTAGAGGGATGACAATTTGCATTCAAAATTAGAGACATGGGTAGAGCTGCAGGCAACTTCTATTCGACCCAAAAACGCTTACTGAGCATTCGACGCAACCCCCAATCGAGCCACTGCAAGCTGTAAAACTTGCATCGAACGCGGCAAAGTACGAGTACTTAAGTGCAACATCGAACCACGATCCGACGCTTCCGAACTTGCTATAATGACAAGAGCCAGGACGTAATTAACTTGAGGTCACAAAGTTACAACTTGCCAAACTTCTAAGCTTCGCGTCAGTTAAGTCCGCCCATCGCCATTACGGTCACCGAGGACATCACGTCGCTCTTGGGTGTTAGGGAGCCGGCGAGCGAAAATAAACCTTGGGATTTTCACAAAGGGAACTGTTTTGATTGAGATGTGGTTTACATTCATTTCATTAACTAGGAAGTTAACAGAGAAACACCTCATGGAACCGTGATCGGTTCAAATTATTCCAAAACTGACGACGTCATCTATTAAAATATTACTACAGACGAAATTGATCGCTTTAATATTTTAAAGTTTATCTGACAAAAGTTAACTATAATTTCATACACAATATCAACTACGCAAAAGATGACTTATGTATGAGTAGATGTGTTAACCATTCATTCAACAAAGCGAGTGGTTTTTAACCACAAATCTGAATTAGAATAATATGGACAATCACGGTCAAAACTCCCAATATAAGAACCAACCGGTCCGCTACATCATTTATCTTTAGCGTCGGTAAACTATGGAATGCACTCTCTGCCAAAATATTTCTCCCATAGTACAACCAGGGGTCTTTCAAATATGTCGTCAAGAAGCGCCTGGCCGGCCGACATAGCTTTTGCAGCCCAGAGTTAGCATTAAAAGTGAGGACAAGGTGTATACAATATGCCGCGCTTTACATAGATGAGATAAAACTGTCAACCAAGAATATCCGTTATTCTTTATCGCAGTATAAATACAGTAAAGGCTCAGGCAGCACTGCATCTTTAGTCTGCATTCCCGAAAGGTTATTAAAAAAGTTCCCCGAGAGCCTATTGCATTGTTGCCTAATGCCATGCAATATCACTCAGGTGAACATCAATGCAAACTGCTGGCTCGCTGTTAATATTTTCTTCACGATCCGAGAAACAGGAAAGCATCGTTCTTGTAAAATCCTGCGTCTCGTTGTTGGTTTGGTTATTGTGTTCCGAGGATTCGTTCTCTTTTGGCGAGGAAGGAGTAAGCCATGCGTTACTCTGCGAACGTGCAGTGATATAAGTTATTGTTTATGAGTCTGCGGTCTGTGATATCTGTAACATTAATAGTTATAGAGTTGCTATATAGAGTAGTTTGTGCCTACAGTTGGATTGAACCCATTTATACGCTGATATTCCGACGTTGCGTGGTACGGTAATTTAAATAAACGTTATTGTATTTTGTATGTTTCGTTGTTAAATCCGATAAAAAGCAGTTTATTCGTTTTAGGCAAATGTAATTGAAAGTATATCAATAAATTAAATGCAAGAAAATCTGGCAAATCAAGCATTTTAGGAGCCAAATTGTTATTTATCTTTTAATACAAAAATCATACCTCTGCTTTTTGTATTACAAAATTAATATTAATACTAACCAGTGCCATCTCCAGTCACTGCCAGAACTATTTACACAGTCATTACTTTAAGCTTGTTTCTAATTTTTTCTTAGGTAGTCGTGATGAAAGCTTAAAATTTTAACTATTAATTAAGTCATGTCATTGTAAATAAAAATATTATTGACATAAATTTATTTGTAATTGATTTATTCTGATTATATTGCAACGCCTATTGACTTTTATTATCGCTAATCAACACTGATTTAATGCTATCAATCTGTGCATTTCTCTTTAATCTATGGCTAAACTAACATTTAGCATAATCAAAACAAAAAAAAACCTTTAATTGCATTGATAACAGATTAATATAATTCCCCTTTACCTTTCAAGATACTTACCAACTTGTGAGTTTCTTCCTACTGTATGCAAAGGAACTCTTACCGCTACGATCTAAATCTCACGACTTAATGACCTGAATAAGTAATATGAATTCAATAATTTGAATTCCAGCAGTTTTCATACAAATGCTTGCGCATCCTGGCCGTAATGGTGATTACGTGAAAGCGTCAGCGATCTCGAGTCGGTGCAAGTCGCCCCCCTCCCTGCGCCTCCCCTGTGCCCCCGCGCCGCTGCACTCTGCATTTCAATTTAATCCCTATTGTCTGTACCATCGGCGTGGAAGCCTTCGAGTGCAAGAGGTGGCTTTGCAAAGACCTAAGAATAAAGTTATTGGAGAATTACGAGAAGAATATTTACGTTTAGACGTGTTGTCGGGAATAAGACACTTTAATATGAAATAAAGCTGCAAACAATTATGTGTATTAAATTTGTGTTTTTACTCATTTTGATTTGTTAATCAAGGTTATAATATATTTGTAAATTTAAATTGTAAAAAATTAATAAACAAAACTCTCGTTTATCAATATCATTTCTTGGATTCTTGTTTTTCGTTCGATTAAAAAAAATACTATAGCCATTATTATTTGTTCAGTTTGGATGGATTAAAGTTTTTTATTTCAATTTCAATACACATTTAAGAACTATATATTTATGTACCATTAACTAACTAAAAACTAAAATAATCTTTAAAAAAATTAAGAGAGGAAGTTAAATTTAATAACACGATTCCTCCAGACCAGCTGATTCCGCCACAGTCCCTTATACGCTGGCTGCATTGCATTTTTTAATGTCGAGTACCACACGCCATACGAAGAAAGACTTGGGGCGCTGATCGCCCGATTTTGCAATAATGATTTTGCCAAATGTTTTAGCAATATCTATTAATTATCAAATCTGAAATGTCATCTCATACTTCGGCACTTCGCTTCGTGCACTGCTATTGGATGACAGAACGTGTTGCGTTATTCTGTGGCGCATGACAGCTTTAAAATCGTGTGGAAAAAAAATGTTCCGACGAATTGAGAATCTCCTTCTTTTTTTTTAAGTCAGTTAAAAACTCGTGTGATACCGGGGCGGGTCACTAATACATAATCTATAGCGAAAGGAACTTCGTACCGGGTGTTCCACGACTCCTCTCGTAATTTTTTTTTTCGTATATTTCAATTCATCGTTTTCTACAAGTCGGTTTTGATGGGTGAGTCTAAGACATTCTGAGTACAATGATGGGTGGAGGCGGCGGCGGCGCCGGGAAGGAAGTGGCGGAGTTTTATTTTGCGTCGCGCGGGCTCTGCCCTCCGCCGCCGTCTCTTTCGCGGCCTGCTGTGTGATTCGTCCTGCAGGACCCGCATCGATTACGCCCAAGCCGTTTCAAATTATATTTACCTCAGTAGCCCGATATAATTAACATTATTCACATTGTTATTTTTATCACATAATGTAATAAGGTAGTTTTAGTGATATATGATCTTATCAAATGTGCTACATATAATATTAGATGGAGGAGGGACACATGCAATGCTAACATCTCATTTAATAGTTTCTGTCTCACGTCGAATTTAATGCCGTTTATGAAATGCAACGTATCATTGTAGAAAATGTTAATTTATTTTGTAACCATCCAAATGACATTGCTCGAGTAAGGGATGGAACTCCTACAGTTTTTATTTTTATTTTCATAAATTATGCACGTGAATGACGTAAGTTTTGCACCAACTTCAACAGCGGTCATGCACTGTCACATTTTAGACACATGTTTTGAAAATCTTAGGAAATATAAGTAGTTCAAACGTCAGGAACGTATCGATTTTCCGTTTTGCATCTTGCATGAAGTTAAGTTAATACAGATGTAGCAAATAAATAATATTTGTTCACTCATATGAACATTAGGAAAAACCTTTCATCCACTATCATATTTTTTTACTGTCTATGAATATTCCAATCCATTCTGCTCTTTTTATTTGGCATCTGATATACAGCAATATATGTACTAGTAAGCAAAAATAAAAATTGTAGTAGTCAATTTATATTGCTCATTTAAATCACTAGAATAACAAATCATTATGCTGTTATTATGTTGTATTACGTACAAAAGATATAAAGAATGATATGATTTAAATGACAAAACAAAATGATCAAACAGCCCCATGGACACGAAACTCTCAAATTGTTACAAATCAGGAATATACACACAATACTTTTTAATTAAACTTTTCGAATGAATCTCGCCGATACGCAGTTACAAGGGTACTAAGTGCATTTCGATGTAGTTAGGGCCGTTTCACACAATGTTCACCTCCACACTCCGGCTCGGTGAGGATCAGTTCACACTGGAACTTTCTGTACAACACTCGGCTTGGGATTATTGGGAAAAGGTTATTTTTGCCACGCGGGAAAGGTACATCAAATGCGAATTTCGTTTATGTCTTTGATGGTTATTATGTTATCGGAAAATAAATCGAGAGCTTACTTCAAGAAAGCATGAAGTCAAAAAAAGTTGTTTTGAGATAATTAAGTTTTAAAGTTTACAAAAAAAAACCACATATATTTAGGATGTAAATATTACGCTATCTTTGAACCTAGTGAGTGTACGATAAACGGTTTTTGTTTTAAGCTTTTAGTGCAAAAACAATTTAAAACACAAAATCATCATTAAATGCATTAAGTAAAAAATTTTTTTTTAATACCTAATGCATTCTTGAAATAAGGTTTTTTGCGGTATCTGATGTGAACTGAGAATGTATCCGCAAGTTGTGTTTGAAATTCACAAGCTTATTATAAGGTCAGAGCAGAGGGATTAAGAGAGAAAAATATTGAACCATCGCAAGCATAGAAATTCACAAATGCGAACATGATTCATACCAGGCCTAATAGTATATTTACCAAATTTTGTATAGTTTAATATGTTTGGTGACGTACTAAAATATGATTTTCATAATTACTAGGAAAATGTGTGCAATTATTCACAATATACCTTTATATATTTTGCATTTATGAACTACAAAATGCATGAGATACATATAACCTACAAGAACTGGGAACACCAGCTAACTGCACACGTGTAAGGGTGGTTTGCAAACGATAATTTAGGGGTACGCATGAATCACGGTATCTCAGATCAGCCCATGAATATAAATTCCGCACATGATGTATTGCCCGATATGGGTAACGTGTAAACATGATTTTGTTTGTAAGTTTACTCACTCGTGTATCGAGCATGAATAGATTGCGTTTAGGAGCCCATTCATGTGGAGTTAGAAAACAAATGATTTTCAGCGTTTGTTTCGGGCGCTGAGTATAGGATTATTTTTTAAGACGAATAAAAAATTAAACAAATACAAGTATTGTTTTAAGTTAAAATTACAAAAATTTAATAATATGTACAATAATTGAATATTCCTGAAAATAAGCTCTTTTAAGATCAAATAACGCCAACATACAAAAATATGTCCTGCTTACGACGAATGTCACGACCAATACTTTTTCAGACTATTTTCACAAATCTGATTACAATGCTTCATATCTAGATGTCGCCGAAACTCAAATTAACATGCAAAAAGTATTTAAAATACATATTGCAATTGTACTTTTCTTTTTATAATACTTCAAAATATTCTCATTGCTTGACCATGCAAAAGAAAAAAAATTGGAAATACTAGATACGGACAAGATATTGACTGCAATGTTTATGCTTTAAGCCATCAAACTCAAATATATATTTCATTATATTTCCATAAATATTGTTAATTCTTTAGTAAAGCTAATAAAATTTTATGTATGTAACAAAAGATTTAATGATTCGATAACATTCAAAAGGTTATAATAAATTTTAAAGAAATAGGTCCAAAGATTTTTGTTTTGGTTTTGTTACAAAGAATTACATGAAAAATATGTTTTTCTTAGACTCAGTTTGGATTTAATAAAAACTTATTGTAACGTCAGCAGGACAAAATGGTTTTTAAATTATTTGGGCCATTCTTATTCACGTGGTAAAAACGTGCATACTGAGCGCATTAACTAATTAATTTATTTTAGGGTTTAAGGGCGTAATAAGAGCCGATTTCAGTTTGATAAAGACGTAAGTAAGACAACATATAATTACATTTAAAAACAATCGCCACGAATTTCGATAATCAAAAAACCGGCCAAGTGCGAGTCGGACTCGCACACGAAGGGTTCCGTACCATCGTAAAAAAATGTATACAAAAAAATCACGTTTTTTGTATGGGGACCCCCTTTAATTTTAATTATTTCTTAATCTTACCTATTTGTTGTTATAGCGGCAAAATAAATACACACTCTGTGAAAATTTTAGCTGTCTACTGTTACGGTTACTGAGATACAGCCCTGTGACAGACGGACAGACGGACGGACGGACGGACGGACGGACGGACAGCGGAGGCTTAGTAATAGGGTTCCGTTTTCACCCTTTGGGGGGGTACGGAACCCTAAAAAGTAAATAAAGTCTCTAGTGTTTTGTGTTCTCAAATAATTAGGCAAATATTAATAAACTTTGACACAAAAAGTTTGAACACAGAATACCAGGGTCAGATATTTACCATCATAGGTTTTAAATATAGCTAGACCATCAATAAACATTTAATCGTTTTAAAATCCAGAAATAAGTAGTAGTTATTTTTTAAAATAATAAAACATGGGTTCACTTACGCCCTCATGGACCTGAATGCAATCAGGTGTCATCACGCCCTTAACCCTAGAGTAGTCGCGCCTTTCCGTGAAACGCGAGTGATCGCGTAGGGAGCAATTTGCCGCCCATACTTAATAATATATTAAAAAAAAAATAAGAGTTCTATGATTACATATTTATATTGAAAGGATAAAATACAACATAAATTATCATAATAAGAGACATTTATTAAAATTTTACATTTAAAATTAAGAAAACAATGCTTTGGAAAATCTTAGGAAAAAAATTTAGGTTTTTTGCAACCTCTTTATAATTATTTATTTTTAATAAACTAAATTTAAACTTAATAGCTAAATTACTCTTTTTCATCATCTACAGCATGTACTTCGGCAAAACAATCCTGACACATATACATGCAATGTTCGTTGCATAGTAACTTTGCACATCTATTGCACCCTTTTTTTGTCCTTCTATTTTTCTTGGATGGACATACTGCGCATATACCTTCCCTACCTGAGGGTATATTTTTATGATCTGATGGCACAAATCGGGTTATTTGGTTCCTCAGTTGTTTGTGCAATGTGTTTATGTTAGACCTTCTAATGATATGTGGTCTAGTCATGGCTAGGGCAATGTCTTTCAGGTATGTTCGCCGAAATAATAACTGCTTCGTATTTTCTCTGTATATTATCTGACTATTTATGCCAGCAATGTTTAGCAGTGAGAAAAATAATCTCATTGGCCATCTGCGAGTCATTCTACCTACAGAATATTCTTCCTTCATTTGATCAACGACGTCAACTCCTCCTATAGTGCGATGTTTACTTCAAAACAATAATATACGCAATGAATACGAATAAGATTTCAACTAGAGTAAAAAACGAGAATCACAAATTTTACTTACGCGAGTAGTCGCACAGTGAGCAATTAGCCGCCAAACGCGACACGCCTGTGACAACCTCTGTTTTCTGCGGTCACTCGCGCACTGAACTTACTCTAATTTCTAAAACAAGGAGGTGAGGAACGGGGGAGCAGCTACCAGGACGCTTGACCTTGACAAATGTATCGTGTTCAAAATAATAGGCATATTGTGTGGCGGGCGGCAAAATGCTCATAGCGCGAGCACTCTAGGGTTAATAATGTTACAGCTCCTGTTATACACGTTATTGGATTAATATGAATCAAAACCGCAATATAATTGCTTCTCAGGTTGTTACTTATCTTTTAAGCTCAAATTATTTGCACATATTCTGTTATCGGTCACATTGTTTCATTAGAGATGATTAAAATTTGGATATTTTCAAGTTTTTATAAAATAAAACCAACTAAGCCCGTTAAATATCCAAGTAATTTTTATTATTAAGGTATCATAAGTTTTATCCAATTTAATGGTAATTGAAAATCCCTCACCCACCACCGGTGTTACTTAATGAGCTCGCAATCTGCGTCGTCATAAATAACTCGAAAAGTTATAAAAAAGTTTGCCCACGACGGCAAAAGGCAGCCCGCTTCTATCTACTTACATTCTTAAAACATCCGACAAAGGTTAATGAACTGGGAAATAAGTTCACGGACTTTAGGAATTTCGCAATCTGATTATGATATGAGCGTTGAGCTTGATAAAACTGGCCAAGTGCGAGTCGGAATCGCATACGAAGGGTTCCGTACCATCGTACTGGATTTAATACCAAAAATCACGTTTTTGGTATGTGGGTGGAGGGCCTTTACTTTAAAATATTTTTAAATTCTACCTATTTGTAGTTATAGCGGCAAAATAAATACACACTCTGTGAACATTTCAATTGCTCATATAATACGGTTCATTAGATACAGCCCTGTGACGGACGAAAGGCGGACGGACGGAGACTTAGTAACAGAGTTCCGTTGGCACCCTTTAGGCACGGAACCCTAAAAATATCTTGGTAGAGATAATGAAGATGTAAAATATCATTATTTGACGCTGGAATAAAATGTATGCTGAATGAGTTATATATTCTGGGAAATATCTAAAGCCTACGGACGTACGCTATAAATGCGTTGTAAATAATGTATTAATATTTTATTCGATAAAAAATGTTAAATAGAGTGGAAAAGTGTAGCCAGAATCCTGAAAGATGCACCATGACCAGATTACAGAAGCACCTTTTAGCATGTCCGTAGAGAAAGCGAATGAAGAATTATGTGATCCTATCGTATGGTGTATGGTTACGCACTTGTTTTTTCGGAACACATAAATTTGTAGGTCCTTTCCCACTTGTTAGATGGAAGGGGTTGTCACCCGGGGCTGTCAACACTGCGCTTAATGAACGATGGTCGAGGCGGGAACGAAAATAGTACGTGTATTTCGTCCAGTTAGATGTAGCCAAACTCAAACCAGAGAAAGTGCTGCCATAGTAACAAGCTCCGTCTGGAATAGGATGCGATTAACTTATATATGACAGCCCTTCGTTGTAGTAACGCAAACATGCAATTTAACCCTAAATAAACGTGCATAACCTGCGACATCAACGTACAAGACACCAGCCTAGTAACAGTTTTCATAAGCTAAATGGTTTCAAATGTGTTTCACGTGATACACTTCTTCTATATGGAAAGAATAGTTTACATTTTAATATTACTTTTGTTTTTGTTTTAAGGTTTAGAGAGCAAGCTATTAAGAGGATAATGAAGTGATAAAGTTTCATAACATGGCTCGTGCCTGTTTCCTTAGTCAAAGTAAGAAATATGTTTCTGATATTTTGCAAATTAAATAAACCACCTGAGAGCTGAACGTTTTAATTTTTTTAAATAAACTTGTATCCAATAGATAAGCTTTTTTTATTTTTGGATTCATATTCATAGATCCGTATATCACGGATATAAGTGAATGTATAAAATCAAAATGTCAGAAAAGCCTTTTAGTGTGTTCATTTTTAAGTAATGTTATTGTTAGATTTTAGTTTGTATTGTTAGTTATTTACATTTGTATTATGATCACAGCGATACCCCCTTTGAAATTTTTATTTAAAAACATGTTTTTTCAATATATGTAGTTTTTTATGTATTGACCCAAACAGTACAAGTTTTCAGATATTTTATCAACAAGGTAATGGATTTTTTATAATACTGGTAAGTTATTTCCATCCAAATTGAATGGATTGGTCGACAGTAGGTGTGATATTATCTATCCATTAACAGTTCCATAAAAAAGCTAAGCAAAGCGTTTATATAGAAGATCAAAAACCATTTGAGCGGCTCGTAGCCCAGTGGCGCGGGGATTAGACTAGCATAACAGAGATCTGGGTTCAAATCCTCGCCAAGCTCGTGGTCCATGGTTCAGAATCCATGTCAAATTGTAGGTCCCCTTCCCCTACTAGGTGGTAGGATTTAAGTCCGCCCGGGTTGGTACCATCGCATTAGATGAAAGGATGGTCGATGCGGCAATGAAAAATTTACCGTGTTTTCCATCCAGTTCAATGTAGCCGTGCTCATAAAGGGAAGGTCCTGGCATGGTACCTAATTCCTTAGGCAATGTGGTGTATTGCGTTAATATCATAACGGTAGTTGTGTGGTATTAGCCATCCATGTCAGGTAGCATAAAAATATAAATTGTCAAATAAACACAAAATATTCACCATATGGAGATCTCTATTGTCTAAATACTTACACGAGCTGACAAAATTTTCCCTTTAAAAAATTTAAAATTGTGCCAAGTTGAATGCTCTAGGAACACACTGTGTATGGAAATAAGTAGACGGATCATTATGAGGTTTAAAAGTTCAAATTTGGCAACACGCCAGCCCTGCTCGCGCCCCGGTACAGCGCCCGGCCGGCGTCAGGAGAGGGTTATGAGGGAAATTCATCAATTAACATTGCTTATGATTATGGATTATCATAGCTAGATGTAGAAAACATGAAATAAATATAAAATATATAGTATAAGGAAAATGGGGTAAGTTGAAGAAATTTTGTATTGTAAACTGTCATCTTAGAACTGCGATCTGAAATGACAAAATTGATAAACGTGTCGTCGGCTCTTGTATTTATAGACCTAAATAAAAATCATATAGATTTAATTCATTTAGATTGTTAACAAATATAATTTTCTGAAATGATTATTTATTAACTATAGTTTGACAACATTTCATTAGGTTTCTGTATTATTTTACATCTCAAGCAAATTATCTTGTTGACTTTAGTACGATTAACATAAATATTACCGACAGATCTAAAATATATTTTGTTTTAGGTTACTTAGTAATGTGTTTTGAAAACTATATAATCAGATCAATACAATACTACTCGTATAAGAATACGGATCATATCTCGAACGTAATCTTTGCTGTGTATTTCCAGGTCGCAATAAATAACTAACGATTCCTCAACACAATCATGACAGTGACAAACAACGAGTGTTCACTATTTCGCTTGGCTACGCAACGAGAAATTAATTACACGAAAACCGAGGACTCCCAAACTTGATCCATGAATCAAAACGTTCGAGCTGATTGTTGATCCTCCCGTATTCGATTTTTCTGATCTGTACAACATACTTTTATGCGTATATTTTATTCTTCGTTTCTGGTTCTGTGTTATCGAAAGGTTGATGTAATTAATGTACCAATTTAGCTGATGTCAAATGACAATTGGTATTCTCAAATAACATTGATGTAACGAATGGTAACTACAAACATGAAACGTTTGTTTATCTACTTGTTATTTTCGCTTCACTGATTCGTTGGTGAAACGAGAGCAGTTTGTTTACTTAAGGCCCTGGTACTAGCCAAATCGCAAACTTAGACGAGGCAACCCAAGTTAACTAACTAAGTCTGACGATTATAAGTGTCATTCTTACAATATATGATTCCTTGTCTAGGAATCGACCTACTTTCGTCAATGTATGTTTCCTTTTTCTATACAAAATACATTGCGGAAACGGTGTCCATTTCCGAAATTTTTTGACTAAATGTAGAAATCTAAAAGCAAATGGAATTTTTTGTTTATGCATATATGCTGTTTTTGCTTATATCTAGAAATCGAATTACTTTCAGATTTCTAATGAGAAAAATCAACTTTTTTATTTTTATTATTATTTAAATAAATGATGGAATAAAAAAATATTAACAATCCATTATCAGTCTGGAGTTCTATTTGGATTTGCTGAAGCGTTTCACTACATATTATTACATTTGTTAAAAAGTGCATTTGTATGGCGTTGGCTAGTCCTAGCGCCTTAAAGACAGGCATATCTAATTCCTTTTGAAAAAAAACTAGGTAGATGTTTTTTTGTCTGATAATCGTCAGATCATCAACGAAAAATCCTAACATAGCCAAGAACTATACAGATGACGCCGAAAATACAAAAAAGAAACTATTGAATCTAGCCAAGGTATTTAAGAGAAGAATAATTACGGAGAAGAATAATTACACGCACAAGCACACGGTAAATGAAAAGTAAAAAATAATTAAAAGTCAATTATACACTGCAATTATAAAAGAAATAACACAGGCCAAACTAAAGTTTACGACGAGCTAAAATTTTGTTAATGGAATCTTTTATGGCGTTGGAGGCGCAACATGTCGGCCCAGTACGGCATTGCGCACCGGAAAGCCGTAAGTTCGACAAATACTATGTAGTGCAACGGTGTAAACTTAAGAACATATCTGACATGGATGGCTTATAATAAACAGATCGTCGTGATATTAACCCAATACACCACACTCCCGAAGAAATTAGATGCCATGCCAGGATTAACGAGCACGGCTAAACTGAACTGGATGGAAAAAAGCACAGTATTTAGTTGCCGCTTCAGCCATTGTGCGTTCTAATGTTGTACTAATACGGTACTAATGTTAGCTAACCCTCTAGTGTTCACCTGTGGTTCCTAACCACATGGGCTGGGTAGACACCCTTTGCGTGGCGTGATCCGATACGGACATGAAGTGCGGCCGCCGCTGCAGCCGGCCGCCCTCGTCGCGCCGCCCTATGCGGCAGGGCGGCGCTCAGCGGCGCGTCGATAGCCATCAAATAGAATAGAATCAGTACTATTAAAAGAATCGTATTGTTTTAATAAGTAATAAATACCACTTATATTAACAAAAAATATGAGCCAAGGGCTCATGGAGGCCTCTGGGAACCAACACGAGCAGAATATAAGCCTGACAGCACCGCACCCGACCGAGATTATATCGGATATTCCAAAGGAAGAATATTTTTATTAATATCTCCATATAATATTTAGTTTGACGGCTTACCGCGCGTGTGAGGAGCAGGACGTGCTGCTCGACGTTTTGGAGCCTCACATGGGCTCCATCTTCAGGAGAACGTGCCGGTCGCGACGGAGGGAGGCACGTTACTGGATACCCGCCGCTTTCACTTTTCAGCGTCCATGGCAACACTCGTACATTTTTTTGAGGATTAGCTGCGGTCCGAATTTCGTGTGAAGTGCAAAACACGCTGACTGTGTTTTCCTCGACGTCTGTTGTCGGTGCACCTCTCCGAAATTCAGTTTTCAGCGTATTCAGCACGGGTTTCCATATGGACGAAAGACGGTAGGAATCTTCACGATTGAAGTTCTTGTGCTTGCTGATTTCGATGGACTCCCGAATGATTCGTGGGAGGTTTCGTTGTTCAGGTACTAGGACTTTCACCTGATCAAACCTCAACCAGTGCCCAGGTCCAGATACTGCATGCTCAAACAGCGCTGACTTCGTGATATCTCTGTTCTTAACCGCCCGTATGTGCTCCGTGATGCGTGTGCTGACGCTCCTCTTCGTTTGGCCAATGTACAATTTACCGCATGAACACGGAACTCTGTAGACGCCAGCGGCGAGTAATGGTACCTTGTCCTTCACTGATCGGAGCATGGCTGAGACCTTGCGTTGAGGATACAGCACGGCTGGTATGCTGGATCTCCTCAGTATCCTCGCAATACGGTCTGTCACTCCCCTGATGTACGGCAGGTATGCGGCTCGCCTCTTGACGTCATACTGTGGTTGTTGTTCTTTCCTTCTGGTTCTCCAATCTCTCGCCTTAAACCCATTGCCTTGCAGCACTGTCTCAATGAATTTAATTTCCGCAGCAATGTGTAGTGGATCACAAAGACGTTCCGCTCTCTGTAGAAGTGATTTTGGTACCGATTGTAAGTGTGCCGGGTGGTGATGTGAGGATGCATGTAGGTACCTGTTGGTATGGGTCGGTTTTCTATATACCGTATGACCCAACTTTCCATCGGCGCACTTAATCACTAATACATCCAAGAATGCTAGCTTTCCTTCCTGCTCAATCTCCATAGTGAACTTAATCCTGGGGTGTATGGAGTTGAGGTGGTCTAGGAATTTGCTGAGCTCTGTGAGTCCGTGGGTCCAAACTGCGAAAACGTCATTCACGTAACGTATCCATAGTGCCGTCGTAAAGCTGCCGAGTCCAGGGCACGCTGTTCAAATGACTCCATGAACAGGTTCGCCACCACTGGAGCTACCGGTGACCCCATCGCCACACCATCTGTTTGGACGTAGTAACTCTCGATCCACAGGAAATATGTAGTGCTAAGGACGTGTCTGAGTAGATCAACGTACATCACGGACTTGTTTTCTTCTATTTTCTTCAGCGCATCTTCCAAAGGAACGTTCGTGTACAGAGACTTCACATCGAAGCTCACCATGATATGTCCGGGTTCTAGTGTTACTTCCGACAAGACTTGCAGAAAGTGGGTGGAGTCCTTCACATAGGACGTTGTTTTTCCAACCAATGGCTGCAACTTACAGGCAAGGTGCTTAGATAAAACCATAAAAAAGGGTTTTTACTCTCATTTACTTAACAATCTAAAAATGCATAGGTCATCATGCTTTCTTCAAGGAAAATTACAGAAATAATTAAGATTTGACAAAAAAAAAACATTTAACATTCCGTGACCGCGACTCCTATATTATGAACTAGCTGAGGTACCCGGCTCCGCTCGGATCAATGTCGTTTTGGACTGATGTCGGGCTGTAACCCAAAGGGCTGGCCCAAAAGGCTAGTCGAAATACTTTACTAACAGAAGATTAAACAATGTATCTATCAAAAAAAACTGGACCGAAATATTTCCCCCAAAGTCCCCCGGGGTCGTTGAAACATGGGGTGAAAGAGCACCTATCCGCGTACCACACGACCACAGAGCGCCACTGCGCGTGTTGACTGAGGCGGCGCGGGCACCGCGGCGAGACGTTCGTCGCCAGCATTGCCGATCGCTCCCCGATTCCCCGAATCACGGGAAATTTGTGGTATTGCGGGTAAATGGTGGGGAATGCAAGCGTTGGGAAATTTGCGGGGAATTGGCCAATCCGTGGGGAATTTAGTTTTTTGGCCACATGACCTTTTTTTCTTTGCTCATTGGAAAAATATATCGAACATTAAAGCAATCGGGGCAACTTTGGATTACATCTTCTCCCGAAATTTGTTCGGACGGCCGTCGACTGCACGACCTTTTTCTTTGGTCATTCGAAATTTTCGATGAAAATTTGGTTCCTATTCCGGATTTTTACGGAATTCCGGGAATTCTAAGAACATTTTTGGAGAATTGGAGGAGTGGTTATCGGCAACGCTGGTCGCCGTTTCGCGCGCTCGCGCGTAGGTGCCTTCGGCTCTAATCGGCAGTACTCGGTCCTCGTCGGGTGGCCACCGCTGTCACGGCCCTCGCCGCGCTATTATTTCGTTTTCGCTCCGAGCCCTCTGACTATTTTTCTTTTTGTTCGGCTCCTAAGGGTCGTTACGTGATGTTCAATAGCTTAAAGCCTTCCTCAAGAATTAGGCTATCGAATGTAAAAATATTGTTCCAAACCTGACTGGTAGTTCCAGAGATTAGGGCGTTCAAACAAACAAAAAAACCAAAAAAAAACAAAGAAACAAACTCATATGAATGATATCAACAAACGCATAGAAGTATAGATAGTATAGAAGTATAGATTATTAACGATGATCTCATCTGGCAGATGTTTACCATCTCCCTCTAACTCGCGGTAGTGGTACTTGAGTTGACGTCTCCCTCCCACACTTTGGTTCGTCTTGCAAGCACAGCGCACTATGCTAGGTCCATGTGTAAATCACGGTATATGGTGTGCGCTAGGACATCTCATAAGTGGCGCCCGATGACGCAAATGGGCTTTCGATCTTTCACGGACTGCGAAAACCATGCCGGTCGGCCAGGTGCTTCTTCTAGACCTTTTTTTATGAGACCCCAGGTTGTACTATGAGGGCTATACATCTGCAGAGTTCATTCCACTGTTTGCCGACTCTATGGAAAAATCTAGAGGATCGGTTGGTTCTTATTTCTATAATATTGACATTCCATGTCCAATAACGGTAAATAGAATTTGCTTCATCTATGCGATAGCAAGGCGAGTCAGTCTGCGCGACCGGCTAGAAGCGACAACCTATGTAACGTCCAGTGCCGTACGCCCGAATTTACGATTCGAATAAATTGGGAGGCTCCCGGCCACCGCCGCCGCCTGCTTTGCATTCAATATCTACGCAGTTTGCTCCGCATCTATAGACAAGCGGTCCAATCGAATACATAACCTCAAAAATAAAGGTAGATCAGTTCACGAATTGTGTTCGTGACAGAGCGGTTGGAAAAATATGCCTCTTTGATACTTTGGGAGGCGTTCATTTGACTCTCATTGTTTATTTCTCTTTAAATTTTATAAGATGTGTCATTGACCGATCTTCGTTAACCGAGCGTAGCGAATGTCTCCGTTCCAAAATTGAGCAAAAATGCTTTCGTATATCCGGCTGTTCTCCTCTTCAGGTCGTTTCTTAACCGATTCGCGTGACATTTTGTAAGCAGATTCGATGTTTTATGGAACTTTTTAGTCGAGCCAGTTTTAGAATTTCTTTAAAAATGACGTAGTAATTTTGAAGAAAGCTGTTTTCCTCTACAGGTCGCGTTTGATACTAATTGTATCATATACTCTTGTTATATGGAATGACAATATTTGGATAGGCCTTAGAGGTGTCCTCTAGGCAAATTAGTCAGACTTAAATTATATTGTAGAAAAATATTGTGCTAAAATAAAAAAATACATAATCACAATAAAAATATTTGATATATACAGGGAACTAAATTTCAAATGCCAACTATTGAAACTCGTAAAGTTTCCTTACGGATTCTTCTTAACTGAGTTGATCAAATACGCGGATCTTTCAGTTTTTGACGTAACTTATGGTAGTTTGACTACCAAAGAAGTTTAAATAAATGATACATTTGAAATTAAAACAACCCTGTAGGTAGATATCTAGTATTCGCAATCATTTGCTTTAGCTATTAAAGCAAAGCTAAAAATCCCATCGAACCCACTATCAGCGGCAATAATTCAATATTATTTTTAATTAATCCCTTTCCTCACCGAGCACTCCGGAAGGGAGCCAAATTTATGGGCTCAGCACACGAGCGTACAGACAGACAAAAGGGTCAAGAGATGACGGTACAAATGAATTTACAAACCCTGCTCGGCCCATGATGGGGTGAAATCACACACACAACAGTTAAATATAGTTGAATTCAGCAGTGTGAAAAAAATTTGGTTAGTGATAACATAATTATATCACAATCCACGCCACTATAGCAGTAAAATAAATTAATTCTGTATTAGGACATCGGAAAACTATACACTAGCTACTATGTATGTTTTGTTTATTGGCTTTAATAAAAAAAAACTTTACCGTTTTTTGCTGGATTTTTTTACTGATACGCTAATCCTTACGCAATTATTGCATAGTACGTTGTAATTTGATAATTATATGAATTTAATGGATACGACATTACCGTTATCTCATTAATCACTGCTTCCGACGCATGTCGTGACCAAAAACTTTATCAGATTATTTTCAAAATCTTATTCATATATGTCGCGGAAACTCAAATTAGCGTTGCAAAATGTTTTTTTTTTCTTAATTTTAAAGTTTGTATCTTGCATGCGTTACAATATTTTTCAATCTTATTTACAAGACTTGTATATAAATACTTCTTCTTTCAAAGACATATTTTTGACATTAACTGACATCGGACTTTAACTTTAACATGTTCATACCTAAAGTAATTGTCAGATAGCATGATCTAAATGCAGCGGTATGCAAAGCACCCTTGTTTGCGTGAAATGGATGGGAAGGGGTTGAAAGTCATGAATTATGGCGCAGTGCCCAATTTGCTTAGGGTGCGTGATCTTTCGTCCCACACATATATTTATCTTTTTGATTTCGTGGTTAAAAAGCGAATATCAGAAAAAAACCTTTACTTCTAAGTACGCATTGCCGTTCCGGTAAATAAGTTTATTATGAAAACTGTAGTGAATATTTTATTCAGAAGCTGCATTGGGTCGCGTATGAAGTTGCGAAGGGTTTCACTTTTTTAATTTGATTTTATATTCAGTGTCAGAAATTTTTATGTTTAAATGAGTAGCTTAGCCTTAGAGTTTAAATATAATTGATTAGTGTAGGTATTATATTTTTCTATCGTATTAATATGGAGTTCACTTGGAATGGAAACGTTAGAATAGTACGACAGCTTGAAAGAAAGACAGTCAAAATAGTTAATATTGTTCAGTTTTAAATCCAATTAAATTAAGTCCAATAAATTAAGCACCCATCATGCAATCTAAATGCGTAATATTTTCAGAAATATTACAATAATAAATATTACAGTAGGTTTTGATATTGTATTGAAAGTTTAAAAAATGTATTTAATAAATTGAAATAGCACAGTGTTCAACAAAAGCTGGCTTAGAAAACATTATCAACAAAGAGATAATGTGGTAACGAGAATCGAGAAGAGCATGTTAAGGCAATACGAAGAACGATAAAACAAATTCGCAGAGGTGAAGCTAGTGAAAGTATGGGTGTAGAAGTACATACCACGACACGAACTATTTAATATTTATAATAGGTATGTAGTACCCGTAATCTTAGAACATGTTTAAAAAGTTGTATGTTTGTAGAGGAAACTAAAGAAGTATGCAGTTATCGTACCGCATGGTGCTCTATCATCTCTTCCTAGCCTTCAGGGGAACCGGTGTGATAGTATGTATGAACTGACGTATTCCATATCTACTTGTTTACGGATTTTGGATGTAGTAAGCGAATATGGGGAAATATTAAAAAATATACTGTAGATTACGAACAAAAATAATTTCTGTAATATTTCCTTCGCTACATGCGATCTTACGATGTTTTTAATTTAATTTCATGGAACAGCACACACATGAATACATTGGCGGCACCATGGAATGCTTGTACTGGTTTTCCATATTTCAATTCACGGCCAGAGGCTGAATCGATCAATCAGTACTAACCTTCGTTGGTCTATTTTCCAAAAAAATACCGACGGCCGCATTCAGATGAAGCCACGTTCCATATTGCACATGCATTGAAAGTTTTGCAAATACGGCCCACGCTTTCGTGTCGTGAATAAAAAACGAGATTTTCATTGCGAAAGTGAGGAGGGATATTAATCACGCAATTCTCGAGTGAATAAACCACAGATTATTCCGTGGAATAAACGCTGTGGCCTCCGATTTAAATAAATTCTACGGGCATGTTACGGACGTGTCGGGAATTAAATAAATAAAGCACCTTGAACCGTTTGTTTAAGTCTTCTATATTTTTTTAAATAAAGTATTGTCGATATTAATGATATACAGAGAAAGTATTTAAATATATTTCTGCTACGAGCCCTATCCAGTTGGAATGATTTAATATTTTTTTATGTAACTGCACATTATACCACACCCACTATGACCGTAGGAATAATTTAGGAGGCATACCAGGACCTTCCCTTAACCTCGCATTTGACATTAAGTACAATTTTTCAGTTTTGATATAAAGCAGAATCTTAAAGTCCCATAGTAAAAAGTATTGAATAAAATATATAGTCCTTAAACACGTTCTAAAGTAAAGCACCGCTCTCTTATTTGAGTTTCATTTCCACTTCGTAGTGTATTTTTTTGCCCAGCGAGCCTTGAAAAGTTTTTATTACTTTCGAACAAGAGCAGAGCAACGAAGTTTAAGAACACTACGATACTACGAATTGAGTTTTAGGTCTCCATAGCTGTCACGTCTTGGCGTGCTCGGGGGTGGCGTAGCTCAGTGAAAATCCAGATCATCGGGAACCAGAACTTTATTTGGCAAAATTATTTTCTAAAAACAAAACTCTCTCCGATCCGCTTTTTCTAGTCTCTCTTCGAACACGGAACTGTCATTTTTTTTAAACTATTCTATTTTATTTTTATGTGCATGGCCTGGCATGACACCCTTCCCTATCTTTACAAATTAGTTTATGTTCCACCAAGTTTAGTTCTGAGGTCCCAAAACTTCGAGGAGTATTTGCTAACTAATTTCAAGAACTGCCCGAGTGGGGCCCTGTGTCCCATATTCATTTGTGAACACAGTTTGACCGAGTAAAACCTCGTCAAAATCTCAGTCAGAATCCTTGACCTGACAATAGCAATTATTTATACTGTTTCGTGTTATTTGGTTACTTAGGTATGGAGCGCCAGAGTAATGTGAGCTAACCATTTGTTTTCCTGTTTCGTAGGATTCTTTATTTGTTATTGGCTCAATGGACAATGAGAGGCAGAGACGGGCGCTGTCGGTGGTCAGCATAGGCTTAGAACGTAAAGACAGAGTCAGCTGACGGATGAGACCAAAATCGGTTCATACAAAATGTGCTGCAATTTCTTTTTTGACTCAAAACATTACTAAATTCCTATGTAGATTCATAATAATGATCAGCAGTTCTGTTTTAAACTGGAAAACTAGAGAAATAATAAAGTTATCATATTCCATGAGCGCGACTCCTATGAATTGGTAACGCTTTGAGAATTTGTCTCATCGGGCAGATGTGTTCCATCTCCCTCTAACTAGCGATAGTGGTACTTGAGTTGACGTCTCACTCTCAAACTTTGTTCGTCTTGCAAGTACAGCGCGCTATGCTCGGTCTATGATGGTCGGTAATATGCTGGTGTGAAGGTTCGCCAGGTGCACGAAAGAAGTGAAACGAACACTGCTTACAGCGTACTGCCAAACGTTCTGCACGTGTCAACTGTGGACAAACTATGCAAAAAGGTCGCACGATAGCAATAGTGTTTAATATAATAACACTTTCCGGCAGCTCGTGGGCCTGCCGCGCTACTGCAGCGCGTCAGGCGAGGAGCGTGTTAACACGTTCAATGCTATCGTGCGAAATCGGATTGCCCGACTGGTCTGGAATCAGGTCGTGTTCTAACACGATAATTCGTGGGATAGCCGATTGGTTCTACTCAGCAATTTTTCAGAGATGGAATGTGGATTTTACTATTGTGACGGATTTTATCTGTTTAAGTTATTGTATTTGTATTTTTTTATTGTTGTAAAAATGTTGAAAAATGGTGGACTTGGTTCTTAAATTAACGTTATCATTCATATTCACAGTATTATTTTAGTAGACATTTATAAAATTTTAGGTTTACATTATTTAATAAGAAATAAGCTTTAAAAAATATAAACCTGAAACTGGAAAAACATGGGACAAATCCTAAAAGGCCGCTCAGAGCTGGAGACAGAAACCGCAGAACGATTCTTGTGTTCGAGAATAGAACAGCTATTTTCATCTAGAATCGGAGCCTAATATCGATATCTATGTTTTATAGTTTGTAGGCCAATTTTTTTGGAAAAACGCCGTTCGTAGACAATTTGTATGATGATGGTTTTCAGTATCATTATTATAAATATTATTTTATCAATATCAATTAACAAATTTTGTGGTGTAGTAAAAAATATTACCTGTAAAACTTAACATAAATTCCGATCCATGAACACTCGAATCCATATTCTGAGTGCAATACACTTCAAATCTCAATATATACTAATATAATCTGTACTAATATAATAAAGCTGAAGAGTTTGTTTTTTTGTTTTTTTGTTTGAACGCCCTAATCTCTGGAACTACCAGTCAGGTTTGAAAACATATTTTTACATTCGATAGCCTAATTCTTAAGGAAGGCTTTAAGCTATCGAACATCACGTAACGACCCTTAGGAGCAGAACAAAAAGAAAAATAGTCAGAGGGCGCGGAGCGAAAACGAAATCATAGCGCGGCGAGGGCCGTGACGGCGGTGGCCACCCGACGAGGACCGAGTATTGCCGAATCGAGCCGAAGCGCGAGCGCGCGAAACGGTGACCAGCGTTGCCGATAACCACTCCTCCAATTCCCCGAAAACGTTCTTAGGATTCCCGGAATTCCGTAAAAATCCGGAATAGGAACCAAATTTTCATCGAAAATTTCGAATGACCAAAAAAAAGGTCGTGCAGTCGACGGCCGTCCGAACAACTTTCGGAAGAAGATGAAATGCAAAGTAGCCCCGATTGCTTTAATGTTCGATATATTTTTCGAATGAGCAAAGAAAAAAAGGTATATAAAAAGGCCAAAAACTAAATTCCCCACGGATTGGCCACTTCCCCGCAAATTTCCCAACGCTTGCATTCCCCACCATTTTCCCCGAATTACCTCAAATTTCCCGTGATTCGGGGAGCGATCGGCAATGCTGGCGACGAACGTCTCGCCGCGATGCCCGCGCGCCGCCTCAGTCAAGTGGCGCTCCGTGGTCGTGTGGTACACGGATTAGTATGAGATTTTTTACGTAAATTCTTTGTATTCTTTCTACCAACCCGCGCGGTATGCTAACTTAGCGACAGCCGTTCCTAGCTACACGCATTTGTTTGGGCTTTTTAGGTTGATTGTTTAAACGCGTATTGTTAAGATATTACGGTTTCAGTTGAATGGTTTCTTATTTTTTGTTTGGTAGATTAGTAGGTACTAAGCCAAGCGCGGCATTTCGAACTTTCACGGGGGATACAAAACCCATGCCGGCCGGCCAGGTGCTGTTTCACCATATGTTTCAACGACCCCGGGGGCCTTTGGGGGAAATATATCGGTATGGAGTCGATTCCATAGTTTACCGACCCTATAAATAAAGGATCAAAAGGATCGGATGGTTTTTATTTTTAAGTGTCGGCTGGGAATGGGTGCATTGCCTGCCTGTTCTGCGTTGAGCAATTGTAGAAAGGGGACGGAGGGACAGCGTTATGATGATCCGTCGAGCACTGTTTGGCCGGCAAGGTGCTTCTTCACACAATGTTGAACAAATCTGATTACAACGATGCAATTTATATGTCACTATGAAGGGGGTGATATAGGGGATGACAATTTGTATGGTTCATCCATTATTGATGCTTCATAATTGTACCTACGTATAGCTCGATTTATTTCCGCAATTTTATGTCTACTAACCATCACGCTAAATTACCAGAGAGGTGACCAGTAGTATGAAATTCTTATAACATGAGAACCAATTGCCCGATTTAGATTAGGATGTATCTCAGTCTAGCCGTATGGGTTACTTAACATCACGCTAACTTACCAGAGGAGTGAGAAGAGAGGGTTACATATTTATAACAAAATAATAAGTGGACTGCTCCTGCATGTGGAAATTGGCAGAGTACATCACTCTAAATCACGAGAGGGGTGACTGGTGCGATTAAAGGCTCATAACTTACGAACTACTCACTCGATTAATATGTGGATTGCATCTACGTCCAGGACCTATGGGTGCGGTCGGGGTTTGGATGGGTGGCCGTTTTAGATGTTAAGGCTGGTTGTGGTACGGATTCCACGTAAAAAAATTGCTCCCCTTTCTTACTAACTAAGTTGTAAGGTTAATCCCACCCGAGTTGTTACGTACCATCGCACTGAATGATAGATGGTCGAAGCGGCAGTAAAAAATGTCCGTGTTTTCCGTCCATGGCAATGTGTAGTAGTGCCAGTGCAGTATCGTCCCAGCGCGGCGACAAATGCTTTTAAAAAACAATTAATCAATTGGCCCCAATGTTTTGCAATATATTCAAGTACATTCCTTCCACTGAATTTATAAATGGCAGTATTTGGATGTTATCTTATTCAATCATGCCACATCGGCTCAACGGATTTCGATCCAGTTTTTTTTGGTAGATACATTGTTTAATCTTCTGTTAGTAAAGTAGTTCGACTAGCTTTTTGGGCCAGCCCTTTGGGTTACAGCCTGACATCAGTCCAAAACGACATTGACCCGAGCGGAGCCGGGTACCTCAGCTAGTTTTAGAATAAGAGAGAAACTTCGTTCTCGAAGGGACATGGTCTACCAAACGAAATTCCACATACAGAGACGTAAACTAACATTGACTACATTACCATTATAAGCACTCACATATATTATATTCTACCACGTAATTTATCAATAACAGCCCTCAAGCACATGTGGAGAGTGCATTTACGACCCCTCCACACATACTACATATGTATACTAACACGAGACGCATCGCATAACGACCTCCGTGATAGCTAATAACAGTAACTATAACTTCTGTTAATGTGTACCACCTGGCAACGATATATTGGCGAATCACATGCAGATAATCGCTTTGATGTTGTCTTTAAGCCGCAAATATAATCGTCATGTCGTCACATTCGACACTTAAGAACGGCCCGTAAGCTATGCTCCCCATACAAACGTAGTTTACTAATAATTTGGAAACCGCTATTCCAATTAAATTGATATTTAATATAATATATATATATATTTGGCCCGTAGGCATCTGAAAATGTCGCCTCCCATACAAACGTAATTTACGAATAATTTTAAAACCACTGTTCCAACTTACTTGATATTTGGTATCTAATATTAAGCTACAAATATCTGTGTATGCACGTCTTTGTTTTTTCGGTAAATGTATTCTGGGTCAAACCACAGAGAAAACAAAATTCCTATGAAGATTTTATTTTTGCTTTCATTTCATTCGGTTTGGATTTTTCAAAAAAACAAAAGCGTGCCGACACAGATATTCGTTACCCGATATTAGATATCATATTAATTGGAATAGCGGTTTTCAAATGATTAGTAAACTACGTTTGTATGGGGGACATAGCTTACGGGCCGATCTTAATGCATACGTTACGGTTAAAGCCGCATGTCGGTTAAAGTTCGATGGGTGGTGGTCTTAAAGGTTATTACTCTATGAATTCATTTAATGTCAAATATAATAAAACACTTAGAAACATACGTGTGTATTCATCGCTTGAAAATAAGTGAAAAATTGGTTATGGATTTGATTTTACCAACTATAAACACGAAACAAGTGCACTCGTCACGGTAGTCCAGAAAAATTGTAGTTACCTTAAAAAATATATATTTAGAACTTTAACTGACATCGTGTTATTATTAACCTATAAATTATACGAATAGCTTTTTGAATAAACCATTTAAATTTCACCTAAATCTTTTGGCGTGCTAGACCCCAATAATAGTGAAAATCTAATGCTTTCAACATTTAAAATATTGTATAGTTTTTTTAAAAACAGCAGTACTTCACATTTGTGCAACGATTTATAACGGTGACAACAGTCGCTGCTCTTATCTATGAGTAGAGCCAAATAGTTAAAATTGATAAAACATAATATGGAGCCTCCTCAGATAGTACTTATCGGACGAATAGTACAAATTTAAGTTTGTCAAAAGACAGTTAGTAATTGCCGGGAATAATATCTTCCATCACGAATTATCTGATTGTAATTGTATTAATAAAAACATGGACATACTGTAACGGATGGATAAGTAGAGGCGAAAATAAATCCGTCCAATAGTTATCTGGCTGATTATCAGACTCTTAAAAAATCAGCTAGCTTACTAGTTACCACGGTTATTGATACTTTGTACATAAACATTTTTTAGTCTTTATTCAACCCCCTACAAGCCAGTTACGATAAACCATTCCAGTAGGCCTATTCTTGGAATTCCGCGGTCAGGAACCAAGAATGTTTCTGTCGAGAAACCCGCTTTGATAATCGCTATAAAGCGTTCTTCTCGACAGAAAAAATCCTTATTCCTGAGCACAGAATTCCAAGGATAGGCGACGGCGGCGGCGGGTTGACAAGGAGCTCGCGTGCGTGACAAGACGCAGCCGCACGCGCGGCGCGGGCCGACCGCGCGTGACGCGCCGGGGCCGTCACGCACGATACGCGCCGCCACCGTCACGCCCGTGACGCGCATCTGCCGCGAACTGACACCCGGCTGTTCTTAATGGGTTAAGTTTTTGCGGAAGTGTCTTGTTTGCAGGGATTACTTGACGCACAGTTGTTGATAACATTAGTCATCAAAGTAAAGCAGTCATAAATAATTACTGCTTTACGTTTTATGCACCTGATATTCTGCTTTGCAGACGTACATTGCCATGCATATATATATTTTGTATCGACTCTTAGCCTAGAGGCGCGGGGACTTTCCTAGCATACCAGAGGTCTGGGTTCAATTCCTCGCCAAGTTCATGCACCACTTTTTTTCTCTTTCCGAGCTGGATGCATTACGCCACAAATGCAAGCTGCTCCGTGGTTCACATTCCCTATAAAACTATAGATTCTCTTCCCTACTAGGTGGTGGGGCTTAAGCTCGCACAGTTCGGTACAATCGCATGGGATGAAAAGACGGTTGAAGCAGCAATGCAAAATTGTCCGTGTTTTCCATCCAGTTCAATTTATCCGTGCTCATAAAGGGAAGGTTCTGGCATGGCAACTAATTCCTTCAGGAATGTTGTATATTGGGATAATATCGTTACGGTAGTTGTGTGGTATTAGCCATCCATGTCAGGTTGCATAAAAATATTTATAAATATGTTTAAAGGGATAATCTTAGGTATTATTTAAGCTAAGTATAAGAATAATAACATATTGACTCCCGCCAAAGTTTCTTCTTTGTTCTTCTTCGTATGTGGTAATCAAACCATCTTTTAAAAATGACGAATCCAAGAGTATGTGCACCTTATGGACGAAAATAAATGAATAAAGGAATACAAATTTTTTTGTTATATTATTTCAACTGAAATTATGATCAAATTAGATAACTAAGATTTGAGATATTCGTCGCTTGTATTGTAAAAAATCTGGCATACAATATCGGCCGCTAATAGGTACTTCCTTGGTAAGCCCATAGGAACTTACTTTAAAAGGTTTTTGTAAATAAAAGAATTCCAAGACACAGCAGGCTGCCATAGTCACAAAGTGTACCCAAGCCCTGAAAAAATAAACCACACTTTTATCACCTGAGAATATGAATCAGATTTTTTTTATATTGGCGTAGAATATCTACTAAAATTCTTCAGAACGTATGAAATAAAATAAAATAAAAAATGCTCCCTCATTACTAGTGCCTCCGAGTCCACAAACTAGAGGGTGTAAAACTGTGGAAAAATAACCGACGCCCGCCACATAGTAAAAGAAGTAAAATAAATCTCGCCCGCGAAGAATATGCCGCACACGTTACTGCAAACTACCCGCAACTTTTGAAATAAGAATGCGACGACCCCGCGACACAGTTCGCTGGCGGAGCGTCGCGACCCCGCAGTGTCGCTCGCGAGATAAGTTCCTGAGCTCTGGAAATTGAACGCTTCTCCGTGCAATCGGGGCTTGCATCGTGCATTTTGTAACCTCCACACGTGTTATAGCCGGGAAATAAAAGAAAGGTGCTTATGTGTGTTTTGTTTTTTGAATTTATTTTTTTGAATGGCACGGCCCAGCTGCTTGGTATCGATCATTATGACCCATAGTTTTTTATTAACTTCCATAAGATTATTTTTTTTAATGTAATATTGGCTGGACTTTCTCCTGTTCATCCTTAACAGGTGTGATATAGTATATGATACACAACTGGGGGCTTACAAAATTAACTTGCCAAGTGAACACTCAAGGGAGCGATTCAATATGATGTTTAGTTGCCTTTCGTCTTATCCTAACTGGTAAAATTCAGTTCACTTGGCCAAATTACGAAGTCGTTTGTTTGGTAGCGTTTGTTTGTTAGTTTGTGTGCGAAATGCAACAAATCGTCAGATCGAATCACTAAATTTCTTGTGCTAAGCAGTTAATTTACTATTGTAACTACCTTGGAATCTGCCATCAGTTTTATTTATTTTTATACGTTAATTTACTCAAAATTAAAAGTAGTCGAACATCGCATATGTAGGTTTTTACATTGGCACTAACCTCGTCTATGCAAGCACGGACGTTATTCACATATTTTGGCTCACGTAATATCTCTTTTTGTTGTCGCTTAACTCAAATAAGTTAAGACTCTCAATTGTTTTTTATTGGTATAACTATGTGGTGATTTTAAAACAAATTTGATCCTAACTTTGTAAATACAATTGAAATGTATATTACAAATAAAAATTTAAATAAGAATAATTTTGTAAAATCATGTATATAACATTTCTTATACATTCCGTGGAATTCCATACCGCACGTGTTCAGGTGACGAAGTGTGAATATACGTCGTCGAATGGAACGTGCAGATGGACCCAGAGAAAGACCTGGCGACGTGGGCTATCTATTATATATTTTATTAAAATTCAAGCGACTTACATTAAAACATAACCCACTATCATTGGTCAAGTCAGTGTACTGTGAACACTCTGTAGATCTAATTATATCTTCATGAATTAGACAGTTTCAATTGTCACTGTGACTCGTTGGCCCGCCCCACCCGCGCCGCCTCGACCGCCGCTCTAACCGCAAGCTCTTTGGCTTGATAGGGGTTGATTATTTCGATTATCCCTTTAGATTGACGTAGCTAAACGTAGATCCGGGTATGCGCAGTCAGTATACAGGAGGCGTATCAACGGACGGAGTGCATGTGTGACGAGAAACCAGAGCACAGAATTCATTGAGTTGAACACTTAGGTTTTCCACAAACCAAGGATTTTGATCAAATCCGGATTTCAATTGTTTATTTATGATCCATATACAGTACAGTGCACTCGGATTTGTCATATTTTAGCATTAACCAGTTCGGCAATCCCAGTGAAGAAGAACTGGCAAGAAACACCGCTGGTTATTTTTTCAACGTCCACTTAGTCTTAGTTTACAAAAGTATTTAGAATCATGGGTAAAAACACTAAATTAATATGAATTGACGAGAATCAACAATTCATGTCATATGCAACAGATCATGACAAATATCAGTTTATTTGTAAAGACCATGCCCGCCATCTAACATGTTGCCAATTGGACCAAGCCAGTCCCCACAAACAATACCCGTTCACGAGCATCACGCCGGGCACAGACATCGCCTCTCTCAACCATATTTTAGGGAAAGAGGAGAGGCGTGTCGCTGCAAGCAAGGACCTTAAAGCGATGCACTACTCCAGTGGCAACATGAAAAATATGTGAAAACTTTGAACGATTTAGTTTGAATACTATTATATCTGTCATAAACTAATACAGTGACCTCTAAACAAATAGTCAAAATAGAAAATAAATTATTATTCTTACAGCTAAAAAACTATGTAATATTAACCCACTTACAGAAAATTAAGAGAATTAACCATTGTATGGTTTGAGAGCAACCTGTGTAATAATAAACGAATAAGATTCCTGTCAGAGATTCTGACCAACACCTACGATTGAATAATGCTTATTAATATAACCTTGAGATGAAAAATATAATTTGACTGAGACATTATTGCAAACATTTTGATATAACTTATTGATTCTGAAGTAATAACAAAACAAAAATAAATATATGAGTACATAATTAGGAGGAACGGCAGAACGTCTAAAATGCAGATCGTATAATATCATAATTTAACAAAATTTTAAAACCATGCACAACGTATAATCGGCAGATCGTATAATTTTATATGTAGTGCATGAAGAAGTTTAAAACATAAAATTACTTATTTCTTCATGCATAACGTATAATAGACACAACGTATAAAATTATGATCTTTGTTTAAGAAAAAAGAAAACCATGCATATCATATAATCCAAAAACTTTTCATACGATAAGCGCCCTTATGTACATACTTTGAAACGCGATTGTGCGTTTAAATTTAAATTTAAACGTATAAAATTATACGTTGCGAATATTATACGATATGCATGGATTTGTTTTTTTGGAAAAAAATACTTTTATACGTTGTGAATATTATACGTAGTGAATACGACTCCATAATTATGGGCGTTTCGGAAGTCGAGGATTTTCCTTTTTTTACCCGAGTGGGCAAGAAGGAGGTTATTACAGAACTGGACATGATTATGAGCAGAAACACCACATTTCCGAATGATAAAGGTGACACGCCAGGCTCTTCCCATTATAAGCATTGCTGCACTAAACTAGATGGAAACACGGACATTTTTGAACTGCCGCTTCGAACAGCCAGCTTTCAACCAACCCGGGCGGGATTTTTTATGTCCAACCCGGCATTTGGCGTATGCCAAAAATACACATAGGAGGTGCTCAACGATGGTGCCGTGACCAGGATACAAGCGTATTTGATTCGCCCCGTAGAGAGGTAACGCATACCAGTGACATTAAATATATGTGCGGCAATCTTTGAGCGGCTCGCAGCCTAGTGGCGCGGGGACTGGCCTAGCGTACCAGAGTTCTGGGTTCAATTCCGATATGCACCACGATAAGTGCATTTCGTCACGAATGCGATCTGCTCCATGGTTCGGAGTCCATGTAAAACTGTAGGTCCCCTTCCCCTGCTAGATGGTAGGGTTTAAGCCCACCCGGGATGGTACCATCGCATTGGATGAAAGATGGTCAAAGCGGCAATGAAAAATTGTCCTTGTTTTCCATCCAGTTCAATGTAGCCGTGCTCATAAAAAGAAGGTCCTGACATGGCACCTAATTCCTTCGAGAATGTGGTGTAATGGGCTAATATCATAACGGTAGTTGTGTGGTATTAGCCATCCATGTCAGGTCGCATAAAAAAAAATGTATTACTTTCGACGCCCACGGCCTTTTAACTTTCAAGAGGGCTTCTAAAAATCGTGAGGGCCGGCTAGGGGCTTTTCACACCACGTTAACCTAACCATATCTAACCTTACCTAGTCACATAGTAAGGGGGAAATAGGCCGTTTTACATAATCCAACCAACAGTTTTACATAGATTCGAAATCATGGACTACCTCGCATTCGAAACGGCGGATGGGATGAAAATGTATATTTTACTTAAGCTCAATATAATCAAATCAGAATACCAGCCTTATCTGCAGACCGTCCTAATATTACTATGCCGGCACGGTCAGGAAGCCACCGACCTATTTATCTAGGACACATCTCGTCCCAGCACCGCGGTCTGTCCCATCCACCGCAGGCAATCCTGCTTCCACTTACCCCATCCCAAATACTATCTCATCTTATTATCACTGTCATTGTTACGGCAAATTATGGATCCTTAGGTAATCCTTTTAGCTGACAACAATTAGTCGGATGGACGCGGTAATGCAGTTAAGTAATAAACGAATTGAATGAATATATCCGGAATAGTATTTCTATCCGAACCGCAATTTTATTAGTTGGACCGATTTGGGGATACTGTGAATAATTACAAAATATAATAAAATATACAAATAATTGCTAATGAGCACGTGTGATTGTGTGCTAGTAATTTTCGCATTTCAAATAAAATTAAAATAGAATAGAATCTTAGTTTATTTAGACGTATTTTATGCTTTTTGGAAACAAAAAAAAAAATGTAGATATCCAAGTGTAATCATATGGACGACCAACTGGAGTTGGCATCAACCCACATTAGCTCTTCAGCTTCACAGTCGGCGTCACTATCAGAACACACCCAGTACAATCGGACCGTTCCTACAGTCAGCCCCAGAGACTACGATGGAAATCCAAATAGCCCCTCCATACTCGAAAATGGCTCAAGTATCTACGCTTCAGCACACTCAGCTCCGCCGGCGACAACCAGTAACACAGACGGCAGAACTCCATTCATTTGCCCACACTGTCCATGCACTTCTACAGCCCCTCGTAGCTTTAAAGGCTTAAAGGGCTTACGCATTCACCACAGCAGAGCCCATCCGAACTTATCTCTAAATCGTCCGGAATTAATCCAAACACAGCCAACTTCATCAGAAGGATTCAACAAACATCTAGCAGATTATAAGCAAAACATTCGCGTCCTGCGCCGAATTCCAAAAGGAGCACGACCAGCAGCAGCTGATAAACTAAGCAGCGTGCTACGAGGATGTATTAACAAAAATGATTTAAGTGCATGAAAGGAATTAATGTACTTCGCATATAACGCATTTCGTGTACCTAATCTAAAATAAAAATAATCTGTCTAAAATAAAAGCCAATCTGTTGACACCAAATGAGATAACCATTTCTCAATCGAGTATAAAGCACAAAAGCTCACTCGCAAAGCGCGTTGAAGCGAAATGCAGCGATGGAGATGTGCGAGGTGCCGTACGACTACTCTCATCTTCAGATGACCTCGCGCCACAGGACGACGTTATATTTGAAAAATTGAAGTTGAAACATCCAATCTCACTCCATGAATCAATTTTCCCGCCACCATCCACCGATTCTACTGACTGCCTAGCCGTAACTGATTCGAAGGTCTACGACGCCATATCTAGTTTCGCACCCGGTTCCGCCTCAGGAATTGATGGAATCAGACCACAACACCTGAAGGATCTGACGAGTCTCTCTGCCGGCGAAGCAGGACAAAGACTGATTTCTTCAATAACAGCTCTATGCAATTTAATGCTGTCTGGTAAAGTGATCAGCGAAGCATGTGAATTTTTGTATGGCGCTAACTTAATAGCTCTTAAGAAGAAAGACGGTGGGATCAGACCTATTGCCATTGGAAATGTGTATCGCCGTCTCACCGCCAAACTAGCATGCACTTCTATAAAATATTTCGCAGGGCCTCACTTCCAGCCTTTACAGCTCGGTTTCGCCACCAAGCGTGGTTGCGAAGCTGCAATCCACGCAGTAAGAACCTACATCGATACAAACCAGAATTCAAACAAAGTTGTTTTAAAAGTTGATTTAAAAAATGCATTCAATTCTGTTCACAGGGATACATTGCTAAGTGAAGTTAACGAAGTGACGCCCAAGCTTTATCCGTTCCTATCGCAGTGCTACTTAGCTCCCTCTCTCTTGTTTTTCGGCAGCCAAACCATCTCATCCCAGGTTGGAGCACAACAAGGAGACCCTCTTGGCCCTCTTATTTTTAGTCTTTCCATACACCCCATCATAAAGAAAATTACTTCCGAGCTAAATGTCTGGTATTTGGATGACGGCACGTTGGCCGGGGACCCAGATACCGTAATGTGTGATCTTGAAATACTTATTTCGGAATTTGCAAAACTAGGTCTGGAAATTAACGCTCAAATAAGTGAATTATATTTTTGCTCAACTCATGACACCAACATCGTTGATCGTTTTAATAATATTGCTCCGGGAATAAACGTAGCGACCAAAGGTTTGACACTACTAGGTTCACCGATCACATTAAACTCTGCTCAGTCTATCCTCAATAAAAAGAAGGCGGAAATTACTTTAATGTCCGAACGTGTCAAACACTAAATTCTCATACAGGATATTATCTGCTCAAAAATTGTTTTTATATTCCCAAATTAACTTACACAATACGTACTACACCAATATGGAAATTTCAAGAGTTTATTGATTACATGGACTCGGTCTCCAAAGATTCTCTTCAGGCAATTATAAATATACATTTCAATAATGAACAGTGGACACAAGCGACTTTACCAATAAAATCTGGCGGAATATAATAAAATTGACGTTTTTAATATTTTTTTTAATATTATGGTACTTTTTGTTTTATATAATTATTATTAATAATAATAATCATTAATAAAATTTGCTGGTACTGACTCGGGCAGAATTAACCCACCACTAAATAAGGAATTATGGCCAGCCCCAACAGCCAAATGACTACGCACCCAGAAACTGACTACGCCCAGCGTTGCTTATTAAAGATGAGTGTCGCGCCACTGTGCTACTGAGGCTAATATTGTAATTTGATCATTTATTACATTTCACAAAAAAAAATTTCAACTTTTATTATTGTCCCGAATCACACAGATATTTAAAGCAGGCAAGCGTGTACTCCAAAACACGGTTTCCTTGGTCTATTTTGATAACAGTTTCGACAATGCCCTTGATGGTCAGCTATTCATGTCAGAAACGTTTGAAAAATGATTTAATTCATCCGATGGGGGCAGAAGTCTGTAGCGAAGAGAGGGGTAAGCATCGTCCTTGCTCGTCCTGACATTTATCAAGCATTGTTCCTGGAGAGAAAGTGGTGTCCGTTTAGTATCTAGGAATGTCTAGAACTCTGAGCCGCAAAGAGACGGTAATGAATTATTTATTAGATATTTTTTTAATGTTTTTCATTTGAAAATCCTCACAAATTTAGTTGTTCGGGTTTGTCAAAGAGAGGCCATTTTAAAATTCGCCATATATATTTAAATATAAGGTAGAAATAATATATGAAATATTGGACTAATTTTTCGTATTTATTCCCGTGTTTTAGTAGCAAGTACTTGAAGTACAAGGTATGAAAGAGATAATTTAATGTTGTATTTTGAGTTAAGCTATTTTTTATCATTTACGCGGGCAGCTATCTGTAACACTATGAGAAAGAGTTGGTACATTTTATCTCATTGGATATGGGTAGCTAACAGTTCAAACCTCGGCATCGAACTCATGGTTTTAAAACAACATCTCACAGGTTCAAAATCAATTGTGTAACATGTTTTTGATTAATAATTAAAGTAATATTAGGAGGTATTAGCCTGTAAAATGTTTTATGCTTCGCATATGCTCTACAACGGCGGAATCTCAACATATATCCACACAGCACACTGAGACATTTCGGCAGATTTATCAGGCTTAATGTGTTTCGGCCGAATCAAAGAAAATAGTATTTTTCTTCGAGGGAAATTCATTTCCCGCAAATGTAACTATTGGTGTTCCTTTTTACCCACAGCGTAAGAATCAATTAGCTGATATAAATGTTTAGGTTCTTCTTGTTCTTAGATAATTGGGTCAGAGGAAAAGTTTAACTACTTTTTTAAATAATTTAATTGATATGTCATGATTAATCAATGGTTACATCATTTGAGATGCAGAGAATATTTTTGTTAATAATTGTTGTTAATGTAGCAAACGATTAATTGAATAAATTAATTAATGAACGTTGACAATTACAAAACAAAAATTACATTAAAAAGTGCTTAAAAATCTTTAACATCGCAAAGAAATGCTCTACAGTTTTTCAAAATGCAATAGGTAAATAAAACCAATATATGATTTGAACACGTTGGTGTTAAGAAATGCATCTGCAGTCTGGACCGATTCAGCTTGGGCAAAAATTATTATTAGTTGCATTTCTCAAACGATTCTCGTGAACTTATTATGAGCGGAGCGGATTATATAATTATTTAGATCGTTTTGTCGAACTAGTTCTTTAAAACGTCAAAATAAAAAAATAAGTTTTGTGATAAGACCTAAAGCGTACCAATTGAGAAAAGTAATGGGATTTTTTTAAGAGTATAATAAGGTGATCAAGTTTTCAAGTCATCAAGGTGAGCCTGTTTCCACAGTCAAACTAAGAAATATTTTTCTGATACATTAAACAAATCAAAGCCTGTACGCTCTTGTTTTTTTTTATATATTAACTTATATCCGTAATATACGCCTCTAAATTTAGGTGTTCAAATACAACAAGGCGTGTATCAGGATATAAGTTATCAACGAAATAAAAATGTAAGAACATAGCGCATGGTTTGCAAAATTTAAAAAAAATATTTTTTCATTTGACTGAGAAATCCTAATCCTCTTGTTTAGTCTTAGCATGTTAGTTTAGTAAGTCTATTTTTTGTTGAAATATTTAGTACAAGCCCCAATCAATTGTAGTCTTATAAACTCGTTTTCATTCATCGACAAGGAAATCTCAGGTCTCAAGGGTGGACGAATTCTTGATGCATTGTCTCGCAGCATGAGTATCCATGGCACCCCGGTAGTGAACGGCTACCGCCTGCTTGGTGCCCCCTCCTCGCGACGGACACGCCCGCCTCGCCTCGCCGCTACGGGACTCGACCAGAGATTTCAGTCAGCATCAGCTATCGCTCGCCGCTCGTCGAAATCAATCTCGCATGTACCTACTAATTATATTGAGCATTTTCGATCGAATCAGACTGTCTAGTGTTTAAGGTTTGTGAACTATCATTGCTCGCATGTGCATGAACCTTTGTTCTGTGGAAGTGAAGTGCTACGCCAGAGAGGAGGTCGGCGACTTGCTAGCCGCCGGCAATCCAAGGGCACCGCTGCTGGTGAGTAACGCTCAAGACCTAGAAAGCCTATTGTTTCCTGAGATTCCAAACACCTCTTGAGAGCCATTCTATTGCTATATAAAAAAAAATAACCGTAAATAATATATAATAATGCAGCCATTGTTAAATTAGAGTGGTAGGCAATAAGACCTCATTTTAAAATCTATCATAAAAGTTACAACATTACAACATTTTCTTAAAATTGTAATTGTTTTACCATATCACGCTAAGGCTTTGAAATATTAGGCGCATACATTATTGGCTTGAAGTATGAGTACTTGTGTCACCACTTTCGCATCTTATGAGATGGTTTTATCGTTACATAGCAGCAGGCAATATACGTGATCTAATATTCTGCAAAGTGTTTCTCGGTTCTGCAAATTTCGTCCTGACGTAAAACAGTGTATACATTATTTTACGTAACCGCAAGTGTGTTACTGTGTTCAAACCATAGGCTTCGATATGCTAGGTCTATGGTGCAAATACAATTAACACTCACATCAATCCGAGACACCCAATGTATTTGTATGAACTGTACTGAAATCTACTACATACCTATTTCATAATGTTTACCTTTCAATTTCAAAATTCAGCGATTATAATAGTAATTACTTTTATAATAGTGTTGAATAAATAAAATGTTTAAAACAAATTTGGACAAGGGTTCCTCGAGTTTAACGCGAGCAAGACACAGGCATTCGGTGCGAAAAAGGGGCTTTCTCGTTCGAATAGCTTGTAAACCCAAAATTTTTACTCTAACAACAAATCCTACAATAGATTTAAGGCTCCATAATAATTTACTCCAACATTTTGGGTTTATTTTAATTTTATTTCAGCGTCGGTTAATCATAAACACCGGTAAAAAAATCGGAAAAATATCTAAGTTAAGACTATTTTCTAGTATGACCGTAAAATGGTTTAAATAAGTTGTTTACATTCTTTGAAAATTATATGTTTGTAAATACCTCTTTACAAGTTTTACTAGGTTTCTTTTTTACGGCGCTTGGAAACTATAAATGATTTAGAATCAGTTGGAGCCTTAAGCAAGCTTTACATTGTTATTTTAAGTAAACTTTTCATATGAATTCACATGGTATAGCAACACCACCATTGTTCTGAATAATCTCCAAGGAACGCCTTCCAACATTTTAATTGGCCTTTAATTACATTTGAGCGCATAAGACGAAGTTTCATCCCGCTTTCATGAAGAAAATAATTTTCATCATGAAAACCATTACCTAGCTCTAAAATTGCTTGCTTACCTCGCAAACTAATAAAATAACTACCTCATTATTAATTCATTTAAGTAAACGAGTGCATTATTTCTACAAATAAATATTTAAGCCTTCGCGATTCGAAATAGTTTATCTTAGCTTATCAGGTACCTTTAGTATGAAAACTTACAAACTATAATATTCAAAATATGCAAAACCTCATAAAATACCTTAAAGAGCTTTTTATTACACTTAGCTTATTGGTTTATTAAAACAAGAAGCATCACGGGCACCAGCTACCGAGCCAGCCGCCGCAGACTTTCATTTGCTTAAGAGCTGCATTTGGATCCACAACAAGCCAATCGTATTGAAACTGGTGGATATGCTTTCTTAAAAGTTCGTAAAATGTAAACAAAACGTATTGTTAATATTAATTGGATCTTGAGGCCACTGTAATGAACTTTGGAAAAAACTTTAATTAATAGGTTTTTTTACTCAATTAAGAAATATTTGCATCTATATTGCACCTAATTTCTGGTATTGCATCGTTTATTTCTCTCTGGATTGCATAAGTACTATAAACATTTACTTTTTCTTTTTTAAACGGTTTTTCTTTAGTAAACCATTGTGGTGTGCCAAAATGTGCTCGGAGACCATAATAAACCTCACTTTGCGAAACGGTTACTTCCGATAAAATAATACATCTTAAGAGGATAATGAGGTGATCGATTTCCATACAATGGCTCGTGCCTGTTTCCTCAGTCAAATTAAGAAATATGTTTCTGAAATGTCACACATTGAGAGCCACTAGGAGCTACGTCTGTACGTTTTGCTTTTTACCGGCGCGTCGATAATAATTGTAATAATTATTATTATTATTCCTCTAGGAATCCTGACAGCGACTTTTCGATGCTCGGGAGGATTATATATACTTTTTTCAGTACATTAATGTTACGAATGTGTTACTAATCATCGATATTATTTCTCCACTCATACTGATCGCCTGTTTGTCGACTAGTTCATATCTTTCTTTCGGAGTTACAATCTTAATTCGGACACGCCGCCAATAAAGTCCTTCCGAATTGTTTTCCTCTCGTTGCACATTTCTAACTTGCTCAGTCCTTTATTCAAATAAAATTAGTCTCATACACGCATCCTATATGCCAGCCAGACTTCATCATTTTGAATTGGCAACGCCATTTGAGGGTGTTTTGCCTGAGTTAAAACATTTATTTTAAAATTCTACACATGTATTGTATGAATATGTTTCATATATTTTCTAACTGCCAGTTTAGAAGCCGGCTTGTCATCTCGCTCTCAAGATCGATACCATCAATGCAGTTACACATCAAAATATAAACATGGTGACCCTAGAAATACCGGCATCGCTTGGTTTTATATTTATAAAAAACAAAGGTTGATTAAGAATATTGAATTAAAATAAATCAGACAAAACGAATTCATCATCATATGTAAAACTGACAAAACAGTCACATGATACCTAAACCGATGTGCGCGCGCATTCAAGCGGTAAGTCAAAACGTTTCTTAAACTGTTTTGTGAAATCTCACTTTTTCTCTGAAACCGGAAAGATTTGATAATACTTTTTTATTATTTTTTTATTTGGCGTTGCACGCTGCAGGCATATAATTTATAGAATGTGACTTTCTCTTTTTAATATCGGTTTATTTTGGAAGTAAATCTTCCAACCTAAACCGATATGAAAAAGATAAAAAGTGATTGGTAATTAAATAAAGTAAAATAAATCAATTATCAATATTAAGTACTTCTGTGTTCTTCTTATATTAAATAGCGATAAGTAATTTTAACTTCCGCCATAAACTATTTTAAAAATTTAAATCCTGTGCGAGCGTAATTAAAAGAAACATTCAATATTTAGTTACAGTACAAGCCGATTAACTTAATAACAAGCGCGAGATGGTATACGATAAAACTTCAAGGATGTTTTTTCGTTTTATTGCAAAAGTTGGGCCTTATGTCTGTTTATAAAAACAAATACATAAAGTACTGTATCCCGATTCATATTTAATGTTGCAATTCCTTTATCAAGTTTTGAAACAAAATATAATAGAATAGCATTTATTGTTTAAAAACATAAAAATATTTTTTAAAAGTGTTTTTTAAACGAAATTAAGTACTGTGCTTGTTTCCAGATGCTGAACTGATAAGATATGAAATAACTAGGTATAAACTATTTTATAACTTCTAGGATTGAATTTGCAAATAACTCTATATCCATATAAATCTCTAAGTAGCCATCTTAGTTCCTGGATCTTTTATCATCCATAAACTAGAGATGTAATCTTTATATACGCCGCATTTCATGTCAGACCTTTTATTATAGTATTTTAAGTATTCAAGCTGCGTTGTGGATAGTAAACGGAAGCATAAATCGAAATTTTGCAGACATTTATTTGGTCACTTGGGATAAAATAAATACTCATTCAAATATTCATTTATATTTGATTTCTTGCTAAACCAAGCTGCGTTGTGGATAGTAAACGGAAGCATAAATCGAAATTTTGCAGACATTTATTTGGTCACTTGGGATAAAATAAATACTCATTCAAATATTCATTTATATTTGATTTCTTGCTAAACCAAAGCTTGTGAAACCGATTAATCACTTGTTTCAATAATCGTGATTTGAGATGGCATAATATACTGCAAGGCTGGACCCGAACCAGCACAGCATACCATTCGCGGACTGTAGGAGAATTCCAAATTATGGGTATACAGCCGGTGGCGAAATTGGTAGACGCAATACCCGTGAATGGTATGTTTTGCTGGTTCAGGTCCAGCCTTGCAGTATATTCGTAAAGTAGTTCTTTTTACTGTGCTCTTTCTTCAGTTAATGTGTCCTTGCTTCACGGTCGATTATACATACATACATGTCACATTCCTTGGAATAAGCGACGTACCTGCTTAGTACGAAAAAGTATATTTACTTAAGTCAACCTAGGACTGGCTCTAGCGTCTGATGCCAAACACGATTTTGGTGATGACGGCAATATGTTTGATTGTTCAATCTTTGCAGTCAATGTCCGCAACGCAGATGAAGCGTTAAATAAATGTATGTAGGTATAATCTTAAACACTGTGTTAGTAGGGGGCATTCATTACGGGAGGAGGGACTGCAGGAGAATTCCAAATTATGGGTGTACAGCCGGTGGCGAAATTGGTAGACGCAATACCCGCGAATGGTATGTTTTGCTGGTTCGGGTCCAGCCTTGCAGTATATTCGTAAAGTAGTTCTTTTTACTGGGCTCTTTCTTCAGTTAATGTTTCCTTGCTTCACGGTCGATTATACATACATACATGTCACATTTCTTGGAATAAGCGACGTATCTGCTTATTACGAAAAAGTATATTTACTTAAGTCAACCTAGGACTGGCTCTAGCGTCTGATGCCAAATACGATTTTGGTGATGACGGCAATACGTTTGATTGTTCAATCTTTGCAGTAAATGTCCGCAACGCAGATGAAGCGTTAAATAAATGTATGTAGGTATAATCTTAAACACTGTGTTAGTAGGAGGCATTCATTACGGGAGGAGGGACTGTAGGAGAATTCCAAATTATGGGTAAATTATGAGTAAAATATTTCTTAAATTGACCGAGGAATCAGGCACGAGCCATTGTATTGAACTCGATCACCTCGTTATCCTCTTAAAATGTGCTCACCATAAATTTACTTCAGATTATGTTATCTGCACTCGTATAGAAAGCGATTCATTTATTAGCACGTGTAAGTAAGCAAACGTGTACAGGGACGGTAGTCGGAGCAGGACGCATCAATCTTTGTCGCCGTCTCGTCTGGGGACGAACCTTCCTGCCTGCTCACCACAGGGGGGGACACAATTGGAGAAATCGATATTTTACTTACGTGTTTAATACGTATTTTACATTTCATTATGTCATTATTATCACTTATGAAATAAATTATTGCTCTAAAAGTGTTTCTCCGGGGGCAGTCGTAGGTATTTAAATAAAAAAAGGATTAAAGGAAAAATGCCGATTATTAATGAGAACCCGGCAGTCTTAATGATGTTGACCCCTTATTCATTAAAATAAGATGGAAATTTTGAGAAAATTCGTGGGAAAGAAAATCACAAAGGAGGTGAAAAATAATTTTAATTAATTTTATAATATTGTCGCCAGATATTCCTGGCGATTCATAATTATTGTTAAAAAGTTCTTTTTCATATAAAGAGCTTATTTTAGTCTGTCACTCGCGACACCTCAAAAAGAAAAGGTTTTTTTTTCTTCACGAGTACATTTTATTAATTCCTTATTATTATTAGCTTCTTTATTAATTATTAATTGAATATAAATTAAGTCAAGAGATCCAGGTGTTTCATTCCGATTACCAGAGCTCCGCCCCCAAGTTTAAAGGTAATTACACCACAATATTTTCTGAGACATTAATTCTTTTCAAATTCATATTTTATAATTTGCCAAAGCCGTTTCAATAATTTCTTTGAGGTGTTTAAAAATACTAACTATTATGGTCCTGTCCATCCTTTTTGAATTAATGGTTTATTCCAAAATTTGGACACGATCTCTTAATTTTTGCTTGATATTTGTTTCAATTTAAAGTAAATTAACAAACTGGACGGCTCCTTGAAACACAATCTTTCTGCCCAGCAATTATATTGTACCTCGAATGCAAATCCTATACACGTATTTATGGAAAACAGTTGATCAATTTGGTCATTTCCATATCTATTTCATTTATTAAAGCTTCTGATAGGTAAACTAAAGTCATGTTACAATCGGATTGATCCCGCACATTCGAAAAATACGTCGAAGAAGAATTCGCAAAGAAGCGTCACTGGTTTAGGTTATATTTATTAACGTGAATAAATATATACTAGAGATTGAGACTAACGTACATATATGAAAACATACACTTATGAATTTAATGAAAACTTACATTTTTGGTAGAACAGTCTGCGGCATTAGTTATGACTACAAAGAAACAACAACCCACAATGTCATTAGTCTAGTAATATAAATAACTTAACCTAATAAGTTTAAAGTATAATAAATGTACATATTAAAAGAGTCCTTACTCTATGAATTCCCCATACTACGGTCCATAACTGTTTCCATGCTCTCAATGTTACGAGGTTTTTCAAATTGTTGATTCTGAAATATATTGTAGAAATCTAGGTCTATATGTTTTAATTTTTTAAATATACCTTTTAAAATGGAAAATATTGGCTCATAAACATTCGAAAAAAGTTGTCTTTTTTACGTTCATTTTCGTTTTTTTTTACTAAAAATACACATAAAAAAAATCAACAAACATATGAAGCTTTTGGAAGTGAAAAAAATATTCAAATTTGACAACGTTTAGGAGTGGGGAAACGTAAGGGCCTGGAAGACGATATCGCTATTTTAATGGCAGTCGCGGTGCAAAATTGTGCCTTGCCGTCAAATGGACAAAGACTGCATTTCTTAAATTTTTCAAATCTTAGATTTCCTGTGACTTCACGATAGCCTTAGTTCTTAAAAATGTTTTCTTGTATACATGCCTTCGTAAACTTAACAACTATATAAGTCGTGTAGAGCCCTCGTCAAGTTTTGTTCAGTCAGCCTTAACTATATAAAAGGGGGAAATCTAACATTATCAACGCCACAATTAAAGAATTTATTTCATAATTAGAACTTTAGCGAAGAAGAAATTGGCTCGCTAGACCAGATAGAAATGCGTGTGCTACGTTTGAAGAACGCCGCGCGCGCACGTAACGATAGCTGATGACGTAGCAGCACATTATGTGCGAGTAATTTTCAAAAAAAAAACATGGTATATTACCATACGCATTTACTAGATACATATATTGCGATGGAAATATATTTTGTGTAGTAGATAAGTCATCGCGGATTCATAGCGCGTAAGTAAGGAATACGCGCTATGAATCCGCGATGGCTAGCCGTCGGAAACGGTCACCCATCCAGAATCCAATTGCCTCCAGCATTGTTCAACCTCTGTTATAAAACGCTAATGCTTCACACTGCTTTGGAGTATAATTACAGGCACAGAAATATTAAAATAGAATTATGGTAAATCGCTCTATTTATTAACCAATTTTTTCGGAAGCTTCTTTGCGCAAGTCGAAATTGTAAAATATCTTGTTACCTGAATCCTTAAAACGAATTCCCATGATATTCACTAGCGGACTTAACGCAAAATCGCCAGATCGTAAAGTTTAACCCGAATTTTCTTTTCGCCGACCTCCTATCGTGTTCAAACTTCGATGGTCACTAAGAGATACCGCATCGGAAACTCATTCACCTGGATATCTTTACGCGTGAACACAATTCGGTTCGCTCTAATTACTTTTATCTGAGCTTTCCTTAATGTGCTGAGGTTGAAAGTAAACGGGTTTTATTTACAATAAACAAAAAAATACGCCTGTTAAAATCAGAAAATTAAGTAAATGTACTTTGTTTTACAGTGATTTTAAATCTTTCTTTACAGTTTCCTTGCGCCAAAATGTTCATGTAAGATAGTATGTAAATGGTGCGTACTTTTGCTCAGATTCAATCTATATTTTTGCATGTATGTGATTCGGGGTTTTTTGCACCAGAATTTTAGTAGTCCACACATTTTTTGCACTAACTGTCTGCCCGACGTCCGGGCATTCGTTTTACTATAAAAATGTATAAGGAGTAGATTCGCTTAGTCATAAATTTTCAAAGCTTATCACTTCAGATAAACCAAATTTAAAGCCATAAGCTTCTTGAAAAGTCTTCCGCCTTCTTTTGGTCTTTTATTTTGAGGTAAAATGAATAAAAATAATGTCACATTTGGCAGTCGGAAGACTTCAGAATCGACTCAAGACCCAAGAAAGAAACTGTCTTTGAATCTCGGTACGAAAAAGTTATGACATAATAGCATAAACAATGTTTACTTTTTTGCTGTGAATGTCGTTATAGTTTTAATAATAAAAACACTGCTACTTGAAAACATACTATAAAACTGCATTAAATTTTTAAGGTACGAGCATCTCAAAATTTTAAAAGTGACCTACCTTAATTTAATTAGATTGAATTAGAATGTAAGTCATATCTTTGCTATATTGCACTAATATGTAATATTACTTATGAAATCCACTATAAATAAAATAATAACGCTGCTAATCCTGAGATAGTTTCAGATGCGCTGATGATCAGAAAATTCATTTACGAATTTTATTTTGTAAATTTTACTGAGCTTATGTGTATATTAAATGTCCAGGTCCTGAAATCTGTAATCAAACATAAATTTTAAAAATAATATAAATAATAAAAAGTTTTAAATATTTGAGGATTCGAATTAACATGATAAACTTAAGATTACACATCACACATACAATCTGAAGACAAACACTTTTTTCACCTATTATGTAACTGGACATCGATGGCTAATACCACACTGTCGTGATATCAGCCCATCAAACCACTAGGAAACCAGGTGCCTTAACAAAGGCCTTAAAGACAATGCAGCGATGGTCTCAAAAATAATCGAAAAAATCCTTATTAACTCGTCTGCGAACAGCGCACAAAGTGGACGCTACGATAATTATTTTGTTCAAATATTTGCCCATTATTTAGTTGAAATTTGCACAGACTCCGCCGGGTCGCCAGTGCAAATAGCACTCGCTCTATGTACTTACCTTCGTAGAATCACGTTCAATAAGAGCAACTTCAATACAGGAATCAGACTGTACAACATATTCACGGTATTCACGCCTTCTTTCTTGCCTTTCATTGCATTTGCAAAGTTGAGACAAATAGGCGTGTATTTTTTTATATGATCTGGACATATATGCTTAGAATTACACCGTTTCCGCTTATAATATATGTCGAACTTATGGTTTCCCAGGGCGCGATGCTGTATTGGGCCGACATATTTCTCCTACAATGGACTGTTAGACGTAACTCCAGAGCACTTAGTGGTCCTTCTGATTTCTCCGACAGGCAAAACATCGGCCAACTACGGAATCATGCACTGGGAAACCGTTAGAAAAATATTATAGTATAGCCATTAGTGTGAAGCAGAAAGCACGAATGTCCAGACTGAAAATGATTTAGATAATAATAAAAAAATATGATTACCATGTTTCAATGTAGAATTCGTTTACACAATTTTAAATTATGAACCGGTAATTTTGCATCCAATTAAATAAAATAAACTTAAACTAAGTGTTTATTTTTACCTAGAGTTACGGGAGTCACGGCAAACGAAACGGCTCTTCATAGTTCCAACTTATTTACCTAATTAGGATTCAGTCATGTATAAATCAATCGTTATTAGTAATGACTTCCTTTAAGCCATTCGTGAACCTCGCAAATCTTAGTTAACAAGAAAAACGTAAAAGAAAAACTTGTAAGTATATAGTTGTGTGCATTATAGGGCTGAGCATCTCTCAACCCTATTATGCACACAACTATATACTGGTTGGGTGGTTCTTTGTAGAGACCGACGTAGAAGAACACCGAAGACCAAAGTATAATTCTCGTGGTGGCATAACCTGTCACATGCATTATTCGAGTCCGTGACGACTTGTCATTCGCAAAGCTTAATTGGTTGGAGTTCAGAAGAGAGCAAGTCCATGGGAAATTTGCTTTCTGAGTCGATCGCAACTTCATTCTGACGCAGTTTTAATGGCAGAAGCCTTTGTCATGAGCAAGTCTTGGCAACTAAGGAGCACCCCTAAGGTATGGCTGAAGGCAAGCTATAAAGTGAAAGAGGCATTATGTGCATGGATGGGCTCTGCAACGTGACGTCTTTGGTAGTCCACTGAGAGACACTTCCTGCAGACTATGATTGGCCAGTCGGATCATCACGTCGAGGTAGCGTCGACCTAGCACTCACTTGTGTGAGAGACAGTTTACTGTCAAACCTTTGCTACATTGATAGTTTGGATGTCTGTAGTTGCATGTAGCTACACAATGCATCTAAATGCCAAAAAAAAAAAACATACAGACGAATTGATAACCTCCTCCTTTTTTGAAGTCAGTTAAAAACAGATGGTTTCTGAAATAACTGGAGAAATGGCACCAAAAGTAATATGTAAATATTCATGAGGATATTTTTGGTGCATTTGGATATTGATAGATAATACCACACCCAATGTTGACCTAAAACGCGTCATGTAGACCAGATGCCATGCCAGGACCCTCCTTATATCCACGGCTTCATAGAACTTGATGGGCATTCTGCACTGCCGCTTCGTCCGTCGTCCATTCAATACGGTAGTATCAATCCGGATGAGATTAACCCGGCCACTTAATAAGATAGAAATGTTTACATATAATTCGAACCACGAATGCAGCAGAAAACGAAGCCTCGCCTCAACGACATTCACGGGAAAATATTCGGTGGGACTATAAGACATTCGGTGATAATACAAAATAAGGAAGAAAATAAGAAAAACTGATGGCTCATCATAATCGACTTTGCTCAATGCATATCAACCCTCAAGTGAAACTAAATTCCACTCACGCACAGCGCACGCAATTTTCGCGTCATCTGGACAGTGTTCGGAGACAAGATGTTTGCTGTCAAGAGCCCCCAATGTTATCTTAAGAGGGGAACGGTAGGTACCTACTTGTAGCGCCCTCTTCATATCCACCGCATGAACACGTCGGGAGCATGTTGAGGAATATTTTATTAAGTAATGTGTAGTTAGGGAAATGTTATTGCGCATTTCTAGAAATAGAAATCGTTTTCTGCTTACCGTTTGTTTGGATGTACGGTAAGCGTATTATTAATACATGTTATTTTGAATAGCTTTTTCAATACAGATGACAATTTTAATTGTTGCCCTAAAAGTTACTTTCACAGAGTTAGGGCAGCCTTTAGGTCTTAATTTTTTTAAGGCCGAACAACGAGCAAAAGTTTCTTGTTGTTAACAACAGTAGGTTCATTAAAAGGCTACATGATACTTTTTAGGGTTCCGTACGCAAATGGAGCCAACGGAACCCTATTACTAAGCCTCCGCTGTCCGTCCGTGCATCCGTCCGTACGTCCGTCCGTCTGTCACAGGGCTGTATCTCATGAACCGTAATATGTAGGGAGCTGAGATTTTCACAGAATGTATAATGATTTTGCCTCATAACCACTAATAGGTAAATAATAATAATAATAATAATTAAATAAATTCAATAATGTATCAATGTATCAAACAATGTATCAAAAACGTGATTTTTTGTGATATATCTTGTACGATGATACACTTCGTTTGCGAGTCTGTCTCGCACTTGGTCGGTTTTAAAAGATGTTGTACACGTTTGCAATAGCTATACTACAAAAACATATTGCTCATATCATATTCCCCTCTTATCCACTATGGTTCACAGGTTCAAACAAAATTTTCGCTACGATATTTATGAGTTTTATTATGCATTTATCTATTCATCGAAAATCGTGTTTTGTAGCTGGACTATGCTCAGCAGATAGAGTTGGAATATTCTGTATTTCATATTTGATTTAAAGAAAGTAGATGTTATGGAAATGTTGTTATAGTTTGTTTTGTTTTGTGTTGATAGTTTTGATAGTTTTGATAATATAAGACTATTTAAAAAATTCGAATTTGCGATCTCCTTGATATCTATATGAATATAATTGGTCGTAATATTTAATTCTAACATGGAAGATTTGTTTTAAATGTCCAAATTAAAAAAAAAATAATCTTGCTTACACCCTTAATCAACACAAGAATATAGAAATAAAAATACAATGGAAATAATCCAACAAGATGTTCATACATTGGTAAGGAGCAGTTTGCTATTTAAGAGCAGTAGTTGTATATAATCAACCATCGTAAGCTTGATTGTAATTACTAAAAAATCAAAGAAAAAAAGTTTACGGTCGGTTCTCCTGGGAATTTGTAAAAACAAATGTCAAAGCCGAGTGTGTGATATAAAAGAAGGAAATAAAAAAACGGTATTGAATATTCAATAAGTACAAAATGTTAAAAGCTTGTTCACGATATTCTGTATCCAAGCACATTCTCTAATACTGGATTATTCTTATTCAAGTTGAAATATAACGTATGCGGTAATGCCTTCAATTATAAAATGTAATTGCTGAGACAATCTATGTCGAATGCCGCCTACTACTCAGAATTCAGTTCTTTTGTAGGCTGCAGTTATTTTATTAACTTGTTCACCCATCACATCCAATACTTGTTATTGTTAAATGTCTAATCTTAAGTTAATAATGTTTCTAATCATGTAAATGTCTGTTTGTTTGATGAAATAAAAATACTATACTATACTAAAAAAAAAAAAAAAACTATTTTCATTATCATAGTCGTCCATATCATCTCTAACGACTCAAACCTTGTCTCCCTCGGGTCGTACTTTGTTGTAACTTGAAAAGAAAACACAAACATTTCGCCCGAAGTAATCCTTTTAATGTATGGTAAAAGTTGTAAATTTGTTATCGTTTGCCTGGGGGGTATTTGTCAGCGAGAACTGTGTATAGACATAGGTTAATACGTTCTCGAATAAGAGAGTAACCTTGTGGGCAATGAAATAAATAATACGTCGGAGGTTGTTTTTTTTTATTTGCAATTGCAATTAGTTAATACTAATGTTCAAACGGTTGTTTCATTCATGATTTACGTTGTAATGTTCTACCTTTTGGCCTTTTAAAATTAATATTGGGTTAGGTTATATAAGGTAAAATTATCTCTTCTTTTTTTGTCCAACCAATGTCTCTCTACCTAAGTTACGTTGTTCAAAAAACTTTTGACTTCATTTTAAAAAATAAATAGTAGATCGGAAAATTAAATATGGTCTTAGGTTTAAACTATTGCTGTACATAATATTTGTCGAACCTACGGTTTCCCGGTGCGCGATGCTGTTCTAGGCCGACAGTTAGGGCATAGTTAGGACTACTTTGTGCCCCGGAGTAACGTCTGACAGAGTTAGGCTGGAGTTTCATGTTACTGTTAAAATATATATATCCTTAGTTAATGACATGAGAAGAAAGAAAAAAGATATATCTTAACAATAACATAAAGGTTAACTAGAGATGGTGCACTCATCTTGTCAGCCTCGGAAGCCCAGTGGTGCGACGCCTCTGAAGCACCTCTGAGCGTGGTTGGGTTCTGGATGGGTGACCATTTTCAACCGTTGAGGCTGGCCGTCGAATTCCACGTAAAACTGTAGGGGACTTCTAGGTGGTACACACTTACTAGGTGGTAAGGTCAATCCTGGCCGGTTTGGTACCATCGCATTGAATTCACGATGGTCGAAGCGGCAATGAAAATTATCCGTATTCAGTTCAATGTAGCCGAGCAATATAAGGAAGGTCGTAGCATGGCACCTAGTTCCCATGTAGTGAGTTAGGCTAATATCTGACGGCCACTTTTATATCAAGTTACATTTAAAAAAAAATCTTTTTCGCGAGCCGGACTATTTATTTATTTACTATATATTTATTTATTAATATGGCTCACATACAGGATAAATCCGTATTACACAAACCTTTAAAAATATATTACCTTAAAATAAGTTTAAATTAGGTGCAGATATTTTACCGTTTACTGTTTTGGTCGGGGTTTGGTAATTTTGTAGGTTCGACTTCTAATTTGTTTCCAAATAAATGATGATCTTTCTATTTGAGATCTTATTATTTGATGAAATTGGTTGACCAATAAAATTGACATTTACCACTTTTTCCCTCGACAAAAGAATATTACCTTCATGGGATGGCCCCATCTAATTCGCTGTGCAAATTTGGCTTCGTATGGCAGCGGACGCTTATCCCGAGAGGCAGACTTTGTGTTCGGTACGGCGATGACGTCGTCACAACGAATCTTTCGTTTAGACTCGCTATATAGATTTTAATGGAACAACTGTAATGTAAGCAATTAATCAACAAATATTTAAAAAAAATCTTAAAACAAAATGTTATTATCAAAAAAAAACTGGTTTTAAATAAAATAAAGGCCCGTCGTGGGAGGCGAAACATGTCGGCCAAGCATGGCATTGCACACCGGAATACCGTAAGTTTTCAAAATATTACTTTTGTGGGAACTCCAAAACTTACGTAAGAATCCAAATAAAAATTCAAGTGAAATATATCTAATTTCGCTTATTATTGTGTTATATTTATTATGATTAATAGTAACAAAAAATAAACAATTATAATTATGAAAGATGTTATAACTAAAAATATTCTTCCATCGGAGCAATGGCCATTGTCCCTATGATCGACGCAGCGTTCCATCACTGAATGGCCAGGCTTATTATTATATAAAAATTAACAGTTCATTGAATTTTTACTAAAATAGCACGTATTGCACACGTGTGGTTAGCCGTCAAACTTAATACTATTGTGCATGTCCTGCGTACGTTTAGAAATGGTTCAATACATACGTGAGCCCTAGAAAATGTTTCTTAAGGATGTTCCGACCCATACAATGATTGTTTTACACATAACGCAAAAAGCATTGCACTTTAAGGCACAAATTCGTCAAAAATATTAAATATAGCCATAGTAGTTGCAGCGAAAACATATTCACAATTTCAGGTTTAATGGTTTCCCAAATATAAAAATCCCAAACATAAAAAAATAAAACGATACGTGCACAAAAATGATAACCAAAAATTAAAAAGACTCAACATTTAAGAGCGGTACGAAAATATTTTGAATTACAAACAAAACTATTTTCACCCACACATCAATTGCTAATATTTATCCCATGCATAAAAAAATAAAACGCTACATTTTTTTTTAAATCCTAACTTTTTTATCACTATTTAAGCACGCTTATCAGCAGCAAGTGATACCTTGATGCGAGTTATTACTCGTACATGAAAAAGTCGGGAGAAATTCATCATTCAAGTGAGTATGTGAAATTACTCTCCTTGCCAAATCTTTGATGAGAGGTGGGGCTGGCGACGCCGGAGTTGGAGGGCTTCTACTCATCCCGTCGGAACGTATTATATTCGCGAGTTATGCGTGTCAGGAGATTACGGAAGGGAAACGCGATATTCGCAGAGAAAATTATTCATATGGTCCTTGAAAAAGTGATGAGTGATACTCCAAATATCTGTTGATCCGAAGTTAATCCAGACGCATGATACATTTGTTAGCTATAGTCATACCTATGGTCATATAGTGTACTAGCTGCGGTGTTCAGCTCCACTCAGGTCAATGTCATTTTGGACTGAACCTAAATTTCTTGTTATCTGAGTGCCCCATACAAACTGTCATCTCCCTTTTGTTAAATTTTTCGCCACAAAATGGCAGCCAATGTCCTTTCCCAAGGTTCAGACTCTCTTTGCCAAATGTCAACAAAATTTGTTCAGAGGATTAGGCGTGAAAACGTAACAGACAGACAGAGTAATTTCGCATTTATAATATTAGTATAGAGGTGTGTGTTGATTCAAACAATTTTTCTCCAGTATGGTACACGAAGGAAAAAAACTCACCTCTCTATACGTACGGGCTGAACTTAAAATTTTAGCGAACGCAAGGATTTTTTTTTCTGGTCAACCGATTTGTGAAATCTTAGAATCAACTGCCTCAAACAATCATCAGTCGATAAATAAGTCAACAATCTCGATACATAGTTAAATAATAAACAAATACACAAATAAAAAACAGTGCACTCGACAATTGCATTGCAATTGTAATGATTTTATTTTAATGTATTATAACATGTGCACGGCCCGCAAGGGTTATTTATGCTCAATAAATATAAATAAAAATAAATATAAAAAAAATATATAAATTTCCGAATTCAATATTAATAATATGCGCCATATCACCTTAAAGTTGCTGATATTCTTATAATAATAATAATAATAGACGATGGTTCTACTCTCGAACACGAGAATCGTTCGGCGTTTTCTATCTTTGTAGCTCGGAGCCTTATAGGATTTTCCCAGGTGGGACTTCCCTAAGGTTCTGTCCAGTTTTAGGGTAATATTTTTAAGGCTTATTTCTTGAACTTGGTATTAACCAATGTACTGTCAATAATAATAATAGTCGATCAAGACATTGGCTCTTTGAGACCCAACCACCGATAGCTTGGTTGCCCGCTGCTGTCATGACTGTGGGTCTATCCATGTCCAGTTACACAAAAAACCAAAGTGAAATAATTATTGTAAGTTCTACATTCGCGGAAATATTTCAATTGGGTTTCACTTTAAAAGCTCTCAAGCTATTCAGGCTTGATTACTCAAACTTAAAGCTACCTGAACAAAACTTAAATAATTATAGTACCAGCATGCATTAATTTATCAACAACACAACCTTGTTTTATCACGTGCGTAGGATGTTCTGTTAAGTAATTCACGTACCAAATAACTCATGAAACGATCTCAAATTTATCTTTTTCGTCTCATTCCCTCCGACGGGGCCGCGGCGTGGGGGTGGGAGGGCGGTGGTGTGTAGAGGGGAGGGGACAGCGCTCGGCAATTTTTATAATAACGCACCCGAGCACGTAGCATCTGTATCGTGCGCATTCAATAATGTATGCCGCGGGCATGTGGGGCAGCGAAAGTATGCGTTTATCCTACATTACCAGGTGTACCTGCAGATGTTAAAGAAAAAGAAGATCAGAAATGGCCCGTCGCTGAGAGCTTAAGAACGGCCCGTAAGCTATGCTCCCCATACAAACGTAGTTTACTTATCATTTAAAAACCGCTGTTCCAATTAAATTGATATTTAATATGTAAAATCAGGGAACCAATATCTGTGTTTGCATGCTTTTATTTTTTTGAAAAATCCAAACCGAATCAGATGAAAGCAAAAACAAAATCTTAATACTAATTTTGTTTTCTCTGTGGTTTGACTCAGTATACATTTATCGAAAAAGCAAAGGCATGCAGACACAGATATTTGTTGCCAGATTTGTGATACCAAATATCAAGCAAATTGCTACGGTGGTTATCAAATGATTAGTAAACTACGTTTGTATGGTAGGCGAAATTTTCTGATGCTTACGGGGGCACCTTAAGAGGGAACACTTCTCGCGTCGGCCCATACAAAAAGGGGAAAGTTTTTTTCTACTATATTTGTAAAGATATTTGTTTAAATTAGGACAAAAACTTCATCTTATAGTACGTAGTCGTGTATGTTTTTAAATTATGTCATTTTTAGGGTTCCGTACCCAAAGGGTGCCAACGGAAGTCCATTACTAATTCTCCGCTGTCCGTCCGTCCATCCGTCCGTCCGTCTGTAGTGCTGTATCTCGTGAACCGTAATAGGCAGACAGCTGAAATTGTCACAGAGTGTGTATTTATTTTGACAGAATTTTCCACCGCTCAGTTGAAAAGTTAGAGGAGAAGGAAAGTACGTATTTGCGACTTCAGAAGCTCACATCTCACCAACTTTAAGAACTTTAACAAGATTAAGAAATTCTTCACACAAAAGGCTTATTATAGTGTTAAAGAGGCCCTAGTTGATAAATTTGAATTTACTGAGATTTTGACCGCATGCTGACTGGGTACCAAACGTATCCTACTATAACTTTTACTAACTATTACTTTTTTTTTAAATAATTTTGACGTATCTGTATTTTTTTTATCTGTATATTTGATGTATCCATATTATTTTTATTATTATTTATTATATATATTATATCTTGAGTTGATACAATTTCGTATCAATAATGACGAGTGCTCTGTTCACCCGAACTGTAGCAAAGCATTTTTTAACTGTAGGTGTTGGTCAGAATCTCTTACAGGAATCTTATTCGTATATTATTGCACAGGTTGCTCTCAAACCATTGTAATCTTAATTTTCTGTAGGTATTAGCATTTAAACGGTTAATATTATGTAGTTTTTTTAGCTGTAAGAATAATAGGGTATTTTTTATTTTGACTCTTTGTTTAGAGGTCACTGTAGTAGTCCATGACAGAAATAATAGTATTAAAACTAAATCGTACAAAGCTTTCACAACTTTTTTATGCTGCCACTGGAGTAGTGCATCACTTTAAGGTCCTTGCTTGCGACGACACTAGGTTCGGGTCTCCTTTTCCCTAAAATATGGTTGATAGAGGCGATGGCTGTGTCCAACGTGATGCTTGTGAACGGGTGCTGTTTGTGGGGACTGGCGGGCATGGTTTTTACAAACAAACTGATATTTCTCATGAACTTTTGCATATGACATGAATTGTTGATTCTCGTCAATTAATATTAATTTAGCGTTTTTATCTGTGATTCTGAATACTTTTTTAAACTTAGACTAAGTGGACGTTGAAAAAAAAACCAGCGGAGTTTCTTGTCAGTTCTTCTTCACTGGGATTGCCGCACTGGCTAATAATAAAATATGACAAAAACCAAGTGCAGTGTACTGTCTATGGATGATAAATAAACAATATTAACAGAAAAAAAAATCATATTATCTAATAACACTAATATGCACAGCACTGGATATTTGTTTTTATCCTTCAGTAAAATGTACATCAAACCACCAATAATTTTAATATTTAATTTCTTATCTATTTAATATCTTAACTTCAAATGCATAATGCCATAGATCAATAGTCTCCGAGTAAAATGGTTGTGACATACAGACTGACGAAGATTACGTTGATTCCGTTTTTTCCTTTAGTTACGGAACCCTAAAAAGATAGTTCACAATATGCTTATTTTACCCGTTACAAAATGTTTGCTCCACATCCGAACCAAACCGACAGTCTAATCAACCAAGCTTCGACAGGCTGGCCTCACGTCCACACAAGTTTACAAGCGCGTCGAGAGAACAACGCGCTGCAGCGGCTGCATGGTCTATTGTATCGCGGTAATTGGTGCAGTTCATTTAACGCTTTATAACAAGCCAAGATGTTATCTGGACGGGCTCTGCGGTCGCAGCGGTGATTGCCGCTGGATTGAACAAATACCGGCCGCTGCTGGCGCTGCGGGCTGAGGGGATCCGCACGCAATACCGACGCCGAAGTACAGCGCCGCAAGATTCAATTAGAAACTTTGATGTAATCTCCGTAATCCTAATATCTATTTCGATATTTTTTTAATGGCAATGCAATGCATAAATATTCAAAAGTATTTAACATGCGTAAAACAAATAGCCAGGATTATAAATCCTGAAAATATTCAATAACGAATTTCAAGGTTGAATGAGTTTTGAAGGAATAATAAGCAGGTATGGTCGAACTGTCTGGTTTTAAAATGCCTAGCATTTCCGACATTCGAATCCCTACGGATATATTTTAATTAAGAACGTGAAAAATTTATGGCCGCAAGACTTTTATAGTTCACTATCAGCAGCAGCTTTTTCATAATCGTTTTACAAATAATACTGAAGATACTCGAAACATTTACAGATCATAAGATATTTTTAAAAGTTAGCAATACCTTATTCTTTATAAAATTAAACATAAATCTCTTATTTTACTATGAAAACCTTGAAAAAAAAGGGTAATCATTATAAAGAATAATAGACGAAATCAAAGAAAACCAATGGACAAACATATATAGTGAGTTACGTGGTTAGAATCCCTAAAAAGAGATTGAAAATTTACTAGTAGCCATTAACCTGGAGCCAGAACTGTAGATTCTATGAATTTTCTAGTCAGTATATTTCAGTAACATATATTTTTGTGGTTATTCAAAGAAATGTTGTGTGTTTAAACAAAATGTGCAAATGTACTATACCTCCCTAAACCCCACTAAACCTCTGTACTCCGTGTTGTCAACCGCAGCCTCTCCTCCCGATCTCCTGAGAAAACAAGTGCATTTTTCAAGCTGCCTGTGCACTTTCCGCTCGCACGAACTCTTCATTGCAAAAACGTCCCAGGAGCCTTGCTCGTTTATGGGATACCCGATCATATTTGTTCTGGACAAAGTAAGACTTCAAAATTCTATTCATAAGCTTTGAATACGTTTAACCTTTGAAAGTACAATGACCATTATTCTATGGGCAAGAAAATGACGAACCGAACAACTTTAATGCAACACCTGGTAATACAATTTTGACGGTTAAGGGCCTGGTACTAGCCAAATCGCAAAGTTAGACGAGGCACCCCAAGTAAACTAACTAAGTCTGACGATTATAAGTGTCATTCTTACAATATATGATTCCTTGTCTAGGAATCGAATGATTTTCGTTAATGTATGTTTCCTTTTTCTATACAAAATACATTGCGGAAACGGTGTCCATTTCCGAACTTTTTTGACTAAATGTAGAAATCTAAAAGCAAATGGAATTTTTTGTTTATGCATATATGCTGTTTTTGCTTATATCTAGAAATCGAATGACTTTCAGATTTCTAATGAGAAAAATCAACTTTTTTATTTTTATTATTATTTAAATAAATGATGGAATAAAAAAATATTAACAATCCATTATCAGTCTGGAGTTCTATTTGGATTTGCTGAAGCGTTTCACTACATATTATTACATTTGTTAAAAAGTGCATTTGTATGGCGCGAGTAGTTGGCTAGTCCTAGCGCCTTAACATATTTTGACGAAACATTATCCATAATGTCTAATAAAGTATTTTTTACCGTATAGATTTTTTGTAAATACGTTTTAATAAATGAAACTGGCAGACCGTAATTGCCAAACGAAAACTATAAAAACAAAAATGTTAGTCAATCACAGATGGCACCATCAAGAGAAAACTCGACCTTGATGGTCTACTCTTCTATCTCTATTAAAAAACATGCTACGCAAAAGAGAAGGATTATGCGTAATAATAGCCCATCTGTCGCGTGTTCGCGTGCTTTGATTTGCTGTTGGCAAAATTGGAAGTCAAAATGCAGCCATCTATTTGTTCTTGATGATTCGGCCCTTATAAAACTAGTTGCTAACACGAAAATGTCTTCTATCAATTCAAAATTCAAAGAACGTTCACACATTCTTATCACTGCCAACTCACAACCTCTCCTCCGGTTTTGTTCTGATCATTGTCCAATCGTCAATTTGTTTTGATGTGATACAACTGCAGTAACACCGTCATTCGTGCGTCTGGAGGCAAATTATCAACTGTAACTACCAATAAGGACCAAAATTGCCCCATCTCCTCGCGAGTAAACAGGTGGTGTTTGCTGATCGATGGCTAGTTAAGCCGGAGCGATACGCCTGAACTCAGTAACGACTGTTGGCACAGGGCAAACGTGAGTCGGCAACTCGAGCAGATGGCTCCCGTCAATGCCACCAGAGACGGAGCTACACGATGGCCCTATACTGAAGAATCCTTTAATTTGAATCCACTCGTCGGATATTATCATACAGTTTAAATACTACACACTTTTGGACGAGTATTGCTTACTACATGGCATGCGTAATACGTAACTTGTTTTTCTAATCGTACCAGACCAGCCTGGATGAAGCACCTTCGAGTGTGGTTGGGTTCTGGATGGGTGACCATTTTCAAACTGTTGAGGCTGGACGTGGTTCGGATTCCACATTGTAGGTCGCCTACCTTACTTACTAGGTGATAGGGTTAATCCCGCTCGGGTTGGTACATTCGCATTGAATTAACGATGGTCCAAGCGGCAATGAAAATTGTCCGTGTATTCCATCCAGTTATCTGTAGCCGAGCAATATAAGGAAGTCCTGGCATGGCACCTAGTTCCAATGTGGTGTGTAAGGCTGATATCTGACGGTCAGTTTTATAATTATTATTATTAGGACACCATGTTCAGTTACATAAAAAAAGTGAACTCCGGACAACTTACGTCCAAGGTGACGTTCTTATAAACGGTAAAACGGGCATTATTGTACAGTGGGCAATAGACCAAAGTTAGCGGAAATAGCTGAAGCAAAAGTCGAACAGACAAAATAGGTTGACTTCTAGCAACACTTTTACGGGGAACTATACATGCAATAATTGTTTAAAGCATCTATTCGTTAACTATATATGCAATTCTACGAAATAGCCTAGGTAGATTTAACAAAAAATATTCCATTTTGACTTTAAACAGGAAGTGGTAAGTTTGATCTGTGTTCCACTCACTGTAACTACATCTCCGTGAAGTAATTTTCATTGAGATGAACTCACTCAGTCCTATATTCATACTAAACAAAGCTTATCTTCTCCTTGAATGTTGTGACACGACATCCTTAATCGTTATAATTTTCCATAAATATTAAGTATTATTGCTATTCCCACGAATAGCTTAAAAATAAGACGTACTACGTAGTTTAGACAATTTCTGCTACAGCTTCCCTAAGACTAAGGCCCGGTTGAAGGAATTGACATCGAAGTTAATCAATGTTTAAATGCTCTTATCTACTGCAATCATATTTTGACGCTGATTTAAAGTTGATGTCCTTTTGTGCACTCAGTCTTAAACATCTGGGTGGCATCTCATCAATCCTTAAATGTCAGATTAATACAATTTGCCGTGTCGATGTGACCTTTTTCCGTATTATTTCACAGGAACAGGAGTATACTGTCAACACTTTAGATTTAAATGTACTCGAATTTATCACGCGTTGTCAACTTTTCACCCGAGGAAGCATGAAACAAATGGTGTTAAATTGAGTCGATTCACCGTAAAAGACTGCATGTTTGTCATGTAAATGTTTTATGTTATCTGCGCACATGTTTTTAGGGAGTAAAAAATATTTACGTTCTTATTTTATTTAGAAAATGTATTAAATAAATACGAGTCTTATTTTCTTATATATCTGCTATTATTTAGTTAATTCAAGCATCCTAAATAAAAAATATTGGATCATGTGCTCTGAATTGTTTTATGGTTCAAAACATTTTTTTTTTCAAATTACACAAATTTCAATATACTTTAATTGAAAAACCAATCATGCATTAAGTTATGACGTCTTGTAAATGGGAAATAAAGGAAAAAAAATATTAGAAGAAATAAATTTAACGTCTCAGCGGCGCGAAGCGTTGCTTATCATGCCAGATATTCATGCACCACTTTATTTCTCTTTCTGAGTTGGACATGTGTATTTCGTTATGAATTCCAGATGTCCCATGGTTCGTATCCCTAACCCCTAACCTAACCTAACCTAACCTAAACCACCTGAATTGGTATCATGGCATTTGAAGAATATATGGTCAAAGGGGCAATCCAAAATCATCAATGGGGATGTATCTGTATCGAAATCATTTCAAATTTCTTTATTTAAATCATTGAGCGGCTCCTAGCCTAGTGGCGCGGGGACTGGCCTAGCGTACCAGAGGCCCGGGTTCAATACCAACTTGCACCACTGTCTTTCTCTTTCAGAGTTCGATAAGTGAATTTCGTCACGAATGCGAGCTGCTCCATGGTTCGGAATCCATGTAAAACTGTAGGTCCCCTTCCCCTACTAGGTGGTAGGGTTTAAGCCCGCCCGGGTTGGTACCATCGCATTGGATGAAAAGATGGTCGAAGCGGCAATGAAAAATTGTCCGTGTTTTCCATCCAGTTCAATGTAGCCGTGCTCATAAAGGGAAGGTCCTGGCATGGCACCTAATTCCTTCGGGAATGTGGTGTATTGTGCTAATATCATAACGGTAGTTGTGTGGTATTAGCCATCCATGTCAGGTTGCATAAAAAAAAAATATCAAAATTAATTTCTCAGCCCATAATTTTTGGTGGTATCTTAATTTGTTTCCCTCGAAAAAGGAAATATTTTGACATTCCTCTTTTATTTGACTATACTATGCTATTCACTGCTGAATATATATATCTTGTATATATTGACGGTAAACATTGGTATTATAAGACATCCACGTCCAGATAAAAAACATAAGCCCCCAGATTAAATCTTGAGGAATACTTGAAATTCCGAAAAATTGCACACAATACTAATTATTTCATAACGATTCTGATTTAACAATAAATTATATTATTGGAACGTAATATTATATAGAAACTCCATAAACCTTTGGGCGTAACAATTCCATTATATACTTTTTGATATTCAATTTTTAATTATATTGTGCAGGTTAACTTAAAATTAAAATCAAATAGTTTTTGTTATCATACCTATGTGCTCAGTGGCAAAAGGCATATTAGCTCGGAAATGAAAGAAAACAAAGGAATTAACCTTGGATTAAAAACACATTAACAATTATAATCCGATTGATTTATAATCGAACTACAGAAGCAAATGTTTTGGTATCATCCTAAAAATACGTAATAATAAAATATATAGGTATTTAAGTAAAAACTTCTAACCTGCAATATGCCGGCAATCGTCCACTTCAAATTGACCGTTATGTTTTAGCGATGCTTTATTTCGGGCACAAAAGGAGTTTGTTATTAGTGAAGCTGAATCAAAATTTTGCACGCGTTGAAAACTAATAGCGCTGCCGTTCGACCTGATAAGGTACACTGGAGTAGAATCTATCCACGGTTAGAAGTTAGTGTTAGAAGGTAGTGTACAAAGTGAAAATCACAACATAAATTTTATCAAAGATCATGCATGCTATTAGCAAAATAATACTACGACATAAGAACGTTTTCTTACGTCTTTTTTATCTTCATGTCGACCCCTTTCGAGAAAAGGTGTGATAGTATGGATTTATGTGTCGCGCACTGTAAGTAACTTAAACTGAGGGTTGCTGTTTCTATTGTTCTTTGTTCTTTGCCTTAATCTGTTCTACCAAGGAACTGTTTGGCAGTAGCATTTAGATCTAAGTATGTATTTCATAATTGTGGACGGAAAAATATGTTATGTAAACCAGTGAAGTTTCTTTGCGCGTTCTTCTTTACTGAGTTGATCGAATCCGCGGATCTTTGTGACGTAACTTGGTGTAGATTGACTACCAAAAAGTTTTAATAAATGAAATGAAATGAAATGAAATTTCGATTAAGCCTGGGGGGTATTTGGGGCTCATCGTCTTTCGATTGTGCGTGCAATCTGTTATTAAGTAGCTAACATCAATACAACCACGCTAATGATAAGTTCCAGTGCCATCTGTCAATGAGTAGCTAATATCATTTTAAATAATTGTTTACAACAATTCTAACTCAAAACAAAACTATAGTTGCTACTATTATATAATTGCGCAGTAATATAGGATTTTAAGTGAGCATTTCGATCACTCTAGCTGGGTGCTCGGCACCATAGTAAGAATCTTACTAAGTCGATGTTGTCAAACCATAAAAATATGTTTTTCGTAGAACCCCTATTTCGGGTCGGGTTCTCCTCTATTTGTTATATTAAATTTTACAACATAAGGAATTTACCAATTTTCTGAACTAATTTATTTTACCGGATTTGACTAACCCGAACACATCTTAGTTTTGATAGTTTTTAACTTTTTGTAGATTACATTACTGAGCGGTGGACATGTAACCCGACGGTCATAGATTCGAAACCTGCTTCCGGCAAATGTCCAGACCACGGAGGAGAGAGGTAGAGAGGAGATGGTCTAAGCAAACTGGGTCTGTGTCCACCAAGTGGGTCGCTACGTCACAGCCCACGTGATAAAGAAGGCGTGGCTTAGCGACATTCGCGACATGGCGCTGGCGGTGTTAGGTTGTGCGACAATATTATGATCTGCGGCGCAATTTTCGGCGAACAGTCGATTACACGATGAGATTTTGTGTAAAATGTTGCAAACATTACACAGGACAAAATAATCTTTTGGTTATGGTGCTGTCTCTACAACAAACACAAAAACAACAATCGTTGTTATTAATATTATGTCCGCCTACAGAACCAATACGGTAAAAACAACTAAATAAGTAAATGAATAAATAAATAATAAAATAAATAAGAATAATCTTTTGTAATAAATAATTTTGTAGGTGGAATTACGTTTTATTTGTCAGTAAAACACCTCATATTTTATAATTTGAATCAATATTCGAGCATTGTATCGATGTATCGCTCTTGCTATGTGCCGATAGATGGCGCGCAATAATTTTCGTTTTACGGTAAGAAATGTTGATCTCATGATGCAAATTTTAATGACATTTTTTAAATTCAAATTATTTGAATCAGCGCGAAGGTATAGATTTAAATTTCTAAGGTATTTTTTTTAGAAAAAGCACATAGTATTTAATAAGCGCCACACATATACACATTTAAAAAGCGCCATCTAGTTGTAGTCTTGTAACCACTAAGAATAGCTTTCGGAATAGCTGCTACCAGAATATCGATTCTTCCGATAGAAGGATTTCGCAAAAATGAGCGGTGCATGACCCCACCATGAAGCGATTTTCCCCCCGCTACCCCTCACATTGTCACGCTGCGATCCTTGGTAATATGAGTTAAAAACATCTCCTCTTTCCCTCTATCCTTGGTCCAGACCAAACAATTTTATTTATTTTCAAAATCTGATTACAATGCTTCAATTTAGATGTCGTTAGATAACCTCAAATTAATAAGATAATTGTAATGACGTATCAATTAAATACATATCTTTTTTTTGTAGACAGTTAAGATATTATAATTTCTGTTTTAATTGAAGAAAACTTCGCAAACTTATTCAGATGACCGAACGCTTGACGAATTAGCTAGTCAGTGCTCTTGACCCCGCTGCTCGAGGCGCACCAAATACTCTAAACTACATTTGAACCCTCAAAAGTCCGGAAGTACTGAGTTGGCTGAACGAACTACGAAATAAGACGTTCCAAATGAGCACCAACGCGCGGTTGAAGTAAGAATAAAAAGGCGTATCCCCATCTAAAGCAAATGAGCCCCGAGCAAAGGCGAAACGTCGGCGTCTCCTTTGCTTCTCCCCCTTTCTGCTTCATGGAATTTTACTCTCGAATGCTTCAAATTTTCTATTTTTTACTCAGTTATTGGTTATGCGAACTTAATTTTATCCCTTAGTCTGCGTAGGCTATGTAGGCAATACGAAATGTCCGTCTTGCTGTTGTATTAATGGTGAAACTATAAGGTATTTTGATGTCGTTGTTGGGGCTCAGTACCTTTATTTTAAATAGTTACTTACTAATTATACTTATCTTACATTTTTTTTTTTTAATAATCTGCCAAGCTTACTCCAGAAATATTGAGATGTTTTGATACCGCCAAATACTGTATAAGCCTCTGGTGGCTTACTGATGTCACTAAGGCTGAGATAAATAGTCGTAACTGAAACTAAAACTAACTAGTCAAACAAACTAAGTCAACGAATTTTGAATTGACGAAAAGCCACTAAGTAAGTATTAATTTCGGACAGTGTTTGCTCCAGTTGCAAATATGAAATCAGCCTGAGGTTCAATTATTTCGTAAAATGAAATAAGCTAGAGTGCACTTGAAAATTTTAATACGATGTAAAGCAAGTAATGATAAAATATGGCAAACATGAGTGCAGTGTATGGATGATGAATAAACAGTTAATAACAATTATTGGTTCATATTTTACTTTTGGAGCGATATGTTAATGTTAATGTTACATATTTTGTAGTGCTCGCTCCTTTAAGACGCAACAAGTATACATCAGATACGAAACTAAAGGAAGAAATCATGAGCATATTCGGAACGTTAATGGGAATACAGAACGCAGCCGCAGCCGCAACAAATTTGCGGCCTACCCGCCCGCCACAAATACAATCTTCCCAGCCGCTCGCGTCTGAGAGACAGTGGCCTATCAAACGCACGCTAGTACATATTTATAATCTGTGAGGAGTCCCAGGCACGTGGCCTAGGATTCTGTGGCCTAGCCACACGCACGCATTCGCTCTGAAGATGGGCTGCACGAGCCTGTCCAAAACGTAGGATAATTTTCGCGTTAAAAAACTGCCGTATGGTAAATGTTTTTTTTGTTATTATGGATCATCACATAAAAGTAAGAATTGAAAAGGTTTTTTTAGGATGCATCAGTTTATTATTAATTAACTTTCATTGTGGTTTTCGTTTGTTAAAGGAGGTTAAAAATATAGTGCTCGCATAAGATTGGCTTTTCTTGGTACGGTCGATGCTTTTCTTTTTCAGTAAGTAGAAGGTAAATAATTTAGCTGCGAGTAGTTTGCCCAAGTAAAATTAAATAATTATCAGTTGTGCGGAAATCATGTTAAATAAAGTTTCAGCCACTATCTTTAAAAATAAATACTGTTTATCTTATCAAGCACCAATTATCGATCACCGAATAGATATGGTATGAGTTTCAGATACACGGTTTTTCATTAACCTAATAAAAGAAAATAATGAGGCGATCACGTTCCATACAATGGCTTGCGCCTATTTGCTCAGTCAAATTAGGAAGCATGTTTCTGATATTTTGCAAATAAAAACAATCACATGAGAGTTACGTCTGAACAAAACGTTCAGACGTAACTCTCATGTGATAACTTAACTCGATCCATGTCGCCTTTTTGTATTTGCATTTTTTTAGATTCATACATCACGGACATAAGTCAGTCTACCAAATAAAATATAACGTATAGACGTAGCTCTCAGTTGATTTATTTAGTGTGCAAAATTTTCAGAAATATATTTCTTAATTTTACTAAGGGAACAGGCACAAACCATTGTATGAAACTCGATCACTTATTATCGTCTTAGAATTAAATTATTTGTATGTGTGCATTATTGAATTCGTCGATGACATATAAATAACTTTAGTACTAGACATATATTTGTTTAATATCGATCAGTAATAACTAAATCAATACTTTAACATTCCTCATAGTTTCACAATAAATATTCGTTCCGCTTCGTATCATGATTTTAGCACGACTCATTAATCTAACTGATAGCAGACCACGATTTATGTGATAACGTCGGATTCGCCTGTATCAACGACACATACATCATGATCAATCCAATTATATGATAAATAATCAATTTACCTCAAATGGCCGTGTTTGTTTTAAAGGAGTCATTATATTTTTAAAACTTCGCTGGAATACCATTCAACAATAAAATGTTGTTTAAAAGCCTAATAGTGCTTCTTGCACTATCGGCATTATCAGCGAAGGTAAAGTAACAACTACATAATTTGGCAGTATTAAATAAATCTATGGAATATTTTGCACTCCTGAATCAGGCATTGTTAAGCATTTAAGATTTAAGATGTTGTTAAAATTTAAATAAATACATGTGTTTTAACTCAACAGGGGTACGTTCTGCAACCTGAATTAAATAACTTATTGACAGAATTGATAGAAACTCTCCAAATAGTTTCAAATGCTGGAATATTGGACGCGTCATTACAGGAGTTGACGGGCACTGAAGAACAAGTAAGTAAACATTTCATATATTCCCGTTTCTCTAACCAAAACATTGACTAATACCAGACGTAAACCACGTTTCTGTAGTGATAACATAACGTAAATTAACGCAACCATAACGACAGTTATCTGCTTTTATGGTTGATTTCAATAAATAACTTAGATCGATATCTTTAAAAGTGTAACGTCTTTTTTTCTATTTGATATCTAATTCCTTCAATTTTCATTTCTTCCTAAGGTAAGGATACCGCAGAATATTCTGGTCAGCCGCTCAGATACATTGCCTGCCGAGGCTCTATGCCTGCTGGAAGTAGTTGAAAATAGTGACGCTGAGGTAAGAATATCAACGTGAAAAGATTTTTTAAACTAGTCTATATACACAATAAAACCCAAGAAGGGTAATATCCATCTATCCGAGACTTTTGCTACATTTTGAAAGGGTGCAAGCAAGGATATAAAAACGGTTGATTTTGCTAAATATTAATAATAATAATTATACAATTCTTTATTGTACACCCTTATAAAAAACAGTTTACAAAAGGCGGGCCTAATGCCACAAGTTTGATGTAGCTTGATAAATTAGTCTCTATATGCGATCTGATTTTTTTTTCATGAACGTACCTCTCTGAATAGACTACCTCCTTAATGTCCCACATAATGTACAATACATTTGTATTACCGTATGTACAAATATGACGTCATTTTATACGATTTTTGTAAGTTGTTTTGAGTCACATGAGTAAGATCTTTTATATTAATCTAAAAGTAATAAATATACCAATTTCAGTAAAGAGTGGATGATAGATCCTAAGATTTTCCGCCAGTGATACAATTAATTAAAGGAATCCGTTTTTGTTATTACAAAAAATAAATCCTAACTCAAAAGGTATTTTTCTTAGTTGTATTGTTTCTAATTGCAGACTCAAGCTTTAGCCGAAGAATTTATAAAAGAGTCGATCAACTGGCTAAATCTGCAGCAACAGAGGGACCAAGAGTTGCAAGTGTGCGAAGCGCTGCTAGACGATAACTCTAGCGTGTGGAGCGTGGCGCAGTATCAGTCCTGCAGGCTACAGGTTCAGGCTACGACGGGAGTGGCCGTCACTGTATCGGCTACTAGGGTACGGTATACTCTTCCTTACTATAATTTTATACTCAAGTTTTAGCCGAAGTGCACATAAAAGAGTAGATCAACTGGCTAAATCTGCAGCAACAGAGGGGCCAACCAAAAGTTGCATGTGTGTGAAGCGCTGCTAGACGATAACTCTAGCATGTGGAGCGTGGCGCAGTATCAGTCCTGCAGGCTACAGGTTCAAGCTACGACGGGAGTGGCCGTCACCGTATCGGCTACTAGGGTACGGTATACTCTTCCTTACCATGATTTTATACTCAAGGTTTAGCCGAAGTGCATATAAAAGAGTAGATCAACTGGCTAAATCTGCAGCAACAGAGGGACCAACCAAGAGTTGCAAGTGTACGAAGCGCTGCTAGACGATAACTCTAGCATGTGGAGCGTGGCGCAGTATAAATCCTGCAGGCTACAGGTTAAAGTTACGATGGGAGTTGCCGTCACCGTATCGGCTACTAGGGTACGGTATACTCTTCCTTACTATGATTTTATACTCAAGTTTTAGCCGAAGTGCACATAAAAGAGTAGATTAACTGGCTAAATCTACAGCAACAGAGGGGCCAACCAAGAGTTGCATGTGTGTGAAGCGCTGCTAGACGATAACTCTAGCATGTGGAGCGTGGCGCAGTATCAGTCCTGCAGGCTACAGGTTCAAGCTACGACGGGAGTGGCCGTCACCGTATCGGCTACAGGGTACGGTATACTCTTCCTTACTATGATTTTATACTCAAGGTTTAGCCGAAGTGCATATAAAAGAGTAGATCAACTGGCTAAATCTACAGCAACAGAGGGAGCAACCAAGAGTTGCAAGTGTGCGAAGCGCTGCTAGACGATAACTCTAGCATGTGGAGCGTGGCGCAGTATCAGTCCTGCAGGCTACAGGTTCAGGCTAAGACGGGTGTGGCCGTCACCGTACCGGCTACTAGGGTACGGTACTCTTCCTTACTTGACTAGTAACATGGACTTCAAAGTATTTTAACTTTTAACCGAATGTGTTTTTAAACGATTTCAGAGCATAGATCGCATTTTGGAACATATCATTTAGCTGCAGAACAATTTTCAAGGTTTTATCTGTATCTTCCTGGTACCTTATATTATCGGCGGAAGAATCGTAACGTTCCATACATAAAAACAATGAGTTGTATAGTTGGGCGTTCATAAACACCGAACTAAATAGACAATTTTGTTTTCAAATATTAAAAAGTGAAAATTGGTCTAAGATGGACTTCCAGAATAAAGTTTAAGAATACTTATTAAGCCAAACCCTACTTTCCTGGTCTGTAACGTATTTATTTCAATGAAAGTAACATGTGATTGACATTAGATTTTGAGAACGAACCCTTTCTCAAACTCATTTCTCTGCCCCACCCCCATGATATGGAGCTGTCTGCTGGCTTATTCAAAACAAAACATCGAAAATACTCTATTTATACCTACAAAATGTTTGGAAATTTCATCTGAGAATCTTTCGAATTATTTTTTTATGTTTTTAATGAAACATTTTGTTCGCATATTCAGCTGAAATATTAAAGAGCAATATGCGCATACATTGTTTTTTTTTTTAGATTTATAATGCTTACCACTTGGAAGAAAGTACTCTCTGAGAAATTAACGAATAATTGAGTGTCACCTAGCATACGCAGCGTTAAACAAGCTTGATAGCTCAGCGATAGTTCGCAAATCCGCTCGCATTTTTTTTTTTTTTTATGTGACTGGACATGGATGGCTAATACCACAAGTTCTGTCATGGTATTAGCCCAACACACCACATGGGAACTAGGTGCCATGCCAGGACCTTCCTTATATTGCACGGCTACATTGAACTGGATGGAAAACACGGACAATTTTCATTGCCGCTTCGACCATCGTTCATCCAATGCGATGGTACCAACCCGGGCGGGATAAACCCTACCACCTATTAAGTAAGGAAGGGGACCTACAGCTTAACGTGGAATCCGAACCACGGCCAGCCTCTCTCAACGGTCGAATGGTCACCCATCCAAGACCAGACCGGACCCAGCGTTGCTTAACTTCGGAGAGCGATCGCCGAAGTGTCGCGCCACTGGGCCACCGAGGCTGAGGCATGGTGCCTCGCTGAGCGTGGTTTCTCGAGTTGAGGTGAATTTGGCTTTTTTGAGTACCTTTGGTTCCTCCGAATAGCCACCCCTACTAAATTAAAAAAAAAATCTATTCGAGCAATATCCCAAATATTTCAAACGATTCGGATCCAATGCTTACTATTGGGTGGAGAAATGGCAAGTTTTCTACTATTCGATAAGAAGACAAGACTTTTCTAATAAATTATGATCAACCTTAGAAGTACCGCCGTTAAATGACAGATCAAAAGTTTTGTGTTATTGTTAAATTTTATTGATATTTTTTTTTTCATCCAAGACTCAATTCAGTTTTGGTACTTGTTTGAAGATTTGATAATTTGATAATATACTTTTCTTGGAGGCTTAGTATGTCATGCAATGTTAATACTTAAATATATTTCTAATATTTAATTCAGTACTTTAATATTTTGTATGTGTCTTGTAACAGGCTCGCCTGCTTTTCTGGGAGCTGAGAGAAATTCACTTTGACGCAGCCATTTGTATTGTTGGAGTTGTTTAGTCGTATACTTGCACGAATATTATTGAAATCCTTAATAAATATTCCTTCGTTTTTTGAGGTTGTTTTTCTTTAATGACATATTTTTCAGATCACACAAAAGCTTTTTCAGCATTCAATATTTTTTTTCATGGGGTACTTATAGCCTAAACATTCTATTATCACCATTTATACACTTATATTATTCGTGATTTTTCCTTTTTTATTGACATGAATAATTAGCTCGTACCTTAGGGACGTGTGGACTTGTCTTCCATGCCAGAGGTCATGTGTTCAAATCCCAGCCCTGTTCATGGATCCGTCGGATAGGTGCATTACCCAAATCTATTACGAATCATTACCAATAAGTATGAATGGAAAAAATAATAATACAATGACCAACCTGACGAAGCTTCTTGTCGGCTCTTCTTCGCCAGAAGTAATCGACCCGAGAGGAAAAAAAATTACAAATCTGAGTGTGTAATATACATCCAATGGAGGAAATAAATAAACTGAAACTGATGCGAGGTGTTCCATATTTCGGAATCCAAGTGAAACTCAAGACAACCTACTATAGGTGCAAGTGTTAGAGGCAACCTGCCCGGGTTAGTACCATCGCATTGGATGAAAATAAGGTCGAAGCGGCAATGAAAAAAAAAGTTTTCTATCCAGTTCCGTTTAAATTCTGTGACCTCTTCATAAATGGGTAGGCATTGTCCTTAATTCCTTCAGGAGTGTGGTGGGTTGGGCTAATATCGTGACGGTGGTTCTGGTATTAGCTTTCCATGTCTATTTACATACACAAACGTAACAATTTCAATTTTAGAGACGTCACACATCACATATTATTGGAATGTAAAATAAAACCTTTATCAGCTCTGTATTTTGATACAGGGGATTTACTATAAGATACGGAAGCAAGGGATTAAAGCCATAAAGCTGTCGGCTTCCCCGACGTTTCTTTATAAATCTCCAGTGGCAGCTCAAACAATGCCAGTGTTACAATGCTGTTCAAGTGCCTTCTGATATTTTTGGCGGTGTCCTCTGTCCCCACCCAGGTAATTCACTGTTTCACAATTAGAGCATAAAAAATAGGATTAGTGCAACAATAATTATTAAAAATTATCGTCAACGATTTCAAGAAAATAAAATGTGTATTCGTTATCATTTATTTATTCAAAATAAACGTAAGACTGAAGATATCCTTTACGAATACAGCATAATGGGCCAATAACAAAAAAGCATTCATAGTCGTAGTTAATGATCGCGTGAAGAAAATTATTGTTACCATAGAATATTACAAATATTATGTCTACCTACAGAACCAATACGGTAAAAATACCTAAACAAGTAAATAAATAAGAACTTACATATTGTTAATAACACAACCGTTTAAAGAGTATTATTTATTCTCTCAAGATTACTGCATTGTCTACAGCTGTCAACAATAATGCCATAGCTGACTCATCACAGAACATATATATAATCTCCCACCACAGAATACAATAATGCTGCAGTGTTTTCCTGTTGCCTGACAATCGGCCGTCCTGTATTTAAGCACGTCCTCGTGTTTACATATATAATATAGCTACTAAAACTATATAATAAGTTAGCACGCAAATGATCCTTTTTCATTAATAAAAAGGATATTTGCGGCATCATACATTAATACATACATTATATTCATTAAGTACACGGTTGCTAAATGAAGCATCGTCTACACATGGATAGTTAACCTAAGGATGTTACATTAAGTAGTTCAGAGTCAATATCAAAACAGTAACAATTTAAACAACTGCATAAATATCTTTCTTTACAATTTAGCGTAACTGAAAATAATATCCTTAAATAAACATAAATATGTTTAATTAAACATTTTTATTAAAACGAAACACAATTTCTAAGCCACCCCATTGTAATGAGATCACACAACTTAAGTAATTGATACTTACAGTATTTATCATTCCCATGCAATAAAGTTTTTAGCTTATACTTATTTCTATCAGTCGGCAGTGAGACTCTACTCACATAAGTCGTCTGTGAGACTGTACTCACATAAGTCGTCAGTGAGACTCTACTCACATTACTCGTCAGTGAGACTCTACTCACATTAGTCGCCAGTGAGACTCTACTCACATTAGTCGTCAGTGAGACTCTACTCACATTAGTCGTCAGTGAGACTCTACTCACATCTGTCGTCAGTGAGATTCTACTCACATCAGTCGTCAGTGAGACTCTACTCACATCAGTTGTCAGTGAGACTCTACTCACATTAGTCGTCAGTGAGACTCTACTCACATCTGTCGTCAGTGAGATTCTACTCACATCAGTCGTCAGTGAGACTCTACTCACATCAGTTGTCAGTGAGACTCTACTCACATTACTCGTCAGTGAGACTCTACTCACATTAGTCGTCAGTGCGACTCTACTCACATCAGTCGTCAATGAGACTCTAGTCACATCAGTCGTCAGTGAGACTCTCCTCACATTAGTCGTCTGTGAGACTCTACTCACATCAGTCGTCAATGAGACTCTAGTCGCATCAATCGTCAGTGAGACTCTAATCATAAAATAATCAGTGAGACTCTACTCACGTCAGTGTCAGTCGTAAGTAAGACTCTGCTCACATGAGTGATATAACACCTACTTTATGTGTATGCATAATAATTTGGGCATTTAAAGCAGCTGTGCAAAAGCAGATCATGGTCAACCACATTTTTTTTTCAGTTCTCTTCGCATTGGCTATCGGAGTTTGAGCTATCTTCGGATTCCCTTGGGTGTATATATGTTATCCATGGTTGAATCTTGTCAACCGCTATGACTCCTTTGTAGGATACTTTTCCTTGTTTGGTTACGGGTGTATCTTCTACCTCATAGCGGTCGTTATCAAAAACTCTCGTGATTCGGTATGGACCTTGGAATTTTGGTAATAGCTTTCGGCTCTGGCCAGTTGAAGGATGATTTTTCTTTATTCTCACTAAATCTCCTACAGAATATTTTTTTGCTTCCTTTCTTCCCCTATCAAACCTTTCCTTTTGTCTTTGCTGATTTCTGTCAATAAATTGGGCAACGTTCTCTCTGAGGGTACCTACATCTAATTGTGCCTGGTCAATTTCTTCGAGATCATCGTTAATAGCCACAGTAATTTTGCTACCCGGCACTCCCGTCATTTTGGTCCCAAATAAAACTTCGGCAGGTATCTGGCCAATGCCATTATTGAGTGTGTTATTTAGTGCCCATTGAGCTTTTGCAACATGTTCATCCCATTTGTTTTCTGGTTTCCCCTCATTTGCCGTTGCTATAGCGTTGGTAATTGTAGCATTATACCTTTCCACCTGTCCATTGGCACGTGGTGTAGCCACTGCATTTAGTACGTGTCGTATTCCTAACTCATTCATAAACTTCTTGAACGCAGTACTGGTAAAGCAGCTACCACGGTCTGAAATAACTCTGTTAGGGACGCCAAACGTATAGAAATGGTCTTTCAGTGCTAACACTACGAATTTGGTATGAGTGCCTTTTACAGCCCTCACTAAAATGAATTTTGTGAAAGCATCGACTAGTACAAACAGATAAGTATTTCCTTTGGTGCTTCGAACGAATGGACCAAGGTGGTCAATATGAACGGTGTGGAATGGTTTTGCCACTTTGGGGATCGGATTCAGGAATCCTTCAGGTTTTCCTGGGGGAGCCTTGTGATAAGCACATTCCATACATGATTGAACATACTTTTGGACAAACCTCCTCATTTTCGGGAACCAGAACTCACTGTTTATTTTGTTCAATGTTTTTTCGGTGCCCATGTGACTAAGGTCATCATGATTTTGTTTGACTATTTGCCACCTCGCTCCCTTAGGTACTACCCACTTATTCCCTTGGTCAGTCTTTCTGTATAGCCGACCATTGGAGAGGCAATAGTTCCGCTTGATATCTGATGTCTCATTATTCTTTTTAGTATCCAGTATGTCTATAATCCGTTTTAGTGTTGGATCGGAGGATTGTACCGTCGCTAACCAGTCGCTTGTGGCGATTTTCATAACTGAACCTATGCCTTCATTACACAGTGTCTGAACTGGGTTCCTACTAAGGGCATCCGCATGCTTCATATTGTGTCCCGGTCTATATTCTATTAAACAGTCGAACTCTTGTAGTTGGCTCCACCATCGCGCTACCCTCGTGATTAGATCGCGCTTTGCAAAAGTAGCTCTCAAAGAATTGCAGTCAGTGATAATTTTAAATTTAAGACCTAACAGGTACACACGAAACCGTTGCAATGCACAAATAACTGCTAATGTCTCGAGTTCATAAGCTGTATACCGTTGCTCATCGGTGCTTGTCTGACGACTAAAATATGCTACCGCTTTGAACGGTTCTTTTGCAATCGAACGTTGGAGCAATATAGCTCCAATTCCTATTTTACACGCATCGGTATGTAACTCTGTTTCTGCTTCCCTATTGTATAATGCCATAATTGGTCGGTCAGACAGTTGTAATTTGAGATTTGTAAAAGCTTCTTCTTGTTCTATGTTCCATGCAAACTTTGCACTATCCTTCAGCAGTTCTGTCAGTGGTTTAGCTAAAACCGAAAAGTTTCTACAAAAACGCCTGAAGAATCCTGCCAAACCAAGAAACTGCCTGACTTGTTGTTGCGTCGATGGCCGGGGAAAATCTCTTATCGCTTCGGTTTTTCTTAAGCCCGGCTTGATTCCGCTTTCCGAAAGTTCAAAACCCAGAAATTCAACTTCAGTCATGAAAAAATTGCACTTGGAAAGTTTCAGAGTTAGATTAGCCATTTTTAAAAGGTCGAGAATAATTCTAAGTTTCCTCATTCCTTCTTCAAATGATGTGGATGGGATTATAATATCATCCATGTATGCCATAGCAGTACCAAAGCGTGATTTACCTAATACCTTATTAATAACACGCTGGAATACAGCAGGGGCGTTTGCAAGACCGAAAGGCATTCTGTTGAACTCATATTGCCCCTCAGGTGTTACAAAAGAAGTCTTGTGCTTACAGGCCTCAGCAATAGGTATCTGATAGTATCCTGAGGCCAAATCTAGTGTTATAAAATATTTGAAACCAGAAAGATCGTCTAGCTGATCTTCTATACGGGGTAGGGGATAATGTTCCTTTACAGTCTTTCGATTAAGGGCACGAAAGTCTACGCATAACCTTTTGTCACCAGTCTTTTTTTTTACTATAATAATAGGGATGCTAACATTTCATCTATCATAACCCGCACTGTTGCCTTTTCACTGTGAGCTAGTCGATAAGGTCTGTAGACAACTGGTTGATCATCATTAAGTGTTATTGACATTTCACCCTCTTTTGTGCAACCCAGTTCTTTTAGATTAAAAGCAAAGCATTGACGATATTCGTTTAGTAGTTGGCAGAGTTCTTCACCTTGCGTTTTAGTTATTTTCGAATCAGTTGAAATTTCATGTAATTCTATCGGTTTGTATTGGGTTGCATTGCATTCCTTAATTCCATCACAAATGTGTTCAATTTTTAATACCTGACAGTTTTGGCTCCTTATTCTACCGTCTGTTCTAAAACCCCTAGCTACAGTTTCATCTATATGAAACGTCATCGAGTTGTTAGTATTTTCCTTTATCATAATTTTTCCAGCTCCTTCTTTAAAATTATATAATCCTCGTAAAACCGTATGTTCTCTACCCGGTGACCACCTTGGGCCTCCTTCAATATACAAATCACCATCAAAGAGTGGTTCGGTGTACACTTCAACAATCGATATTTTATTATTACTTGCGTGTGTCGGGTGTGAAATTTTGATTCGGAATTTGTTATTTTCGTCATCTTCGTTTTTTTGGTAAGAAATTTTCAATTCATTTGCTGTTTTATTCATTACGATATGTCTTTGTTCCGTATAAGAATGGCCCACTAATAAGGGATATCGTTGAAGATATGTATCTGGTACAGCCAATACCTCAGTCACAGCCGAAACACCATCGATGCTAATAAGCACATCACAACGCCCAATAGCTGTTACTTTTGCATTACCAAATCCATGCAAGACATCAAGATCTTTTGTAGTCCAGCTTTCAAGTATTAATTTAGCTTCTGTTTCTCGAATTAAAGTTTTATGGCTACCTAAATCGATAAAACATTCCATTTGCGACCCATTAACTATAGCCTGCTTATAGTATTTGTCATCACTTTTTTTTTTCTCGGTACTAACAACAGTTTTAACTTGGCTATCAGTAAATTTCCTTTTTTTTGTACATTCATTTTCAACGTGTCCTAGCAATGAACAATGGGTACATTTTTTATTGGTTTTAAACATGCCATACTGTAATGGCCACTTTCACCGCAATTAAAGCACTTGCTACCGAGTCTTTTATCAGCACTGGGACGACGTCTATCCATTGGCCCCATGTTGTTCGTAAGTTTGTCTTTTTTTTCTGAGCGCTTTGAAGCCTTAATGTTTCTCAGAAATGCCAGCAATTTGTCTGGGTTTTCGAATTGTACTGCTTCAGCGCCCATACGTACTGATCTATCCTCAATGCCAAAAATTATGCAATCGACAGCGTCGCGTCCCTCAATGCGACATCGGTTTAGAAGAATACTTTTTTCGTAAAAGTATTCTTCCAAAGGATCTCCAAAATGGGCTTTTTTTTCTAGCATATCGGTCAACATTTGTCCAAAATTCTCTTTACAGGGGAACGCTGAAATAAGTTTTCCCTGCCACTCAGACCAAGAAAACATTATGGATGGTAGGCTTTCATACCATCTCTTTGCCATCCCTGTCAACTTAGGCATTGCAAAATGAATGATTTGTTTTTCCGACCATCCATAAATGTTTGCACATTCGTTTACTTTAGCCAGCCATGTTAACATAGTTTGATTTTTTTTTGTAGGGTCAAATTCGGGTACGGCATTTTGAATGGTTCCGAAATTTTCCGTTTTGCCTTTTGATAAGGTTGATGCAAGCAATTTAACCAAGTTCTCCATACCTGAGATGTCGCGTCCACTTATACTTTCCTCTAGTGATGCCGGTCGGGGTCGTGGTCTCTCCTCATCTTCGTTCGCATCATTCATTGACAGCGAGCCGCTGCGCGATTGCTGCCTGAGGTCTCGTCGCTGCCGACGCTGCTTTTCTGCTACGCTGCTTGAGTGCGACCGGTTCCGCTGCCTACCGCCGCTGCGAGCTGATCTCCTACGACGATCCTGCCGCCGCCTCCGCCGCTTCTCAGCTTCGCTGCCCGAATGTGAACGGCTCCGGTCGTCATTGCTGCTGCGGGCTGCTCTTTCTTGACGCCTGCTCCTTCGCTCTCCGCCGGTCCCTGCTGATTGGCGCCGGTCAAACGGCGTTATTTGTGATTGCGTCCGGCTCTGGTTACACCTGCGGTTGTAGTCCGCATGCGCTGCACTGGACACTGGTCGTCTCAGTCGCCTCTTACTGCTACTGGTTTCACTCAACCGCGATCGCGAACGCGCGGTGCGATGATGGCTCGTGCTGACGATTGGTGGTGTGTGCCGACTTGTGCCGCGGTATCGTGATCGCGACTTATGCTTGTCCATGGCCGATGGACGAAGAGGTTTACACTCCACTTCTGAATTATGTTAATAACACAACCGTTTAAAGAGTATTATTTATTCTCTCAAGATTACTGCATTGTCTACAGCTGTCAACAATAATGCCATAGCTGACTCATCACAGAACATATATATAATCTCCCACCACAGAATACAATAATGCTGCAGTGTTTTCCTGTTGCCTGACAATATTTATTTACTTATTTATTTATTTATTTATTTATTTACTTATTTAGTTATTTTTACCGTATTGGTTCTGTAGGTAGACATAATATTAATAACAACGATTGTTGTTTTTGTGTTTGTTGTATAGACAGCACCATAAACAATATTACAAACAGACATTTTGTTTGAATCGATAGTCAAATCACGTTGCTCAAAAATTTAGTTCTTCAATGCTCGCTCGATCAAACCTGAGTCCGGTCACTTAAGAGGATAATGAGGTGATCAAGTTCCATAAAATGGCTCGTGCCTGTTTCCTGAGTCAAATTAAGAAGTATTTTTCTGATATATTGCACATTCAATAAATCAACTGATAGCTACGTTTATACGTTTTTCTTTTTGTTATAGATATACTTGTGTCTGTGATATACTCCGCTAATAAATTGTATATAAACACAAAAAGATTTTGCATAGATTTGATATTTTTCTTTGGCTTTTTCACTGATGTAAACATAGAATAATTATATAAAGTTGCACATTATGTTGTTTTGAATAAATAATTATGCAAAAATAATGGCACACTTCTAACGCATCTTACAGACAGAGGGTCAGATCCAAGATGCGATTGCTGAGTGGAACGAACTCTTGAACAGGATTCTAGAAATATATGAAGGACTTCAAGACTTAACCGGAATCAACCTGGCAGAGACAATTGGAGAGCTGGTCACTGTTGAACAATTGGTAAGAAAATCAAATATATTGAGTTAAATATTCTTAAATATTGTTTTATTCTCGTCGCACTTATCTTGAGTACTGAATGATTGGGTAACAAGAACATTTATTAATACATCGCTAATATTATTCTCAAATGCCTAAGAAATCAAGTGATACGAATTATACGAGCGGCTCGTAGCTTCGTGACGCAGTGACTTAACTTGGATGTCAGAGATCTCGGTTTAAATTCCCGCCCTGTTCATGCACGCATTTCTATGTCGTTCTGACTTCGATAAGTCGAGCAATAAGTCTGCAATGCGAGCTGTTCCGTGGTCGTAAATCCATGTAAAACTGTAGATCCCCTTCCCTAATAGGTTAAATTTTAGAAACAAAACATATTATAAGCACTGTTCCACTCATAGTTAAAAAGGAAGTAGATATGGCATAGAGCGCGCCAAAACTACCAATCTAACTTAAAAGTACATGCCACTCGCAACCAAAGTCGCAGATGCATTGTGTAGGGTGGAACTGAGTTGCCGAACGCTATTTTAGAGCACATTCGCGGGCGGTGCAGATGTTTTGACTGTGTTGCATACGACACGCCGCCGGATTCACATACAATCATGGGATTTTGATCATTTTGACATACATACATTCATAATGATACATGGTCATTTTGACCATATAGCGGAGACGAGATATCGATCGCATGCCACTTCTCATTTTTGTCTCTTCGGTGGTTCCACTCTAACATGCCGAACCGGTCGAAAGTTTACATGTACATAGAAAACAGCAGTGCGACACTGCCGCGGCGGCAAGTGCCGTTGCCGTCCACCGCTGCCGCGTGTCGAAAGTGTATCTTTAGGTAAAACCCTTGTCATGTAAACACTGTTCATTTCACCGTTTTTAGGGTTCCGTACCCAAAGGGTGCCAACGGAACCCTATTACTAAGCCTCCGCTGTCCGTCCGTCCGTTACAGGGCCTTATCTCATGAACCGTAATAGGTAGGCAGCTGAAATTTACACAGATGTGTATTTGTTTTGCCACTATAACAACTAATAGGTAAAATAAAAAAAATACAAAAAATAAATGGGGCTCCATACAAAAGACGTCATTTTTTGGTGTTAAATAAATTTACGATGGTACGGAACCCTTCGTGTGCGAGTCTGACTCGCACTTGGCCGGTTTTTTTAATACGAAACTAAAGTTACACTCTTAATAAATATGTGAATAGTGTATATAGCACAAAAACATTAAAATGCTGTGTTTCAATTTCAGACTAATGCTTTACACTTCTTTTTGGACACCTTTGAAGACAACCTACCGCAAGAAGGTGTTTGCCTGATAAGACTCGTTCTTAACACCGACGCAGAGGTAATTTTTTCTTCATAATGTACGAAAATTCATAATTAAGTTGTTACAATGTATAAAACTGTTAAGAGAACAAACGAACTATACATTTATTAGATTGTCAATACTGATATTAAGGTAAACTTTTTTTATCACGTGCGAAATAAGGATTAAACTCACATTGATATAAAATAATTAACTTTTGCGAATAAAATAAAGCTAAAAAAGCGAATTTACAGCGAAATAAATATGTTCAAGATACGTTGAACTTTAAAGGACATAGCAGAGCATTCTGTAATAATCGATAAAAGCTTAGGATAGCACAATTACTGCACATATTTGTGCAGCACAATTACTGCACATATTTGTGCAGTAATTGTGCTACTCGGGCACTTGCTCGTACTCGTGCACTTGCTCGCGGGCAATGAATTACTTCCTTAAGGCGCTAGGACTAGCCAACTACTCGCGCCATACAAATGCACTTTTTAACAAATGTAATAATATTTAGTGAAACGCTTCAGCAAATCCAAATAGAACTCCAGACTGATAATGGATTGTTAATATTTTTTTATTCCATCATTTATTTAAATAATAATAAAAATAAAAAAGTTGATTTTTCTCATTAGAAATCTGAAAGTAATTCGATTTCTAGATATAAGCAAAAACAGCATATATGCATAAACAAAAAATTCCATTTGCTTTTAGATTTCTACATTTAGTCAAAAAAGTTCGGAAATGGACACCGTTTCCGCAATGTATTTTGTATAGAAAAAGGAAACATACATTAACGAAAATAATTCGATTCCTAGACAAGGAATCATTTATTGTAAGGATGACACTTATAATCGTCAGACTTAGTGAGTTAACTTGGGGTGCCTCGTCTAACTTTGCGATTTGGCTAGTACCAGGCCCTTAATGGTTCCATACTTGTCCATAAACCATGTTGCCGGAGATTGCTGGATGTTGTCGAGACGACGAAATCGACAGAGATTTCTTCAAGTTGAGCAACTTTAGCTGCCCGTGTACGGGTACCTTTAGGGTTTCCCGGTATGGGATCTTATTCTCGGTCGATATATTAGCCCACGCTTGAGTCGTGGCCGCCGCCGAGTCGTCGACATCAGGACCGCTTTAGCCTCCCAAACAATTTCATACTTGAACTCGATGTTAGGGTTTTCATTACTTTGGTATAGAAACGTTCAATTGGTTTATTTCTTCAGACGCAAGAGCAAGTGGTCGATCTGGTACGTGAGGTCGTTCACTACTACAGGCTGACGCGAGAGCGCAGCGAGCTGTCAGCCGAGTGCGACTCGTACGACCCTAGCAGCATGATCGGTCTGATCAACCAGCAGAACTGCAGGGCCAAGCTGCAGTCTCTCAACTTGCAGGTCACCAACTCCGGCGCCAAGGTCTGTTCCTATGTTATAAGTTATTGAAAATGTGGGATGAAAGTGCGTATTGGGAACTCATATAACATGCAACGTTAGGTTTAGCCCGACATCAGTCCGAAACGACATTGACCGAGCGTAACCGGGTACCTTAGCTAGTAATGTTCATATGTCAATAATTGGTTGTGACTTACTACCGGATAACGTAGGAGCACAATCAGTTGTAAATAATTTGAAGGTCGCTAAATAGAGCTCTTGGGTATATTTTCAAGTTACTGTATCTCAATAAATGTATGACTATTTGAACACAATCACGAAGAAACATTTTGATTGATCCCCTCTGTTATACCGCCGTAGTTATTGATATCATGGGGCAGTATTGGTATGAATCTTGAAATGATTAGCCTTTAACTTGTTTCATGTGTATTACGTGTTAGTATTTTCCTTTAATTTACATTTTTGTGAATTTAATCCCCGGTTTCGTTACTGTGCATACCACATAACCAATCGGCATTCCAGCAAAGTGAAAATATTTTAAGAAGATAATGAGGTGTTCAAGAATGTATGGAACATTGATGGGTGCCTGTTTACTGAGTTAAATATATACTGCAAACACTGCTTTCTGACTTTGAATGTGTAATAAATAATTAAAATTTTATTTTTACAGATCCGTCTGCAAGTTTTATCCCTAAGAGAGGTTGTATTTGAAGGTACTTCCTGCATCAACAACATATTGGGATGAAGAGCAATAACTTCTAAAGTACGCGCTGACTGAGTTTTAAACGAATTTAAGATTGATATTATTATCGTTATATCAATAAAGTGTGTCGTTATTACAAGAAAATATTATTTAATTAACAAGCACAAAATATATATTTGCAATAAGCAGTCCTAATATTGAAATTATCTTTTTATTGTTTTACCTAAAATAACAAATGCCTATTAATATATCTTTATATATTTTCCTCTAGGACGCTTTTTTAATTTACTAAGAAAAAACTAAAGACGAGAAAAATATACATATGTATGAGCCAGTGAAGTTTCTTTATGGGTTAATATTCACTGAGTTATTCAAATTCGCAACGGCATCAATCAGATAATTATCATACCAGAAGTATGAACAAATAAAATTAAATTTCATGAAAATTTGTCGGGGTGGCAATTAAAATTGTCTGCGCTTTTACATCCAGTTGGATGTAACCATGCATGACAAAGGAAGATCTTGACATTGCACCTAGTTCCCATTTAACGTGTGCGGTTAATATCATGACAGTATGTGTGAGCCTTGAACCCATATTGAGGTCAATAAAACAACTTTTTCTATTTTATTAATACTTAACGTTCAAATATATATTTGTACAAATATTTATTCATATCGCTTCCTTAAATTAGAACTTGCAGGTCTAATTTTTTTTTTATGTGACTGGACATGGATGGCTAATACCACACCTTCTGTCATGGTATTAGCCCAACACACCACATGGAATCTAGGTGCCATGCCATGAACTTCCTTATATTGCACGGCTACATTGAACTGGATGGAAAACACGGACAATTTTCGTTGCCGCTTCGACGGATCCAATGCGATGGTACTAACCCGGGCGGGATTAACCCTACCACCTAGTAAGTAAGGAAGGGGACCTACAGTTTAACGTGGAATCCGAACCACGGCCAGCCACTCTCAACGGTCGAATGGTCACCCATCCAAGACCAGACCAGACCCAGCGTTGCTTAACTTCGGAGAGCGATCGTCGAAGTTTCACGCCACTGGGCCACTGAGGCTGACAGAAAATTAAATGGTTGCATGAATTTTCTCCTATAGCGATATAAAGAATTAAATAAAATGAATTATTAAAATAAATATAGAAATTAGGGAAGAAAAATACACCTGAATATAGTTGATATAGATATCGTTATTATACTACTGATGATTGACTAATTCGTAATTTATATTTTTCTCTCACGAAAAGTCAATAGCGCTTTCTCCGTAGAGCCATTTTCAATTTCTTTATTCAAGAAATTTTCCACTATTATCTAAGTACGCGATTCGGTAATCGATTTCATAGTACATAATTTTACTTAATTTACAAAGTCGTAATATTCTCTGAACTTTAAATTAATTATATGTAGTCTATCCAAGCTTGGCCGACTTTAATTCTGTGCATGTGCTTGGCTTAATTATTCATTCTATTAAATTATTTAATTTGTTGCAAAAATCGACGTATTTTATATTTATGATACTGTTCACGTTATAATTACCCAATAATATAGCAAATTATTTATGTTAAGAAAATAACAAAATATATTTAATCGGAAAAAATCAACCCATATCCTTGCGAAGTCGAAAAGCTTATTATTGGCTACTTGGCTGTGTGAATTTAGTCGCAAGTCAGTTATTACCTGCACGAGCAAACATATTCATGGCCGACTTAGTTTACTAAAGCTGGCCTATAGGAAATCTGCAAAGCAATCAGTTTAAAAATATTTACGTTATAAACATGGTAGTTAAGTAGAAAGTACCATGGTAATTCCACGAGGTCACTCCCGCAGCCAACGGCAATGGAATCTCTTATGCAAGAAGATTCACGATTACTGCGACATTCTCAAGATTTGTTCGTTGTACGAGGACTATTCGCCTTACCTGGCTCGGCACAAGCTGGAATCCTAGTCTGAGCCTGTGCGGACTTACAAACCGGCTTACCTTTCAAAAGTTATAAAGTATGTATGCTGTACGCTCCGTCTCTGTATATTATTATATACGTCAATATATTATGGTCCACTATATTTATTTCCAAGCATTCTTTCTTTTAGCCCCAAAGATACCTACTCACTTTTCGACTCAACGATTTTTTTAGCATCTAGTAGTTTAGAAGTTCGCTTTATATTTTCCATGATTGTATATAGTTTTTATAGTAATTATGCGTTCGCACATTAAAATGGCCTACCAATACTAAGCCCTAAGTTAGGATTTTTAATACAATAACTTTAACAACAGAAGCTAAGTTGAGGCACAAATGTTTGTGAAAAAATATAGAAATGTTAATGTATTCTATTCATTTATTTCAATGTTTGGGTCGGCTCGTTCGTGTATACTTTCCTGTGCGGCCATTCTAATAAATTATTTAAAAGTAAAACTCCTTTGCCCCCGATCATAAGATTACCCTCTTACATGTTAGTCCCCACTATAATAACATTCGTAAACAGTACACACAGGAAACCATACAGGGTGTTCCGGTTCGACACTACGAGAGACGTACCGTCTACGTTTTGTTATTATTATTAATCACAGTATTCCAGAGTGAAATACCATCACGTAAGGGGTGGGCAGAGATTATATAAAGATGTGCGGTACGATCAGAGTATATACACAGGCATGCATCTTTAAATACACGCATTTCGATTACGGGGACCTTTACGAAGGACCGTAATTATCTGATCAACGTATGTTTCTCTCGGTCACCCGGACATGCCAGTTCCACCCGATTCCGCTCTGTCAATTTTCTGTCATTATTTCACAGCTTATTCGTTCTTCATACCCAAACAATGTTAACATAATGATAACATAATCTATATCTTTGTCACTACTTTTCGCGTCCCAGCACCCACCCCAGCACTTTGCAGAACCCTACCATGTTAGCTAGCTATTGACAACTATATTCAGATTTCGTAGTTACTTCACTCAAACTTAATAAATTTTCTCTTACTATTTATACATAAACATGTTTATTGCATTTTGTGCACGACACTATCATTGCGTTTTTGTGTTATCTTATCTAATTTTTAATAAAGTTAGTCAAGCTATTTTAAGGCAAAAACAAATAGATCAATTAAAAATTAAACATTACGATGCATACAATAAAAATCATTTAATTCCAAGGATTGTGGGTTTTTAAATAAACCTCATGTATAAACGAAAAATTACGGCAGAGCGGACCCTTCTGTCTTCGAAAATATGCATCGATAATTTATTCGTTCTATATGTATGCAAATTTCGCAGAGGAATTTACAATGTTATTATGTCCACGTTCTACCCTTGTATTCACTATTCGAATCGAATTAAATTTCTTTACAGTAAATGTTTGTGACTGTATATTTGTTTATACGAAATATTATACAAAGGAAGAGTTCCTCTTACGTCCTAACAGAAGAAACGGGATTTGTAGGGTCGTTTTTCATTTTAAGCTAATATAATACCTACCTATTAGTAAAAAAAAGAAAAACATATTACAAGCTCGTTAGACGGGAGGAAACTGCACATCGGCAAATAAGTAACCGAAGTTTATATATATATATAATAGAAAAAATAAACCATGGGTACTGTAACCATAATGCTTATTTTACTATGATAGATATTCATAATTTATTCAGTAAGATTTATCCTCCATTTTATGTTATAACAATTTGTCGTTGGTACATACATGTAGGTCCCCTTCTACTCGCGGTTATGGTTGATCCCGTCTAGGCTGGTCTGGGCATTAAATAAAATATGGCCGAAGCGGAATTATCAATTGCATTTATTTAAACTAAACTAAGTCATGCCATAATCTGATTGATCTACGGATTCGATCAATTCAGTGAAGAAGGACAAATAAACTTCATAGGTAGGTGTAGTAGTAGGATGCAGGTTTCAAATTATTTCATCCCAATTCATGCTTTAATCACTTATGAATAAATACCTAAATGTATATAACAAATTAGAATTGTTACTGGAACAGTTTAAACAAAGAACGACAAAGGAACAACAACCCTCGATATGATAAGCTTTAAGGATATAAATTAATTAACAAAGATTGGAGTTAAAGAATTAAACTCATTAAGTACCGCAAGTATTTTCTGGTGTAAAAACATACCTCAACTGTAATAATTGTTCTTGTTTTCCAGAACCCAGAAAATTGGGCATCCAGGGCCCATTGCGTGTGTCGGGATTATATCATGACAATAAATGTGATATTAGCCATCCATGTAATAAAAAACACCTGGCACTATGCTATTATTAACTACCGTAATAAGGAATTGTGTTATAACAATTTAATATCTTCTAATAATAATTCTCATTCTTTAACTTCCGTAGCCTATCACAAAAACATCTTGTTTTTTTAGTACTTCCAGATACTTTGCACCCGTTTCAGTCGATTCAAATCTTGTGCACATAACAGTCGAATGTCTACTATACAGAGCATGTTAAAACCCTATTAGTGCACTCTGATTTAAAATCTGCACAACCAAACTGCACACTAAAGTACGATAACGTTAAATTCCCAAAATGAGGCAGACGTCGCGCGAGAACTTTTAAAACGTTCCAGAACGCACAAGAATCGACTTAACGACCGTCCAGTTCGTTTCCCCTCTGCAGAATCTCGTTTCATGCTCAATAACTCCGCTTCTCGTCTCGGAAAAGAGCCTCGCTTCTCTGCATAGCTATAAAACATGCACATTCTATCAATACAGTTGATGTCATAAACCAAAGAGATTAAATTTCCATAAACTTTTTAATTGTTTGCTGAATGTAATGAATTATACCTTTTAGGTGAAAGATGACTTCACTTGAAATAGGAAAAACGCTTTTATATTTTTGGTCCTAAACGGGAACAATAATTATAACGTTGGAATCAAAATGCATTTACGCAGGAATACTCTAAATCGTACGGTTCGCAGCTTAGTAGAACAGGGACTTGCCTTGCATCGCAGATTTCTGGGTTCCATGTAAAACATGTACTAGGTGACGGGGTTAAGGCCGCTCGGGTTGGTATCATCGCACTGGATAAACATATGGTCGAATGGGCAATAAAAATGTGTCCGTGTTTTCCATCCAGTTCATTGTAGCCGTGCTCATAAGGTATGGTCCTGGTATGGCACCTAATCCCTACGCGAATAATTATAATTTGCATTCGAATGCAAATTACGCTTCTAATACTAACGCAGATTGTAAATAATTTTAAAACCGCTCTACCTTCGAGATCTTGGTAATAAAGAAAAACAATATTTGCCAGTCAAATAGAAGTCTTATATCATTTCAGATCACATATAAAGCAGCCATATACAATACCCGCAATGTTTCTGCCCTAGATTAAGTTTATCTAAGAAACTGTGCAGTGTTCCTCGCAGCCAAACTCCATGCAGTAAGAAGCGAACAGGATGTGGAAAGTATATTTAATGTTATCTTTTTATCCCAATGATTACGAAAAAACAGTAAAGACCTTACCGATGCATATGAATCTTGTTCACAATGACCAAATTAGAAAAAATCGACCATATCATAATTTTGAAAAATATCAACTTCATAGTTATTTATATTTTCAATGGTATTCAACATTAAAATTATGTTATCAATTCTGATGACTACTGATGACAATAAGCTACTATCAAACTTTAATATTTGATAAAACATTTCAAGGCAACGAGCAAGGAACATATAAAAAGGATCTGAAACCCTCAATGCCATCGGCATCAAATAAAATTTAACTAAGGTGTAAGTAAGTCGTTCGGAGGACTCTTCTTCGTCCAAAAGACACCTGTGGTGGAAGGGCGGAAGGCCGAATTACGAAGTACCGACGACACACTCCAAGGAAAACACAGCTGCCATTTGCTAAACTTCGGATGCAACTACGAAGGCAGGAAATAAAATAAAATACTTATCTAAAAGGAAAATAAACAATTCAACAAAAAACTGAAGAATGTGAAAAAAGAAGAAAGAACAAAAATAATAACTGACAATATAATATTCAAGTAAAGAAGAAAAAATATATAAAATATATAAATATATACATATTTCATAACGTGACGCTGGCAGAAATGAGTCTCTGAAGGGACCGATTGCCAACCGGGATATAATATCCCTGCTAAAAAGAAGAAGAAGAAGAAGAAGGCAGGAAATGCTCAACCTATGGTACGAGTGTTGCCATGGACGAAATCGAAAAAATGGCGGGAGATGTGCCGACCTCATGTGCGAGGTAAGCCTTAAAACTAAATGATGAAAGTAAGAAACAATATAGAGCAACAATAAGCTGACTTGGAAGATGGTGCATGTGATCCTTATTTTGCAGGTTCGAATTTTGTTCCAGATGTTGTTATAATCGAAATTAAAATGGTTAAATATCGCTGTTTATTCTCAAATTAAATGAAAAAGTTATTTCGAAAAGTAGATAATCCGAGTTACAGTGTAAGCCATCGAAGTATGCAAATATGATAAGATCCATATATTTTAATATGAACTTTATGGTTAGACTAGCCACCTCACTTTATTAGCTAGAGCAGGGGTGCATAATAGAGTTCCTAACTCCGAGGTATAAGTGGATTTGTGAGTTCGGACAATTGCGAGGTGTAGCCGATGCAACGCGACACAAATCAATACTGTCCCTTGGTCTATCATTGTGTCTGCCAGACTTACCTTCCATCGTAAAATAGCGAAAAGCCTGCTAAAAAAAGGATCCTATTTTGTTATCATTTTAGAAACCCTTTCATATCAAATTCGCAGGCTCATGCAAGGGTTTTTTTTGTGTCACCTGGTATGGATGTCTCATGTTAAGACTTTAGTCGAGTGAACTTTATCTAGAATTTATAAAGGGATTTACATGACATTTTATATATTTATACATTTAAAAAACTACATTATCACTCATGACATGGTAATCTCTATTTAAAACTCGAAATATAAAATATGCATGTTAGGCAACCATACATTATAACTGATTGTAACATAAACTCCTGGCGTTTCCCTTAAAGGTGATGTTTCATTTGAAGAGATAGTTTTTTTTCATCTGGCACTTACCACAAGTTGAAACAAAACATATTTTTTCTCGGGGATTTTTTTACTTACTTATTAATTTTTGATTACTTTCGTGATTTTTACTACTTTCATTGTTTTATTAGTCTGGTTCATTTACTGGAGAAGAAAAATAGCAGAGGCAAATGTCCAGCAGTGAACGCAAACACGCTGACTGACTGACTGATTTATTATTAGATAAAGGATCAGTCTTTGATTGAATCACCAGAGCTACGCCACCCCAGTTCACCATACTAGTGGAGGCGCAGGTTAGCTTAGGTAAAAAATATCCTTCAATATGATGTTCTAAGGATATTTTATTTGAAATACTTATTTGATCATCTATAATTTGATATAGTACCTATTACAAATCAACTGCTACTTTATTATCAGGGTTGTGATTTAGTATGTAAGGTTTTTCAAAAATCTTAATGCCAAATTCCAAATGTTTGCGCTATTGTTTGTTTTCTTATCAACATCGTCCTTTTGGACTTGAGGATTTAACTCCAAGATAAGGATTATAAACATAAAACTACTAAATCCCTCGATAATTTTAACAAAATTGCTGTTGAAGCGTACGAAGTGGCCGTACCAAAATGTTGGTCAAATGTCTTTTAGTATTATTGGCGCTGTCATCTGTCTCAGCTCAGGTAAAGTCTACGTTTGATTCTTAGAAATATAATTAGCATAATGGAATATGTTTCCAGAAATATTCACGATCAGTAAATAACAGAAGATTCAATGTTCCTTTTACAGACAGGCAGCCAGATTCAAGACACGATTGCTGAATGGAATTTGGTGCTACAGCAAGTGATGGAAATATACAGAATACTCCAACAGATCAGTGAAATTAATATTTCTGAAATTATTGCCGACTTGACGACTGTTGAAAATTTGGTAAGTAATTATTAACATAAATATTTATCAAAGTGGTTGTTCCATCACATCATATTAAGTTAATCAAAATATACCTAATTTTAAATGGTTAAAAAGTCAAAATGTTTTTCAAAGTATTGCAAAATTTCGTAAACAATATGCAATAATAAAAAATTAAGGAAGAAGAAAGTTTTCAAGTTTATAACCTTACTCATTGCGAGTCACTGACAATAATTAAATTGTTTTCGAAATTTTTAAGGCACACCAAAAAAAGTACAACCCTACAGTTTTATTATATGGGCTGGTTTTTTCAATAGTCAGTTAAACAGCCAGATAACTATTCGACGAGTTTATTTACGCTTCTGCTTATTCATCCAAAATAGTAAATCCATATGTTTATTACTAAAATTATAGTCAAATAATAGTTATAGAACATATAATTCTCCGGCAATGACTATCCGTCTTTTGACAAACGTGATATTTGACAGACAGACAGTGTGACAGTCCGATAACTACTATCTGAAGATTGAAAAATAACAGGAATAGTTGATTTTATCCCGATAATCGTTCATACAATAACAGTTGAGATACCCGAGTTAGTTTGAAAATTTTACTTTTTTCAGCTTAAAGTATGCTTGAATATTAAGGATCAGTAATATAACTAAACACCGGCTTGGATTCTTCTATCGGCGGGACTGAAAATCTTACTTGTCATTTGTACCTTTTTTTTATTCGGTATAATCATAGGTGCACGAATGCCATTAATAAAAATGTTCATAAATATTATTCTTACATTTTTTAAATTTCGTTAAAAGTTATAAATTTGGTTATTATTTCTTTAATCATTTATTCAATCAACCGTCTTTAAATTATTGTTTACCACTATCACACGTAAACGAACGTTCATAAGCCAGTACAGTTATTTCAAAAGTATATAAAGTTTGCAGGATAACAGTTTATCCGTGAGGACGTTTCACGTATCAATTCCTAGGTATGTTTCAGTCGAGGACATTGCTCTTCCTGTTGGACAACTTTGGAGAAATTTTGCCGCCAAGAAGTCATTGCCTAATAAGAGTAGTGTTGACCAGCGACCTCCAGGTAAATAAAATTCACTCATTTAAGTGCCTTTGGTGGCTATTTTAGAAACTTAAAATAAAAACAAACCTCGTAATTAAATATTCTCTAAAAATTGCCAGTGCTCATAAAATCCTTCGATTATTTTAGAGTAGAACAGAAAATTGCATTTTTCTGTTGATGTTGTTTTTGTAGAATCATCACTTTTCTAAGGTTGGGGTTCACCAAGTGCTGATCTATCTTAATAGGCTTTTAAAGGGCTTTTATTACTAATGTGCTGATTTATCATATACTAGCGTTGATTGCACGATGGTAAATAAGCCTTTCATTCATTGTCATGCATGTTCCTTCAGTTAAAGCTATGTGAAACTGATTTTGTTTACACATTTATCAAAAAGGTTACGAAAAGTTTGGTTTATGACAATAATAAGACATAATAAATCAAGATATATGCCAAATTCATTAAATCAACATAATTATGGTTCATATTTATGGCTTTCGAACACCGAAATTCGGTCTCAGGGCACCCAGCGGTGAACTAATGCCAACTTCGTTTCGGCCAATAATATGTTAGGCACACATAATGAGTGGCAAGTCCATTACTCTATCATCTCATTACATATTACTAGAAAGCCTAGCACCACCGCAGTGGTGGGTTTTCTCACGATATTTTAATTTGCCGTAAAGCATTGTTGTTATATATATGATGCATTTATAAAACTTTAAACAAGGAAATAAGTGGTGCAGCCATCGGTCTAGAAATGCGGACCCAATCGCCAGGCCACGAACACTTGTGACGATATTGTAATTCATAAATACCATAATTTAATTTATTTGACAGACCCAAGTTCGGATATTGGACCTAGCGGGGGAGATGGTGCACTACGTGCGTCTCCAACAAGAGCGTGTTGAACTAGAAGCCGAGTGCGACACCTACAACCCCAATACAGTTTTCGGCCTCATCGCTCAGCAGAACTGCAGGTTTAAGCTGACGGGACTGAACCTGCAGATCACCAACTCCAATGCGAAGGTAAGGTATATTTTAATCAGGTCCTAAAAAACCTTGCCAATTCCATTGAGACTAACTACTTTGTTACGTCACTTTGGCAAATATTGTATTAACGAAATTTCGAAGTAATGCAAAGTGACGTTGCATATGTTTTTTTATTCAGAACTTTGCTTCCGATTAGATATGTAATCTTAGGACACAATATGTATCCGCCATAGGTTGCAAGCCTGTTGTCTTCGCCAAATGCCCAGAAGCATACATAATAATTATTCTAGCACCTCAGGGGTATTCTAGGCTATGCAAGACTACAGATGACAAACATTTATAAAATGGAAACACAGTCATATCGAATTCCAACACGAACACTTTACTGAAATGCTTCTAAGAAGCAGTCGACTACATGATTGTATGCTCGTATGCCAACTGTTTATCTATTTATTAAACTTTATTTTCGTTAGTTATTTTTTTCTAATGATATTCCTATTCAATTTCAGATCCAACTGCAGATCGTTGCGTTGAGGCGTATCATTACTGAAGTGAGTGGCTGCATCCTGGCATAGTAAGCTTAAACATTCGGTGTAAACAATATACCAACATTATTATATTACTTAATCAAACTTTGAGTTTTGCTTGATTTCTATCATAACATTTTTTTTATAAAATATAGTTAAATTATTAAAAATTAAGTAGAAAAGTGCAGTTAAGTCATGCTGCTTTATCTTGTCGTGGCACTCATAAAGGTACATCTATATCAGTGGGCATAAGCTTATGGATTATTATATCTTTGTTGTTTTGTACTCATCAGATTAAATTAAACCAATGAATCAGTTTTGTATTTGTTTGAAAAAAATCACCAATATTTATTTGAGTACATAAGGTTCTAATATTTGAAGCTTACTTGGTACATTTAAAAAGTGGGCTTGTATACACTTAACAAATCAAAGAGCGTGCTGCGTATCTCTGGAGGAGCTCACCTCGACCGTTGGCGAACGCCTGAACTTTGCCCTGGCGAGACAATAAATAAGCGAAACAAATTAAAAAGTCGGGCAACGTTATTATTGCACATCATGCAACACCGAGCTCCGGCGGTGCTGTGAACCCTCCTAGCTAGAGGGAGGGGAAATGGTTTGATATTACGGAACTGTGTCGATATCGATTTCAAACATATTCTTAACATCAAAACGATAATGATTTTTTCTTAATATTTTTTGGAATATTTTTATTGCGCATCTTTGTTTTTTTTTGCTAGTTAAGTCTTTCGCTCACATACAGTTTTGAAATGTGTGATGATTATTATCATAGCGTGTATCGGAATTTAATAAAATATTTTCTTAAATTTTATTTGATCTATTTTATAGTCATTGTTTAATTGTATAATCATTTTCAATGAACATATTAAATTAACTAAGTCGAAACTGCTATTTGTGAAAAAATATTAATTCTGGTCAAATAAGGAACAATAAATACTAATATTTATATTTAATCATAAAAAACTCTGTCAAACAAAACGTATTAAATTAAGAGACAAATATCACAATGCATGCTTTGTCTGCCACGTTGCTTTAGCAAAAAATACTGATAGTAGTCGATATCTTGATGTGCCGACACTAACTTTGAATCCTAGTAGGTAACTAATTTATGGGAACTGGGATCGCCGCAAGTAAAGAACTTTGAACATGCTTTTTCAAAATTTTAATTAAGAAATGTTTTAATTTCGATTAAAATGCAATAATAAGATATTTTTCCCAGTTCAGAAAACTATGATTTCTGATACCCATTTTTATCTCTTTCTGCTACTACTTTATTTTATTTATTTAGCAATAACAAGGCAAGAAATGCAAAGTAGGTATTGTTGAAAGATACATGAAGATTTTCAGATACAAGTAGCGGTGTTACTTCGTATTATCTAGGTTGTGGCTGAAAGGCAATCGAACTAGGCGGTGTCGCCTGTATCTCGACTGATCCTTTTGTGTGCAAATGTTATATGAACAATATTTTAGGGAATTTGTTCGTTAATAAAGATGGCACCACGGATTTTAAGCGCTATTTATGCTTTAATTGCCCAAAAATACCAATCGGACAAAACTCCAAATGAAAGTACCAATCGATCAATGTAGTGGCGATCACATATATGAGGCAGAATCCTTTTATTAAAACAATTATACACATATGTAAGATATGTTTAAGGCATAGTGTTAATTGTAAATAGCAAATTTTTACAAATTTGCGATTTCGCAGTCGTGCCTTATCGGCAATATCAAATCATTCACAACACTAATCTTGGTTCTCGTCGAAGCACAAACGTGTGTAAGTTTCTACACAATGGGATACACAAACTACATACACAGAGCCGACACATCCCCTAAATCCGCGGCTTCCTCAAGCGACACTCCGATTATTCAACCCTTGCCCTACCCACGGCGCGTATAAAGTACAGCAATTGGCAAGAGCCTGCATTTTCGCGCAACGTATCACTGTTGGCAAGTGTCCACGCCGAATTTACATCGCATAAATACGAGTATTAAATGCAAATTGCTGGAATTCAGCCGCCATGGGCCATGTACACCGTCTAAGTTGTTTTGACGAACCTGGCACATTTATGAGCGCATACGAATATTCCTGGTCTGTAACGATTTCTAAAACTAAGTATTGCTGCAATGTGATTCATTCTGCCTCTTTCTTCGACAGTTTCAAAATGTTATAGTTTCAAACGTACAAGTTCAGAATATTCTGTCCCATTTTATATTTCAGTATCATTTCTTGGGAGTTTTTTTTTTCAGATATTCATTTATTAACAGACTTACAAAATACAATGAACTAAAGATATCTTAAATTAATAATACACAGTCTAGCATCTAAAAGTAAAAAAAAATTAAAGCTAAAGAAAAAGGTGGATCGGAGAGAAATCCAATGAAATATGTTATTTAAAAGGTAAAATATTTCATTGAAATCAGTTGATGTTTGCCCCAAAGTGCCTAGAACACTCGCCAAGTTGCCTCTTTGAATTTCGAGAGCGATTCTACGGATAAAAAAGGCTTTTGGGCTAGGAGTTTTCCGATGTCATCTGCAAAAGCCTTAGCGTCCGGTGACCAAGGTCCAAAGGTCTCGAACAGCTGTGGACGGCCAGCCTCCACACTCAAAACATGATATATAAATACAACAAAGTAGCGTCCTATAGGCATATGAAAGTTGCTTCGCGATGCCCGCTTAGCGACAAGTAAAAATAATACTTTTGTTTTACGCACATCTGACTAAACATAAAATCAAGGTCATCGCAGGCTGAGGGGCGTAGAGGGGGCGGAGGTATGACCCTGAGCGATCGCGCAGGTACAACGTTCGAAAGTACTCGAATAATGCTCTGCTTAGCGACAGGTAAATAATAATAAAATAATAAGAACACGACTCACGCGCCCAAGGCCAACGCCGGGCGAGGGGTGGAGAGCGGGTACAGAGGGGGCGGAGGTATGACCCTGAGCGACTGCGCATCACAGGGCAGAGGCGAGCCGGGAGGAAAGATGAGCGGGGGAGAGGGGAGAGTGCGCATGACCACTCGAAAAATGGCGGGATTCCAAGGGAGGGGCGAGGGGGATCAGAGCCTAGAACAGAAAAGGCGCGCGCGTCCCTCGTCAGTCGGTGGCGAGCGAGTCTCTGGGGCAGTATGCCTCTATTCAGGGCTTACGGCACGTAGGTTGAATACGCGGAAGTGTTTTGCTATGGAATTTGCACTTGCAAAGTCTTTTCCCTCGTTATATTTTGTTTGGGGACATTGAAACGAGTCATTAAGTTTGAGAGAGTAGCAAAAGTGCAAATTTAGGAACGAGTTGAGTTAGCTAAATAATCTATGTTTTCTTGCAGAGTAGGTAGATTTGCAAACAGCTTTTGTTAAAATAGAGTGAAAGAATGGACGGCACTGGACCTTGGTAAGTCTGTACATATTGTTGGGGACCACAAGCGGTAGCAAACTGCGATGAGGAGCCCCGTGTGGGGGAGGTGACGGCATATGTATTGATTGTATATCGAAGTTCGCGCGGCCTGTTAGATGTGCAAGCGCATTGGATGAAGGATTAGATATGCGGGTGTACTGCATTTTGAATTACGAATTGTATGGAGAGAGATTTTATAAAGTTCAAGGTAAGATTTTACGTGGAATAAAATCTCTGGTTATAGTGGGGGGAGGATTATTTTGTGCTCAGATATTTTGTAATATATTCAGGAAGGACCTCGCGTGTGAAATGATGGTTCGTCGACTAGGACGAGGGTACAGGTGTGGTTTTACATGGAAAATAAATCTTGTACTACAGGAGGAGGGTTTTCTGTTTTCGAATAATGTGTACAGTATTCGAGGAGGGGGCTTCACGTGGGTATTAAAGGTCCGATGGCTCGGATGAGGGTTACAGGCTGTGGTTTTACGTGGAACAAAATTTCGCCTCACAGGAGGATGGGTTTCTGTCATTGATTTATATGGACTATATTTAGGAAGGACTTAGGAGTGTTTGGGTGTGAGTGAAATGAGGGAATGCGTCAGCGCACGCTGAACCAGAAAGATATTAAATTCCTAGGATCAGTGTTGAATAGTAGGACCTGGAGTCCATAGTGGGGGCGACGGAACAGTCACGTACACCGGTTCGCTTTTTCTAGATAAAAATCTATCTAGCTAGCTACAAAAGAATAAAACGATATTTCTTCACAGAAATGTTAAGGCGATGGATGTTGAGTTGAGGGAAGCATGTTTAATCCACATACTTGTGTACGCTATGTGGATTTGATTCAGTGCAGCCAGAAAACGAGGCATTACGGGACATCGGTCGGGTCTGGGATCTCTATGAGATTCCATGCCAGATTGATTGTACCTTAAACGTAAATGTAGCATCACTAACGAACATTCCGAGAAGCTGCGGATCCTGAATTTGAGCCTCAAGTTAGATTGGGCGGTACCCCTTTATACTGAAAGGAGCCGGAACCCATTAAGACTTTCATACTCAGTCAAACTCTAGAGAACCATGAAAGAAAAATATAGTATTGACATTATCGCAAAAAAAAATACACTACGATAATACAATACATACCAAATATATCTCTGAACATAAATTACACTATGACACCGTAATTTAAATTTTGGCATTTAGACCTGGGAGTCATGTTCCAATATTAAAATTTCACCTCGCTTGAGAGGAAGGCGGAGGCCATACTCTGGTTCGCTTGACAACCGGCGACCAGGTTGACTATCTTAATAAATACAAAATCTGAAGGCATATCCATTTTGGATTGACCTCAGTGTACATTTCGCAGGCAACTTCCTGTTTCCCTGCTTAAATTAGTCGACAACCTTGAGGGTTTGTCATGACTGCGGATAACCGCTTATCTTGAACTGCTGTTTCTATCAGCTCTTCTGAAAGCCTTTATTGGCTTTACCACGATCTGCCAAGTGCCGGAACCGTGAAAATGTGGAGACACTCTCATGACCTACCCTGAGTCCAGGAAAGGCTTGGCAACGCGTGTGGCTAATGTCACTAGACGCGAAAATCTTTAAAGTGACTACGCTTTGGTACGTCCGGAGCAGTTCACGAAACTACCCTTATGTCCATGCATTAGTAATGGCAGACGGGAGGGTCTGAGGTATGTCCTACATTCATGTGGGCTGGTACAAGACAGATTCGTAACTATGGTCACCCGCCGTAGTTTTCCGTCACCGTTTGATCGGCTGACAAAACGAACATTCTTGTGATACCTAATGTGTCGTACTTGACGTTGTCAGTGGACACTCAAAATATATAGTGGTCATGTTGTAAATCCAATACCCCAATTGGTATATAATGAACCACATAAACTCATATTTCCCTACACGGGAATTGAACCTTGGTGTTCAGAGGCTCTATCTTCAGGATGGCTGGCCGCCGCTTTTTGAAGCAGAGGTCGCATATACAGCCTGAAGGCAGGAAGGCGATCATGTGGGGACGCGGGATAACAGTGCCATGGATGGACCTTGGACTGTGAGGGGCGTCACCATTACCCCATGGGGTAAAAATTTTTTTGAAGTTCTGGGCATGCTGAAATGCTCTATTCCAATCAATTCAGATTTGTGTTTGTATGTGAGAGCGCGTGTATGAGAGAGAGAGAGATTATGTATCAGGTTAGGATAGGGAGAAAGGAACCGATTAGAAGAACCGAAAGAGACAGAAAGCTAGGTACAGGAGGAGGGCATAGCACCAATGAGGATTTGACAACAATATTCAGGAGAATACATGTTACCTAAGCAAGTAATGTAGTAAAATAACTAGATTTAACGTGAGCAAATCAGGAAACAGTAAATGGGAATATATTAGACGAATGGTTATGTAATGTAAATAATGAAAGCATATAGGACGATCACGAGCCAATGGGGAGAACAAATGGGACGAGTGGATACATGGTAAATAGGTAATTAATGTAGGATGTATCCAAGGGAAATATAAGGTACATAACTTAGGTTAGATATGTATAAGCTAATGTAGGCTAGGAGTCTATTTAAGGGGGGGTCTGGAGGTTTACACAGCGAAAGGCTGAAAACGGTCAAGCAACGATGTGTACTTAAATACTTTAAGAATGGCGAGATTGATTGAATATTTCAGTATAAAAATTACTTGAATAATAACTATTCTTGACTAGTCAACATGGACTATAGGAACATTAATGGGTTTGAACTTTCAGATAATTGATTGATTTATTCAGATTATCAACTTCAAGCGTACGAAGTGCGCTCGACTTATGATTTAATTTACATTTCCAACGCTCCCCAGTTTCCCGCGGCCATTATTCCGATAGCAAAATTATGCCACAACGCACCTTCAAATTTACAACAAAGCCTATCGCAGGCAATAATCACGCCCAACGATACACAGCGAATTAAACAAGGCAATTTCCTACCGAAAGAACAGCCCTTAACGATCTAATAATAACGTGGAAATGGCTACGTAAATTATAACCTAAAATATTTTCCTAACGTTTTAACGGCACTCGCGCGGGCGTATGTTTTTAATGTCTGCAAGTCGGTTATATCTGCTCGGTAAATCTCAAAACATTCACCAGTTACGTCATGTCGAAGTGCCTGTGCTATAAATACTGCAATAGGACTTTTTCATTTTCCTTTTTACTATTATCTACATTTATTCTTGAAGTAGAGAGAGTTCAAAAAGGCATGTGAATCAAAATAAATGGCGCCACCGTAGTAGTACCTATTTATGCTATAACTGCCCAAAAATAGGAAGTTACTGTATTGGCGAGTACACTAACTTATTATATATTTAATGTTATAAATAATGCTAGCGTCAGTAATAGTACTTTGAAAGATAGCCCAAAAGGTTGTCATTTAAAATTCGCAACTTTATGCACTATGCCTCATCATTATCTCACAATGTATAACGTTTAAATAAATTATTGTATAATACATTACTAATCAGTGTGCTTGCCAATACTGTTATAGTCTGTGACTTCCTATTTTCGGGCGTTTTATCAGAAATGTCGACAAATGACTGTGGCGCCATCTACATGTACTCACAAAACTTAATAATTTAAAGTTATTAAAAGAAAAACGATGACAATTTTTAATGAAATGAAAGTTTTGATTCGATAATTTATGAAGCGGTTCGCTCAAGAAAATGATCGTTTCATATATGGCGAATAAATTATATTCTTAAAATGAGCATTTAAATTTGTTAAAATTATTTTGTCCCTGTGAGAATTTATAATACGTTTGCCTCAATAAAATAGATATTGTTAGATTTTATTTAAGTCATATTGTTCAGTAAAGACTCGCATTAAATCTTCAAATAACAATTTATTTTACCTGATTTGAAAGCATTTGAAGTGTTATTTGAAGATTTAATGCAATTCTTCACTGAACACTATGACTCAATCTTAAATCTAACAATGTCAATATTCTTAAATCAAATAAATGTAATCTCACTGGGACACAATACTTTTAATAATTTCAAATTCTGATTTTAAGAATATAATCTATTCGCCAAATATGAAACTACGATTGTCTTGGACCAAGGCATATTTCTTTGATTTAATAAATATTTTTCTGTGTGTACTATACGTAGGTGTGCAGAGTCGTATTCACTACGTATTTTTTTTTTTATGTTAAGCGCGGCATATGGCGTATGCCAGGACATCTTAAGGTGCCCGACGACGCCCATGGGATTTCGAATTTGCAGGGGGGCTGCGAAAACCATACCGGCCGGCCAGGTGCTTCTTCACACCATGTTTGAAGGACCCGATGTTGTACTTTGGGGGAAATACATCGGAAGGGAGTTCATTCCATAATTTTCCGACCCTATAGATGAAGGATCTAGAAGATCGGTGGGTTCTTATTTTTGGAATGTCGACTGTGAATGTGTGCATTTTCTCCCTGTTCCGCGTTGACCGCAGGTAGAAAGGGGACGGAGGAACAGCGTTATGCAGCTCCGACGAGCATTCTCCGTGGTAAAGACGATAAAAGACAGACAGAGACCCTACATCCCTTCTGAGTTGGAGTGTCTCCAAATTTAGGGATACCTCGGGGTCGTCGACTAGACGCACGGCCCGACGCTGTATCGAGTCCAGAGAGCCAAGCAGGTGTTTAGCTGAGCCGTCCCACAAATGCGAACAGTACTCCACGCAAGACCTTATCTGCGCCTTGTAAAGAAGCAGTTTTTGGTCAGGCGTGAAGTACTGACGCACTCTGTTGAGGACCCCCAGCTTTTTTGAGGCGAGCTTAGCTTTATCCTCGATATGGCGTCCGAAATTAAGGTCATGCGTCAGGTCAACCCCAAGAATGCCTATGTGGTCGTCAATACGCAGAGTTGTTCCCTGAAAGCTCGGAGCCACGCTGAACGGAGTACGCTTCGCACTGAATACGCACGCCTATGTTTTGCTCGCGTTAAACTCAACGAGGTTCTGGAGACCCCACTCGGAAACTTTTTCCAGGGTCTCTTCGAGTCTAACAACGAGACGCCGCCTATTTTCTTCCACTTCAGCCCGGCTAGCGGTCTGGTGACTGGCGTACCTGGCTAGCACTGTGCTGTCGTCTGCGTAGCAATCAATGTCCCCCAAGTTGAGCATATCATTAATTTGCAGCAGAAAAAGGGTTGGGGACAGCACAGAGCCCTGCGGCACACCGGCATTCACAGACATGGCTTTGGAACAGCAACCGTCAATCAAGACTTTTATGCTGCGGCCATGCAGGAAGTCGGCGATCCAGTCACACAGCTCGGGTGGAAGGCCATAAGAGGGCAGCTTGGAAATCAGTGCCTTGTGCCAGACCCGGTCAAATGCTTTCGCAATATCCAGGCCGATAGCCATACCTTCGCCATGATTTTCGAGCACATCGCCCATCTCATGTGAGACGTATACTAGGAGATCCCCAGCAGATCGATTCGGACGGAAGCCGTATTGATGATCGCTGAGAAGTTCATTGCTCTCTAGATACTTCATCAACTGAGAGTTAATGATGCGCTCCATCACTTTGCAGAGAAGAGAGGTAATGGCTATGGGTCGGTAGTTGGCCGGGTCTGATCGATCGCCTTTTTTAGGCACGGGCTGAACGTTGGCCGATTTCCAAGCAGCTGGCACACATCCAGTGGAGTACGATAGGCGGTAAAGGCGGGTTAGGACAGGGGCTAGTTCTGGAGCACATTTCTTTAACACCAATGCAGGAATACCATCAGGGCCACTCGCTTTCCTGGAGTCTAGGGCGGAAAGCTCACGCCGTACGGCTCTCTGGCGGAATTGTATGCTCGGCATAGAGAATTCGCACCCAGGAACAGTCGGCGGAATGGAGCCGCCATCATCCAGGCGAGAGTTCGCCGCAAAGATGCCCGCGAGAAGGTCGGCCTTCTCTTTGGCGGAAAAAGCGAGTGATCCGTCAGGCTGCCGCAATGGTGGAAGTGAGGAGCGGCAGAAATTTGCTTCCACAGATTTGGCAAGGGACCAGAATTGACGGCTCCCAGTAGGGTGGCTGATCAGCTTCTCGCCAATTCTGCCGATATGCTCGAACTTCGCTCTGGCAATTGCTCTCTTACTGGATCTGGAGGCTAAGTTAAGGGCCTGTTTCAGCGCCTTTATATTCGGGTCACGTCGTGTTCGCGCGCGGGACCATGCACGGTGGGCCGCGTTCTTAGTACAACAAGCCACTGCGCATTCCGCGTTGAACCAAGGCTGGCTTTTACCACCGAGGGATTTGGTGGAGCAGGGAATAAACAATTCCATAGCTCCCTGGATCACCTCGGAAACGGCATTCGCACAGCTCGACGGATCCACAGTGCTGAAACAGAGTTGCCTCCAAGGGAAGGAGGAGAAATGTTCTCGCATTCCGTCCCAATCTGCCGACTCGTAATGCCACACCAGACGCGTGCCGGTCGCACGTTTCTCAGTCTGGGTGTGTGGCACAGTTGACCTCACCAGGCAGTGGTCAGATGACCCCAGGGGGGCAAGCACCGACACCTTGTACCCGGCGGGTTTGGTGGTCAGCAGAAGATCCAGTAAGGAGGACGCGTCACCTGCTCGATCTGGGATACGCGTATGTTGCGTCACCAATGGAGTCAGATTGTGCGCCAGAGCGAAGTTGCGCACAGCCCTACCAGCAAAGTCAGTCTTTTCGGAGCCTAGCCACAGCGCATGGTGCGCGTTAAAATCTCCCAGAAAGACCAACTCTGCTGAGGGGAACCTCGCCTGTGCATCGTCTGCCGCTTTGCTCAGGTACTCTAGAAGTCGAGTAAGCTCCCTGTCCCCGTTATGCGGTCTGTACAGGCACGCGTACAGCCGCGTGTCCGTCCCCATGTCAACGTGGACCCAAAGTACGGAGTGTTCGGGGTCCTCCATGCAATGAAGGCGGCGACAGCAAATATCAGACCTGACAAACAGGCACACCCCGGCCTTTGGACGGAATGATTCTTCCAAAGTAAAGCCAGGATAGTGCAGGTACGACGTGTCGGCAGGTCGTAATATTTGTGTCTCCGTAAGGAAGAGCATGGCCGGCTTCATCTGCTCCAGATGCAGGTGCACGGCATTCAAATTAGTGTGCAGCCCCCGTATGTTCGCGAAATCTGCGCGAAAGGTGCCGGGGTTGTGCACCGCTGAATTTTCGTTCTTCCTTTTTTGTGCTTTCATTTGTTGGTGTGTTGGTGTGAGGTTGCACAGGGGACTAGTAACGAAGATTTGTGGTCAAAGCGCAACTCTGTGGCTTCGTCACTTCGGGATGGTGAGTAACCGACACGATGGACGGAAGGGCCCCCGGTCCCCCCCGGAAGTGGCCGCCGGGACCCCGGCAGTCCGGTCACCGACCGGCACGACGGACCACTCCGAGATTATGCGCCGAGTGATGGTGCAGCCTTCTGTGATAGTTAGGCACAGACCGGGCCCTGAACTACTCGGCGGGCGGGCAGCGGGCACCCGTTTCACCGGGTCTCCCTGGCCATCGTGTCGATCACTTACTCCCAAGCAGTGATTAGGCTTTAGAGTCACTGGACCACTCCTCTTCGTCGCTAAGTCCCCCTTGCATAATATTCACAACGTATAATCTTATTTTTTTCCAAAAAAATAAAACCATGCATATCGTATAATAGTCACAACGTATAATGTTATACGTTGTGCATGAGTTTAAAAATAAAATCAACTCTTTGCATCATGCAGAACGTCTAATAGTCACAACGTATAACATTCCTAACGTGAATTCACAAAAAAAGAAAACCATGCAGAACGTATAATATGCCAAGAAGCACTGCATAAAGCGCCCTAATTACGATAAATTTAAGGCTGAAATTGCTACGAATCGATATTTGTTGAAGAGTAACAATTTGCTACAACGCTAATTGAGACGGTCAAAAAGTCGCGTGCGAGTATACGCTTTAAAAGTATAATCATAAGGGCGCTTATCGTATGAAAAGTTTTTGGATTATATGATATGCATGGTTTTCTTTTTTTGTTAAATAAAGATCATAATATTATACGTTGTGACTATTATACGTTATGCATGGAGAAATAAGTAATTTTATTTTTTAAACTTCTTCATGCACTACGTATAAGATTATACGATCTGCCGATTATACGTTGTGCATGGTTTTAAAATTTTGTTAAAATATGACATTATACGATCTGCATATTAGACGTTCTGCCGTTCCCCCGGTGTGACTAAGCTTGTAAACAGATTATCCAACAAGAGATAACAAATGCCGATGTGTTTTATTACTGCGCCATTTTAAGTTTAATACAATAATTGTCGATGCAGGTCAGAATATTGAAAATTTGTAAAAAAAAACTCACCTGCTGCCGGAGACAATTTGGTGACGACTCCCCATCGTGACTTCCACTGTAACAATAAAAACGATGAGCATCAATGTACAGATGTAACAAAAACACAGATTTTTTTTAAATAACTGGACATGGACGACTACACCACTAGTTAGGTGCCATGCCAGGACCTTTGCTCTATGAGCATAATAATAATAATAATAATAATAATTCTTTATTTCAGACTAGAAGTCCATTGACACCAAAATTACATTTTAATAATACAACAAATAACTTTTTAAAACAGAAAACAAAAAACAGAAAACAAATCAAACATAAAAATATATATATATATATATATATAAATCAACTGCGGTCACCGATGGCTCTAAAATGAAGGTGAGACCAAAATTTAAATATCCTTCCGGCCCCATCCTCCATAGCAACAATAGCAGTCTGGTTATCAGTCTTGAATAGACGGTCACGGAAGCCAGCTACTCGCTTTCGGATAACAGCAGAGATACTGTCCACCCTCGCCTCTGCGAACATACCCGAGGCGCTGCAGTACCTGGGCAGACGAAGCAGATAGCGAAATGCATTATTGTACTGCACTCGCAGGGCATTGTATGCTCGTTGGGTGTAGTCAGTCCACAACTGACACGTGTACAGTGACTGGCAGTAGGTTTTGAATAACAGAATTTTAACTTCGCGGGAGCACCGAGCAAACCGTCTCGCCAGCATATTCCCCATGACCGCCAGTGAGCGCCGCTGTCGTTCAATATCCAGATCATCGTGCAACTTTTCAGTTACAATATGACCCAGATACTTAAACTTATCAACAACGCTCAGTGGAGAACCATAAAGATATACCGGCGGGACGGTCTCCGGGCCCCTACCGTGGCGGAAAACAAGCACCTCCGTTTTGGCGGCGTTATACCTGAGTCCGTGCGAATTAGCATATCGGTCACAAATGCCCAGAAGTTTTCTTAAACCACTTATCGTGGGGCACAGAAGCACCATGTCATCGGCATAACTTATGTTGTTCATGCAGTCACCTGCAATGTGGCATCCAACATTTGCACCTCTGAGCTCCACGATAAGATCGTTTATATAAAAGTTAAATAGGTCAGGCGAAGTTAGACCGCCCTGTCTAACTCCACAGTTCAGTCGGAAAACGTCGGACATGGATGGATGGATGGATGGATATTAATATATTTGTTATTACCATGAGATCATGGCTCACATAATAGTATACGCTGAAATACTATGACAGTACATAATTTCAATACTAACACTGCGGAACGTACTGAAAAATCATAGTTGTTTGCTACGTGTTAAACCAGGCTGAATAGCGAGCAGTGTCGGCGTGTGAAACTATAATAAATGTAAAGTGCAGCCTTTTAGATACTGACTAGTCAGCTTTCAGGCCCCGATCCGCGCTTGTGTACCGAAAATGAGCGCTGATAATCAAATTTTATTAAGATATGTTTGGAAGCTGTACGATATGTTGGGCCCAGTAAGTTTTACCCTTATGTGGATTAAATGCGTTAATGTTGTATGTTTCGTAGATTCTACAATAATAAAAAAAAAAAAAAAAAAAAGTAAAAAAGTGTCACCGCTGACAGTGGCTTTTTCCAAAATATTATTTTCATTCTATCTATTTGCATCCCTTATAATCTTTTACTAGCTTACATTTGCTTTAATATTAGTATTATCATGTAGAGGAATAGTGGAATATATTTTTTTATTCAATATTATTTTTTAAGTTAATTTTTTTAAACCGATGTTGCCGTCTTCGGCGCCGACCAATCTCCAAACACCACACCTACAAGCTGCAAGTACAACATGCTCCGGGACAGGTTCAAGCTCTACCGATTGTCTAGCAACAACTTCAACACAAAATGAGATCATATGTCCCCACTGCCAACCGCACGCACTTCGCTCCTTTAAAAGCCAGAAAGGGCTGAAAATTCATGTCACGAGAATACATTCAAAGGATTCAAGTTTACCAGCAACAGCTCCAGCTATCCTTTCGGAGAGTTTCACCACAAAAATTGCTCGCTACAGAACGAATGTAATTGTCCTTAAACGCATACCTAAAGGAGCTCGAATTGCTGTTGCCGAAAAACTGTGCACGATCATAGCCAATTGCGTTAAAAAGAATGACTTGATTTCATGGCAGGACCTCATGACATTTTCTTTCACTGCGCTCCAAGTGCCTAATTTACAGACTAAAAATATAAGTTTGGTGACAAAAATTAAAGAAAATTTGTTATCCAAAAATGAACCGACGTATAGACGAAAGGGTTACTCCACAACTATCCAGAAAAGAATTGAAGCTAAAGTATCAGACGGTGATATCCGAGGCGCTGTAAGGCTAATTTCCTCTACCGACGACCTGGCACCATATGAAGACTCCGTGTTGTCAGGATTGAAAGAAAAACACCCGGCCCCATCCCGTGATCTCGCTTATCCGGACGCACCACTCCCACCCTGCAACGATCATCTTTCCGTAACGGAATCAAAGGTATCCAGCGCCATACTCAGTTTCCCACCCGGTTCAGCTGCAGGAGTCGACGGATTACGACCGCAACACTTTAAGGACCTGTTGAGTCCAGCAAGTGGTGATGCTGGACGCCGTTTGCTTAAAGAAATTACAAACCTATGCAACCTCATGTTATCAGGCTTGGTGAATAAGGAGGCATGCAAGTTTTTATATGGGGCGTCGTTGTGCGCCCTGAGGAAAAAAGAAGGTGGGTCACGTCCAATCGTAGTTGGCAACGTTTTTCGTCGTTTGGTGGCAAAGCTGGCATGCCTCGCGGCACGTGATTCCGATGTATCAAATTACCTACGGCCCAAGCAGATAGGCTTTGCCACTCCTCGAGGCTGTGAAGCAGCGGTACATTCAGTGCGAACTTACATCGATCACAACAAAGCTACGGATAAAATCCTGGTGAAATTAGATTTAAAAAACGCTTTTAATTCCATTGAGAGAGATACGCTACTTTTGGCAATAAAAAACCAGGCTGCGCCATTGTATAGATTTTTATGGCAGTGTTACTCAGAAGACTCACTCCTATTTTTTGGCGAAAACGTTCTCACATCACGTGTTGGAGCTCAACAGGGAGACCCTCTCGGTCCTTTAATTTTCAGTTTAGGAATACACCCAATCGTTGAAGGTCTAAATTCAGAGCTTAATGTCTGGTATCTAGATGATGGCACCCTCGCAGGAGAAGCTCAAACTGTAATTCGTGACCTTAATAAATTATCTAATGAATTTAAGAAAATTGGCCTACAGGTTAATACTTCTAAATGTGAAATTTATTTTTGCTCGTCACTTAACCAGTCAACTCTTGATGAGATTCACGCAATTATGCCCGACATTCGTGTAGTGACAGAGTTAGTACTCCTTGGTACACCCATCTCTATTGGAGCTGGCCATTCTATAATAAATAAAAAAATTGACGAGTTGAAGATACTGTTTGAACGTCTTAATACTCTAAACTCACACATTGGGTACACACTTTTAAAAAATTGTTTTGCTATACCTAAATTGACATACTTACTCCGTACAACACCTGCTTGGAAGTTTAAAGATTTTTTTGAAAAAATTGATCTTTTGATTAAACATTCGATCGAATCAATTTTCAATATCAACCTGAATGCTTCCCAATGGTTGCAAGCCACTCTTCCGATTCGTTTTGGAGGCATTGGCATTCGTCGAGTTACCGACCTCGTACTCCCTAGTTTTCTGGCGTCCGTACATGGCGTCTCGGATCTGGTCTCTCTCATCCTACCCCTTTCAGGAGACGGACTCGAGATTAGCTATTTATTGGAGGCCAGTCTTTTATGGGACGACATGTGTCCAAATGTAGATCGACCGACAGCTCTTAACGTACAAAAGCGCTGGGACGAAATAAATATCAAAAGAATCAGCGATACGTTTATTTTCAACAGTTCTATTGAAGAAGCAAGGTATAAAGCAAGTTGTTGCTACGAATCGGGTTCGTGGCTTCGCGCTCTACCGTCTAAACATATTTCAACCATTTTGGACAATAATACAATTAGAATTTCAGTCGGCCTCCGTCTGGGGTGCGACGTCGTAAAACCTCATACCTGTACCTGTGGCGTGAATGTGGAGGCCAATGGGTTGCATGGGCTTTATTGCAGCAGAAGCGCTGGCCGATTTCCACGTCATACAATGTTAAACGAGATTATCAGACGCGCACTTGCCTCGATAAACATTCCATCCATACTGGAACCCAACCTTTCACGCAATGATGGGAAACGGGTAGACGGGATGACCCTAGTTCCCTGGTCAGAGGGCAAATCTCTCGTTTGGGATGCCACATGTGTGGACACATTGGCCCCCTCACACGTCACGCACTCAGCATTAAAAGTAGGTTCGGCTGCCGAGTCAGCAGCAAGTTTAAAAATAAAAAAATACCAGGCAATAACCGATCAAAATTATTTATTTGTTCCTTTCGCGGTTGAGACCTTCGGCCCGTGGTGTGAGAGCGCCAAATCCTTTATTTATGAAGTCGGAAAGAAAATTATTGAATTAACAGGAGACAAAATGTCAGCAAGTTATTTAACACAAAGACTGAGCATTGCTATCCAGAGGGGCAATGCAGCAAGCGTGATGGGAACACTGCCATACGTGTCGCCGCTGGACGAAGTATTTTATCTTGGTTCTTAACCCTTGTGTATTCGTTTTTTTTTCTTTTTCATGTTTTTAAAATTTTCATTTGTTAATGTTATCAAATAAATTAATATCCTTTAGAGTAAAGCAAAAGTCAAATTAATCAAATTAATGGTTTTTAAATCTAACTTTAAATTAGGAGCGCATTTTATTATTTCTTACGGTGCCAAGTGTATATATGGCATGTCGACTTAATGACATTTGATCAATATGCGCATCATAACCGGGCTCCTGAACACATAAAAACCCCAAAAGCCTAACTAATTGCACAGCCATTCTAAATGTATTCGGTCTCGCTTGGGTTTTCATTTTGCGATTCGTCCGCTGGCGGCGCCGGCGCGGGCGGGGCCGGAAGTGACGCTGCGGTTCCGCCCTCGCGCGACCCCGCCGCAACCAGGGCGGTGAAATCCGCCCAACATCCAAAACGTTAAGCCCGTAATGATGATAGTGTTTTACTGTCTCGATTCGTTTGAAGCAGATCTATACTAATGTAATAAAGCTGAATTGTTTGTTAGTTTTTTTCAACGCGCTAATCTCTGCAACTATCACTATCTTTTTAAAAAAAAGCTTATATTTAAATGCTCTAAAAAGAAGAAAATAAACTTGAAACGAACTTTAATCGAATAAATTTGAACATTATACAATTTATTTACATGATATAAAAGCTTGAGGCGATCTTAACCTATATAAATATATTTTATGGAATTTATACTATTTTTTTACTGACCAAAATGAGACTGACCTGAGCGGAGCCGGAATCCTAGGATTCCAGAAGGAGGATAGCCGGGAATAGTAGATGATTTTAGATGTAAACAATATTTGTATCCGTTGCACGAGTATGTCACCCAACACTCTGTTTCATATAATATATGTTGCCACCAGTCATCAAATCCCATTTTTATTCACATTCATGTCAAAGATGACACGTAAATGTAACTATTGTATCATTGGTGTCTCTTCCAATAACTCCAAATCCATACTCCAAGCTAGTGTCAAAGATAACCTATATGGCGTGACTGTAAAAACATTTACGACATAAAATACCTTCTCCGCTGTCGAGTCGTGCTTCAACCGCACATGCCCAAGCGTGAAATTCCCCAATGTTCTAACTGCGAGGCGCGCATATTCTGCCACAGATCGAAACAATGTCTCCTTAATGCATATAAAAGCAACCAGCAAAATGTTTGAAGAATGGCAAAACAACAGCGACATCCATTCACTGTCCATGAAAATTTATGATAAAAAATATCAATCAAGCAAGTTATACGAACAAATGTACCGAATCGTTTGAAATTGTATTTAATACCATATTTAGTTATACCAAATTATAAACAATAGCATTTCATATTTGAGTAAGGTATTGACGAGACAGCCGTTTATTTCTTTATATGATTGGCGTTCTCTCTACGCCTTAGTAACAGAAACAAGGCAAACAGTAATAACCACATAATATAGTAAAGTTATTATCTGATTGACGCGTCTTAGAATACACAAACAACCGAAAAGCAGTCAAACCATCGAGCTCGACTCTGTCAATTAGAATGACAAAAGCTTGAAGGTACATACGGCCATACAATTGTTTGAAGCTTCCTTCCCAGTTGAGAGCGAGTAAATATATTCATTGCGCCGACGCTAACGATGTCTAAAACCAAATATTTGTTCAGCGAATGAATTCAGCGAGCGTAAAACTTGTCTGCGTTGCAAATTTTCCTATAATTCATACCGAAATCATAATTGAAATAGGTATTATTAGAGTAATATATATAATTCGTATTTCGTGTATATTTATGTGTGTTATTTCATATTTCTGTTTATTTATATAGTAGAACATTTTCTCAAGCATACAATAATAATTTTTAGCACTTAAAAGTATACGTATTTTTTTTGTATACTGAACAGGGGGAACGGCATAACGTATAATATGCAGATCGTATAATGTCATATTTTAACAAAATTTTAAAACCATGCACAACGTATAATCGGCAGATCGTATAATCTTATACGTAGTGCATGAAGAAGTCCAAAACATTAAATTACTCATTTCTCCATGCATAACGTATAATAGTCACAACGTATAATGTTATGATCTTATTTAACAAAAAAAGAAAACCATGCATATCATATAATCCTAAAATATTTCATACGATAAGCGCCCTTATCGATATAAGATTAAAGATTATACTCGCACGCGACTTTTCGACCGTCTCAATTAGCGTTGTAGCAAATTGTTACTCTTCAACAGATATCGATTCGTAGCAATTTCAGCCTTAAATGTATCGTCGTTAGGGCGCTTTATGCAGTGCTTCTTGGCATATTATACGTTCTGCATGGTTTTATTTTTTTGTGAATTCATGTTAGGAATATTATACGTTGTGACTATTATACGTTCTGCATGATGCAAAGAGTTTATTTTATTTTTAAACTCATGCACAACGTATAACATTATACGTTGTGACTATTATACGTTATGCATGATTTTAATTTTTTGGAAAAAAATAAGATTATACGTTGTGAATATTATACGTAGTGAATACGACTCTACTGAACACACAGAAAATTTACCTTTAAAGTAGAACAAGTAAACAAAATTGAACAAAATTAAATTAAATGTGAGATCGGTATAAATATAACCAAAAATGGAATGTAAATATTGCTAAACTTTTATTATTCTAAGTCAGTATCAATAAATATAATTCGTCTTCAAATTTTGTTATAAATATTTTCAATTCGATAAAATACATTGTTAATTAGGAGAGTATGCAGTTTTCAAATAGTCTCCTAATAATCACTCCAGACAGATGTGTAAGGGGCAAGATAAAATTATTTCTTAAAGAGTTGGATAACTATTAGTTATTAGTAAATTCATATGTACATATAATGCCGCCGCCGCTTTCTTAGAGGGGTAAGCAGATTGATACTGATATCGTCTCAAAATACATCTTCGACGTGATTTCAGTGAAAGGATTTAAAAATATTAAAAACCGCCACATTTAAATACATATATCAAGTTTGGATAATAAATCACGCATCTTTGCCGCATCGTTTCCTGATAGTTCAAAATATATCTACCAGAGCAGTTCGCCATGCCCAAACAATTTTGTACAAAAGCAAAACGAAATGTGAAAAAATATTGTTTGTAAATTTACATACGATCGCATACTATGTGAATAAATATTATGTTACCAAGAAAATTTAAAAAAACCTACATAATTAAAAAGTTTTTTACACGCTTTCGGTTATCCAACAGATCAGCGGTAAAAACGGTCTTCCTAGAAAGTAATCTCTTGATTTCATTATCTGTTTTTTTTAGTTTTGAGGATAGATCAAAATTAATTCATACAATATTTTAAATACTCACAAGTAGTAGTGCTTGCTACATACGAAATATGGACTCTGACGGTCGCCGTTGTCAAAAGGTTGAAAGTTGCCCCGCCAGCAAAGCAGCGAGCCAGGCTGGGAATATCGTTACTGGATATGGTGCATAACGAGGCAATCCGCCGATGTACCAAACAAACATAACTAATATATAATCTTTGAGCACTGGTGGATATAAGTAGTTTGTGTGCATTTGAGTTCAGAAAAGTGGTATGATTAAAATATAATATTAATAATTTCACCACACACTTGGAAATATCATAAAGAATATCTTCGATATGTGTAAAATTAACTTCGGTTGATTACAAATAAAATTAAGAGTACAACTCTTAATAATTTATATAGCCCCGTTACTTTCATCAAGAAAAGTTGTCACTATATGTTTGACAGTAAAAGTGTCGAAAACATAATCTTTCATCTTGCCCTCATCCGCCAAACGCGCGGTAATAAATATAGTGCCAGTTCATGCCTTCATTAAAAATATAAATTAAAACTGTAATAATGCTAGATTAATGTTTTGAAACTAAAATTCGATAAGATAAATCTAACAATAATTATGAAAACAAGAAATCCATTTACAATTGAAGTACTCAAATTTCTTAAAATACAAAACAATGAAAATATGAGAACATTACCAATTTATATTAAATGTTAAAATAAAAAATTATAATCAATATATTTTATAATTTCTCCCTGGTATTAACTGCTCTATAAATGTAAAATGACTGCTTCATTTATTGAACGCTGGCTTCATCGGGCATGCGGGCGAACATACAAAGGCCTTTATTTCCGCAAACTAAGATAAATGGCTTTTCAGCGTGCTGAAATATTCGATCTTTACTATCTACATGAATTTTAGTTTGGAATCCAGTAGATTGGTGGTGAAAAGTTTCATCGCTCCGAAGTTCTACTGAAATACTACATATTGACACGGAAGGAATATTAGTTACTCATGCGGTAGCTTTGACACCTACATTGAAGCATTTTTATCCGTATTTTGAAAATAGCAATTATTTGATGAGATGTCACTTTTAACTTGGGGTAAAACGAAAAAGCCAGTAATAATTTTTTTATGTATTAAATGGAAATTAAATAACTGTTCTCTCATTAATTTAAGCTTACTCATCACTTTTAGTTGTATATAAATTGTAGAGCACTTTAAACAATTCTCAATTTGAAACCGTACGCGACAATGTCCCAACTAATATAGTTTGAAAATTATTTGAAAACCAATCATTTGAAAAACTAAAACATATTTCTGCATTTGGTTTCCCGTGAAAAGGGTTTAACTGATGTTTTAATACTTATAGGGAACTGTAGTTTTTGCCAACCATGGCGTAACGATTTGTTTTTTTTACTATTTTAAAACAATGATAGAATAAAATTGTGTTGCTAAAAGATAGTTTTCTTGTTTTACATATACAGTAAGGCAGCACCCCAGTGACTAAGGAAGGACGGGACTGGTGCCGGAAGTAAAAAATACATACACGTACAATGACAACGGCGAGCATTTCGCTTACGAATGTATTCTCTACGAATGTTCTAGAGTCCAACGACACATAGAAGAAATAGGAAATACACAGGACTAAATGGCGTCCTGTGTAGTTCCTACTTCTTCTACAAGAACATTCGGTGTTGCGCGTCCATAATTGTACAGCTCGTGGTGTAGGACCTAGAGGACTTTCCTTTTACCGGAGAGGTCATGGGTTCAGACCCTCGCCTCGGTCATGCACCACTTTCTTTCTCTTTTTGAGTTAGATAAGTTCATTTCGTTCGAGCTTTTCCATGGTTTTCCATGCAAATCTGTAGGTCCCCTTCCCTTACTAGGTAGTTAGGTTAAGCCCGTCCAGTACCATCGCATTGGTTGAAACTATGGTTGAAGCGGAAATGAAAAATGGTCTTTGCCCTCCATCCAGCAGGTCTATTCCTGGGTTTCCCTAATCCGGAATCAGGAATCCGCTTTTATAGCGGTTTTCAAAGCGATTTTTTCGACAGAAAATTTATTAATTGAAATAGTAAGTTCCAGAATCTTTTCGTCAACAAAATCCCTTTGAAAACTGCGGTTTCCTAGACTCAGGATTCCTGATTATTATTACGTGTAAGTGTAGGCTTCAGTGCAGCCGTGTTCATAAAGGGAATGTCCTGGCATGGCACCAAATTCCTTCGGAAAAGTGGTGTATTCGATTAATATCATGACGGTAGTTATGTGGTATAATCCATCCATGCCAGGTTCCATAAAATTTAAAAAACACTGAGTGCTTTATGACAAATACAATACGTGGCCTAAGGAAAGCCTTACTGACTGGTGCAACTACAGTCCGAGCGTGGCTCTGCGTTTGACAACTTAAAGTCCACAAGTTGTCGACTGTAGCGATAAATAAGTACGGAAAGAACCGACGGCTAAAGAGGAAATATTGTTTTATAAGAATCTTTCTCGCAATCTCGTCCGGAACTTCGCCTGTGGACTGCCGTCTCTCCGGTGCAGTCCTCTTGACACTGTCAATTGAGTTGTAACACGGGCTTTGTACAGTTTATAAGTGCTTATACGTGCGGATTATCCAACAGGTATTTTGCTGCACGACCGCACATTCAAGTTTGCAAGGATGCTTAAACTGTGTGGGTTCCGGCACCTAAAAACAATTCAAGCGGTCCCAATGTATGTCTTCCCGCGCATGTTGCAAGAGGCGACACAGAGATTTGTCGTTCGTTGTTCTGATTCCAGTTTTTTTTATGCAACCTGACATTGATGGCTAATACGACACCAGTACCGTTTTAATATTAGCCCAATTCACCACATTCTCGAAGGAATAAGGTGCCATCTAGGACCTTCCCTTTATCAGCACGACTACATTGAACTGGATGGAAAACACGGACATTTTTTTATTGCCGATTTGACCATTTTTTTATCCAATGCGATAATACCAAACCGGGCGGCCCTAAAGCCTACCACCTAGTTGGGGAAGGGGACCTACAGTTTTACATGGATTTTGAACCATGGAATAGCTCGCACTCGTGACGAAATACACTTTTCCAACTCAAAAAACCCGGGTTTCTGGTATGCTAGGCAAGACCCCGCGCCGCTAGGATACGAGCCGCTCTATAAGACAAGGGAGGTATTAATTCCGCTCTAGTTGGTAAAAGATCGCATTGTATGAACAATTGAAGAGTGAGGAAAATTGTTCGTGTTTTCCATCCAGTTTGATGTAGCCATGCAATATGATGAAGGTCCTGGCATGACACCTAGTTTTCCTCACCCAAAACACCTCATGTTGGGATAATACTGTAACAGTAAGTGTGGTAAGTTACATAAAACAAGTGGTTTTGTTAATGTTATGTTTATAATTTTTTTTTTTTTTGCGACCTGACATGGATGGCTAATACCACACAACTACCGTTATGATATTAGCCCAATACACCACATTCCCGAAGGAATAAGGTGCCATGCCAGGACCTTCCCTTCATGAGCACAGCTACATTGAACTGACAATTTTTCATTGCCGCTTCTACCATCTTTTCAACCAATGCGATGGTACCAACCCGGGCGGGCTTAAACCCTACCACCTAGAAGGGGAAGGGGACCTACAGTTTTACATGGATTCCGAACCATGGAGCAGCTCGCATTCGTGACGAAATGCACTTATCGAACTCTGAAAGAGAAAGACAGTGGTGCAAGTTGGTATTGAACCCGGGCCTCTGGTACGCTAGGCCAGTCCCCGCGCCACTAGGCTACGAGCCGCTCGTAATAATAATTTATTTTTATTTATTTATTAATTTATTATCGAAAATAATAATTTTAAATTTGATTTGTTCTACAAATAATACAACATAAAAATGATGCGCAAATATCTAAAGGGCAACTACAGTTGTATGTGGAATCCGAACCATGGCCAGCGTTAACTGTCAAACGGTCATCCATCCAGAAACCGACCGCGCTTCGTATTGGTTAACCTCGATTTTCGAACATCAAGGCGTCGCACCGCGGCGATATTACGGGTACAGATATTGTGTCATTTTGGATGCATTTTCTGAATGTATTCAAAACCTGTTAAAATTAAAGATGATGACGAAAAGTATTTACATATGTTATTATACTGGGCTGGTCAAAAACGGTACGTTAAAAAACAAAAATAAAAAAAAAACCGACTTCAAAAAACAGTATCCCAAAACAAATTAATATGCACTAAAAAGTAAAAAAATAATTGAACTTATTGTATTTACGACTATTGTTATTTTTTAATCGGTTTTACTTGCTAAAGACCTTGCATGTTATGTATAGCTATTCGGCAATTTAAATAGCATAGCTTCAATATAAATATCACACACGATTGGAAAAATCCATCAGGTACCTATCCTTTTTTAAACGTTCAAAGGATCAAGTTAACAGCTCTATAGAGGAGCTGAAAGCGTTCGGTGAAGCCTCGCCTGCGCGGAACAGCCTCAATACAGAAGAGCCACTCCAAATAATGGGTAGCGTGGGGTAGCTGAAAAAAGATGATTAACGTGGAAATAAATTAGTTTTCTTTTTATTCAAAGCTTTTCGTCAAGTGAACATGTATTGATCGCGGAAAAATCAGTAAATTTTAAATATGAATCTAGTTTTCCCATTCCTTAATATTATATAATTTGTATTATTTTATGATTTAGTTTTATTATACGATCTAACTGAGATTAGAAAATTGTAATATGTGTCGTGCATTTTCCTTTGGATAGCAAAGAATAAATGGAGCACTTACGAAATGCTTTATTGCGCAAGACAAAATGGCATACCACTCTTTGTGCTCATTCTTGACTAAAAACAGATGGGAGCACTTGTTTGTGGCGGTGTGGTCCAAGAAAACATGGACTAGTACTGCTGGAATCAAATTTCGGGCAACGGATAACCTCACGGAGAGCTAATACGCGTTACCTACTTATGTATTTCCTGTGAAAATTTTCATAATGAAAATAGGTACGAAAACACACAATAATGTAAGCGCCTACTGAAATAACATTATTCTTGGAAATACTGCTTTTAATATTATTATAATAAAATAATAATTTAGCTATAGCCTGAACGTGAAATCAAAATGTCCCATCAGTAAAGTCATAGTAAGGTTCACGGAGGTCGTCTCCGCCGATCGTCATTTGTAAAGAGCATTTCATTTGTTTACCATCATTTTTATAATCTTACATATCTTTGGTCACAGTCGCTCTTAGCCAGACTATTAAAGTTCGTTCTGAACATGTCAATAGTCCACTGAGTTGCTGACAGAGCCAACATTACTTACATTTACAACCCATGACTGCACAAAGTCACATCTAATTTTTTGAGCAGTGAAAAAAATATTTATGCATGTAAAATAAATTATATATAAATTGTGTAACGCGAAGTTACTTACCTAAAGTTTGACTTTAGTAAAAATGTTGTTTATGTTACCTAGAAGTAACCAACAATGTTCATATATCATGATCAAAATCTGATTATAATGCTTTAATTGACATAAATGTCATTGAGAATCGTCAAATTAATAGTGATTACAATATATTTAACGGGATTTAAGAACTCTTCTTGCTAAATCCTGCCCAGAACCTTTCTCAGTCCAAGGCAGGACTTAAACCACCGAAATAAGAAATTGGGATACACTGAGACGAGAGAAATCGGCTTAGGAACGCACTTAATCCGTCCAGCCCTCACCCTAAGAATCTCAGAAATCGATAGTGAGTTGGGAACGGTTTGAACGACGCCTCTTAATGGTGTTTTTGTTTTTAAGATATGTACTCTATAAAATGGAAAATATTACACAAAATGAATAAATGCATTTAGAGATGTTTGTAGGTCATAGTGTATGTCCAAATGCATAATCCGATGATGTAGTAACTTAGACAGAAAAAATAATTAATATTATCGCATACCTCTTTCACTTCCTTACAGACATACATATATATGATAACATTATGCTCCACGGTTGTAAAAATATTAACTTGTAAAACCATATATTACGAATATTCTTAGTCTTAGGATTCAAAGTTATATGGATATTTTTTAATATTGAAATTTAATGTTACCAAGTGGATCAAATTTAAAAAATATGTTGTTAATCAAATGAAAAAAAATATGCAAAAGAAATGCTTACAGGTTTTTTTATGAAAACAAATCTCCATAGACCCTGTTTCCAATCAGCTTGTATACCGCATACAGACAATATCTCGCTTAAGACAAAACGGAATCTTCTCTATATAAAGTAATTTAACGCCAAACGGTGATAAGTCCATCCGAAATAACCCTCCAATTTATCGGCATCGGCCCGCGTTGTCCGTCTTATTTCAAAAAAAGGAGACCCAATAGGATTCCGTGAGATCCCTCTGTCTGACGCGCTTAGCGAAGATTTATACAGAGCAGTTCGGTTTGGCAAAGTGCGGGCGGGTGTGTATAAATGAGTTGTGCATGCTGTTTTTACCTCTTTTTATGCTGTGTTTGAATTTATATAAACAAATAATAATACGTGATTTTCACGGGTACCATTCCTAGCTCCAGAGAACCGATATTTGGTCTCAAGGTATCCTGTAGTTGACAAGTGTCAACCTTGCTTCGATGTTTTTAGAATGTATGGTTTTATGAGATGGAAAATTGTATTTCAAATGTTATGATTATATGCTCATGTGCCCATAAGAGTAATTAAATTTAAATTAAATTAATCCATAAACCATAGGCTCTTGAGGCTCGGGCATCTCGACCATCGAGAGCACAGAATATATATATATATAGAATTATAACTATTTATGTTGTAAATTGATTTATTGTCTTCAGGATTAATTAATGTTCTGTAACTTAATGAAATCTTGCATAATTTTAATTTTAAAATATTTATTAAACATTTTAATTTTTAATTGAAATCTTTGACGAAGGCTATTTTTGCTCGAACGTTTATAACTAACTGAAGTAAAAATCTACACATATCATGTATGTTCTTTCTGACGTATTCAAGTGTGCATAGTCACTATGAGGAAAAACTAATTAAGTAAATAAATTACATCCAGTAGCTCTACTCCATACAAAGTACCCATTTCGTGCACCTGTACAGCCTCATTTCGCTTGTATGGGCTCTAAGCTAGTTTTTCAGTGCTAAACTGTCGCGAATGGTCCTTCAAGATCAACTTTTTAAAAATAACAAAACCAGCAGTTCTCCGCCAATATTTAAGTGACAACCCCGACACTTTATGGAGAGAAGGTATTTATCTCAAAAATCGCCTTAGTTGAGCTACTGCTGTGTCCCCGGTCGCACAGCTATATATGTACTGTGCCGAGGATGCCGATTGTGGTCGGCAAGAGACAAAGAGGCTCCTGGGTACCAATATACGGTCTTGAGGTACTCAGCGATTGACCATTGTTAACCTTGTTTCGGTCAATGTTGTGCGACATAATGATTGGAGAGAACCATAGAGAACTCTAGCTAAAAAGACCTAACAGCGCCAAAGTGGTCGGTGTCTTCAAGATGTTTTTTCTCCACCTTAAAGCATTTGTGTTACATTTGTAATGCACTTTCTAAACTCAAAACCTGAAAGACAGTAGTGGAGTCAATGGATATTGTACTCACGAAATATTTAACACTCTTGCATGGCCTTAAAATAAATGTTATCCGAAAAATCTTTATTTATTACATCAAGATGATCTATTTATATTATATCTAGACGTAGATCACGCAGATTACCACCTAATCATCTAGATTACCTTATTAACGCATATCTTTCAAATCTCCACTACAGTTTATTAAAATGGGTTATAAGATAAAGAATAAAATTAGTTGAAAACAATTGCATGGCGCACTTAATTGCTCTATAACAATACAAATGGCATCTCCTCTGTTCGAGCGTTCTCCCTCTCTTTTTTGCGAAGCTACTTGGCACAAAGTTGGATTAAATCGGCGGCGAACTATGGACAGCGAGCCGGTGGAAACGGTAAGCCCTGTCAAGTGAGCCAGTTTCAACCGCTCACTGTGCGTTCATATCTATGTTCACATACTTAAAATCAATTGCATTTATGAACTTAATGGAGTGATAGCACCCGATTGTAACCAGTTCCATAATGGCGCAAAGAAACCATAATTTAGTGTTAAAAAAAATACTACAACTTTTTTGGAATTTCAAAAAGATCAAAGATGCATAGATGGCCTAGCTGTATTTGAAACCTATAACCGTAAATATCTGACACTCATATTCTTTGTTGAAACTTTTTGTATGATAGTTTATGAACATTTGCCTAATTTAAGAATACAAAGCACCAAAGGTTAACAGTTTTTTCTTTAAGTTATAGCTAGACCATCAATCTACATATTTTATTTTTTTATTATCGACATTCGTTTTAGTTATTTTTAAATATGAGTAAATTTTGCTTTACTTACGGTCTTATGGCACTGATTGCAATCAGGTGTTATTACGCTCTTATTAGTCTGAGTTAATCGGTAATTTTGTACCTTTTTTCTGACTATTTAGAAGAGTAATTTTAACTTTAACGATCATACATGATTTTGTTTTCATTAATATATAATTGCACTGAATATTTTTACGCTACTAGTTACGAAATTTGCACTTATTACTGTAGATAAAATGTATGATCTGTAGGGCAATACAAATATGTTTGAATCCGGATCTGTACACATTTTCAATGCTAGTCTTATTGATTGAAATAGTATTGATAATTCGTAAGAAAAGTCTTTATTTAGCCACAAAATAAAAATTTATAAATAAGGTCAGAACTGTCTGCCGGCGGGTGCCTTTGCTCATACCTATAACCTGGGAGTCTTCAAGCGTAATTTGAACAAGCTCGATAGCACAGCGATAGTCCGCAAATCCTTTGACATGTTGCCTCGCTGAGCATGATTTCGCGAGGCGAGGTATTTTTGGGTTTTCTGAGCACGCTTGGTCCTCAGCACAGCCACTCATACCGGTTTTTCATACAAAAACAATAATGTCCATCATAAAGTATAGTGCAATAACTAAATAATGCGTGGGGCTCAAAGGCGGGCTTTATTATTATTTATTTCACTAACACTTTGTTGCAAAGACTACTATTAAGTTAACGATATAGCTAAATCAAAAATTACAATATAGATATCTTATAAACTAAAATGAAGAATAGATTTCATCCAGTTCGGCGGAATACCCCGCCGTACCCAAAACGCTGGCTGCGAATTTTACAATTTTTTAAATTTACGATTTCTTGGCAGAATAGTTTGGCTTCCTGTGACCAAACACCTAGGGTCTCTACGGCGAATCCCAGGAATTCAAAGCGGTCGCGAAGGTTAGAATAAATACTTTTTTTAATATTTAAAACAAATAATAAAATACTTTGATTATAAATGAATGAGAAATGTTGGCGATATGATTAATTTTTTGTTTAATTTAATCGTTGAATTTTGTACACGTAACAAATTTAATTGAAAGCCTAAATGTGCCTAAATGTATATTAACATTTAAATTTATGTATTGTAGAATTATTTGAATCCTCTTTGCAAATGCTTATCACACTTTATCCCCCAGAGGAATAGTTCCCATGCAGAACCTGTCCTTCATTTGCATACCGAATTGAAGTCATCGGAAAACACTGACGTCACTCCGAATATATTTGTTTCAATAATATATCGATGCACAAACCCGAGGTGGTTGTTGAGGCTACTTTCAGTTAAATCTAATAAACTTTACATGGATGCAAACGAGGTCCGAGCAAGTTCAACAACTGTTAGTCTGTGCTTTAACACAATAAACACTCGTTCCGATTGCACAGACGCATTCTAATGCTGCAACTCCGCCCAGCGCCCGCGTGGAATTTTCCGGAAGTGTCCGTGTGGTGAGCTTTGTTCGGGCGATCGCGCGCCATTAGGGATTCGGGTGGAACCGGCTTTCGTTCCGAACTGGCGCAAACTCGCACAAAATATCCTGTGAGAAATTAGAAAATCTATCACACTAATTAGTCAGGAGAACTGACTTTTGCATGTTTTCCGACGAGATCTTTTTTATGAAAAATCAGCACACAGAACCAATCAATCACAGAACACCTCAGCACCCCTGTGCTGAGAGACCAAAGGTGCTCCTAAAGGCAAAATCAGCCTCACCTCGCGTAACCACGCTCTGCTAGGAACCATACCAGCGGATTTGCGAACTATCGCAGTGGTATCGAGCTTGTTCAAATGATGTTTGAAGACTACCAAGATGTAAGTTCGAGGAAAGGCACCCGCCGCCGTCAGGTAGTTCCAAATCAGCGCGGTGCGGCAGAGAAATGATTTAGAGAACTGATTCGTTCTCAAAAACCCAATGTCACCCACAATGGGGTGCCCTGAGGTTGGATGGGCAGGAAAAAAGGGTTGCAAGTTCCACTGAGCAACGTCCATGATAATACCTGTAGAACAGACTAAGATGCCCTACAAACCGCCTGTGGCTCAGGGACAGGCCAACGGTAAGTTGTGGGTGTCCAATTAGACTGACCATTCGGCGCTGTATTGAGTCCAAGGCCGCTAACAGGTACTGGGAACTACCTTCCCATATGTGTGATACAGTTTTCTATCACCGGCGATCAATTAAAGGATGTGACACATATTTCCATCGAGGATGGGTATGATCGGCGTATTTCATCGTAATTGTGTGCTCATTATTTACTCATATGCTAGGTTGGTCTACTCAATTACCTAGGTAAGTTCGTGCAGCAAAACTTCTTTTTTTTGTTGAAATATGTACATGTGCGGTTAAGCAAGTGGTTTTAGGTAGGCTGACTGGGATGGAATACATGTACTACTGTCATGATATAAGCTCAATACACCTCATGGGAATTAGGTGTCATGGCAGGAACTTTATTTTATTTTACAGCTACGTTAAACTGAAAACACGGAAAACTTTCATTGCCCTTCGACTCAATTAATTTATTGCGATGGTAGCAGCCTGGTTGGGATACCTAGTGGTGGTAGGTTACCTAATTTAAGGTGTAATCGGAACCACAAAGGACTAATCCATTAGCTGGCTCTTACGACATGCACGGGAAAAATACAGTGAGCCCAATAGGATTTTCGTACCGGAAAGCACACAGCAGGAGTTGGGTAGTCGCTTAAAATATGCAGCATGAAAAAATATTGCGAAAACTCACTGATTTGTGATTGAAAGTGCGAGTCTAATCTAGTTAGCATTCTGGTTCCACAGCCGCATTGCGCTAGGCCTACGCCGCTTTATGCTCCGAGCTGCACTCGCGAGCCCACGTGGCAGCCGCGAGTTCATATCGATTTGTTGAAATTACTGTACTGTAGTGTGTTCCGTGAACTAGCGTACCGTTAATACTGCATGAGAGTAAACAGCTCCATGAAGCAAGAACATTGAGCGATTGTTTCACCGGGCAACTTACATTAGGTGACACTTAGTTATTCGTCAATTTCCCAGAGGTTCTAATTTAATTTAATTTATCAAGCTCAATTTTTTTTATTATTTAACTTCAGGTATTTATGCGCGAAATTAACGATTTTCGTTGTCATAGCACAAAACTTTGCTCCTCAGTAAAAAATCTCCAAAATAAATCATTTTGTAAAAAAATGAATGGGCGTCCAAATATATTTCAATACGAATTTAATGTTTCATTCAAAACATACAAAAACTAAATTTCGATAATATTCTCGGGTGAAATTTCGAAACTTTCTGTAGGTATAATCAGATTGTTTCGATCTTATACAATCTATTAAAATACTATTAGAATATGAAATACGGTTTGATTTAAAAATAGACTAGAGTTTTTGTGGTGTAAGCAGTCCATATTTTTTGTGACGTAGTTCTTGTGGTGGTTACGAGGTGGTTGTGCGAAATTTTCCACGGAGACAGTAAAATATGACGTAGAGGGGTGACTTAAAAAGAAAAAAGGAAAACAAACCGCAAGATGAGATCACCAGATTAGTCATAGGTTGGAGCCAGAGACATCGTGAAGTAAAATGTAATTTGTACCCACGAGAGCAGCCTCCGCCCCCAGCTGCCCCCCCGCCCCACCCCCGCCCCCACCCCCGCAGACTCCGCCGCAGCCAGCGTCAGGAGTCGGGCAATAATTTACGAGGCCAGACGAAGATATAAAACCGCCCTGAAGCTTCCGAGCATGTTCATATGAGACATTACCACTCGTCGTTTTTTTTTTTAAAAAACTAAATAATTAAGATTTCAAGGCACTTATTATGAAAAGCAATGAAAATAATTGTACATTTGTTTTTTGTTTTTCTTTAATTATAATTAACCACCGAGGATCGTCGATCTCAATTTTCGTCGGCGTTTTCAGTCGTCAATGCAAAATTTTCATTGTGTTACATAATAAATGCCTTAAAATCTGAATTTTATAGATTGTTCAAAACTAAACAATTTAGATTTCAAGGCATTTATTATGAAAATCGAGGAAAATAATTGTATTTTTTTTATTGTCCTTCAATTATAATAAACCACCGTTAAATTAAATACTTCTTTTATTGTATTAAAGATTTATTATGTTTTTTATTGTCAATATGCAATGTAACATCTTTTTTTAGGTCTTAAACGTAATTCAAGTGCATTTATAATCGATATTTTTATTACACATCACTGGGAACCATACGAATCCCCAGCACAAACACACTGCGGCCTGTTTGATGACAAATAAGAGGAATAAACTGGAAATAAGCGAGCGTGTTCTTTCTGCGCCTTCGAAATGTCGGCTCTAGTCATTTCCGCAGACATGTCCACGACACCACAGACATGGCTGATGGATTGAATATTTTTCCGGTAAAAGCGAGCATATTGAGTTTTCGACGTGTTATCTTAAGGGGTGAAAACCGCATTAAAATCTGACCAGTAACTTACGAGATATTCGCATTTACAGTCAGAACAGTACATTTACATACATAAAACCTGAAAAATGTGTTCAATATATGCAGGTAAAAAGTTACTCCTTCACCTCCATGATTCAATATCGAACATACAGTCAACCAAAGTTCTTAGGATACACTTTCGGTTAAAGGTAATAATTATTTGCGTTAAAATACAACGTATCTTGTAATTTTTTTAGTTTTTTACTTACATGTTAAATAATACACATTCTCAGTTATTTTTTTATTTATAGTCAGCTCTATGTTTCTTGGCTAAAGTCAAAGTATTTAGACGGTTCACCTTTTCCTTTAATCGGAAGTGTATCTTTTAATCTTTGGTTGACTGTACATTACGTAGTTTAGAAACAGGATCGATGGTCGTGTACACCCTGCATATCATACGTCACAATTTACGAACAAATTGTAATAAGAGACCATATAAAGAGTTAGAAGCTCTAGTAAGAATGTTTCCATGTGGAACATGGAACCTTGCACACAATGGCAAGTTGAATGGGAGTATATTATGTTAGTATAATATTATGAACGGTTGATTTTAGAACAAAGCTAAAGTCAATACATGTAAAATGTTTTCTCAACTTGAAAGGTCAGAATATTCAAAACTTATTTAACCGAATGGAAGGCTACATTCAATTCCATTCATTAGCGTAGTAAGATATGCGCCACTTTGGCAATCTAGTGACATATTTTTTTTTTATTTTGGGTAGTGTGGGTGTATAGCTTGGGGCGACAGCCGCAAATCGGTCGCTACCCAAATACCTACTTAGATAAGTGGACTGTATAGAATAATAATTTTGAAAAATTGAACCCTGATTTGAACGGACTATAGGCAGGATAGGAGAGGACTCACCAGTGGCGTAGTGTGGTCTGCAGCCTTCCTGACAGGGTCCCGTGCACGGCACTTAAGGTCTTTCACTGTTTATGGTACGTAGACGCTATGCAGGTTGGATCCACGGCAAGATACGATCGTTGCCGTGGATCTTGGAGCTGTTGAAGATGTGCGAAGCCAGCAGAACGTCCGCCGGCATCGACATTTGCCACGAGTCTCTGGCGACCCACGGTTTTTCATTCGCTCGGCGCGAATGAAGGTAGTTCGGTAAAAAAAGGCTTGCCCTCGGGAAATTAGTTCCACAAGGGTGTAACACTTAAGCGATTGGAAGAAATGATGGGACATTGTTCAAGTCAATACAGTGGGTTAAGCGACTAAGGGATTTGTCGTTCGAGGTTCCACGTCAGACTATAGGTCCCTTTCCTTACTTACTAGGCGATAGGATTAATCCGGCCCGCGTAGGTACCATCGCATTTAATTTTCGAAGGCCGATGCTACCATAAAAATATCTGTGTTTTTCACCCAGTTCAATGTATCTGGGCAATTTGAGAACGTTCCTGGCATACACTAGTTTCCATGTTGGTTGCAGAGCTAGTATTATGACAGTAGGTGTTGCAGTAGACTTCCATGTCCTGTTACATACATAATTTTTTACTTTGAGCCTTAATACTTTGTTGCATTAAATCTGTCTTACTAATAAACATTTATTACTAGACTGCTTTTCCTCGGAACAGTTATACCAGATATCGATATGTTATAGGATTCATAACTAATGATCTTGGAATGGAGAAGGAATAATTAAGTCCACGCTCAGTAGTCTTCATACAAAATGTACTAGAATCAGTAGCTGCCGAAACCGCTGCCTTATGCCTCCTACTATACTGCAAATATACTGCACATAATACTCCATTCTGGGTCACTCGTTTCAATGATTGTCAAAACTACAAATCAAATGATGCGTTTTTGTCGCAATCTTATTCAATTCCTTATGTCCTCGAACAATCTTATACCGCCTTCATTAGCAGTATTTTTAACAGCTAAAAATACCGGAATAATAGCGATGGTATAAAGGGTTATTATCACTACATAATAGGTACACATCTTAAGTTTATTAAGGCTTGCGTATAACGATCGCACTGAAAGTTCGTGGTTTTTTATTTTTTATGCTAACATAAAGCCATCCTCTGTCATCGGGTAGTTTTAAGCTCGCATAGCCATTTCGCCGCGTGCGGTGCTGACTAGTGCCGGAGGGTTCCGGGATTGAGTTAAAACTTTTATGTCAACGGCACTTACATCTCCGCTTTGCGAGTTAATGTCCGTATTCACGCTGGGGTAAGCGAACTGCGCTTGCATTTATATTTACTTTGGGTAAAAACGTTACTTCTTCTGTTTATGAGACAAGAACCGATTACCCAATTTCAGTTTCAGTTTCTTCAGTTTCCGTTTCTTTATTTCCTCCATTAGATGTATATTACACACTCGGATTCGTCATTTTTTTTCCTGTCGGTTCGATTACTTTTGGTGAAGAAGAGCCGATAAGAAACTTCGTCATGTTGGTCATTGTATTTTTTTTTTCATTGATACTTACAAACTAATTTACAGTGATTGATTTATTACTACTTGATTACTACTATTTTTTCATGATACGAACATATGTTCCTTGAGTGACTCTGGTTATTCCAAATCTTCATGAATTGTTAAATTATTTCCTGGATATTATATGAGTTCCCCATACAAACTTGATACCCATTCGAGTTAAATTTTCACCACAAAACGTAGCATATGCCCTTCTTCAAAGTTCAGACTATCTCTATGATGAAATAAATCAACATTTATCAGCGGTTTAGGCATTGAAACACAACAGACAATGTTACGTTCGAATTTCCAATATTAAGGTGGCCCAACCCGGCGGCCTCAACTCATTTGCGGGCCCGGTACAAAACCGTTCTGTTGCGCTCTGGGACCTTCTCTCTTTCCAAGAATAAGACAGGCTCCGTGATGAGGAAGATGCAACATGTCCACAAAAAAGAAAATATGCATAGTGTATGATTTGGTAAGATTTACGAAAATTTTAATTTCAAAACGACTTATAGCTAAAAGTAAACCACGACCGCTGTAGTCAAAAATCTAACAAAAACCAAATAGATTATAAATCTTGATTAAATAAGCTATGTCTGATAACCAATCTTATTAAGATGTTCTTACTTTATCATAGCGTAATCCACCTCCAAAGTTATTGTATAAAACGCGCGAAAAATCCGAACTTTCGGACGTTATAACTTGGAAACCAAACACAATTTTACAATGCCAATGGTCATCAGACATTTAGTTCAATCAAATAGAGCTATTTCGAGCAAAATTTTGGATCTCTGACAAGAAATATAGGCGTGATCTTCTTTCCCCTTTTGTATGGGGAGATGAGCGGGATGGGCCGCCTTAAGTATGGAAAAATTTATAAATTGTCCATATTTTCCATCCAGTTCAATGTAGCCGTGCAATATAAGGAAGGACTTGGCACGGCACCTGGTTTCCTAGATACTATGGGTTAATATCATGACAGTCATCATCCATGTCCAGATACAAAAACAAATCCTAACAGTCATTTTGGATTTCTCATAGCCCAGGGTGCGGAATCAGGATACCACTTTCTTTCTGAGTTGGATAAGTGCATTTCGAAACGAGCTTGAGCTGCTCCATGGTTCGGAATCCATATAAAACCATAGTCCCCTTATCTACTGGGTGGCAGACTTAAGCTATTCCAGGTTAGTATCATCACACTGGATATAACCTAGGTGAAGCGACAGTGAAACATTCCCCGCGTTTACTTAAATCTTACCAAATCAAACACTTGCGCATTGTCTGCTTTGTGGACATGTTGCATCCTCTTCATCATAGAGCCTGTATTTTAATTTGAAACAGAGAAGGTATCAGAGCGAAATAGCACGGTTTTGTACCGCGCCCACGAATGAGAGTGCGAACCTGTCGCTCAATTTTTTCTCTTCTCAATGCAAGATAATCGTTCAGCTTTTTTTTTCGTCACATTTAAAATCGGCCCCGTAAAATGCACCCCAAGCGTTTTTTTCTTGCCGTGCGAGGGACGCTCCAGGGAAGACAGCACACCCAGGCGGGACGAAATATCCAATTTTCTAGGCGACACGTATGGGGACGGACGGCGACGCATAATTCATTCCGACCGCACATGGCAACCAAACCGTCGGTACAATTCATAATACGTACGTATCTACGTATATATACGTACCTAATGGTGGAACAATATTGCTTATATGCCCAGGCATATGTACGTGTCAGTTACTTAAGGGGATAATGAGATAATAATGTTTTAACAATCTAGCGTACTTGTGTCCTCAGTCAAATTAAGAAGTATTTTTCTGAAATTACGCATATCAAATAAATGTTTTTGATACCTTAACTTATATTCACATGATATATGCATTTTTGTATTTGTAAAAAAAATGAGGTAATTAAGAAAAATATTTCTTAATTTGACTAAGGAAACAGGAACGCGACTTTGTATGGAACTTAATCCCCTCAATATCCTTTTAAGAAGTAGTTGGATCCATGTAGATAGCGTCACAGACGTTCGTTAATATTTTGCTTTATATCGCTCCTCTTCAAAATCTTGTCAAAGATCAATAACTAGACAATATGTTTTCGTTCTAGTCGAATGTTTCCTCTTCTCTCGAATACCATTGTATTTCAGTCGTCGTCAACCGAAAAGAGCTTACACGATAGGTCGATTTTAATTATTTACAAAATATGAAATGATTCATGTCATTGCATTACCTTTGTTAAAAAATCAGGAAAGTAGTCAAACTGCACTTACATACTTCCAAAACTGATCTGGAAATTCAATGTACATTCGACAAAGTCTGAATAAAAATGTACGCAAGATTCTACCAAAAAAAAAATGGTTTTACTAAAATTAATGTTTTGGCATTGAATTATTAATCTAACAACAAAAGACATTGCTTACGCACCTAATACATAATGTTAATGTCAAGTTAGCAACAATTATCGGCTTTATTTGCTGAATTTGATGAATATTAATGTTTACGTCATTTTCTCGTACTGGATAGGCAGAGATTAAAGACAGCAGCCATGCTCTTCGACTACTGGTGCCCGGTAAGGGTACCTTTACCTGTTTCCCTATTTTTAACCCAATCTGGACTTGGTAAATTCTTGACGGTCTTCCGGGTGAGTTACAGTTGCTCTGTAAATTCGCTTTGTCATTATTTCATCGCTTATTCCTTTTACATAACTTTCACTATCTTTAGTATCTCCTCTTCCAAAATTTCTACTAAATTTAAAACATACTTTTGCCATATCTAAGTTTGGCTTCCATAGCTTAGTTCTGGCATCAGTTATAGAATTGCAATTAGAGTTTCTTTGTTTAAAAACAAAGCTTTTCCTAACGGAGTTCATAAACACTGTAATATATTTGATTCCCAACAGTTACTGTCGTATATTTAAATGTCACCTAATACGTTTTAAACTATGTATGCAAACAACGGGGTAGAAAACTCAAAGCTTATTGTTGGTGTCGCATGCGCGACCTCACCTTAGAAAGACCAAAACGGTCATTCCTGTCAAGTTTTATTTACGAGTTTTTAGATACAATATTTATGTACTCCATGATGCAGTTATAATAAGGTTCAGCGCAAAAAAAACGAACTTTTGTTTATCTTCAAACAAATTTGAATGTGAATGACCAGCACAAAGCATGAAACGAAATTATTATGAAGCGGTTATGTTATTGTGATATTTTCTTTCTTACGAATTCATTTGATAAGCATGAATTGGAACGATATTTATCAGAATAATAACGAGAACATTTAGGGACGATTTTTCAATCCTCTGATAGTACTTAACGGTATGATAGTGCATGTTGAAGTTTGTCTAAAGACAGAAAGTAATTACCAGAGGATTATGTTTCCTATCACAATGATTTTGCTTTAATTTTGCTTTGCGAAATATAAAATTACTAAAACGGATGGATAAGAAGCGGCTTAAATAAATTCGTTGAATAGTAATCTGGCTGATTATCAGACTATTGAAAAATCGTCCCTCAGTCATGTTATTTACGTATGTTGAGTAAATACAATTTAAAAATATATTTTGTTTTATTTTGTATAGTCTCTGACAGATATTTTAGGTGAGCTGGCTTAGACGCCACCTGTCGTGATAAATAAGTACTTTTCTTCACCATTGACCTACGTTCGACCTATCTACGACATGATGATAACAAAATCTCAACTATCCCCCTGCAGTTGACTCATTCGCTTCTCTGTTACTGAAACTTTTCAGTAGAAATTCGTCAATATTTCAGGAGATATCTGAAAACTGCATCGTCAAAATTTTCCTTTAAGGAATTGTTTAGACGTTAGTTTATGTATCGATTAATTTCAATTCGATTTTCCTAAAGATTTGCGTTGTTTTCTTAAGTACTTTGTTATTATTTTCAGATAATTCACGTCAGTTCAAACAATTTATTTTTAAAGATTGCTCCCTGTCATACATCTACAGTAGAGGTACCTTCTTATGCCGAATGCTGCAGTGTGGCAGTATATGTAAGTCGTGTGAATCGTTTTTCGTCGGAACGGTTCGATTTAATATTAAATCGTATAGCATAATTTAATTGAATTTGATGTGAAGCAGCCCGCTACTTCTCGCTCGACGCTCGGACGAAAAAGACACGTTCTCCGAATGTGCTGCCTCACATATGTACAGGGTGACCGCACCTAATGGCTCACTAGAAATGTAACAACTTACGAACGAGTCATACAATCTAAATACATGTTTTCTTGTTTGTTATAAAACAAGTGATAAAACATTTTTCAGAACGATATTTTTGTTACTCCCTTCATTTATCTCTTCAAAGCAAAGATGCGATTTTTTTGAACATTCATTATAGTCACCGGAAAACAAAACGGACTTTTGAACACATTAGTTCCAGAAAGCACGTAATATTATAAATTATTGTCTTTTTTAGGGTTCCGTACCCAAAAGGTGCCAACGGAACCCTATTACGAAGCCTCCGCTGTCCGTTTGTTCGTCTGTCACAGGGCTGTATCTCAAGAACCGTAATAGATAGGCAGCTGAAATGTTTACTGAGAATGTATTTATTTTGCCGCAATAAAAACAAATAAGTAAAAAACGATATAAAAATTTAAGAATGCCCCCATACAAAAAACGTGTTTTTTTACCTTTACGATGGTACGGAACCCTTCGTGTGCGAGTCCGACACGCACTTCGCCGGTTTTTTATGTAACAGGACATGAATGGCTAATACCAAACCAACCGTCATGTTAATAGCCCAACACACATGTATTCCCGCAGCAATTAGGTGGCATTTCAGGACGTCCCTTCATAAGTACGTCTACATTGAACTGGATGGTAAACACGGACAATTTTCCATTGCCATTTCGACCATATTCTTATAATAGCCAGTGGTTTCCGTATCATGCTGTAGGATCACATGTCTCCTTATTGCACCGACAGATGGCGCGTGCAGCGAACGTGCTGCATCGCACTGACGAACTCGGAGGAAATGGATTATTCAATTGGATCGCAATGGAAGAAATACTCGGGGCGAAAAACGTATTGGCGAATTAAAGTATAACCATTTCTGGTTGAGTTAGGATCACTTAACTTAATAAGGTCTGGATACTTTTATATTAAAGTGAATCTCAGTACACACTTACCTACTTACAATTTCTGAGTCCGCGCTGATTGGCATGTACTGTTTTAGCCTGTTGTTTACCAATTTCGTAATTGTTTATGCGATCATCCCTTTAGTATCTCGTTGCTTTTTTAAGTATTTTTTTTTATAGTCCGTTTGGTTATTATATTCCAAAGTGATTTTTGCTTTTGAAACGTTCAATAATAAATTAAACATACATAACAGCAAGAAATTAAGCTTTATTATGTGCATTTATGAAATCTACATTACGAATCTGCTCATGATTTGTCACAACCTAAATACATTGCGTCTCTAATTAACCATGTCTATACTAAATCAGTCCAATCAAAAACATTTAGAATATTAACAACAAAATATTCCTGGTTTTCAACCAGTTCTGATTATATCTAATCGATACTTCAAGGACCTTTATTACTTAAGTGCTGACTATCTTGTGCTAGTTTTGATTGCAAGCTGGGCTCTTAATATGTGGCGATTAAGCTAATCAGCAGTAGGAGAAAAAGGCCCTGTGTTTCATAGCAATGTTTTAACCGAAACAAAGAGTATTTCAAATAAACTCGCAGACAATCGACCTCAACTTCTGAAACAATAAGTGAAATGAAGTGAAGAAACACCCCGCTCCTTGTTTATTTTCCAGTACAAATAGAAAAAGAGAGGCTTCCATTCGTTCCTCCAGCCACTCCGCCGCCACTCCGGCGGGGCTAATTAGGAATCAAGTAAAGTGTAAATGCTAGACTCGAAGAATAGACATCTCACGGAAAAAACTCTACTTGCTAGTTTCCGCTTTAGTTCTTTCACTTTCGACGACGAGACTTCACTTCAAACGAATCGAACAACCGACAAATCGAAACACCAAAACAAACTCATAATTTTGTTATTACATAATTATTTATTTATTTATTTATTCATTGGAAAACCTACAGCTTATTCACAATGAATATACAAAAATGGACAATGATATTGTCAAAAGCCAAAAACATGTTTTCACAGATACAATTTACAATTTGAGTTGACTGCTATCTAAGCGTAAATAACCTTACTTAAATCTAAACTTAAATTAAACGTGGAAATGAGCATATGTATATAAGTTGAGCGAATATTATAAGTTTTAAAAATGTTAGAGGGTGTGGGTTGGTGTCAGCGTGATTAAGAGTGTGAGGGTGTGTTAGGGTGTATTTTAGCCTTTTTCCGGTATAGCTATTGCTCTCCCTGCAATTATTTATTGGTAAATGACATGAGGCATACTTGATACTGGAAAATATAGCCGGTTTTTTTTTCATACCTATTATACCTATGTCATTTATAAAAAAAATTCATGGTTATTATTCTTATAAACAATTAAATATACGAAAATACTTATTTATACGAAAAGCTTAGCATTAAAAACACTCCCTACCGAATTATTTCCCCCAAAGTATAAACTGGTGTGAATAACCATCTGGCCGGTCGGCTTGGTTTTCATTTGAAAGTCATGGGCAGAAAGAGCAAAGAAATTAGTGCATGAACTTTATATATTTCAGGGGACATTCGTCTCTAACCTCTATGTAGCAAATATAGAAATTTATAAAACCATAATTTGAAAATTTTTGCAAGTACTTATTTTTATTCTAACAACGGATCTGCCTGCCCTAACCCTCCACGATTACAACTTCAGGGACCAGGCGTCACATTTTGGGGACCCAAGAACATAAATTGCTCCATTTGTTCTTTTTCGTCGGCAATATGTTATTACCGTAATTAGTGATTGTGCTGCGGGACAAGAAAATTAATTTTATCGAATTCCGGCTTGAATAATGGCCTCAAAATGTACCGTTCACCCTCACGATCCTAATAAATTGTTCTGTAATTATGGGCACATTGAAATTATTCCTTTTGGGACGCATGCGTACATGAATCCAACAACAAAGAACACATCATCACTATCACTACATAGTATAAAACAAAGTCGCTTTCTCTGTCCCTATATCCCCATGTTCGCTTAAATCTTTAAAACTACGCAACGGATTTTGATGCGGTTTTTTTTAATAGATAGAGTGATTAAAGAGGAAGGTTTATATGTATAATAACATCCATTAAATAGTGGAGAAATACTGTTATTTTTGAGGTTTCCAATGTGATGTCATAAAAAAAGACGTGTGGCACTCGGGGACTGCCGCGGTAAAGCTATTGCATAGCATTTTGTATCAACTTATGCCGACCCGCCCCCGCTGCCGCTCCCGCCGCCGCCGCCGGCCCCGCTCCCCCTGGTGTGAAGTAACGCTATCGGCATCGCCCGTCGGAGTGGGGAGCGTGAGTAGTTTAAGTTGAGGTATTTCAGTTCAAAAAAAGAACCGAATATAATAGGTATCTTTTGTTTTTTATGATTGTTGATTATCTTTTGTTTCTAATTAGTAAGTATTTAGATATTTTTTACTGCGGCACATAATAATAATATGGCTAATTGTGCATAGGTAATCATATATATAGAACTGAGTAAATTTAGTACAGAAATTATAAAGTCATGTCTGGAAGACGTCGTCGTTCGGACATAGGTCGTAGTGCAGTGGATTCCAGAAGAGTACGTTTAGCAAGAGATGAAGAATCGTCAACGGAACGTGAGGCTCGCCTCAGTCAGGCTCGGGATAGCTATAGAGCTGAGAGAGAGAGAGAATCTTCAGTAGAGCGTGAGGTTCGCCGCAGCCGGGATCGAGATAGGCAAACGGTTCAGAGGGACAGAGAATCGTCAGTAGAGCGTGAGGCTCGACTCAGTCAGCTTCGGGATAGATATAGAGCTGAGAGAGAGAGAATCTTCAGTAGAGCGTGAGGTTTGCCGCAGCCGAGATAGGGATAGACATCGAATACAGAGAGCCAGAGAATCATCAGCACGAGTTACTATTTCATGGGTAAATAAAGAAAATTCTGCCATGAATTACGATCCTTCGATTTCTTACAAGGACGATCGTATAGTATCAATAGGTACTATGTCAGTAGTGTGTGAACATTGCTTCGCATTGAAATTCAAGGATGAATCGAAAGGCATGTGTTGCTTACAAGGAAAAGTCAAATTAGAAGAAATTCTCCCTCCACCTGAACCACTTCACTCTCTTCTTACGGGTGATCATCAGAAATCCAAACAATTCATGCGCAATATACGCCGTTATAACAACGCATTTCAAATGACCTCTTTTAAGAGTAAGCAAGTCGTTGAGCGTGGGTTCATGCCTACATTTAAAATTCAAGGGCAAGTGTACCACTTAGCTGGGAGCTTGCTACCACTTCGACCCGATGATCACAAATTTCTGCAAATATATTTTATTGCAGATCCAGATGCACAAGCATCTACGCGGTGTTCAAGTGTTGCACAGCCAATTGATAGAGATTTGATTAGATCTCTCCAAGATATGTTACATTCTCATAATTGCTACATACAGTCTTTCAAAACTGCGATTGAGAGTGTTCCAGCAGATACTCCTGACTTTAATGTCGTAATCCATGCAAATAAAGTTCCTATTGGAGAACACAGAGGACGATACAATGCGCCTTCCACGAGTGAAGTAGCAGTGGTGATAGCTGGACAGCAATTTGACAAAAGAGATATAGTATTGCATAGTCGTGACGATAATTTGCAAAAAATTTCAGAGTTACACAGATCTTATGACAGCTTACAATATCCTTTGATGCTATGTCGTGGAGAAAATGGTTATGCCATTAATATTTCTCAAGTTGACCCAATCGGTGGTACATCTCTGCGTAAAACAGTGTCATGTATGAACTACTATTGCTACCGTATAATGACAAGACGTAACAATTTCAACACTTTGCTTAGATATGGAATGTTAACAAACCAATACTTGGTAGATCAATATGCGAAAATTGAATCTGAGAGATTGGCCTACATCCGTAATAATCAAACTAAATTGAGAGCCGAAAATTACGTTTATCTTCAGGATGCTTTACAGGCGAATGAACACCGCAACGGCATTGGTCAGTTGGTTATACTACCTTCATCATTCACAGGTGGACCTCGATATTTACACGAAAAATCGCAGGACGCCATGACTTACGTCAGAAATTACGGAAAACCTGATTTATTTATAACTGCAACATGTAACCCAAATTGGCCGGAAATCAAAGAAAATATTAACACCACTTTAACTCCACAAGACAGATACGATATAGTTAACAGAGTCTTCCATTTAAAAGTACATAAACTCCTGCACCTCATTAACAAGTCTCATATATTCGGTCCGCTGCGCTGTCATATGTACACAATAGAATGGCAGAAACGTGGCTTGCCACATGTACACCTGCTGGTGTGGTTAGTAAACAAAATTAGACCAAACGAAATTGACAAGGTTATTTCAGCTGAATTACCGGATAAAGATGAAGATCCTATTCTGTACGAAATGGTAAAGAAACATATGGTACACGGCCCTTGCGGGACTTTAAACCCGAATTCTCCATGTATGCGAAATTCTAAATGCAGCAAAAAATTTCCGAAGTCGTTCCAAACTCAAACAAGTACTAGCGATGACGGATATCCCAAATATCGTCGACGATCGCCAGAACAAGGTGGTCAAAATGCTACTGTCCGAAACCATGATATTGATAACCGATGGATCGTTCCCTATAATCCGCTCCTTTTGAAAATTTTTGATGCCCACATCAACGTAGAGTTGTGCAATTCAATAAAGTCAATTCAATATGTTACTAAGTACATTAATAAAGGCAGTGATCAAGCCACTTTCAGCATACAATCACCAAATGAAGTGGAAAAATATCAGTCTGGACGTTACATCTGCAGCTCTGAAGCTGTATGGAGGATTTTATCATTCGAAGTGCACGACCGGGCTCCCACAATTGTGCACCTTGCAGTTCATTTAGAAAATGGACAAAGAGTATATTTCACTGAGAGCAATCTACAAGAAGTTGTTAATAACCCACGGGATACAACATTGACAGCATTCTTCAAGTTATGTGCTCAAGATGATTTCGCGAAAACACTGACATATGACAGAGTTCCAAGTTACTATACATGGAACCAGGGTTCTAAAACTTTTCAACGGCGAAAACAAGGTACTGCGGTTGATGGTTTCCCCGGAGTAAAAAAAACTGATGCTCTTGGCAGAGTCTACGTGATTCATCCCAACAACAGCGAATGCTTTTATCTGAGAATGTTACTGCATATTGTAAAAGTCCCGACATCCTTTGCACACCTAAGAACTGTACAAGGTGTTGTTTACAATACTTATCAAGCAGCATGCAAAGCTATGGGGCTCTTGGAAGACGATTCTCACTGGGAAAACACATTATCAGAAGCATCTGTTTGTAGTTCAGCTACATCATTGAGATATTTATTTGTCGTCATAGTAGCGTTTTGTCAAGTAACTGATTCCGTTAATCTATGGAATAAATTTTAAAAAAATATGGCCAGTGATATTCTGATTCGGCGACAGCGAGAGTTAAGCTCAGATGATGTACAATATGATCAAAACATATTTGACGAAGCATTATTTGAATTGAACAAAGTAGTGCAATTACTTTTGGGTAAATCGATCAAGGATTTTGGGCTGCCGATGCCAGCTAACACTACTAACTCAGATTTAACTAACAGTGCCGAATACACAAGAGAAACATCATACGATCAAACGAGACTTTTACAAAATATAGCTCAAGATGAGCCACGATTAAACATCGATCAGAAAAAAGTATTCACTGCATTACTATCAACAATTGATAACAATGAAGGTAAATTATTTTTCCTTGATGCCCCAGGAGGCACAGGAAAAACATTTTTAATCAATCTGCTTTTAAATAAAGTGAGATCTACCGGAAGAATTGCGTTAGCTGTTGCATCATCCGGCATTGCCGCTACGCTTTTGGAAGGAGGCCGAACCGCACACTCTACATTCAAGCTCCCGCTGAAAATCGCCACCGATGATAATAACAGCATCTGTAGTGTTTCTAAACAGAGCAATACAGGAAAATTGATGCGTGACTGCTCATTAATTGTCTGGGACGAAGCTACCATGTCAAACAAGACGTCTGTGGAAGCACTGGATAGGACAATGCGCGATTTGCGCAACAAAAATTCACCTATGGGTGGATGTACAATTCTGTTCTCAGGAGATTTCCGTCAAATCCTACCAGTTGTGACTCGAGGAACACGTGCTGACGAAATAAATGCTTCCCTAAAAAGATCCAACCTTTGGCCACATGTCAATAAATTAGAGCTTAAAACTAATATGAGGGTTTCGTCATATTCACGTGAGAACAGGCTATTTCCAGAGATGCTGCTAAAAGTTGGCAATGGAGAGTTAACACAAAGTGAGGGAAGGATTAACCTAGAAAACCTTTGTGTTTTGATAGATAACATCCAAGAGTTAGTCAACAATGTCTATCCTGCCATTGATAACATAAGTTATAAGACAATATCTTGGTTTAAAGAAAGAGCGATTCTGTCACCAACTAACGAACAAGTAGATAATGTAAATAACTTGATTCTTTCAAAGATTGATGCGCCGACGAAAATATACTACTCGGTCGATACTGTTCTCGATTTGGAAGAAGCTGTTCATTTTCCTACAGAATTTCTAAACTCTTTGAACCTGTCTGGACTCCCTCCTCACAAAATGGTGTTGAAAGTAGGTTGTCCTGTTATTTTATTAAGAAACCTGAATCCACCTAAACTTTGCAATGGCACGCGTTTGCTGGTAAAATCACTGAAAACTTTCATAATAGAGTGCACAATACTCACAGGATGTGGTACCGGAGAAGATGTATTGATTCCCCGAATCCCTCTGATACCATGGGATTTACCCTTCCAATTTAAACGTTTACAGTTTCCGGTAAAGACATCTTTTGCAATGACCATTAATAAATCGCAGGGTCAAACCTTCAACGCAGGTTTAGATTTGAGCGTTGACTGTTTTTCACATGGCCAACTGTATGTCGCTCTTTCAAGAGTAACCTCTAGAGAAAACATGTTTGTATTGTCTAATGACAATAAAGCTGTGAACGTTGTATATAATGACATTCTGTAATATAATAATTGCTGTAAAAATAAAATAAATAGGTAAAAATTTAAAAAGTAAATAAGTAAAAATGCAGTGTATGAATTTAGATATTCCAAAGATAGCAGGAAATACTCATGGTATAAGGAAAGGGGAATTGTTTTACTCCAAATTTAACGCGTGCGGGCCACGCAGTAATGAATAAATCAAAACTAATGGATCGATGTTAATCATTTTTTCAGTAAGTGACATAGGCTATATAATTTATACCCGTGCGAAGCCGGAGTGGGCCGCTAGTACATGATAAAACATGCATTCGATAATGAGTATGAGAATAAAAAATATAAAATGAAAATAATGAAAAGGATATAAAATCGATTTAGGATTTGTGTAAAAGGAAGCAGAAAATTGTGTAAAATAATGTGAATACATTAAATAATGGCAAAACAAATATACAAAGTTTATATGAGTGTAAATAAAAGGACTGAAATGGTCAAAATCGCACCTGTAATCGAAGAGGGTTAATGAAGTGATGCATGCATATAAAAGAAGCGCGAGAACTTGTTTTATTTGCCTACCCCTCAGGGGAAACAACATGGTATGTCGAACCAACAGAGTATTTTCATGGGAGTCTATTCATGCAGCATAATGTTACCCCAGCAGTACACACAATCACACTAATAGTCCAGGATATAAATAGAATATATTTTCTGAGAAACTGTCGACATTTTTGTTGTACGTTATACCTAGGCCGCCCGAGCACTACACTTCTGCTTACTTCTGATCTGTAAATTTGTTTCGTCATTCTTTTTTCATCTGTTCATCGTTCATTTCAATTCATCAATAATTCTTAAAATCTGACTTTTTTAATACGTGAATTTTAACGGTGATGATTGCGATTAAATATTTGCGAAAATTAGGTAGCCATCTCTTGGCTCACCAGCTAGCTGCGGAGTTACAAATTAATCTAACAATGATGCAATCACACTAGTTGCGGTGGAGCAGCTCGCCAGCGGACTCATTTCAGCTTAAATATAGATGGTAATGCGACCTTAAATTGAATCAAATCGTTCTCATCCTCTTAGTTAGCCATATCATCCACTATTGCAATACATTAATAGAGACCGTTACTATGTTCTAACACAAAAGCGTTCCTAAATTATTTAGGCATTATTTTATAATTGAAAATGTTTATCATTATTTACATTTTTTTTTATCATATCTCGGCAAGAGCGTCGTTTTGCGAAATAATGCAACTTGGCGATAATTCTAGGTTACGAGGATGAAAGAGGTGTCGAAAAAGACGCGTCTATTTAAGATCTGTTAGATGCCAGCTAAAAAAACTGAAAAGGTTTTATTAAACTAACAAAAAATTGATAAAGTAGACCAAAAGCTCAATTACTAACTTTTCTTGTGGAATTATGTAGTGTAAGAAAATTCTAAAATTTTTGTTTTGGATAAACAAAACCGTGGGAAGACCACCCGCCAGGGGGGAAGACGACATCAAGTGCGTCGGCGGAAAGCAGTGGTTCCGTACCGCTGAGGGCCGGGAGGACTGGAGAAGGATTGGAGAGGCGTATGTCCAGCAGTGGACGCAAACACGCTGACTGACAAAAACAACCAAGATTGTAATTTCATGATAAAATGAACTGCTGGACTTCATTCATTTACTCTTCTGGTAATCAAAATAGTTACGGTCGTAATGGTTGGTAAAATCGATTGTTCCAAATTCGAATGGAGTGAAGCCAATCAGTGTAGCGCACCGGTATCGGGTCTACACGCATATTGAATAATCACCGCTGTCTCCCGAATAACGAACACATTCCCGTTCCAAATTCAAAATTCAATCGATTCTGAGTGCTACTCAATTATTAGAATAACCTGACTTCATGCTGTATAAACATTATTTTAATGTCAATATCAGTCCAATTTCAAAGGAATAATTTCTACCGAGATGAAATTAAAATAATCAAAACTAAAATTATGATTTAGTAACTGTTTTAGGCTAGGTAAATGCTATATTTCATTTGTAGGCGCAAAGTGAAAACTCTATTGCCATGCAAAACAATGTAGTCGGTTGGCGTCGCCTCCCTGGTGAGCTTATTGTCCTAATCGGATTTATCATCGTGAGTGCGCGTGTATTGTGCCGCGACTTGTCACTCACGGGCGAGCTCACGGGACCCTCCCGTCCCCCCACTTCCCCCGCTGCTGCCGCTTCGGGTGCGGGCGTTGGTAATCTCACGCTGTGTCAGCTTACTGCAATGGAACCATTCGCAGCTCTATTTTAATTAGGAATTGAGTGATCGACAATTTTAACTAAGTAAAGTTTATTCGGTTATTTTCGTTGCATCGGTTTACGTACTCTTGGATTCATATTTTTTTAATGACGAAGAAACATTTATTATTCATAACAGTAATACATGTGTTATTATATATAATACTGGTAATAAAGCTCTTAGATGTTTTAGGAAATTTATGACTAATGACTTTTAAATTGATTCTGTGTCTTATGTTATGATGACCTAACCTGGCATAACAGATGTTTGGGAAAACATAAGCACTTAGTAAAGTCCAGATATACCTACATATGTCACTAAATACCTTTCTGCAGGAATATTTTATCCTCATGCCTAACATGAATCGCGATCAGTCTCTATGCCATTACACAAAGTTTTAAGTTTTTTTTTTTGCATCGCAGCGTGTTACAGATTAAAATGAAAATGAAAAATGTTTTATTGAACATACAATAAAGCCATGTCAATTAAATGGCTTCATAAATATTACTAAAAAAATTAGGTACAATCCAATTTACAGTCCCTTCACTCGTACTGTATACGCTTTATTGTCAATATGTATTGACTGCAAATACTGAAAATACTAGGTAACATTGTCTTAGAAAGGAAGTTATTATGAGCTTAGTTAAAAAGAGAATCCTTATTTACGGGGTAAGCTATATGGGGGTGGTAGGATTGCTGCGCTACGCACCGCCTGCGGAAGGTTTGCATGCTGGTTCCAACGTTGCCTTCTAATCAGTTACAATTTAACAGATCATAATATCCTTTGCATAACTGTCGACCCTATCTAACGGATGTATCGGTAAGAACTTGAATTTCGAAGACTCCACTACCTACGAATATATAACTATTAAACTTCTCAAACACGCAAAGGTCGGCTGGAAGAAATCTCTTCGAGGGATAAGCCCGCTTTGCGCCCCACTTATGTTGATTTTGCACTATACTTTCTTTTGTAAATTGTTTTTTTTTTTGTGGCGTAATAAAGAATTTTCAATCAATCAATCAATCAATCAGACTTAATAAAATATGTAAGCATTAATAATTTATTTTTTATTAAGAAATCTAGATTTAATTTTTTGATAATACATGTTTGTAATATCACAACATATCCATTTCTCTACAAACTGGGCTCTCAATACTTTCCTCCCACACAGACTTCTATTGCTAATTTCGAATATTAATCTTATAGAAAGAATTTTTACTGTCAACCTCATATCCAAAATTATGAAACCTGAATGAATTTGCATTTATTAACATCAATAGCTTTCTTCAACTGAAATCAATTTAAACTAATCATGAAACCCAGAACATTAATTCGTTCATTTTTATTTTTCCCCATGCCCCATGGGAAAAATAAAAGCATGGCCTTATCACTATTACTTATTCTGTGGCCTAATAGATTGCTCCGCTGGCCAACCCTGGACGGTGTTAATCCCGCAACATGCCAAATAATTTGACAGATAAATTGATACATCACGCACCCCCTAAGCGATGCATCACCCCACGTAGGCCGATCTGCAACCGTCGCGGCGGGAGAATTAGCTGCACATTGCCAATAAATGTATCCTAATAAATAAAACCCTAACCGCTATCAACTGGGCATCTACTGAATCTATTTAAATTTTCTGTTTTCCATCCATTTTTTCTGATTTAAGGGTAGTCTTAAGCCACATGCGGCCTAGAATTATTGCGTGCAAGGGACACCGCCATCATGCCAATAAAATAGATTAGTGTCCGAACGGCAGGGTTGTAAAAACATCTTGCACATTTTGACAGTTCTTTAGAGTTCTTATATATGCTCTCATAATATTTTCAAAATCAATAACCGAAGTTGATTTTAAAAATCATGAATTGTCGTATAACAAACTAGCTGCAGAGAGACGCCTTTTCACAGCAGCATAGATTAATAGTATATATGCTAATGTTATGATTGACGTATGTGTGGGGTATCCTAACCATAGATAAATGATAGTTTAGCGTGTGGTAGACCGCAAGGTCGACTGGGTACGCCACCACACTCGGTGATAAGTCACGCCGCCAAGCAGTTCGCTGTGTTCCGGCGTGGATCCCGAGGACCCAGTAGCAAAGGGGACTTAGCGACGAAGAGGAGTGGTCCAGTGACTCTAAAGCCTAATCACTGCTTGGGAGTAAGTGATCGACACGATGGCCAGGGAGACCCGGTGAAACGGGTGCCCGCTGCCCGTCCGCCGAGTAGTTCAGGGCCCGGTCTGTGCCTAACCATCACAGAAGGCTGCACCATCACTCGGCGCATAATCTCGGAGTGGTCCGTCGTGCCGGTTGGTGACCGGACTGCCGGGGTCCCGGCGGCCACTTCCGGGGGGGACCGGGGGCCCTTCCGTCCATCGTGTCGGCAACTCACCATCCCAGGCAGATAGTGACGAAGCCACAGAGTTGCGCTTTGACCCCAAATCTGCGTTACTAGTCCCCTGTGCAACCCCACACCAACACCAACAATGAAAACACAAATAAAAAGGAAGAACGTTAATTCAGCGGTGCACAACCCCGGCACCTTTCGCGCAGATTTCGCGAACATACGGGGGCTGCACACCAATTTGAATGCCGTGCACCTGCACCTGGAGCAGATGAAGCCGGCCATGCTCTTCCTTACGGAGACACAAATATCACGACCTGCCGACACGTCGTACCTGCACTATCCTGGCTTTACCTTGGAAGAATCTTTCCGTCCAAAGGCCGGGGTGTGCCTGTTCGTCAGGTCTGATATTTGCTGTCGCCGTCTTCATTGCATGGAGGACCCCGAACACTCCGTACTTTGGGTCCACGTTGACATGGGGACGGACTCGCGGCTGTACGCGTGCTTGTACAGACCGCATAACGGGGACAGGGAGCTTACTCGACTTCTGGAGTACCTGAGCAAAGCGGCAGACGACGCACAGGCGAGGTTCCCCTCAGCAGAGTTGGTCTTTCTGGGAGATTTTAACGCGCACCATGCGCTGTGGCTAGGCTCCGAAAAGACTGACTTTGCTGGTAGGGCTGTGCGCAACTTCGCTCTGGCGCACAATCTGACTCAATTGGTGACGCAACATACGCGTATCCCAGATCGAGCAGGTGACGCGTCCTCCTTACTGGATCTTCTGCTGACCACCAAACCCGCCGGGTACAAAGTGTCGGTGCTTGCCCCCCTGGGGTCTTCTGACCACTGCCTGGTGAGGTCAACTGTGCCACACACCCAGACTGAGAAACGTGCGGCCGGCACGCGACTGGTGTGGCATTACGAGTCGGCGGATTGGGACGGAATGCGAGAACACTTCTCCTCCTTCCCTTGGAGGCAATTCTGTTTCAGCGCTATGGATCCGTCGAGCTGTGCGAATACCGTTTCCGAGGTGATCCAGGGAGCTATGGAACTTTTTATTCCCTGCTCCACCAAATCCCTCGGTGGTAAAAGCCAGCCATAGTTCAACGCGGAATGCGCAGTCGCTTGTTCTAGTAAGAACGCGGCCCACCGTGCATGGTTCCGTGCGCGAACACGACGTGACCCGGATACAAAAGCACTGAAACAGGCCCTTAACTTAGCCTCCAGATCCAGTAAGAGAACAATTGCCAGAGCGAAGTTCGAGCACATCGGCAGAATTGGCGAGAAGCTGATCAGCCACCCTACTGGGAGCCGTCAATTCTGGTCCCTAGCCAAATCTGTCGAAGCAAATTTCTGCCGCTCCTCACTTCCACCATTGCAGCAGCCTGACGGATCACTCGCTTATTCCGCCAAAGAGAAGGCCGACCTTGTCGCGGGAATCTTTGCGGCGAACTCTCGCCTGGATGATGGCGGCTCCATTCCGCCTGCGGTTCCTGGGCGCGAATTCTCTATGCCAAGCATTCAATTCCGCCAGAGAGCCGTACGGCGTGAGCTTTCGGCCCTAGACTCCAGGAAAGCGAGTGGCCCTGATGGTATTCCTGCATTGGTGTTGAAGAAATGTGCTCCAGAACTAGCCCCTGTCCTAACCCGCCTTTACCGCCTATCGTATTCCACTGGATGTGTGCCAGCTGCTTGGAAATCGGCCAACGTTCAGCCCGTGCCTAAAAAAGGCGATCGATTAGACCCGGCCAACTACCGACCCATTGCCATTACCTCTCTTCTCTGCAAAGTGATGGAGCGCATCATTAACTCTCAGTTGATGAAGTATCTAGAGAGCAATGATCTTCTCAGCGATCATCAATACGGCTTCCGTGCGAATCGATCTGCTGGGGATCTGTTAGTATACGTCTCACATGAGATGGGTGATGCGCTCGAAAATCATGGCGAAGGTATGGCTATCGGCCTGGATATTTCGAAAGCCTTTGACCGGGTCTGGCACAAGGCACTGATTTCCAAGCTGCCCTCTTATGGCCTTCCACCCGAGCTGTGTGACTGGATCGCCGACTTCCTGCATGGCCGCAGCATAAAAGTCTTGATTGACGGTTGCTGTTCCAAAGCCATGTCTGTGAATGCCGGTGTGCCGCAGGGCTCTGTGCTGTCCCCAACTCTTTTTCTGCTGCAAATTAATGATATGCTCAACTTGGGGGACATTGATTGCTACGCAGACGACAGCACAGTGCTAGCCAGGTACGCCAGTCACCAGACCGCTAGCCGGGCTGAAGTGGAAGAAAATAGGCGGCGTCTCGTTGTTAGACTCGAAGAGACCCTGGAAAAGGTTTCCGAGTGGGGTCTCCAGAACCTCGTTGAGTTTAACGCGAGCAAAACACAGGCGTGCGTATTCAGTGCGAAGCGTACTCCGTTCAGCGTAGCTCCGACCTTTCAGGGAACAACTCTGCATATTGACGACCATATAGGCATTCTTGGGGTCGACCTGACGCATGACCTTAATTTCGGACGCCATATCGAGGATAAAGCCAAGCTCGCCTCAAAAAAGCTGGGAGTCCTCAACAGGGTGCGTCAGTACTTCACGCCTGACCAAAAACTGCTTCTTTACAAGGCGCAGATAAGGTCTTGCGTGGAGTACTGTTCGCATTTGTGGGACGGCTCAGCTAAACACCTGCTTGGCTCTCTGGACTCGATACAGCGTCGGGCCGTGCGTCTAGTCGAAGACCCCGAGGTATCCCTAAATTTGGAGACCCTCCAACTCAGAAGGGATGTAGGGTCTCTCTCTGTCTTCTATCGTCTTTACCACGGAGAATGCTCGTTGGAGCTGCATAACGCTGTTCCTCCGTCCCCTTTCTACCTTCGGTCAACGCGGAACAGGGAGAAAATGCACACATTCACAGTCGACATTCCAAAAATAAGAACCCACCGATCTTCTAGATCCTTCATCTATAGGGTCGGAAAACTATGGAATGAACTCCCTTCCGATGTATTTCCCCCAAAGTACAACCTGGGGTCCTTCATACATGGTGTGAAGAAGCACCTGGCCGGCCGGTATGGTTTTCGCAGCCCCCCTGTAAATTCGAAATCCCATGGGCGTCGTCGGGCACCTTAAGATGGCCTGGCGTACGCCATATGCCGCGCTTAACATAAAAAAAAAAAAAGGGAAAGATTTCTAAAATAATCAAGTGTTGACAAGGGATAACAGAAGTAAACAGATGGCATTTCAATTCACATTAGAGAATGCATTTAATACAAACCAATAGTACAATTTTCTTACAATGGCATGATGAAAAATACCTGCCTAGTCAAAATTTGGAATTTCGCTTGGTTTTATAACGGTAACTCGTTTTGGCAGTGATGGAGCTGGTTAGAATTTCATACATAGTACCAGCCAAAATAACTAGTATTTACCGAGTTTTGTAATTATTATTTGCAGTTTTTTGCAGTCTATCGTCCTATCAAAACCTCTTCGTGTGTTAGCCCCGATTGCTTGAAGAGACGGCCGAGTTAATAAATGTTCAAACACGTCGCTATTACTGAACCGCATAGAGTTCCTTACAGTACGTCCATACAAAGTGACGTGATTAATCGTACGTTGTCGTTGATTTTGATTTTTTGTCCTTTCATGCATTCGGCCCTTAGTGTTCGGACCTGGTTCGATGCCTGATTGAGGTGTTAAGGCCCCATCCCACTGATCCTCCACTGTAATTATTGGTGTACATTCGATCCTCGATCTGAGTAGTCAGTCTGAGTTCTCACCTAAATTGGCGTTTACGGCAAACCGATCGACTGGCGTTTTCCGTAAAAACGTCAAACTCCATACAAGTTTTTACTAAATATTCTGTGTTTTTACTTCTTTAAACTGTCAAAGTCAAACTCGGATTTCCGATTTGTATGAAAACGCGGGGCAACGTCGACGTATTTACGGCAACGTTGAGTAAGCTGTCAAATCAAACTCGGACTCGCAAATGTTAGTTCGCTTAACGCCCACTGCGCGCGCTCTTTTAATTTCTCCATACATTTGAAAACGCCAGTCGATCGGTTTGCCGTAAACGCCAATTTAGGTGACAACTGGGACTTCGGGTACTGGATCGGGATGTTCTCGTCGGCGATGTCGATGGTGACACCTGCTGCGTCTTGTGAGTACCTTAACCAGGCGCTTACTCTCTCCAACAGGTTCTCGGTCTCTGAATTTTCACTTACTTATACCATGTATATTATACTGTTATCCCACGAAACGCGCTTGGATATTCGAGCACGGAAAAATAATGTCGAGGTTCGGTGTACTCAAGAAGCACAAGAGGGCGCACCCAGACGAACTTTCTAAATGTTACTCCGAACATTCGTGCGATTAGCAGCTCCCTTGTTTATTTGATATCTCGAAGACAAAATGTGGAATATGATTATTCTGTGATACTAGCAGTCGATCATATGTATTTCTAACGATGCCATAGTAAAATTCATCGTGTCAGTGTGATACGCCGAAAAAATAAAAACACAAAAATACCTGAGCCTGTCCTTCCCACGGCATCTCACAGATCTAGAACCGTCCGGTTTTACCATCCCATCCGCATAGTTTTGGGAGACTGCGGGGGGGATACAGGAAGGGACAGATTGCTTCGAAACAACAGATAAGCTGTCCATCTCAATTTCAGTATTGTCTAGTTTTGTATTTTGTCTGTAGACTCTTTAGATTTTTATTGAAAATATTAATACCAATATTGAGCCAGGCGTCGACTAAGCGCACAGTCGAATCAAATCGAATCGAAAAAATGGTCAATGATGCGCTCGAATCAATTTGGCGCGCTTCTAGTAACTAAATCGTCCGGCGATTTCTTTTGCTGTACTTCGAAGCGGCCTTAGAGACACATCCCAGCTTGGACGCATCTATTTTTCTGTTAATACGCATCGACCTGAAATTTTAAACATGTATGCATACTGTAGATAATAATAATACAATTACATCCGAAGGATTGACAAAGCTTTCCTCTTACTCCTGTTTATTATTTCAATGCTGGAATTTAATTCCAAAGCTATATTTTTGATTCCACGGCCAACAAAAAAAAAATGGAATTAATTACAATTATGTTCACCGAGAAATGTACCTATAGATAACTAATTCAAAGTATCAGTATCTCCACGAAAGAAGGCGTTGATTATTTCGCTCGAAAGAGGCGATAAGAAAATGAATGGTTTTTCCGCCACGCAGCTTCAAAGGCGCACTTGACACAATAAGAACGAGATTTTTCCGCGGTATCCGCGGCTCAGGGCCGCGCGTTAGTGTGTGTGTGTGGGCAGGGGCATGTAAGTAGATCTAAGCGGGTGACGGCACGCGTGCGGTAAACACACACAATGGAAAGCCCCGGGTTGTTAACTTGCGAGAACAATAGCCCCGGGCCTCCCCGCTACCACCCGCCGCCCGGCCCCGCTTCCGCACCTCCCTCCGCACAAAACCACTCGTGGCGGCGACACACGAGCAGCAGGTCTATTCCTGTCATTCAGTAATCAGGAATCAGGAATCCTGAGTCTATAAAACCGATTTTAAAGCGAGTTTTTCGACGGAAAACCTTGATTAATTAAAAAAACTATGCTATACTATCCGGAATACTTTCGTCAAGAAAATCGCTACCAAAGCTGTTTTCAAAGCGATCTTCTTGCCGAAAATATTCCGGAGCATAGTTATTTAATCAATAAAGGTTTTCCGTAGAGAAACTCGCTTTGAAAATCGCTATAAAAGCGGTTTTCTAGACTCAGGATTCCTGATTCCTGATTACTGAATGCCAGGAATAGACCTGCAGTAGACAAGTTGCGCGTGGACTTGTTGGTCCTTCGGGCCGGATAGTCTATGTATTTAAGTGGGTAATTTGGAAATTACTTATATTTCCCCCCACTTTTAGTTGTTCTTGACGATTTTGAGAGCATAAAAGTATGTTTTAATATTATGAGTTTTAAAATATTAATTTACTAGCATTTTTTTACTCTTTAGAACCGAAATAAAAATTTTTAGACACAATTAAAATTAATTTACATATTTTGTATCTTTGTTATATTCGTTATTAGGAGAACTCAACCGTGACAAGACCGCCAAGTGGTATCAATGAAATCCATATTTTGTATGTAATATTATAAATTCGAAAGTAATTCTTTTTGACTTTTGCATTTTCACGCCTAAACCACTGAACCAATTTTTATTAATTTTGGTATGGATATAGCCTTAGAAAAGTATATAGACTACCTTTTTTGGCGAAAATTAAACGTGAAGGGAATGTAATAGGGGATGAAAGTTTGTATGGGAAACACATATAATATGCAGGAAATAATTCAGCTCGACATCAATACATTGACCTGAGTGGTTGATACCTCAGCTAGTATAATATAAACAAAATATAAATAAAAGTGTTCTAGACATACAAATATCTGAACAATGTACAGATCGGCTACTAGTTACAACTATAAAAAACTATATTTTTTTTATAATTACTTTTGCTTGTACTAAACAAATGTTTTGATCACCACTTTATATTTTTTCCACATCATTGTGCGTGTTTATCTTAACAAGTTAGGGCCCAAATGGCCAACATTCTGTGTCCATGTTCATTATTTTCTTTGTGTCTTCACCCATCGTAAATGGTTACTCTTCTGAGAGACTTCGTTTTGACGTAGGTTTAGGGATGACTCAGCAACCTGTTACAAGATTAATCGACTGACCGCTGGCTCTTAACCAGTTTTAGCCTGTTCGAAAAGAAAATTTAAGGCTGGAGTGCGCCATTTCTGGTTTCCGTTAATGTTATTGTTACGATCCTGTTTCTTTATTTCGTCGTATAATACGTTGTTTTGTTACCTGTTAACAAGCATATATAAACAAAAACCACCAGATATGAGCATTTATGAAGGCAGTTGATTGATACAAATATAATATTACTCGCACGTGCTTGAACCGTGCTACACATTATCTGCACCTTGTAGAAGAGCGATTTTTGGACAGACGTGGAATACTAACGCATCCTGTTAAGCACTCCCAGTTTTTATGAGGCGAGCTCGGCCTTATCCTCGATATGGCGTCCGAAATTAAGGTCATTATTACAAGGTATTAGTTATTCATATTCAGTTACATAAAAATGTATATCACTAAATTTGTGGTAGTAACTTTTTTTTTTATTCGAGATGAACCAAAAAAAAAAACCTAATTTCCTGACCACCGCAATAGGATCTCGGGTACCCAGCGGTTTACTTTGTCAATTATCATACTATTATAATTAGTAGCAATCCACTTGCTACTTCATTTATATATTTGCTAGAAAGCCAGTCATAACTGATGTCTTGGGTTTTCTGACGATGTTTTTCAATCCGATTTTTCTTTAACAATAGTGTTTTTTTAAATTATATTGGATTATTTTATTATGCAGGGAGGGGGGTATGGAAATTTAGGTTTTTTCAAATATTGCCTAAATTTAAACGCTACAAATACATCATCAAAAGGTATTATTTATGTAGGTAGAATTTGCACTACTGCTCACGATACCCAAAGGTAGACTGGTAGAGAATGCCCCTGGCATTAAGTTGTACCTTTTGCCCGAATTTTGAGTGCAATAAACATATATAAATTAATAAATAAATTTTCAAACACAATTTTGCAATCGTTTAGCACTTTTCACTAGTGTCCCTGTCTGCTGACAAAACATTCACAATCCCCAGTTGAAATATTTCTGGCGTGCTCACGCTAACAAGCCTTCATTAGGCACCAAGCGTGATAAAGAAAATGTTTTGTGTAATGACTTGAAAATTTCCGGCTCCGTGTAGTTTTATCATTGTTTTTCATTTTGTTTTCCTATGCCCGGCGACCCTACAGGACGGGAGAATGAATAAGGCGGTGAGATACGATGCGATGGCTGTCAGGACCCGAAAAAGGGAACGCAGGAAACAGGGGTAGAACGTTTTTTCGACCAAAGGGTTTTTGACACAAAGGGAAAATCAGTTTTAACGCTGCACTTTTTTGTATTTTTTAAATTGTTTGCCGACGAAAAGAGATTTTAAATTTCACTTCGAGCTTAGTCATCTAACTAAAAATAGGCTCCAAGTCATGATTATTTAATAAGATTAACATATAATTATACTTTTCATATAACATACTAGCTGAGGTACCCGGCTCCGCTCGGGTCAAGGTCGTTTTGGACTGATATCGGGCCGAATGATTTCCTGTATATTATATGAGTTCTCCATACAAACTTTCATCGCCTATTTTACCCCTTCGAGTATAATTTTAGCCACAAAAGGTAGCCTATATCCTTCTCCAATGTCCAGACTAACACCATACCGAAATTCATTAAAGATGTTTCAGAGGTTTAAGCATGATAAAGCAATTAATAGACAGAGTTACTTTGGTGTTTATAATATTAGTATGGAGTATTTTATTTTGGAAGATAATACGGAATCCGCACATATCCGCTCAATTTCGTTTGTTACATCTTTAATTTAATAACCAAAACGATTTGAATTGAATCGATGAAAGCTGAAACATTGTTAACATCGTTAATATTTACCTTGGACTGTCTGATATTATTAATTAATGCATTCTGATTATATTAGCTATGATAGCTATGAACATATAAGTCTACTACTTTTAAAGTTATTCTACGGTACGGGTATAAAAAACACACACGAATGAAAGCAAGAAAAAGTTTCAGACCCCTCGGGCGCATGCGCGTCTCGGGAACGCAGGCCTGCAGGAGATATACGAGTCGGCTCATTAGAAGTTTGCACAAACTGCCCGAGTTAACCTAATTGCCGCTTATAATTGTGACATTATGCGTCGCCGGCGGCGGCGGCGGCGGCGGCGGCGAGACGGCGCAACTTGGAGGACAGTTGGAGTCTGAGTGGTCAGTCTGAGTTCTCACCTAAATTGGCGTTTACGGCAAACTGATCGACTGGCGTTTTCTCCAAACTCCATACAAGTTTTTACTAGATATTCTGTGGTTTTACTTCTTCAAGCTGTCAAAGTCAAACGCGGACTTCCGATTTGTATGAAAACGCGGAGTGGACGTAAACGGTAACGTCGACGTATTTACGGCAACGTTGAGTAAGCTGTCAAATCAAGCTCGGACTCGCAAATGTTAGTTCGCTTAACGCCCACTGCGCGCGCTCTTCAATTTCTCCATACATTTTAAAACGCCAGTCGATCGGTTTGGCGTAACGCCAATTTAGGTGACAACTTAGACTACCGGCTCTGCTCGCATTTGTACTTCGAAATATTACCGGGACGGTTATTTAGAAAAATATTAGGAATCATTTACCAACGGTTAGTTAAGGATTTTAACAACGGTTAAAATGTCTGCTCAGTATTCATTTTTAATTTCACATACATTTGTGAACAAGAGATTTGTTTAAGCTAAGTGAATGCGATCAACGGTGTGTTAATAATTAATATTGTTAACTTAAGTTATAAAAAAAGGTTAGTTTTGTGCGTTGCGATTATATAATTTAGGTAGGATACATTATAAATTAGATTTTAGTCACTGAAAAGTCACAATTAAAACTTAACTTAAAGTATCTATATTGTTTAAAATGAACATGCTTTTGTGTCCAAAAATACCTCATGTTGTGTGAATTATAACTAAGTTATTCTAAATTATAACTTTTTTGCTTGAATCGTTAAAAAAATAATTCCTTCTTTCCAACTAAGCGCCAATACGTCTAGTCAGGTATTGTAAACATTTTCATTAACAAAATAGGATACAGTTCAATACAAAACTATAATTAAAATATTATTTTATTCATCACTAACTTATACCAATTAAATAAAGAGCATATAAATGTTTAAATGATAATGCCTACACACACGAGAGGAGATGTCTAACATAAATGAATGATTTAAAATTCGTCCTATTTTCGAGGGTACAAACGGGGAAAAATTCGGGTTACCCGGGAGTGAACACCGCAGCATTAAATTTCGTCTTTCCCTTTCCTCTGGGCGTGCAGATCCGTCTGAAAGATATATTATCGTGGCAACATCTAACCCAATCTTACACACGGTTAGGTATTCACGTTATATGTGTGCATATGGGTTGCTGACGCTAAGGCTTACGATAGAATATGTAAAAAATACTTAACATCTGCTCCTGCTGAATTAAGTGTTTTTATTTCTATAGTATTGGTAAATGTAATAAATTGTAGATTTGTATGTTTGTATTTAGTTTCAATAGACCTAACGGTAGTGTAAACGTAAAATAAGTAAATTAATTTCATCAAACACATAACATTAAGAAACATATGCAATAATCCGCCATGTTAAAATATAATTTCTAATAATATTAAAAATCTCGCCAAAATAAACATAATATGAAACTGGAAATAAATTACACAAAACCTACTGTCATGATAAGACCAACACACCAGGTGGGAGTAAGTTGAAATGCGTGTAAATCTGATGTGAACATTGTATATTTTTTGGTAAAACAACGTCATCAAGGGTGGCCCAGTTGACTCACGGTGTTTTCATTAATCGTAAAGCATTCGTGTTAGACATGAATTACACTCAAACTCTAAATTAATCACACAGTGTTGCAGCCAGCGGGTATCGAACTCATGTCTCCCGGTCGAGAAGAATATTCGTCTATCTATTTTAAAATCTTGAATTACAATTACACTGAAATTTCAAGAAGTCTCATAGTTTTTGTAGCTAAGAATTACGCAAAATAAAACTAAAATAATGGAAGTGCCACCACAGCGCTTAACTGCTTGAATATTTTAATAAAATTAACTGCCAGACTTCCTTGATCTTCGGAAACTACATTTTCCTCTGTACATTTTCTTCATTAACCCCTTTAATTATGCTGCTTTTTCTAAGCGAGTCCCTTGTAATTTCGTGAATATTTTATCGTACAATAAAAGCTCCGGTCGACCCCTTGACTACCAGTGGCTAGTTCGCCCCGGCTCTTTATGCAAACCAGCCGGCTCTCGTCATTCGGCGCAGACACCATTTATTACGGCATTTAATCGTCGACACGACGAAATTCTGAAATCTCCGGCTCGCTCGCGAATAATTATCATTCTGGCCGTTTCGCGGCTGGCGGGGACAAATCGGTGCGAAATGGACATACAAATTAGAAGGAATGTTGTTCTGCGTGTCATATGTCCGAGTCGAGTGAATATGTTTTTAGATGTTATGAGCGTTTAACCATAAAGATCTATTCTCTATCATGTTATATTTTATTTTTTTTTATTTATAAGGCTCCAAAACGGTTGTATATACATATTATTCGGCGCAGACACCATTCATTGCGGCATTCAATCGTCGACACGACGAAATTCTGAAATCTCTGGCTCTCTCGCGAATAATTATCATTCTAGCCGTTTCGTGGCTCTCAAATATATCTAGTCTATCAATGAACTTTAATATTTTTAACTAAAATAACTAGTCCTTATTACGTACCATGCCAGAACATTCCGTTTATCAATACAAGTACATTTCACTTGAAGGAAAACACTTTATGTGAGTTAAGTTGAGTTGGTCCACGGTTCGTACAACAACTCGTATTCGCGAAGTCCAACTAGGAAAGAGCAGGAATGTGTTGCATGAAGAGGCTGGGCTAAACCCATGAGCCACTACGCACAATTTTACACTAAGCATGCATAGCCGTGTGTCAAGGGTTGTCTAAATAGGCGACATCAGCATGCGGAATCGTACCCGCACGATGAGTCTGCAAGTTGTGACGTCAAGAGTCATTCATTCCGAGCCACCGCACCGACGCGACGGCGACGTGACGCCGCCGTGGCGAGGGCGACGGATAGATCCCGGGGACTTTCACTAGCGAGCGTGCAATCGACGGATTGACAAAATTGCTGAGTACTAGCTGGGGTACTCGGCTCCGCTCGGGTCAGTGCCGTTTTGGACTGATGTCGGTCTGAATTAATTACATACAAAATTTATATCCCTATTTGACAGCTTTGACAGCAAAAGTGTCGGTGTCAGTGTCTCTGACAGGAAAAGTGTCGGACACATTTATCCGTCTATCTCCCAATCCGCCAAACGCGTGATAAGGAACATAGTTCCGCCAATACACTGAAAAAAAGTCATGTGCAACTGTTTACTGTTTTATTTAGCACAGTATAAATTCAGTAATGTATGGTAAAGTATTTCTCATTTCTATTAATGTATTACGGTAAGTATCTATTAATAAGCCAAAAAAGTTAATATTAAAAAAATATTCAAACCGATTGAACAGTACAGCTTGGTGAAAATACCACGTGTGCCAGATCAGATGATTTTGAAACGGTTATCTTAACTGATTGAACATTACGTCTGCTCACAAATTAGGCGTGCAATTGTCCAGTTTTAAAAAGTACAATTTTTTTTACAGATTGGACAGTACCTTTTATCTGACGGCGTAAGTAATAATGGAAAAAATAATAAACCTAGAAAAAGTTTTCACACAGTTTAGGAAAGAGTAAGAGAAAACAGTTATTGCTCACAGTTGAAAAACAATTAAAATATTAACTGTTTTCACTCAGTTACCTCAGTAAACGATTTACTTATTTGGCTCTATTTAACGATGCATGGCGGTTGTTACGAGTATTATCGGAATTACAGTAAGATTTACTGATTATTTTTAAAACAGTAATTACACTTACACTCAAAACTTTTTCGTTCTCATGAGAATGTAGGTATTGATATTTATATTTAATTGCGGATGCTATCATAGCAATTGAGATTTAAATGACGAAAGGCATATCGGCGAAACTCTGTGCCCAAGAGTGTTTCACAACACGTGACTAATAAATTGAGACAGTGTTGTTGTGTGAGTTCTCAGTTTACAAAGCGGATGTTTATTCAAGCAGCTTAAATAAGTTCTATTCTTGCCCCGCATTTTCATCGCTAATTATTTGTAAAACAGTGTAACTGGTATCCCGGTGGCCCTGGACACTGTTCAATGGCCATGTCAGTGATTATGACCAGTCATCGAAGATTATGTATACACAGATCATTGTCTGTAGAAGTAGGGCATAAAGTAGGTATGCTGAATTTGTAATGCACGGTTCCCTATCATCGCTGCCTAGCTCACTCAGTTGATGGTTTATTGGCTCTAAACAGAAACATACATTTTAACTTTTTAATTGTAGAACATTCTGTGGCTTCAGAAGGCAATAATGCTGTCACTGAGAAATCTAATATTGAAACAAAACTGAAAGTTAAGATAAAAACCTCTTACTCTCTAACATAAGTGGATTATATATTTTTATTTTTTTGATGTACGTTCACAGCTCATTGTCACCGTCTTGATTTGTATTTTATGAACATCGACTTGGTTAACATATACCTACTGACATGATATAAGCCCAACACACAACATAGAAACTAGGTGCCATGCCAGGCCTTTTTATATCGCATAACTTCTGTATATATCCTTCATAACTCAGCAAAATAAAATATCCCAGTTCCGTGACTTACAATCACTATCGCATATTTATATTGTTGAATAGAGATTCCTCCATGTTCTTGAGTTATGTGTTTACAATCATCCGCATTAATACATTATTGATGAAGTCAAGTATGTATTAAAAATATTAGGAAATACACATCATCCTCACTTCCTAGTCATTCTTTAAAGTAAGGTGGGATGATAACGTTTGAATTCTTGGAAACAATTTTGTCTACGAGCTCTTGCGGCTTTCAGCTCCAGTTAGCAATAACTAATACTCTACTCCCGGCATGATCAATTTCTTGACATCTTCAACATCTCGATTTGTTCTTTCTCTCATTTATTTTAGGATTAAATAAGTAAGTTTGAAAACAATTGAAATGCAAATTTATACTAACGTCCAATCTCAGATGAATGTTAGGACAAAAAAATTGCTAAATGTCGAAACTAAAATTATTTGAGATACGTTTTCGTGCAAGTAGAAAATGCGTCAAAAAATCTTAAAATCTTCAAAATACTGTAAAATCATTTCGTCTTATAACGAACTTTTTATAACGGCACAAATGGCAGAGACTCGGTGGAAATGAAACTCTACCAATCGAATAGGCAAACGAGGTGGCACCGTATTCTAGAATATTGTGTTGAAAGTAAGTATATTAACTCTACGTTTGAACACAACCAAGTTAAGTATATGTGTACTTAAACGTAACGCAAGATTGAAATACTGTATTGGAGTTTCAGGAGTAGCGTCGTTCCTACACGAGCGAGTTCAGACGCAGACGCGGCGCGACCTAAGCGGCTCCATTCAGGCCTGCCTCGGCGGCGGCGACTTCAAAGAGTGCATACGCGGCAATACATCAAAAACATTTTTCGATAACCTTCTCCGATGGTTTCTACGGTCGGCATTCGATATCTGTATCTTCACTATTTGCATAACTGGCAATATTTTATCGGGTCGTTTATTAAAGATCTGGATTGTTTCGTCGTTTTTCTTCTTATCTTTGATACAGGTGTCCGGCTCCGCTCAGATCAATGTCGTTTTGGACTGATGTCTGGGTGAACCTAACATTTTATTATATACCTATTAAAAGTGTTTTATAAGTAGGTAATAACCAATATATATGTTTTCGTCGAATTTAATCGAAATCCGGTCAGTTGTTTTTGAGTTATTGAGTAACAAACGTCGAAACATACAAACTCTCACATTTAAAATAATGAAAAGTGTCATTAATTTCGGTTTAAATATCATATATATTTTTTTAAATCTGTATCTTGCATAGCGTCAAACGATCATTACAATATTTCTTGAAAATTTTTATGTAACGATAGAACCGTTAACCGTCAAACAAAGTTACGAACATTATGCCATAAGACAACGCCTTCCTATGTTTTTATAGCTTGCGTTTAAAGCTTGTCTTGGCAGATCAATAAACTTAGTAGTATAAAAATACTCAACTCTGTATTATATAATTTTGTATTATATATTATATAACTTTACTATTTCCAGGACCATAACGAATAATCATAAATGGAGATTTTCACAAAAATTCTGTCCTTCCCTAAACTCATTCTGTTTTCATTTATCAAATAAACAATCGTCGTTATATATCTATATATCTTATATATCGCTATATATCTTAGTTACCGTTTAAAGTTTATGCTGTTGTCTGTACGACATAGAAAATGAGGGAGAAAATGCTTGACGGGTCGTCCTTTGCTCGCATGAGTCCTTTAGATTCCGCTCCACTTTGAAATAATGATCTTACAAGTAGCGTCGACATGAGATATGCTTAGCCTATGCGGATAGTGTTCATGGTTCTTCCACGATGATACATCAATGTTAGTTCAAGGATTCATATATAAGAGAGGATTTTCTTGGAGAGAAACGTGAGAATTTGTGTAATTGTTTTTTATGTAACTGGACATGAATGGCTAATACCAATCTGACCAAAAGGTATTATAGCCTTACACACCACATAGGAACTAGATGTCATGCCAAGATGTTCCTTATATTGCTCGGCTACTGGACGGAAAACACGGATAATTTTCATTGCCGCTTCGAAATTCATTCAATGCGATGGTACCAACCCGGGCGCAATCAACCACCTAGTAAGTAAGGAAGGGGACCTACACTTTTACGTAGGATCTCAATCACGGCCAGCCTAAACGGTTGAAAATGGTCACCCATCCAGAACTTAACGGCGCTCAGGGGTGCTTTACCAAGCTTATCGAATCGCAAGGCGTCGCGCCACTGGGCTACTGAGGCTGACAGGCTAACTCTATTACGATGAAAAAGCTGTTAATTTCTTTACCTTAGACCAAAAAAGGAACAAAATGTTCCGTGCCGTCTATTACGCCTACTATGAGAACCGCAATCGCAAAATGTTTATTATTTCCTTCTGATTAATCTTTCAAAATATATTTTACTAGCAGCCAGTCCCGGCTTTGCACGGGCATAATGTAATAAAAAAAAATATTTTTTGACACAATGATACACAAGAAACCCTTTTTACATAGAGTTCCTGAAAAAAGAGCATATACCTACATTGAAATATTTGAAATAAAAAAAACCTAGAAATAATTTCAGCGGGAACGAGCCGCGCGGCAAGTTTATTTTGTGGCTTTGACTCCCCTCCCGTACCACAGAACAAGTAATAGTGCCCCCTGAGTGACGCCTTCAAACTCTAAAACGCATACCTAGCCGAGCGGAGTTTTTTCGAATTTTTAAGCTCGTGATTTCTTTCGAATGGAGTGTCCGAATCTAATAATTCAAAAAATAATATAAAGGTAATGATGCAGTCTTAAATAACAATTTATTTATTTTGATAAGGATTAATACCTAGTGACACGGGGTGAAAAAAAAGAGTGGGGCCTCCTCACACTTCCCCGGCCAATGATGATATCCTTCCCCGTCCAGTCGGTAACTGGAAATCCTTAATAAGGTAGGTAATGAAAGAATGTATTTTTTTAACTTTGATACAATGTATTATTTAATTTTGATCCAAAAAAAATTAACGAAAGTGTCTTTTCACACACTGGGCCTTTAACGTCGGTGCACTGTCCTGGTAAAATATACGTATCTGAGTCCGAGCCGGGCCTGGTGCCAGTGAGACAGAGGCGGTCACGGGGCACTGAGAAAGCGACGAAACGGTGTAGTAGTGGCGATGTGCTCGCCCACTGAAGATAGCGGTGCTCGTCCACAGAAGATAGCGGCGCTCGTCCACAGAAGATAGCGGCGCTCGCCCACAGAAGATAGCGGCGCTCGCCCACAGAAGATAGCGGCGCTCAAAGTAGCAGCGCAGTCAGCAGCCAATAAGTAGGTCCCGCAGAACTTCGCCCCCCAACGTAGCAGCTGAAGATTAAAAGGTGTCACACGACTACCCATAGGCGTGCGAGGAAGAATAGTGACGGTACTGAACTCGTCCTAGTTGTGTCCATCGATTTCCCAAAGCACATGCGTTCGACAATTTACGGCAATAAAAATAAAACATAACATGCAATTGGAGTAGTAACTCGTACCCAAGGCTCATGCACAATCATTATTAAACAAAAATACAAGACAAATACATCAAGAGACCAATTGAAGATCAAACATGGCTACTTTACCGGGCACACCGCTTGCTTGTTTTCAGGATTGACACGAAGACGTCACCGGGGCACCGGTTCGAGCAGAAATGGGTGAAAGATTTTAAATTGCCGGTCAAAAGAATGAAACCAAAAAGTCGATTTCCGGTGGCAAGCAAAGAAAATGAAGTCACAAGTTATGGGAAAATTCACACTCCAGGGAAAATCGTGTTGTTAGAATAACCATTTACCAATATCTCTGTACTGTCTAAAGAAGTTTAATAATAATAATGATTAATTAAAGATGAGCTGGATACGAATTTCGCAATAGAATGAGCTTAAAACGTTTAACCATGAAGCAAAATCGAGAAGGCTAAGATGTGAATTTAGGATTATTTATATGGCAACATTATCACTGATATGACAATCGGAATTCTACTAGTGATCTACCGTCCCGATTGTCGTTAATAATATTCATCGTGGTAGTGTTACGTCAATAAATCTGGTTTGACACTTCTAATAAATTAACAATCGTACTTAGTAGGTGGCCCCCTTCGACTCGCATGAGGAATAATATGTCTACCATCCTCTATTGAAGAGATTACGATTCACAACGTAAGCGAGCGTCTGGAAAAAGAGAAGAATCCCAGACATTCGATCAAGTCAAATATTGCAATCGCACTCACTTACGTTGGCGAACAAAAGTACAAAATGACTTCAGAAAATTGTCGTGAAAGTAGTTCCGGCCTATTTTGTTGAGAGAAATTCCGTATAAAATATTGGAAAATAGTAATGTAGTAGTATGTAAATTAATATTAAAACCAATACGGATTTATAACAACGAAGAAATAATTGAAATAAGACAGTTCGTAGACGGAACTGCGCCACGACGGAAATGTCGCATTATTATTTGTTTGAAAAAAAAAATCACTACGTGACACTAGGTACAAATAAAGAGCCTTTTCTAGCGGCGGTATTTAAATTTTTATTTAAAAATAAATGCACACTTATTGTGACATAACTTTAATTGTTAGATGTATGCTGTAGCGACATTTTTCGTAGATAATGATGTGTTCTATAAAATTGTACTACATGTACACATGAATAGTTTTCGCAGCGCTCGCGATGTAAGGAACATTCTTGGTAATTTTTTCCACCTTGGGTTACGTTATCGGAGTTTTGGTAAGGATCCCTAATTTTTTTTAAATAAAATATAGCCTATGTTACTCGGATAGACTGTAGCTTTCTAACGGTGAAATAATTTTCCGGAAAAATCCGTTCAGTAGTTTCGGAGCCTATTCAGTTCAAATACACAAACAATCAAACCTTTCCTCTTTATATAATGGTATAGATGTACACAATCGATACCAAAAATATCAGAGCCAATGCCCAGTATAGTTCCTGAATGCCCATATTTTACATTCATGCGCATATGATATAACAAACGACATCTCTCACCCTTGACCCAAAAATTGGCGACTCGATCCTGACGTTTCAATATTAGAGGCGCATTTTCCCTTTTCTTCGCGAGATCAGTGAAAAAAAAAGGACCCCCTAGAAATTCTCCTTCCTCGCAGGCTGACGTCTTCCTTTGTGGGTCCTAATTGCGTTGTTTAAGGATCCCGAGCCGGCCCATCGGCGAGCTTGTTAAAATCCTTTTCGTGCGCGATTGGGACGTGACGCTAGCGGTTCGAGTGCTTCATTGTGGCGAGATTCCGATCATCTGACAATTTCGGTAATATCCGTCTGGCATTTCTAATTTTATTTCCTCCTTCGAGCCACGTTTATGGTGACAGTCCGTAACAAAGAAAACTTGAAAGGGATTAGTCTATACAAACGATAGTAATTTATAGTAGTTTAAGTTGAAAGTTATGTACGTAATTGTTTTATGCAACCAGACACCAATATAATTTTAGCCCAATACACAACATTCTCGAAGGAGTTTTCCTTCCCTTCATGAGCGCGGCTACATTGAACTGGATGGAAAATACAGAACATTTTTAATTGCCGCGTCAACCATAGTTTCATCCAATGCGGTGGTTCCAACCCGGGCGGGCTTAACCCTACCACCTTGTAAGTAAGGAAGTAGACTTCCAGTTTAACCTCGAATCATTTGCAAGAAATGTTCTGGCATGTCACCTAAATCTCTTGAAGTGTGGTGGGCTAATATCATGACAGTAGATGTGATAAAGCCATTTACGTTTTTTTAAATAAAAAACCCTTATCGCTTATGTATAACAAACGGTATACATGCGTCAAATTTATCAAAACCGTTAAAAGCTTGAAATTAAATGGTGAGGACCATTTTTTATTAATTTAAATCATAACTGAATCCATGCTATTTTTTTTTCGATAACCATCTTTGCATATAAGTGCATATTAAGAACATTAAAAATAAATAACCATGGATGATTTCGTATGGTCGTTCTAGAGTAGCATGCCCCCCTTACCTGCGTAGGGTAGCTCAATGCCAGCACATCATAAAACTGCCTAATACACTGGTAACTGTGCGGCTTTGAACTCAAATTCCGCCTCTGAATAAGTTTAATTCATTGCCGTAATGAATTCAGTCAGGAGCCGCCGGCAGCGACGCATTATAAGTGAGACCGCGCGCTCCGCGGACGAACCGGCGGGAACTCGCGGGTGATCTCATAACTTCGGATACGCTTAGAGAGGTCCTCCCATTGTTATGCAGATGCCGAGTCAACATCAAGTAGATTCTCAATGAGGCGTAAATCTGCGAGAAAGCCGCGGACGTTTAGGTACTTTTGACGTTTAGGTACTTTTGCTTAGAGAGACGAGTGCGACGAATACGAACCGAAATGTATTGTTCGATTTGAAGAAAGAATAAATCAGTAATGATATTACTGTTTATCTGTGATCTATCGAAAATGCATTCCAAAAGGGGCCATGGCACTATTGAAGCTTTATGCACTGTTGAATTGATTTGACGGAAATTCTATCTTTCTGTCCCTTAAATGTTGATCTGATATTATAAATGTTGTCAACCTACATATAATTCAGGAGCCTTATAATAATATTCCTAAGTCCTCATTTTACCATTGCTTAACGCGCAAAAGACAGGGAATGCACCTATATTACTAAATACATATATTACTAAATATTCAAACCGATTGCGTATCGGTTACGGTCGTTCTAGGGTCCTATGTCACCCTACATTTTCGGTGTCCGGTGTGGCAAATCGAGTTTCGCCGACATGTTTCTCCCGCCGCGCCGCGGGCGTCTTCAGAACGGTGGCTGTCCTGGAGCAACGTTCACCAGCTCGGCCTGTCAAACGTCAACTGACGGCCATCGGCTGCGAAGGTGGTGGTGCGTAGGCTGTGATATGCCGGCGGATGAGGTTAGTCCGACGTTTTGATGATGATTATGGCAAAGATTCCTGCGTACACGCGTAACTAACTATGTTAGTAAGGGGCGTAGCCTAGTGGCGCGGGGACTGGCCTAGCATACCAGAGGTCTGGGTTCAATTCCGACATGGACCACTGCCTTTCTCTTTCCGAGTTAGAAAAGTGCATTTCGTCACGAATGCGAGCTGCTCCATGGTTCGGAATCCATGTAAAACTGTAGGTCCCCTTCCTCTACTAGGTGGTAGGGTTTAAGCCCGCCCGGGTTGGTACCATCGCATTGCATGAAAAGATTGACGAAGCGGCAATGAAAGATTGTCCGTGTTTTCCAACCAGTTCAATGTAGCCGTGCTCATAAAAGGGAAGGTCCGGGCATGGCACCAAATTCCTTCGGGAATGTTTGCCCAATACGGGCTAATATCATAACGGCAGTTATGTGGTATTAGTCATCCGCGTCAGGTCGCATAAAAAAAATTGTTGGTGCATGGATTGTACAAAAATAAATACCTATGTTTTCTTTGATTGCAATGATACCATTATCCGTTGATTTAAGTCGAACGGTGGATCCAACATTGGATGCATTTATTATGCTGTATATTTCATGTTTACATTTTAATCACGTCATTTTCAGCCACATGAAAATATGTAAAGGCTAAGTGTATTCACACGTCATCCCTCCATGTTTACGCTCCGTATTTCTGAGTCAAGCCCTGTAGACGATAGGAAGGCTGCTGTCTCGTCAGCAAATATTTAAGTGATGGATCACAGCTGCATTTGCAGGGAAACGTGATGCCTGATCTTGTAGGAGACAAACATTTATGTATCTTTACTCTCGCTAAACGTATGGGCTTTACTATGGATTATGTATATTTTTACATAACTTATTTTAACTTCGGTTGACAAAATATTCATCCGAAATTATATTGAATGCATTTTTTTTTAAATTTTTTTTATTACTATGGTTTTTCCGTGATAGATTATTATGCCCCCGGGGTATATTTAAAATATCTTAAGCAGCATTATTAATATTTATACTTTATAAACTCACAAGATTCGCCGTTATTCCAGTATAAGTTGTCGTTGTTATAAGTTCTGATAATACTTCTAAAGTATAATAATTAAAATTGTTGTTTTTTATTAAATACATACTTCTTCTTAACTCTTTATTGTTTGCAGCCTGACATGGATGGACTACCGTTATTATATGAGCCTAGTACACAACACTTATGACATCATGAATTAGGTGTCATGCCAGGACCTTCCCTATATGAGCACGGCTGCATTGAACTGAATGGAAAACACGGACTATTTTTCATTGCCGCTTGAACCATAGATTCATTCGATGCGTGGGTACCAACCTGGGCGGACTTAAACCTACTACCTAGTAGGGGAATGGGGCTTATGTCTTATATGGGTTCCCAACGTTGAAACAGTTCGCATTCGTAGCATTGCCGCTTCGATTTCCGCTGCCTTCAACAACAGTCTTAAATTTACCAAAGATACGCCGGTCAGTACAGCTCCACACATAAGGAGACTGCAAATGGATAACACATCCATCCAAACTTGACACGAAGTAGTTTAATTTATATAGAGTTGACAGATCCAATTTCTCACTACCCAGGCCAACGACATGGAATGACCAGAGCGCAACCAAATTCTTGCTCATTGTGTGATTACAGTTTTTAAACACAGTATTCCCGGTGCTCCTGTAGCTGGGATCGTTTCGGGAAACTTCGCCGAGGTAGCAGGATGATTGATCGATCTTGACCTCAGTAAACAGCCTGCCAAAGTGACGGCTCAATTTGCAGCAAATATTGCTGCGGCGGCATGCCGGCGTAGCGCCAAGTTGTTTTTAATAGTTTAACAATAATGAAGGTAGCAATAGTATTTACGTGTAATAGTAATCGGATATATATATTACGGTTAAAGCCTATTTTTTTCCTTGAATAAATATTCAAGGAAAAAATTAGGCTCTATTTAATTTCTGCACTTATACTCATGTTTAGTCGTCGCCAAAAAAAATTTAATTTTATAATGTATTTTTTTTAATTTTTGTATGAATTTGAATGTTTTGTATGAAAAAATGGAAAACAAATAGGTAAAGGTATTTTTTTTACTATATACTCAAATAAGTGCACTCTACATGAATATATATATCTTCAACATTTTAATTACCTTCATGGAAAAAAAGGTTGCGGACTATAACCAACATCGTAACATTTAGAAATGTTATGACGTGCACCGAATGAAATCAAGAGTGTAGATTCAGCTAACCTTATTAGAAATAAACTTAAAGAATTCCTATCATAAAATCCACTTTACTCTCTACATGAATATTTAAATGACCATAAATAATGATTATTTAGAAGTTTATAAGAAATAGTAATAGAATATAATGTTAAGCGTAGTAAACGTTTTAGTTGTATTGACAATGAAATGTTTCTATGTATGCATGGTGATTATTCCGAAACAATAAACGTGTATATTGATAGTCTTATTAGTTATAATTCTCGGGATGTATGTTGACATATGTTGCCGTGTCGCTGCGTCATCTACATCTCTGCGATCTTTAAATAGTTTTCTTAAATCTTCTCACAAAACTCATTGTATTTAGATATTCCTGGTTAACCTCAATAACAAAAAAATAACAAAACATCCTATATGTAGATATATTTTATTTATTAATGAGGCCCATGGAAGGGGGAAGCAATTAATATTGACGGCACCATCTGCGCTCACTTCAAGTCGATAGAAGCCATCTTGATGAATGCAGAGAATAAGATCCGGGTACACTTAGCTAAAAGCTTATTTATCGATATTGTCGATGAGTTAAACAAAGCTTAGCATTAATGAAATTATTTTAATAATTGTGTCCATTCCAGTCATTGTTTTCGCGTTTGGTGAATGTCTGTTTCTAAAGAATAGGAAAAAAATATTTACTGAACTAAATTCGACAAATGAAACTTACTTACGATTACTTAAGATTGACGTGCTTTTGGAAACAATAAGCCGTAAGGCGGAAGTATTGCATTATACTATAGGTCGCCCCGATGTGAATTGTATAAGTACTTACAAGTTTGATTGGTGTTTCTAGTAGGTGTGAAATGAGTATGAGTAATTCAAGTCACGGTATGGATGTAACAAAGTAACGATAAGGCGTAAAGCTGATCCTAGTACATGACCACACTTTCCGATGCCTCAATGTGAATATTACAAAATAATTACAAGATTTGGTGGTGCGTTTAGGATTAATAGGTACCCAAAATATTTTAACGCAACCTATGAACGTAAATATTTAAAACAAAATTTCATTTTACTCTTCCGATTGTAGCAATAAAAATGTTTTCACACTCAAATGAGGTTATACATAATTTTTTTAAGTCTAATTTCTAACTCATGATCTAACAAAATAAAAACTTTTTTTCTGTTACAGTGATTGCATTCTCAATAGGCTTTCTAGCGATACCCCGCATGAAAGGATGTGAACAAATAATTAACACGTGTGAATTTAGTGTTTTACCTATATTTTTGTTAAAATAATTGACAAACACTTTTGTAAACTTAGACTAAGTGGACGTTGAAAAAAAAACAGCGGAGTTTCTTTCCAGTTCTTCTTCGCTGTGTTTTGTTTTGCTGAACTGGACAATGCTAAAATATGACAAATCCGAGTGCAGTGTACTGTCGATGGATGATGAATAAACAATACAATACAATACCACATTTGCATATAGCTATTAAAGTCTTGCAATTTTCTAAAGTTTCGTTTAGAAGCACCAACCAATTTTGACAGTTTTAGTACAATTCACATCGGGGCCACTTATATTATAATGCTTGGCTATGATTAGCCTTACGGCTTATCTTTTCCAAAAGTACGTCTATCTCTTCTACTATAAGTATACCTCCTTCAATCCAAAGTCGCGCACTAATGGAGAAATACCCTATTGTGAACCAATCCAGAATCCCTGTGAATAATGAACGGAGGTGTACTACTCGCCTGTTAATAGGCTAACTGTGTAGCCAATAAATTATTTGGTGACTTCAATATCGAGGGGACTCCCGTAACTCGGTATAGAGCTTTTCATTGAAAATTCATGATTTTTAATTTGTAATGTGATTCATAAGTCCCATCTTTAGCATAAGAAATAGGTTGAATGTAAATATGGTACGCACACGTTAAGGAAATCAAAAGATAATACAGGTCCTACAAAATATATCACCCATGCCGCTTCTCTGAAGGTGTTGTCAGATATGATACATCATCTTGTATTGGTATTCATAACAAAATCAAACCAAATCTTTTAATCTGCACACCATCGATATGTTTATATAAATATTGGCATTGATTATTGTGTTCGTATGTTTCCGATATGGCTAATTTTTGCCTTGTGAAAAATACTCACGCTCTCTAATGTTTGTAGAGTTAGTGAAATTATTCCTTTTTTTATTTTATCTATTGCCATGGCACGTTCTTCCCAGTTCTTCAAAAACTTTAATAAAAAACATTTGTGTTAACTACTAGGGTAGTTTAATTAATTTAGTAATTTATTGAAAAAGCCTAGTATAGATCTTGTTGACATTTTTTTTTTATTATTTTACTATCGTATGCTTTTACAGGAAGTAAGAACTAATAGAACCATCTATTGCACGATTCAAAGAAACATGTAAGTAACCTCCGAATGACCCACCTATATTAAAAACGTAATATTTTTTATATTTTTTTTTTTTATATTTATACAACAAAATATATTATCACTTCCTAATTTTAAAGCCATTTCGATAATCGATGGAGTGATATAAATAAAAAAAATATCTAACAGACGGTAACACGTCTATTTTTTTTTCGATAACATCGGAATGACAATATTAGCAATCAATACGTATTGACCTAGAAAATACGCTCTCATCACAATGGCTGGCATTTTGTCAAATGGCGGAGGAGTATTCGTACAAAATTTCAAAAATATAAACTCTGATTGCGTTCGACTTATAATTTACGATGATTTCCCCCTCCAGCTGGGAATCCTCTTAGCTTCGGTTCGTTTGGCAAAAGGGTCTTGCGAAATTATAGTCACGGCCCCCTTGCAAGCTCGGCCCTTAAGTTCGTTAGTATTAAAATCGAAGACAGTCACAAAATCGAGTTAAGTTCCTTTTTATTTTTATTCTTGCGATTGTATTTTTCTATATTAACTACATAATATGAATAAGGGTTAACTTCTGTTGCTTTAATACAATTTTATCAATTTTGTTCCATCGGAATTATTTTTAAAAACTCTTTTTAGTTCCGTTCCCGGAAAACTGGCCAAGTAAGAGTCGTTCTCGCGCACGCAGGATTCCATGACATTGTACAAGATTTAATACAAAAATATCACCTTTTTTATGGTACTAAGTTAATTTTGTTTTTCACATGTTTTGTCTCATAGCGGCAGTAAATAACACACTGTGAAAATTTCAGATGTCTACCTATTACGGTTCATGACATGCAACCGACTGACAGGCAAACGGACGGAGAGCGAAGGGGTAATAGGGTTCGGGAAGCACCATTTGGGGACGTAACCCTTATAGGATCACTTTCTTGTCCATGTGTCTATCCGTCCATACCTTTTTCTCAGGAACGCATGAAGGTGTTTAGTTTAAATAAAAATAAAAATATTAGGTATGTATCTCGTCCTTTGGATACGGAAAATCAAGCGTCTAAGGCTGGAGTGCGCAATCTCTGGTCTCAAACGTTGTCAAACAATATATTTATGCCAAATAATTGTATACTCTTAGATTAATCAAAACCTATTCTTTTTGACATAAAATCATTAAATTTGCCAAAAAGCAAAGTCCTAAGAGACAATTTAAGGAAAACATCTGAAAATCGCAGCGAATGTCTCCGTTTCAACATTGGGCATGCATGCTTGTGTACCTATATCCGGCTGTCCTCCTCGAAAGGTCTAATTTCTCAACCGATTCTCTAGAAATTTTGCGAGCAGGTTTCTAAATTCGTATATATTTTTTTTAATCGAGCCAGTTGTTATTTTCTAAAAGTTTTTTTTTAAACGTTAAATGATGAAAAAACAGACTCGCGAAGTCTACAGTTCCGAGAGGCACTAGTTTATAGTTATATCTCATCTAAAAATACGTGATGAACGAAATATTTCTATCTAACGAGTGAATGGCCCCCAATCATATTCAATGCTCCCCATTGTATACAAAGGCTTGAAAGGATTATCATTTCGAACTACGCTAAGATGCTCAAAAGGGATGTCTATTTCCAGGCTTAGTCCTTAAATTTATAGTTGTTTTGTACTCTGGTACTTCCGATCGGAGTACAGACATAATATTCGAAAAGACCGACCTAAGGGCATTAGGTCAACTATGCATTCATTATATTTGATTTTAGATTACCGTGGTTAACACATGATCATCGACACACCGTGTGTGAGCCGTTCTTTCTTATAAACCACAGATTACTCATATTAATGTTGCTCTCGCTCCGATTTTTTTTTACTTTTTAATAAATTGGGCTGAATTTACTGTGGAATATTTCAATTTAGTTTATTATATTAAAGAAAAGATTATACCCAAACAAACGGTGTTAAAAAATCAAACATTTGATATTAAATTTTGTAATAAAATCATTTATAAAACCAATATCGAATATTACTTCTAAACATCTATGTGGTAGTTACTTGTTAATTTAAAATATTTATTTCAAATCGAAATGTTTACAAAAAAGTAAAATAGATTCTTAAAGTCATTTGCTAATGACCACAATTTAAAAGGTAAGATTATATTATCGTACCGTGCCAATAGAAAATTTAAATATAGTAAATAATTATAATATTGACTAGTTCAGGGGCATGTCGATTTGCCTTGCATACCAGAGATCGTTGGTTAAAATCCCCGCCCCGTTCATGCGCCATTTTTTGTCACTTTCTGAGTTGTATTAGTGCATTTACGACCTGTACCATGGCTCAGATTCTATTTAAATCTGTAGGTAGAACATTGAATGTAAAGATGAACAAAATGACAATTAAAAAAATTCTATGATTTCCATCCATTTCAATGCAGCCGTGCTCATAAAGGAAAGATCCTGGCTTGGGACCTAATTCCTTCCGGTGTGTTCTCGGGTATAAGTTCAATGTAGCCGAGCAATATAAGGAAAGTCCAGGCATGGTACCTAGTTTCCATGTGGTGTGTTAAGCTAATAGCTGACGGTCAGTTTGGTATTAGCCATCCATGTCCAGTTAAATTATTACGAAATAAATTTAAACAAATAATGTAAAATGAAGTTCATTTTTAACTGACTTCATAAAATAATATTGTTAAAGATCCAGCATTGTTATTGATAAAACCAACACGTGCGTCGACCAGACGTAGTTTACCCTAGCGAATGGCGCGATCAGGCCACCCTCTCTTTCTTGACACTGAATTCGGAGGCTCTTTATTTGCGAAAGTTATTGTTAGTAAGGAGTTTTAAGTATTGTTATTGCAGGCGTTCCTTGAATACACAAACCGGGTTTACGTTCTGCGGGGGAGAGGACTCCTTCAATTCCTTGTTTTCTTGACATTTCCCTCGTTAAGGAGGTCGTGTTTTTGACAAACAACCGGCACAAATATCTTATGCTTTGTGAAAATTCCCGTAAAGCAGCATTTCCATTGTTTTGCAACAAAAATACGATCTTGAAAATGTATTTGTGAGGTGTGGACAGGTCAAAACCCTGTCACTAAAATATTTATCTTCAAGGACATACCAAAAATGCATTAAGGCCTTAAAAAAGGGTAAACAAAACTGTTTCGGAAATATTATTATTAGGGTGGTATAGTTTTGTTAATACGTTCAGTTTTTTTAAGTTCTTTCTACGGAGCCTTTCTAAATGGATTTTTTTGCTAACCTAAAAATCATAATTTTCACTTTATTTTTAGCCGATAGTACACACTCGCACAAATATTTATCCGATTGTTTCAAAATGGAACCTTTTTTTTAGTAAAAACATATAAGCTTGGGAAATTTGTACAGAGAGAAGTCGATTTCTTGATCCACGAAGAATTCACGCTATCCACTTTATTATTATTGAACCCCAACACGTTCTAGGGTAAATTAATGTTCTTAGTCTCTAGTTTCGAAATTTGAACAAGCTCAATAGGTCTGCGATTGTCCGCAAATCCTCCGGGATGGTTCCTCGACAAAAATCAAATAATACAGTCTTATTTTTTATCAAAATTAGCCACATGACTCTTTTGAGTGTTTTTAGCTATTTCTTATAGTTTCGGAAATGGCCCTGAAGGCACACTTAAAAATTCTCCTGCATATATTTATACGTGGAACTCGACTTATAAAACGTATTATTATTATTTTAAAAGTTACTCTTTTAGACATACGAATCCTACTTATCACTCGGTGTATACTATAGATGCAATGTACTAAGTGTGTTATTCCGCTAAAGAACTCCTGTATTTCCACATATCAGTTTCCTATTTGAGCATAGTATCTTAGTTTTTGTATGTGAAGGGTATGACTAAGCATAACATATGGAAAGCTCATTGGCCACCATAGCCAACAAAATTAACTCGACGTTCATCTAAGTAGGTCCCTAATAATAACTCACTTGGTTAAGGTTAATAAGGAAAGTTTGTAAGTGGAAAATTGCGTGTAAATTATTCATAATTTAGGTGAGTAAGCATTTTATTATTTCCTATGATGGAATACAAGTAGGGCGGTACTTAACGAACAAAAGAATATTGCATTGTTCCTGAGGCCCTCCTCAACTTAAAAGTTAGGTTAAAATAAGGAAATTAATTTACTAACAGCTCACGCACGTAAAAAAAGGATTTTTTTCATGTTTATATGGTGTTTGCGTTTCATTTTTTTATTTTATATAAATAAATGTGATACGATAAAAAATGCGTGGCACAAGTGCGCTCGTTATTAGTTTTTTACTAATCTCAAGGTAAAAATAAATCTTTATTTCTAGTTAGCAAGAAGTGGGATGGTTAGTGGTTTAATGTTAACTATATTTGCCTTTTATGTGTGCTATGTCAAGCAGTGAGAAATAAATGTGATGCAATAAAAAAATTCGTAACACCCAAGTGTGGTCGTTTGTAGTTTTTTACTAACCTCAAGGTAAAGATACATCTTTATTTCTAGCTAGTAAGAAGTGGTATGGTTAGTGGTTAAATGTTTGCCTTATTTGCGTTCTATGTGTGCTATGTTCGGTAAGATAATAAAATTAATGTGATACAATAAAAAAAAAATGACACACAAGTGCGCTCGTTATTAGTTTCTTACTAACCTCAAGGTAAAGATTAATCTAAATTTTTAGTTGGCAAAAAGTGGGATGGTTAGTGGCTCAAGCAACCCTGTATCGGCCATCTGGTCTTTTTTCTCGGAAACTTTCCTCCTTTTCCTGCAGTTACGAAGTTCTTTATAAGCGAAGTTTTCGCTACGGCAATTTGCTCATGTGGATTTTCGGACTTCCTTATAAATTTTCATTCGGTTTATCTCACGCGAAGCAGAAACACGATTACATATAAACGTTACTAGCAACTTAATTCCAAATCCTAGTTAATCGATTTTGGTTTGTATTGTTATTCGTTATTTTGCGCCGTAAATACGCTGTGGCTGGATTGATGTCTACGTTCTATGTTTATGTCATTATGAATGCAATAGGACACATACAATTTCGTAATTGCCTGCTAAATCGTCATTGTTGAAGGTGACGAGTGAATAAAGACAGTTAGAAATAAAACAGGCGACCATGGAAGAATCTAGATATTGAAAGGATGTAACTGCCAGTTTCGAAAATATTGAATACTATTATTGAATAAAATTGAATAGATATTTAAATTGTTTGCTGTTGCAGTCAAAGGGGTACATCATAACATGATGCAAACTTTTGACAGCCAACTTTTGGCTTGGACAGCCATAGTGTTGCAAGTGCCAGTCGGAAAAACACTTTTAGTATATTTTTGGGCTATACGCCCTCTTAGGTCAGTTCCGACATGCAGGTCATAATGTTTGAAGTGCCGTACTACTTGCACATGTGTTGTTAAGTTTACACCGTTTTTGTTCATAATATTAATTAAACTTGCGCTGGAAAAAACTGTTTCCTGTTTTAACACAGTTAAAATTCAGTCATTTATGGTAAAGCATTTCTCATTACTCTTAATGTATTACGGAACGTATCTATGAATGAGCAAAAACAGTTAGTATTAAACAGTTTTTTTACCGATTGAACAGCACGCAGGCGTGCAACTGTCCAGTTTCAAGAGAGACACACAAAATTGAACGAATCGGACGGTACCTTTTCACTGAATAGAAGACGTAAGTAAGAATGGAAAAAATACTAAACCTAGAATCCGTTTTCGCAAAGTTAGGGAAACAGTAAGATAAAAGATTTATCGCGCACATTTAAAAAAACAATTAAGAGATATTGTAACATTTACTATTGCTTATTGTTTTCACTCAGTTAAAGTTACCGATTGACTTAGTTGGCTCTATTTTAACCGTCTTGGTGGTTATTATTGGACTTACTGATTATTTTTTTTAGTGTACGGTTTCACAGTGACCGATGCCAGTGACGTGCCTCCTCCACCGCCGAAGGCATCGTCGGGACCACTTTAGTGCCCCGGTGTTACGTCTGACTGCCCAGCTCGTCAAACGGTAACCAGTTTATTATGTCTTTGGATGTGCTTGTGTAGGTCCTGCTATGGCACCTTATTTTCATGGGGTATTGGGATAATATGGAGGTGTTGCATTCCATCTGTTTTCAGTTTTATAAAAAGATTAAATCTTATGATTAAATTAAATAATTTCATTATTTGAATTTTTCTAGGATTAACTAAATACTATGGCTCTTGCTTTGGTGGGTCCAGAAACAATGGCGCCTTGTCTACAGCGCCGATTAAACGTCGGACTCGTTCGTGCGAGTGCTTTCACACTTCTACTTCATTCTCATTTGTAACAATATTTTGCAACAGTTGCAACTTCTGTTTAATAAGTCTTTATGATACTGGTCAGTTTGATACTTAAATTTGTTTGTTAAAATATTCGGACGGAAGAACGGTTTTTAATAAAAATATATTATTTACAATTTGGTCTACAAATGAAAGAGAACTGAGGTTTTAGTATCGTATTGCATGGCAAATTAAAGTTGGCATCACTTTTCTTGCCCATAGAAGAATGCTAATAGTGCATTATTTACCTCAACATTCTTTAAAAAATTTCATTAAAGAAGTATACAATATTTAATATCATTCGTTTTAAAATACTCAATAATTATCTAACTATATTTGGTTGTAAGTCCCCACCAACACAATTCCCTATTCAAAATCCTTTTATTTTCGTTTCACCTTCTTAATTACTTAAATAAGTAATTACATAACAATATAATTATTTACTTTACAAATATTTACGTTGTTCAGGCTGCCTTTTCTTCTATTAAACCATCCAGTGTGAAATGCATCTCAGCCATGCCTCCTCTGCAAAGTCGCACCATTTTCCGTTATTGTTTGATGCCGATATTAAAATATGACAATGCTCCGGGGATTTATACAATTCTCTTTGTTTCGGCTTTCTCTTATTCGACTTCAGACGAGATCCAGTGGAAAAGGATAGTTAGTATTGCTGCTTTTTAATTAAAAAAAGATTTTCGAAGCCGTTGAGCGGATAATTCAAGTATCACGACTCCTAAAAGTCAGTATAGAAAAATTTGTTATAATCCTAAAGATACATACTAGTCCGGGTAATCAATAGATATGACTTATCATTTATTACTGGATTTCTGTGATGTTTAGTTATATATTGTTTCATTATTACTACACACAAATCTGTACATTTAGGTTTCAGGTTTCAAGTTTCAGTAGGTTGTTTTCATTTCTATCTTAACTCGTACTGTCACAGTATATCAAAGATAGGCTATCCCTTAAATTTGTAAGCCCTTAGTTCAGTGTTTTCATAACAAAACCTTTTTGGCATAAAACAGAAGTTCTATATCTAGACCCACTTGTAACAGTTTCATGCATTGGATTGAATACAAGGAAATAATACTTAATAATTTTAATCTTTCATTACGTTCATATTTTCAGATTCCGAGCCCGGAACTATGTACAAAGAAATAAAACAACAAACTCAATTTGGTATTAATACTTCCCTGCTATACTTATTAATTTTCCACCTTTTTAGGCGCATAGGAGCAGGAAGGGAATAGTTATCATCATCTTATATATTTTTAATAATTATATATATACATAATCTATAAAATATATTTATAATTACCGTTATAATCGACATCAGTAAAGTTATCGAAATCCAATATATCGTATGAGAACCTTAGATGAAAAAGGAACTACGTTTTCTCAATTCAATTAAATATCGGATGTTCTCACACATCATGACTGGGAAAAGTAAATGTTTTTAAGTAGAACACACAATTTTGGATTACGATAACGAAACTTAAAAACATAGAAAATATTCTAAAAGAAATCACTAGTGTGCTGGGTTCCATTACATATTTGCCATTTGATTTCAAGTCACCCGGAAACCCGTCATAATTCTGTACTCTATATATATGTCTCTATAAATCGTATAAGTTTCATCAACGCTCACGCAAATAATACGGAATAAAATATGGGTATATACTTACTAAAATGGGCGCTAATCTTCCATGCAGAATTTATTTGCAGTCAAATATAAGTGGTGAATATATTATTAAAAATACCAAAATGACCAGAGCTCTTTGACATTGACTTCAATAGAAAATATAAAAGAATAACCACTAACGACCAAACAAAGAATCAATCAAACAGTGATTACATCCAGCATATTACACGCACCGATTTTTCATTCAATGGAAAATAATAAGCTAGTTGCGTGCCTTCACCACCCCTTACTGCCCGCGTCAACTGCGTCCCCACAATGCTTCTAATGTGCAATTTGGAATCTTTTCACAGACGTCACCCGGCGTTTCACAGTCGATATTAGATCCGATAAGGCCACTGCACTCTTAGCTGCATATAAATGACATTCTCCCCTATTTCTTATACGCTCTACGTGCTGGAAGATTATTTATCTTCTTTGAGCGTGGAAGGAACCGGTGGGTTCGGTCGTGTCAGGTGTACCTTAAATATTGATTAACCTTTCGAGTACGTAAGGAAGAATGAAATTGCTATAGTTTTTTTTTAAGGTTGTGTGTCACAAGGAAATTGTGAAGTCCGTGAACTCGTATCCCAGGAAACTTGTAAGGTTCCGAATATTTGTTCATTATCTGTTACTATTTGGAAAATACAAGAGTCAATCAACACACGTTACACAAAATAAATTAGGAAGGATATAAATTTAAATGCCGTCTGAAAAATAACCAGAAATTTACAAGTTTCCTAGAAAGCTTGTAATTTAATGGATTTCATAACTTTCCTTAGAGATGAATATGGTTAACGTCACCTTTCAAAATAGTTAGTAGGCATTTTTAAAGAAAAAGATTAAATTTTCGCCCCCTTCTTTTTTCTGTGTTAACTCATGCTTTAGTGATGATCACAAAGTATGTAACCAATTTTCTAAGAATATTCATTTAGAATTCTGTTCATCATAACTACGTGTTTTTCTTTTAGAAAAATCTTAGGCTTAAAATCTAGCTTTTGATATGAACGTATTTCAACGTTTTAAACTGTCTTTGTGTAAGTTAATGAATAATATTGAAATAAGAAGAATTAAGTGTTCAATGATGTTTGTCTAAAATTGTTATGAAACAAAAAATTTCATGGTTAATGCGACATTACTCTCCAAAATCCCATCCAAGTCATGACCCCTCGCTTACTTTTGCTTGGCACCCCTTATTCTTGAGATTGAGGTGGCTCGCTCCATTGTTATGGAGAGTATTGGATTCAACATTATGATTTAATCTTGGGGCTCGAATCGTGTACCTTGTGTAATGGCACGAGTTACTACAGAATTCATTTCAACCTGATATTTATACATTTTAATCGTCATAATGTTTTAACGATTTCTCAACCTATGCTTTTACATTGCTTAGTTCCTGTTGGCGGGGGTAACTCACTGACCGATGGAGGCAGCGGATGACACCGAGTGTCTGAAGAAAACCCTTACCTACTGGATCCTGCTAGAACTAGTGGTTCTGACTACGGCTAGCTCGCTGGTCGTCGCCGACACTACGGTTTGCACACATACACACTCAAGCCTACATGCTCTACATCACCGAGTTGAGAGGCACGTGGATCACACAGTAAAGTACGGCCTCTTCTCGTGAAGGATTTTGAAGGTATCTCACAAAAAGTTCCTGTATCACAACCACAGACAAGTTACTACTGTGATAAACCTGCAGGGAGAATCACAGAATAGAATAACCACAGACTTTTATAGTCTTTGTCAGTAAATGGAAGGGCAAAGGACCTTTCAATACAATCGTGTCATGTACAATAGAAGTAAAATTGTTTTTTAAACTAACGGCGTTCGTAACTTAGAAGTATGGGGCCGGGCTTTCAACGGAGAGACGTCGGTTCCACGCTCGCTGACTGCACCACTGTCTTTCCAGTTTGGAGTGAGAGTTAGGGACACGTGCAATAGATAAGTAATACGAATGCTTTGCGCTGGTGGAAAATATCGTTATGTAACCCATAACTTCGGTAGGCTTTCTAACAAATAAACGGATAACAGAACAATAGGCTCGGAAATCAATATGTGTGCCTAAAACACCTATAAGCGAAACGAGTCAGAGAACACCCAGTATTAGGTATCCTAAGATCCAATATCGCTGCTTAGGACCAGAATTGGGATCAGTTATGATTTTTTTTTTAATATACGGCAGGAATCTTAAAAAAATAATTAATCAATATTGAAAGCTACGGAAGCCCGTGACTCTATTATGAAATGGACTCGCCGGGCCACCACAGCACATACATAATAAGAGAAACACGCTTCTTTCGGACGCGAGATTAATATCCTTATTTTACTTTTATAAACAATTCTATTCAAATATTAGCCTATCCCCATTTTACTTTAATTTTAAAATCAACAACAAGAATATCAGCCTAACAGCCCTGATATTCGTTTTTCGATTTTTTTTAATCAAATATAAAAAAATACTGAGTCAAGGTTAAAAATCCCTTAAATAGATAACATTTTAAAACATTAATATTTTGTCGCCTCGATGATTAAATTATTAATTCACTAAATAACCCCATTTAAGACTCCAAACGTAATACCGTTTCAACATGTGAAAAAGCTGTGCTTAATTCAGTGCACACTCGAAAGGCCAGATTACTATAGTATTGTGTAAGTTCACCCGGAAAGTTCTAAAAAGAGTACATTTTCCATACATTGACGTTCGGCAAGGATTCACTCGTGGGGTGGGTGACAGGCACTGCGGGTGGCGGCGGGCGGGCGCGGGGCAGTGTGAAGGGGCAAGTGACGAGAGACAAAAAGATCCGCGGTGGGGATGAGGGTAGACGCCGCTGTTGGTAAAGAGAAGGATAGCACGAAAACAGCATTTTGTAACGTGCGTTTCAATTTAGAACTTTGCAAGAATTCATCAAGAAGGTTTCATTTTTGGTTGTACAGTGGTTTCAGGATTATATTCTAAGGGGTAAATAGAACTTAAAACCAACATTCGGATTAGACTTAGTTGAAAGGGTTTGGTTTTGAAATACACATCAAAAGATGTGATGTAAAAAAACCGTTAAAATGCCCTTTCCCAACGTTGCACCACGCCGCCAAATATGAAAAAAGACAGTCTATTTGGTGTTGGTGTTGATAAAATGGAAATTTAATGCGCTTTACAAAGTTTTTACAAAAGACTAAAGCATACATTTTATGAATGCTTTTGCACAGAAAAAATAAAAATTATCAAAAAAATTCTTTATTTTTACCCTCCGGTAATTTCAAAAGTTAACAAACCCTCCTTTTCGTTCCTTCAAACCAAAGGTTGGTTTTAAGGAAACGTTAATTTCTGTCACTTCTCTATTTATTGTAAGTATACAATTCATACATTTGAACTACTTATAATTGAATACTAAAAAATGAAACGTGCGGTATGCAACGCGAGCTTTGAAAAGCTCAGAGATGGCCCCACCGCCGGCAGTACGTCACTCACGCACTTTTAATTACTGCTATAAAAAATACAACGTCCCCAGAGAGAGGTTTTTTCACGTTTTTTGAGCTCTCCAATTTGCTTATGTGCAATAATTTGCTTTCTAATTGTTTTCGTTTTGATTCATTCCCGCTTTTTGTTTGCGGTTCGCATTTTTTATTTCATTGTGTTAATAAGTTAAAATTATGATATTATATTTCAATCAAAAATAGATAAAGTCCAAATAGCACGGGATCCAAGACCCATAACATCCAAAACTCTTATAAATTAGGAACTTTTCAATTAAGGATGAGATTTTTTTTCCATGATTAATATTTTGGGTTTGGGACCTTATGCTTCTTGGACTTTACGAAGGCGACTATATTCAAGTTCACGTATTAAAATCTTTTAAGAGATTCAGAAAAAAAAGACTCCCAGTTTGACAATAAATATTTTCATAATTAAATTTGCATTAAAATCCATCCTAATTCCAATTTGGCCTTATCTAATTCTGTATCAGCACTTTACTCTTACTTTCACGAGCATCGCCAAACTCAAAGTTCGAGACGGAGCTCAACACAAAACAAAAACTTCCAAATGGATGCTAACAATATTCCAACTTAGCATAGAACATGGGCACTTTTGAAGGCGCATCGGCGATTTGTTCCGTAATTCAGCGGATCTGCGTAATTTATACCACGCCGCCGGTGCCACGACACTCATTCATTGTGATGGTCGAAAACGGTGCGGTAGGTCGACGATGAAGATTTGATTACAGATTGTTTAACACATACAGGTTGTTGCAGCAACCAGTACATTAATTTCTCCAGCGAAATCCTCGTGTTTTTACAAGAAAAAAAGGTATATTTTTTTCTCGTGTCTCGTTGTCGAGATATAAAATTTTGAAATATATGTTGTGGGCAAGTTTATTTTACACGCGATGTTTTAACCGTGTATGGAAGGTCTTGCCTTGAACTTATATCTCACGTGGCATGAAAGGCTAATGACATGACAGTAGGTGTGATATTAGCCATGGATGTACAGATACATACGACGTTCCCATACTCTTACGGAACATTAGGTTCATGTCAAATGGAATGTCAACTTTTTATTTAGAGGGTAATCAGAAAAAGTTATGCCAATTTTTTTTTTTTTTATTCCCAATAATAATGTCTCAACTTTAATGTACTGGTCATTGGAACACCTGTATACATATCATCACGCTGCTTCCCGATACACATATATTTTTTTATTATTTATTGATTATTCATCATCCATAGACAGTACACTGCACTCGGGTTTGTCATATTTTATCATTAGCCAGTTCAGCAATCCCAGCGAAAAAGAACTGGCAAGAAACTCCGCTGGTTTTTTTTTATACGGCTGCTACGTTATTACAATACATATTCCTAAATTTGCTTATATCATTTACGTCGTTAGATATGACGAGACCCTGGAAAAACTTTCTAGATGGGGTCAAGAACCTCGTTGAGATTAAGGCTGGCGAGTCTTTTAAAAAATCTTCCTACCGCTTATTAAAACTCTTCCCCCCAAGATAAATTAGCTAAAAAAACCCGACTGTTTGCCGGTTTGTATCGACTTACTCTAAGAACCCACCGTGCCGAGCGACACCCGTTCATTCAAATTCCACGCAGAAAGGAGAATCGCTGAGATCGCGTAATTAAATTGAAGCGGGCGAAATACTGACGTGTGAAAAGGATAATTGTATAATGCGTCTCGTAATTTATATTTATCAGAGCGTACAAAGCGTTGTTCTTCAGCTCATTAGCTGCCTATACCTAATGAAATATACCACCCTGGTTTGTTCGTGTTAAAGCGAAATAATTCTATATCAAATTTTTCCTCGTTCATTCGACTTTTTGGTTCTAAAATGTAAATCCAATAAATTGAAAAACAGCAAATGACTTAACTACGCAATAAAATGTGAAAATGAATTAACAATAGTCGTGAAAATTTACATAACGTAAATTATTTTTTTAAAGTAACAATACACCTATAATTGAACAATTTTAACATGGTCCAATCCAGCTCTGTTATGATAGCGGCAATTCTCATTCCCGCATCAATTATTGACTCTACAAATACCCTTCCATGTATCCACCAGAAAAGCTCAGAAAAGCTTTTAACTTATTTTTGTTAACAAAAATTGATATTTTTGATGAAGTTTTGTAATAAGACTTTTGTTTTTAGGGTTCCGTACCCAAAGGGTACTAACCGGAACCCTATTACTAAGCCTCCGCTGTCCGTCCGTCCGTCCGTCCGTCTGTCGCAGGGCTGTATCTCATGAACCGTAATAGGTAGGCAGCTGAAATTTTCACAGAGTATGTATTTATTGTGCCGCGACAGCAACAAATAGGTAAAATTTAAAAATAATTAAAATTTTATGGGGGCCCCATACTAAAAACGTGAATGTTTTGTGTTAAATCTGGTACGATGGTACGCAACCTTTCGTGTGCGTGTCCGATTCGCACTTGGCCGGTTTTTAGATGACTGTTTCTGTATTACTTTTTAATTGAATTTTAGCTTAGTGTAGTACATATCTTACTGCAACTTGTTTTTTTTATATAGTATCTATTAACAATTTTTTAGCCAAGTATATTTAAGCCAGGCGAAAAAAAACCGTATGCGGACCGGACTCCCAGCGAAGCATTCCGGACAAAACCGTTGCGAATGTAGTTAGACTGATGCTGGACTGTATTATTTTACCTTTTTGCAAATAAACTTACTTACTTACTATCAAATGTTATGCGTCATTCCTAAATATTCGATGTACGCTAACAATTCGAACAATGCGCGTTCAGAATACACAAGATCCAACTCTATAAACATGTCTGCGCTAAATCGCTGTCCGTGTGTTGTCATGGCTAACTGCCTAGGATTCTCGTTAGGGTTAGACACCGAAAATAATCATTGCTTTTTTTTTCAGTAATATTATTGTCTACTGCAAGGGCATTTCATAAACTGCTTACATGTTTTACATCATTCAGTTAATCGAAAATAATATTGGTCAGAAACTACCAAATAGTTAAGACATTAGTATCATTCTTATGTAACTGCTCAAAAAGCCGAGTCCTTTTCAGGGCTCATGTATGAATGATGAATGTATTTGTGTCTTTTTGATGGCTTTTGTATAAATAACTACTGAAATAAATATAAATTAGTTATTATTTGTTAGTAACGGGACATGGATAGCTAATACCAAGCCGACCGTCATGATAATAGCCTCACATACCACATAGGAACTAGGTGCCATACCTACCAGGGCCTTCCTTATATTGCTCGGCTACATTGGACTGGATAAGATACACGATATTTTTTTCATGACCGCTGCGACCATCGTTCATTGAATGCGATGGTACCAACCCTGCCCGGGTGTAACCCTACCGCCAAGTAATTAAGGAAGGTGACCTACAGTTTTACGTGGAATACGATCCACGGCCAGCCTCAATGACTTAAAATGATCACCCATCTAGAACCCAACCGCGCTCAGAGTGGCTTCACCAAGCTTATCTAACAGCAAGGCGTCGCGACACTACACTACCGATGCTTGAGTAAACTAAGATTAACATATTCAATTTCCCCGCTGCTGAAGATGATATCCAGTGACTGAAATAAAAAACGGTTAAAAATATCGGTCAAGTCATCGTGATCCATAACTCATTTAATTAAACTATATACGCATACGTTTCAAGTAACTGGCATCCCTGTTATCCGGTGACCGACCTTTAACACATAGACTAAGGCAATAAAACGCAGTGACGAGCCATCTGCCGGTGACGTCCATAGCCGTGCCAAGTGAAGAGCTCGTGATTTATACTGGCAACACAAATCTACAATCCTATTACTATTGTACGGATATTTCAATTCATGAAATCTCTTTTCACTTCCAATCGAATTCGAGGGATGATTTCATCATGACGGACGGTTGTTAGAAATATCCATAAGTTGGTTTTCTTATTATTTATTGATTGATTTGATTTACAGCCTCTGTCCTTTTTTCTAATTATTATTGCACATATTTTCTTTGGACTTGCGTTGCGTTGAGATTATCGGTTGAAAAGAGTTTTTATAGAGTCGTATTCACTACGTATAATATTCACAACGTATAATCTTATTTTTTTCCAAAAAATTAAAACCATGCATAACGTATAATAGTCACAACGTATAATGTTATACGTTGTGCATGAGTTTAAAAATAAAATAAACTCTTTGCATCATGCAGAACGTATAATAGTCACAACGTATAATATTCCTAACATGAATTCACAAAAAAAGAAAACCATGCAGAACGTATAATATGCCAAGAAGCACTGCATAAAGCGCCCTAACAACGATACATTTAAGGCTGAAATTGCTACGAATCGATATCTGTTGAAGAGTAACAATTTGCTACAACGCTAATTGAGACGGTCGAAAAGTCGCGTGCGAGTATAATCTTTAATCTTATATCGATAAGGGCGCTTATCGTATGAAATATTTTAGGATTATATGATATGCATGGTTTTCTTTTTTTGTTAAATAAAGATCATAACATTATACGTTGTGACTATTATACGTTATGCATGGAGAAATAAGTAATTTAATTTTTTGGACTTCTTCATGCACTACGTATAAGATTATACGATCTGCCGATTATACGTTGTGCATGGTTTTAAAATTTTGTTAAAATATGACATTATACGATCTGCATATTATACGTTATGCCGTTCCCCAAAAAGCTTGATGACATTTCGTTCGTAATGCCATCTTATTTTAATAATTGGCTTTTATAGTATTTATAAATTTAAAATACTTAATGAGTATTTTTTTAAACTTATTATTTTTGAAATTATATTAAAAGCAACCAATCTGGAGATAAATTATTTAGTTAATTAGAAATGTTCCGCCTGCATGAATTTATTTTTTTATAATTTAAATATTTGTTTAAAGGGAACTTAACATTAAACTAATAAAAATCCTTCCATTATCTAACACTATTAAGCCAATTAATGGGCGGCTCGTAGCCTAGTGGCGCGGGGACTAGCCTAGCGTACCAGAGACCTGGGTTCAATACCGACATGCACCACTGTCTTTCTGTAGGTCCCCTTCCCCTACTAGGTGGTAGGGTTTAAGCCCGCCCGGGTTGGTACCATCGCATTGAATGAAAAGATGGTCGAAGCGGCAACGAAAAAAGTTGTCCGTGTTTTCCATCCAATTCAATGTAGCCGTGCTCATAAAGGGAAGGTCCTGGCATGGCACCAAATTCCTTCGGGAATGTGGTGTATTGGGCTAATATCATAACGGTAGTTGTGTGGTATAATCCATGTGAGGTCGCATAAAAAAAAATTTTAATGGCTCACATTTTACTTCTAGCTGTCTTAATTTAACTGATTTAATTGGTTTTTCAAATAAATTGGATCTTAGTTAAACAAAAGTTAAATGTTACAATACCTACTGTTAAAATCATAGCCCAACAAAGCACATGTGAACTAGGTACACAACAGCATAGTTACATTGAACGGGATATGGACAATTATTACTCCCACTTGGACTAACGTGCATTCAATACGATTGTAACAACCCGGCCCGATTAACCCTACCACCTAATAAGTGGGGATTAATAAGTAACACATATAAGTTCAAGTAGAATCCGAACCACGAACGATACATTTTTGTCGACTCATACAACCCGCACGGGAATAAATGCAGTGGGCCCACTTGAATTATTAGTTTCTGTGTCGGAACCCACACGACGCGATTGTTCAAGGTTTTTGGCCGTAGGTTGATTAACAATTATTTTTCCATCACGATGTTGGTGATAGTGACGCACCACAAATATTTGTGTTGCTGCATCATTTCACACCATGGTAATAAGTGCAGTTCCGCTGCAACGACTCACGCCGAATCGACGTCTCATTTTCGAGTCCTATTTTGAAAGGTTCTGTTGATTGTGTAAAATCGAATCGCAACATTTGTACGCAATGTTTGATCTAAAATTCGCCTATGTAGCAAATGGGCAAACATCTGTTTAGGCATAACCAACGATTCGACGCAAAACGGGAAAAAATATCACCAGAAACTAGATGTCGGGCAAGGCATGTGTACAAGATATCTGTCTTCCAGCTCTTGATTTATCCAGGACCGTGTAGAAGGGCCGTGTTTTATGTCCTAACACTTAACTCAGATTGAAGTATAGTGGCCATAAAGACAGTGGACCGTATTGTCTCCCTTTACGTGACGTGTCTTGTGTAGCGAAAAAGAGACAGTACCGCGTGACACAAATACTGTGCTATCATGGTTTTCAAAGTTTATTTTAATACTACGTAAAATGACTCTTTCTGGTATTCCTCTCGGGGGGTTTGACTAGCCTTCATTCAGAGTCGTTCCCCTAAAGGTTATAAAAAAATATGAAAAGAAACGACGACTTACTCTGTGATAGTGTTTCGGAACTTTTGATTAAGGAAAGTCGTTAGACCAATTAGTTAACTATCCGATGAAGTTAAACATTACTCCGTAAAAAAATGCCCTATTAGATAAAAAAAATGTTTTGTGCGTGATTGAATACTGTCATTATCACCTTTCATGAGAACATGGTGTAGAATCGCCCGCCTGACAAAACAATGTCAAGTCCAAAAATATCTTTAGCTGCTATTTTACCTGCATAAATGTGTTTCATTTTCATGTTTTTTTTTGTATGAGTATGCAAAATTTAATTGAAAAAATATTGTGGGAATTATAATACTGATTTTGAACCGCGGCATTGTAAAACAATCAAACACAGGTCATAAATAATGGAATGGAATAAAAGATTATAATAAATAAAATAGCGAAAATAAAAACGCTGAATCAGACTCAAATTTGTTCAGCAATTAAAATTTTTTTTACAAATTTTTGAACTCAATTCTTTGTACCTAAGACTCCTCATCAAATTGAAATCGTGAATTAGAATGAATAAAGTCTCGTTCATTTTCTATAAACGATTCGTGCTAAGCTTCACAATTTAATAGCATTCACGATTAAATAGCGGCTATAAATATGAACCTAACTGAACTTTCTCGAATTCGTCAGATCCAGGTACGACGCGAGTCTCACATTTCTCAAATTTTCCTTTTATCGATCCCAGTCGTTGTTCCGGCAGCCTGTTGGGTTGGCCAATGAAATATTCAGCCCTTCCTTTTTAGCTAGCGTATACATTTACTCCTATTTCTAGAATCTCCAAGGAATTATGCCAGCGTAGGCGTCATTGAAATGTATTTGATCTGAAAATATATTTCATCTGGAAAAAAATGTATTGATGCTTCAAACAAATGCTTTCTTCGATTCTATTATAAAAGCTTCACTTTTAACACCATATTTCTTTTGTGAATATATAAAAAAATGTACACCGTTTTGGTCTGATAGCTTTCAATCTAAGCTGCTACGAAATCGAAAATTGTGAATTCGCAACCAATGATGTTTGGAAGCCACTTTTATGTTTGGAAAAAAAAAAGAAAAAATACATTTTGATAACATCTGAAATCTTCAATGAAACATATATATAAAAAAATACAATTTTCTGTAAATTTCTTGAATTATTATGTTATAAATTAAATAGGAATTATATTAATTATAAATATTAGGTAAGAAACGATCACAAAATATACATTTGATCTAATACATTTTCTACAGACAATTTTAGTAGTCTCGGCTAAAATTAAAAATCTTTTGAAAATATACATCCTGGCAACGTCCCGGCGATTCAAGCGACCGAAACGATCCACACCCGACCAACCCTCACATTTCGATCTTTTCTCCTCGTTGCTTATTTAGAAGGTTGGGAAAACACTCTTCAATCTATTCGAGGATCGTTCGGGGAGGAGACCGGCGTAACAGTTTCACGTCTAGAAATGTCGCCTGCTCGCTTTGTAACTGTCTTCACTAAATTGCGCGATAGTGAATACGTAAATAGAGTCTGTATGTCTAATATGCCATTTGTATAGTTAGAGGAAATCGTTTTCATTTTTTGTATTAGTTCTTAAATTAGAAGCGTTTATGTTTCATTCCGCAGGAAAAATTACTAAAATAAGTTTTTTATGTAACTGGACATAGATGGCAAATACCACGCATGGATAGCATTCCCGAAGGAATTAGGTGCCAATTAGGACCTTCACGGCTCCATTAAACTTGTTGGAAAACATAGACACTTCCGTTTAGGGTCCTTAGCATTTAGCAACCATGCCACCTATATAGATAAGTTACCTACAGTTTTACATGGATTCCAAACCATGGAACAGCTCGCATTCGTAACGAAATACATTTATCCAACTAAGATAGAGAAAGAAAGCGGTGCATGAACGGGACCGATTTGAATCAATGACCTCCGGCGTGGAAGGTCAGTCACACCCCTGAGCGATAAACCGCTTAACGTCGGCCCGTAAGCATCAGAAAATTTCGCCTCCCATACAAACGTAGTTTACTAATCATTTGAAAACCACTTTTCCAACTTACTTGATATTTGGTATGTAATATTAAGCTACAAATATCTGTGTCTGCATGTGTTTGTTTTTTCGATAAATATATTCTGGGTCAAAACACAGAGAAATCAAAATTCGTATGAAAATTTTTTTTTTGCTTTAATTTCATTCGATTTGGATTTTTCAAAAAAACAAAAGCGTGCAGACACCAATATTTGTTACTTGATATTAGATATTTAATATCAATTCAATTGGAAAAGCGGTTTTCAAATGATTAATAAACTACGTTTGAATGGGGGGCATAGCTTACGGGTCGTTCTTAAGGTGGGCCTTCCCGCTCAACTCCCCATGCAAACGTGGAAAGAAGATCATGCGCATATTTCTTGTCATAGATCCAAAGTTAAACTCAAAATAGATTTATTCGTTTGAACTAGATGTCTGAAGACCATTGGCATTGTAAAATTGTATTTGATTCTAAGTTATAAGGTCCGAAAGTTCGAATTTTACGCTCGTTTTATACAATAACTTTGGACGTTGAATAAAAACATCTTGAAAAGGTTAGTCATCAGACCTGACCATTTGTGATCAATTTGGTTTTTATTTGAATTTTTACTACAGCGGTCATGATTTACTTTTAGCTATAAGTCGTTTTGTTATTAAAATGTTCGTAAATCCTACCAAATCAAACACTATTCGCATTGTCTGCTTTGTGGACAAGTTGCATTCTACTCATCACGGAGCCTGTCTTTCTCTTTGAAACAGAGCGCAATAGCACGGTTTTGTACCGTGCCCGCAAATAAGCTAGTCCCGTCGGGAAGGGCCACCGTAAATAAGAATCTTCTCCATATCGCGGTTCGTCCACTGTATTGATTATCGAGTTTACCTTTAATATAGAGCCGTATTCTTGAAACCTCCAGCGATATGAGTAATAACGACATAAAAGGAGTTATAAAGTTTTCCGCCTGGAGCCACTATCTCCGCCGCCCCGCACCTCCGCCCTCCAGCCCCGCCCGCGCGCCGCCCGCCCAGCTCGCCGCAGCCCATTGTTCGCAGATTCGCGCGGAACCGGAAATTCTTGTCGCATCCGAATCGTATACATTTTTATGCGAGAATCCCAGACTCATTGTTGGAGGGTTTTATCGCTGGGTAGGTGAAATTATTCGCGTAGCTTGAATATTTGTGCTTTTGTGGAAATATTGCAATTAAGACTTTCATTTCTATTGATAATCGTTGCTAATAAACTGGTTTAACACAATTGCTAATTAATCTCTGATACTAGAAGCGCATATGCCATAACCCTCGACAGATCATGTGTTTCGTTGAGTTCAGATTTATAGTACCCGTAATCGCAGAGCGTTTATGAAGATATGCATGAAGCGAAAAAAGTATCATACTGTTTAGTGCTCTATCATCTCCATCCACCTCCCCGGGAGGAAAGGGCGTGACGCTATGTTTATATGTGTATTACTTATTTGTATTAATTTTAAATAAGTTTGAACAAAAGTTTTGAGTTCCTCTTTTGACTCTTAACACTTGCGAAGGATTGTTAAGAAAGTATTTAATCTGCTTCACAAAGGATATCTGATTATTTGGTTTCTCAGTTAGTATAATTAACACATTTATGTAAATAACTAGCTGACTCGGCATCACTCGTGTCAATGTCGTTTTGGACTAATGTCGGGCTGAATTTTTTTCTGGATTTTATTTGAGTTCCCCATATTCCCTTTTTCACACCTTTGAGTTAAATTTTAGCCACAAAAGGGTAATGTTCTTCTCCAATGTCCAGACTAGCTCTTTACCGAAATCCATCAAAATCAATTCAGCGGCTTATGCGTGAAAACGCAACAGACAGACAGAGATACTTTCACATTTATAATATTAGTATGGATCTGATAAAATCACCCTTTTCTATTTAAAATCCAATTACATACCCCCGGTTATAAAATCTCCCATAAAATCTGAATACATTGATATATTGAACATTCATTGTAGGACAAAACTATAAAAAATACTTATCTAAGATGAAGTAATACTCACTGACTGACTTCATATGAAACATGATTATAATACTTTATTAAAAATGTACATATTATTACTATCGCTAGAGCAGCTGTTTTTATTTGTATCGCCAAGAAAAATGAGGCTAATCGAAAATAAACTTTCCAAAGAGCTCTCTCGACTTTTCTTAAGGACGGGCGAGCTTTCCCTCCAAGATGTTGAAGGTAAACTTACAGTCATGTGTAGGTAAAGTTTTATACCCACTATTATCTGTAGAGCTCTTTCTAAAGAGAAAACTATTCTATGATGATTTCTTATGGCTTTAATATGTGTGATTCAGATCAATCTCGTACCAATTGGGTTGCTGTACCAAAGTACATATCAATCGCGAATATCGCGGCTAATGATAAAATATATAATGATATAACTGCCTACGAATGATGAATAAGAAATAAGAAAACACGCTCAGCGAGGCACCATACCAGCTGATTTGTGTACTGACACAACGAGGTATGAATCGAGGTATGGTCACCTTTTGGGATGGAATTTAATATATATATATATATATATTAAATATATAAATATGTAAAGGATATATATTTTAAAAAGTTAGTAGGTACTCAAGCAATATTTCTTCCCAATCAAAATGTTTATTTTTAGGGTTTAGCCGATGTGTTATCTCTCAATCACTAACGGTAATGTTTAATAATTATTGAAGATAATGATACAAAAACACATCACAACAATAGATGCTCCTACTGATAGTACACAATTACAACTTAAACACCTATAACTTAATTGACAAAATTGAAAAGCTCCCTTCGTTAAGAAAAGCGTCCAATCGAAACACCGTCCAATCCCGTCTACCGCGTTCCAATGCAAATCCGACCAAAGAACAACACTACGCCAGCCACAAAGGCGCTCCCAGAAGCGAAGCCGACTTTGTGATGAGACAAAAGCTGTCTCCAGCCGCAGCGGCTTCGCACATACTTTCGTTTTCTTTTCGGCCCTGAGTTAGCACTATAGGTATCCTGTGCCTGCGTCCCACCCGGTCGGACGGGGCAAACACAATGGGATAACCGTGGGCTCTGCGGCGTTTTGGAAATTCCGAATTGTGTGAAAGGAGTTTTTCACTTACATAATTATTAACTTAATTTAAATGATTATTTAATTTGATTAATGGTCCTTTTAAAGAATGGAAAAATTGCTAATATTTGCTTAGGCAGGCGCAACCTAATCACGGAACTTACCTGTCTGAATGTCACGGTATCTTACCTTCGCTCGATGCAACACATACCTTTTTTTTCAAAACAAATCAAAATACATTTTAGTGAAGTGTACAACAAGAACATAATGCTACCTAGATATAGGTGTGGCGATGTTTAGAAAAAAATACAAAAAGTTACATTACAACACGAAAGAAAAAAATTACAGTACAATTTAGATAAAAATAATTTTAAAAATCACTCACGAACTTAACCCTTATTTTCTTTTATAATTTCTCTATGTTATAGTACATTTTTGTTAAAAGCTCAATTTCAATTTCTTTTAAATCTTCTGATAATTTATTATAAATTAAAATAGCAGACTGAGTTGTGCTTGCGGTGGGTGTGCAGGCGTAGTACGCATGGGCAATTCATACAAATTATCAGCTGTATTCTGTATTGCATTTGGGGACATCTTATATGATACCTACTAACTTGGTGGGAATATTGCTCAGTCAGCAATTTTAATTTATATTGCCGGAAGTATTTGAATTTCACATATACATATTAAATAACGGTGAGAGTAAATATGGTATAAATCTGAGGTAATGAAATAAAAGGAAGGTAGGGCCTTCATTGCACTACCTAGTATGGCAACTATTTCATATGAAGTGGATTAGGCGAATGTCCCGATATTAGATATGGTAATAGCTATCCATTCTTAGTTATAAAGAAATGCCTTTCCGCACATCATTAATTCAAAGGACCAGAAATAGGGGCCGATGACGAAATAAAACACTACATACCCATTATAACTCAGAGAAAAACCTAAGTACCATTTTCAAATTTATTAAAGTTATTTTTGTCTTCAAACTAATTAAGGTGAGATTCGATTGGAAGGAGGTTTATATAGCGAACTATCAAATTCAAATTCAAATTCAAATTCAAATTCTTTATTGGCAACAAAAACAACAATTTGTTGTTTTTGTCAAAGCACATCAATTTGTTTTGCGATTAATTATTTTCTTTCAGTACTTGCTACAACAAGCTGAATTTATATCTGCTTTTCAAGGTATCCCTCGAATGAATTTCATAGCAGTTCAAATAAAGGTAAGTTCCTTTGCTTCCTAAATATACCTCAAAATGTATTTCAACAACCATCCGCCAACACTAAACTTATTCCATCCCATCTCGACATATCCTTCTTTCTCAACGCAAATTTTAGCTTCGTATTAAAGTCCTTATAATTTTCCATAGCATTAAATGTGCTGTAAGTCGAAACTTTCCTTACAAGATGGCTATTTGGAGGCTTCGGTAACATCCTCTTGGCAGCAGCACAACAGACACTACAGGATCTTTTTTAATGCAAATCCTCAGTCTGCACTTGAAGCGATGCAAATGTCTGTTTGTTCTGCTGCAAGATGCGGCCGGCTGATTTATGGTGCACTCTTTATTATAAGAGGGCTTTTAGTGCTGCCGCAAAATGTATGAGAAAGTTTTGCCTTACCACTATCAGGTTGAAACAATATTAGCTAGCTGCTTTAGTTAATTTTAAAGTACATTTCATTACATTGGCAATATTGCCGCAATTAGCGGCTGTTTAAATTGTTTATCTAAGAAATACTTGCAGTTTTAGTCTCCTTTTTTATTTTTGTTTTTAACTTCCCTCTTTTCAATGAGATTGTTTCTAGTCTCATTAGGATTGAATTCTTTTGAGGTGAATTATTTTTACCGATTTAATCAATAACGCCCTTAACAATATTAAACTAAATCAGCCATATTAGACGTGTATTTCTAAAGTATGCTGGGTCAACCAAATAGCTTGAATAGTGTAAAAAATCTAGCCATCCTAAAATTATTGAAGGGTTGAAGTACACTTGTATTATCGAATTTACTATATTTAGCGTAATCTGCATGTAATTACAAAACATTAGACTAACAGGTAACTGAACGAATGAATCGGAAGAAGAAATCCACTGGTGCCATTTGCGTACTCAATCTCCTATCCGCCGGTGAAGCGAAATCGTTCCATCTTTGCTCCATTGTCGTCCAATGCCGCCTCCGCTTGAACGAAAGATAAATGGAGATCATTGTACGATGCGAATTTCGAGACGTATAGGCATGTATTTAAATATTCAATCAAAGTCAGCGGACGCCACCGCATGCCGTGTATTGATTGATACTTTGAATTTAAACGTTTGCATTTAAATATGCACGCCTGAACTTCAGCTCAATCTTTTCAACTTTGTATAATTTTCTGTCCTGTTTTACACTATTTTTTCCTCGTTTTGTCGCATTAAACCGCTGAGATTGTGGTATCTGCTCAGACGTTTAGTCGGCCAGTAATGTCCCATACATTACTGGCCGACTAAATCGAAAACACTAAGAAACAAGGTTTGGCATATTTAGTAGCTTAATTAAATTAATGTAATCAGCATATTCCTTACTCAAATTTTAAGGAACGTAGCTACGTATGTAATATTTAAATACGTTAATTGTAAATGAGTAATAATATCAATTTAATGAAATGAAATAAAAATGAAAATGATTTCATTTTAATTTTCAAGTAATAATATAAATTTAATTAAAAAGTATGTTTTTAAAACAGCGCGGGAATGAAAATAGATATTTCTATTAGCTATTGCGCCAAAATACAATAGCTCTAGCAGCCCTGTGGCAAGAAATGTTAAGTTATTATAGAAATTACTGGCCATCTATTAAATTCAAGTTAATAGAAAGAGTAAATAGAAAGATAAACATTGAAATAGGATTATCAAAAATTACCTCAGCTAACATTTGCAGGTTTGTCCACCAAAATACATTTTGAAAGGGTCTCAAGGGTCACAAACGAATCGAAAGGTCGAATTTCAAATTGTGATAATTATTTTAAACTGAATATAGATAATACCGAGATACTGAGAATAAGGCGATTCTTATAAATCAAATCATTTTAATTACGTAAACTCAATTATGTTGTTAACCAGAAATCGCAAACTTCAAATATTAGCTCAAAATTCTTTTACATTCCCGAATTTCAAATAAGTGCATTTCGTCACGAATGCGGGCTGCTCCACGGTTCGGAATTCATGTAAAGCTGTAGGTCCCCTTGCCCTACTAGGTGGTAGAGTTTAAGCCCGCCCTGGTTGGTACCATCGCATTGGATGAAAAGATGGTCGAAGCGGCCATGAAAAATTGTCCATGTTTTCCACCCAGTTCAATGTAGCCGTGCTCATAAAGGAAAGGTTCTGACATGGCAACTAATTCTACAAAGCATGTGGTGTATTGGGCTAATATCATAACGGTATTAGCCCAATTGTGTGGTATTAGGCATCCATGTCAGGTTGCATAAAAAAGGAGACTGCTTTAGTTAATATAATGGAATATTTCTCAACTGTATGCCCATGACATACTGCCTCGAAGTTAAGCGATAAGGCCTCTGAACTAGGACTACGGCACGGAATTCCGAGGTGTCAACCGGTGAACTATGGGCAATGTGAGTGTTCGACATATCGTGGTGAACCCACCTGCCGCGCTTGGACGGCCGATGGCTCGACGAGTACGGACGCTTATTTCCGCTCTCAACAGTAATGGAATGTTCCCCCCTGCAACATTTTAATGTGGAAATATTGCAACACAATATATTTCCATTCCACCCGGCGGATGAAATTGTCACGTTGAGAGGTTTGCATCAAGAATTTGCACATTTAAATATACTTTCACTCTTCCTCAGCGACTGCCGTGCCAGATGGCTCGAAACTTAATTTCCTGTACACATTTTAGACTGTTGTAAATTTACAATTTTTTAGTTAAGTAGTTATTATTTGCTAACGTTATAATTTTCACGGATTAATTAATAATTTATTGACCTAATATAATTATTGGCTAAATATACTGAAATATCAATATTTTTATTTATTTATTTATTACTTATTTATTATTATCCTTACATTTAATGAGGTTGTATTTAAGGAAATAAAAAAAGGAAACTCTTAAGGCTTAAGCTTTTCCTACATACACAAGTCAAACAAATTAGAGAGGGATCATCGAATATTAATTCTCGCTGCAAAATCTGCAACATCAATTATTTAAATGAAAAGAATAAATCATAATGATTTTCCCAAAATATTTTATTTTCACTTATTATTTAACACTGTATTTACCTATCTAGGATGGCATTAAAAAAATTTAAGGATGTCAGATATTTACAATATAATGGTCGGGGAAAATGTCTTTTCGCATTATAGTATGTATGAACTTGTAATAAAATCTCTTTGGCTATACTATTTGTATCTGGCTGGTTTTGGTATCATTGAAAGCTTAAATTTTAAAGAACATAGTTCCAAATTCAAATTAGGAAAATGTGTGATTCTCATTTGTTTTTCGTACTGTCAAAATGAGTGAATCTAATGAAGAAATTCGATACATTTTAAAATTTTACTACAAAAAAGGTAAAAATGCAACGCAAGCCGCGAAAAAAATTTGCGATGTTTATGGACCTAGTGCAGTGTCTGTGAGAGTAGCACAAATTTGGTTTAAGCGTTTTCAATCCGGAAATTTTGATGTCAAAGATGCACGTCGCTCTGGTCGCCCTATTACGGATAAAATGGATGCCATTTTTGAAAAAGTGGAGCAAGATCGGCATATCAGTAGTTACGACGTAGCTGAAGAACTAAGAATTGACCACAAAACAGTTTTGGCGCATTTGAAAAAAACTGGGTACACAAAAAAGCTCGATATTTGGGTACCTCACGAGCTCACTGAAAGAAACCTAATGAACCGTGTACTCATTTGTGATTCTTTATTACGACGTAATGAAACCGAACCATTTTTGAAGAAGCTGATAACTGGTGATGAAAAGTGGATCACGTACGACAAGAACGTGCGAAAAAGGTCGTGGTCAAAGGCCGGTCAAGCTTCACAGACTGTGGCGAAACCCGGGTTAACTCGCAACAAGGTGATGCTGTGTGTGTGGTGGGATTGGAAGGGCATTATTCATTATGAGCTGTTACCACCAGGCAGGACCATCGATTCTGAACTCTACTGCGAACAACTGATGAGATTAAAGCAAGAAGTTGAGAGAAAGCGGCCGGAATTAATCAAAAGAAGGGGTGTGGTTTTTCATCATGATAACGCTAGACCTCACACATCTTTAGCCACTCAGCAAAAACTAAGAGAGTTTGGCTGGGAGGTGTTAATGCATCCGCCGTATAGTCCTGACCTTGCACCTTCAGATTTCCACCTGTTTAGGTCTCTTCAGAATTCTTTAGGCAGTGTCAGGTTAACATCACGAGAGGACTGCCAAAACCACTTGTCGCGGTATATTGATCAGAAGTCCCAATATTTCTATAGCAATGGGATCATGTCCCTACCTACAAGATGACAAAAAGTTATCGAACAAAATGGTACCTACATACTTTAGTTAAATGTAAATAAACCATATTAAAAAATGTTTTGAATTTTCTTAAAAAATGCGAAGAAACTTTTTCCCCAACCAATATATTACGTACCATTTCATTGATCCTCAGATAGTTTGATGTGTTATGATAGTTCAGAAGTGGGCTCCACATCGGGTACTATTCGGTCTTCCTTAGTTTCCAATCTCTTTTATTTCACCATTAAAGGGTTGACCCAAATCCGAATATATAACTGCTAAAATAGTCCTCAGGAAAAGTGTCAATAACAGTGACCCGATCAAAGTCTGAGGGTTCTTTGTGGTCGGCGAGTCAAGGGAAGGATCGAGGCTCGAGGCGTTTCCGCTTACGTTTCGACAGGACTCGAATTAGACTTTCGCTGAGTTTTATGACGCTCCAGCGGATGACGTAATTGTATTTCAGAGCCCATCAATAACAGCATTCATGTAAAAAGTTCAGTAGTGCACAGTTTAAAATATCAGTCTGAGAAAGATACAACAAGAAGGCGTAAATAATGAAATAAATAGTTATTCGATACTAACTGTTGTAAGCTTAGGTAATTCAGAAGGTAATTTTAGGGAAACTAAAATCACCTTCATTTCGCAATTTTTTTTTCATCACTTCGACGAAATCTACTATATGTATGTACCTACAGCAATTGCTGTTTTAAAATTTCTAATGGTTTTGTTTCTGTCACTAGATCACCCACATTATATTAAGTCAATTGTGAATCGAAACTGAATAGTATTTCTTAAATACTCATCATGCTTTACATCGAACCACATTATGTAATCTTTACATACTTTTACTAGAAAAAACAAATTTGAGGTCATTATAATCTCAATACTCTGCCATAGAAAACTATGACGGATAGGTGGAAAGCTAATAACATCAGCGTAGGCTGCCTGTCTAAAACAAATAAATAAGCAAAGCTGTAAACCAACGTATTTTAATTAATGAAATATCTAACCAAGCTGGTTTCTTTCGACTAAAGGTGCCTTGAATAAAATATGAAATAATATACGAATTCTTCCATTATTAAAATTTACTTTATAATTGTTTTGCTACAATTCGGTTGAGTTCGCTGATTGATGGCAGCTAACCGGTCAGAGTACGATTTAATTTAAAACTATTTTGACCCTAAAATAATAAATAAAATCACAAGGCACAAGAGTTTGAACTGAACTAAATATGAAATTTAAACGAGTGCCTAAGCCATTTACGAGGAGTCGCTCTTATGCTCTACTGAGCTGTGTTGGAAGAGCGAAAGCGCAGTGATAATCCAAAGTCTCAACATTTACAGAAGCTCCAAATCGAGTTTATTTTTACACTCTGCTCTCGTCTACGGGCGACTTTCCTTGCATTTTCCTTTTGCTCACTAATAAGCTAAGGAAACTGGGATAATGAGACGCGGCGAGACGGGCCGAACGAAATTACAAACATAAGCTGTAAAAAGCGACCCAGCAATTTGTTTTCCGAGTGAAATTATTCATTTTTTAGTAGAGAGTAAGAACGGCATCGTAAAAAGTGGTCCAGAAAGTGCTTTTTCGGGAGCGGTTCTAGTAAATTTAACCAATAGACCAAGAGTGGGCTTTAATGCGATAAAAAATATTTTAGTTTGTCACATTTGCAACGTATGCCTTATGATGTAAGTAGGAACGGTGGCCGTACCGAAGAACCAAATGAGCTCCGATAGCTAAATACATCTAATTTCGCAAAACCACACTTATGGTGGCACCATATCAGCCGATTTAGAGACTATTGCAGAGCTATCAACCTTAGAGCTATCAAGACTCCCAAATTGAAGGAACAAGGAAAGGTACTCGTCGGTAAACATAACCTGACAGTGCGACAGTGAAACGAATTTCAGAAACGGTGGGTTCTCAAATTTGAAACACAAAACGGTGCTCTGATTCTCTGTGTCATCTGTATCGAAAATAAGTTAAGCTGGGGATGAATATGGGATGCAAAATCTTAGTGGTTGTCGTAAAAAAATGAGTTGGCATAAATTGAATAATTTAAAAAGTGCGTGTACACCCAAGAGGAAAACGAATGAATAAACGGTATTATGGCAGAAATTGTGAATATTATTATTTGGTGGGAAATACTTTCCAAGATTGATTAGGTTTTTTTTTATCTTGTCACACATTCAGCCTCAAGGACCAATCCGAGCGATGTTTTGAAACGGCAATATTATTTATGTTTACAGTTCCAGCTAATATAATGGTGGAACTAATATTCCGGGAGGTCACGACATTTTTGGTCACGATAAAGTAAATGGCTGAATCTGGGTTCACATGTTAGAGACCGACCCTCTGATACTAAATATGTCGGTCTGCCTGCGCCAAGTGGTTGCGTTACCTAGATTGGCTATATAAAATATATGTTGGCATGTACCTGCTGATGAATATACTGATTGTCTAGAAACAATAATAACTATTAATTATGCACCAAAAACCATTCGGTTTTTTAATTAAATACTTATATATACCTAAACTTATGTCTGTAACCTAAATCTCCTATATCTACGAAATGCAACCAAAAATTTGTTCAGTTTTTATATTGCTAACCAAGTATGTACTGATACTTTCATACTTTGTCATTTGCATCCATTTACCTTATCATATATATTTTTTGTCACCATAACGACTTTTTCAGGCGCCTTATCTACGTAACGCAACCACTTGGAACAGGCAGTCCGACACATTTAGCTTCAGAGGGTTGGTATTAATCCCCTGAACCCAGTTTCAGCCATTTACGTTATCGTTACCATTTATGTCGCGACCTCCTAGTCTATAAATGCATTTGGTATTATGTACGACTGACATAAAAACAACTTAAAGGTATCTCATAAACTAACTGAATTCAATAGTGTCAATATTACCTTATTTTATGTTAGTTTTACTGTAATACAATTTTAGTACACTGTTGTCGTTCTAACGTGAGTGCAGAGTTGGTAAATATAACTTGCGGGCAGTCGCTGACTGAGCTGTACATGAAGATAAATTGCATTTCTCAATATCACCACACCTTGTTGGGTAAACCGATCGATATCAGCCGCTTCTGCTGAATAGTTCACACGAAACGTGCTGGAACATTTTTAGGGTTCTGTACCCAAATGGTGTCAACGGAACCCTATTACTAAGCATTCGCTGTCCGTCCGTCCATCCGTCACAGGGCTGTATCTCATGAACCGTAGTAGGTAGGCAGCTGAGTTGAGCTGAGATGAGCTGATTTATTTTGCCGCTATAACAACAAATAGGTAACATAAAAAAATTATTAAAATTAAATAATAACAAAAAACCATTAGTTTTTTGTGTTAAGTCTTGTACGATGGAACGGAACCCTTCGTGTGCGAGTCCGACTCGTACTAGACCGGTTTTTTAACATTGTTATTAAATTTTTTTTAATTCAACAACTGCTGGTCACGGAGATATTTAGTTGCTGCTCGAAAGGTTACGACTCGTCCGTCCGTCCGTTTCTCCATCAGACCCAATTTTATCAGAGTTTTAATGGGGAAAACTTTGAAACCTTAATGAATTACGAATCGAGACATTTTTTTAAGCCAACGTGAGCAAAAATACTAAAATGTGACTAGAAATATATTAACTTTGCCCTGTGGAGCATAACTAAGATAACTCATATAAGCATTTGCATCCTTTTTTTATTTTCAAATTCTAAATTTAAATGTATTTTAATGTTTGTAATACCGCGTGTCTGAGAGGTTTTCTTACAATATAGGAACACACATGTATCTTCTTGAGTATTACAGGTATTACATAATTGATGACTTACTATATATGTACTTACTATATATTGACAATATGAATTACATTGACTAAGATATTCTATTCAAGATTTTATTCCCATTTTTTTATTTTATTTTATTGATGTATGCTAGTCGAGCATTTAAAACTTTTAGAAGCTTTTTTGTTATAGATTAATATTTTTAATAGATAAATCTTACATCTAGCAAGGAAAATAACTTACGGAGGTTTTGTTTTCTTTTCGCGTGGTATACCACAAGATTTTTATCTTAAGGGCCTGGTACTAGCCAAATCGCAAAGTTAGACGAGGCACCCCAAGTTAACTAACTAAGTCTGACGATTATAAGTGTCATTCTTACAATATATGATTCCTTGTCTAAGAATTGAATTATTTTCGTTAATGTATGTTTCCTTTTTCTATTTAAAATACATTGCGGAAACGGTGTCCATTTCCGAACTTTTTTGACTAAATGTAGAAATCTAAAAGCAAATGGAATTTTTTGTTTATGCATATATGCTGTATTTGCTTATATCTAGAAATCGAATTACTTTCAGATTTCTAATGAGAAAAATCAACTATTTTATTTTTATTATTATTTAAATAAATGATGGAATAAAAAAATATTAACAATCCATTATCAGTCTGGAGTTCTATTTGGATTTGCTGAAGCGTTTCACTACATATTATTACATTTGTTATAAAGTGCATTTGTATGGCGCGAGTAGTTGGCTAGTCCTAGCGCCTTAATTTAATATATTTCAACATTTAACATTACATTGCGATTAGATAACAAAATACCCCAGGTTTATGTTAACTATCTAAGCACCAATGAATACAATAAAAAATATCCAACTTGATTTCTAGTAATGATTTATTACTAGAAATAAAGAATATTAAAAATAATGCAGAGTAAACATTTTTGCAAATTTTGCGATTATAAAGTGCTGAAAAGAGTCGAATGTTATGAATTGGTGCATCTTTTAAACTTTCGTGTGAATCCCGTACCGTGGTGGCGATACGCCTGCGGGAGTGACATGAACGCTGTATTGAAGGCTCACTCGACGACTGACACAATCTCTAAATCAAATAACGCTACTACCGCGCACACTAACAATACTTGTCATCTTCTGTCACGCTCATCCCACAGCTCATTGTCACACGGTGAGGGTGATGTATTCACTCATAGAAGAGGCTTACAGGACAAAACATGTGCTCAGGAAGTCATTTTGACAGCGCCTGTGGTCTAGTCATACTCTCTCCCAAAATCATGCCAAATAAGATTGTGTATAATTTTCATAATTCCTATCGAAAAAAATTAATTTGGTTAAATAGTTTGGTTTCCGTAATATGGTTAAAATGCACTTCATTAGACGCTTCAAAAAAATATTTATTGTATCTTTATAGCGTACAAAAACCGTAGCTTTGATTTATGGTTGTTATTTTTCATAGGATGCGGTGTTAGGACGACGGTCCATCAAATACACCTTCGATCAGACAAGAACAGATAGCCAGAGCTAGCAACAAATCGTCTTCAATCAGAGCTCCCAGCGTCTCGGTCCGCAAGCAATACATAACGGCGACATGCCATTACCTCGTGAAAAATGTCGGCTGCTCGCCATTTTGTCTAGTTTCACGAGAAGAGTACTGACATTTTGTACCTATTTATACCTACTATTTACGCGGCTTGTAGCCTAGTAGCGCGGTGACTTGCCTAGCATACCAGAGGCCTGGGTTCAAATCCTCGCCCCGTTCATGCACAACTTTCTCGTTCTGAGTTGGATAAGTGCATTTCGTCACGAATGCGAGCGGCTCCATGGTTCGGAATCCATGTAAAACTGTATGTCTCCTTGGTAAATAGGTGGGAGCGTTTAAGACCGCCCGAGTTGGTACCATCGTATTGGATGGAAAGATGGTCGAAGCGGCAATGATAAATTGACCGTGTTCCTGGATGGACATCCAGTTCAACGTAGCCGTGCTCATAAAGGGAAGGTCCTGGCATGGCACCTAATTCCTTCGGGAATGTGGTGTATTGGGCTAATATCAAAACGGTAATTTTGTGGTATTAGCCATCCATGTCAGGTTGCATAAAAAAAACCATCTAAGAACCTTTTTGGTTCTGTTAGGTGTAAAACTAGATATTAATTAACTATATAATCACCTCGCAATTCGCGGAAGGATTGGTGGTTAAACCCATTGAGTATAGAAAAATGCGAGTGGCAGCGTAGCCACTATTGCCGTTACGTTAGCGTCTCGGCCAGACAGTTCGCTATACGAATTCGCTCACTCCTTTTTTTATGTAACTGGACATGGATGGCTATTACCGTACTGACCGTAAGATATTAGCCTAACACACCACATGGGAACTAGGTGCCATTCCAGGAACTTTCTTATGTTGCTCGGCTACATTGAACTGGATTGAAAACACGGACAACTTCCGCTTCGACCATCGTTCATTCAATCGTTCAACATTTAATAAACAAACTAAATACATTGAGCAATCCAGATCAGAGTTTAGAATAAATGAAAACGGTGTCCCACAGGGTAGTATTTTGGGACCACTACTATTCTTGCTATACATAAACGATTTGCCAAATATTTCAAAACACCAATTCATACTATTTGCTAATGCTACATCGGTTGTAATAAAATGTGAAAATCTAGAGACATACGAAACAGAAATAAACAATACCTTATCTTCTATAATAACGTGGCTTAGAAAAAATGGTTTGAAAGCGAATCTAAGCAAAACTAAATTCATGCAGTTTCACACATACCAAAGATGTCCTTATGCCCTTAATATAACATATAATGGTGAAAAACTTGAAGTATGAAATACATAAAGTTGCTTGGGTTACATCACGATAGCCACTGTAACTGGAAAGATCATGTAGAATCGGTCTGTACAAAATTAAACAGGTTTGTTTATGCAATAAAACGCTTGTGGCACGTATCTAATAGGGATTCAGCTTTGACCGCCTATCATGGATATGTTAGCTCAGTGCTCAAATATGGTCTACCACTTTGGGGTAACGCAACTAATGCAGACAGAGTATTTAAGATGCAAAAAAAAAATCATTCGCTCTGTTTGTGGTGCAGGTTATTTCGATAGTTGCCGACCTCTGTTTAAAGAGTTAAATATAATGCCGTTTCCCTGCTTGTATATTTATGACATATGTAATTTTGTGAAAAGAAATCAACATTATTTCAATTTAGTAAGCTCCAGTCATTGCTATAACACACGGTCGGGACATAATCTTACCCTTCCAAACACAAAGCTCGCAGTATTTAAAAAAAGTGTGTACTACATAAGTGTAAATTTTTTTAACCATATACCAGAGACACTGAGACAATTGCCATATTTTAAATTTAGGAAAAACTTATATAAGTGGCTCATAGAAAAAAGTTTTTACAGTGTCCAAGAATATTTTGGAAATGTACTGGAAATGTACGATCATGACCATAATTGTAACAAAATAAATATTTCATATCATTTCATTTCAATGCGATCGTACCAACGCGGGCGGCATTAACCCTACCACCTAGTAAGCAAGGAAGGGGACCTACAGTTTTACGTGGAATCGGAACCACAGCCTGCCTCAAAGGTTGAAAATGGTCACCCATCCAGAACCTAACCGCGATCGGAGGTGCTTACTCAGCTTATCGAATCGCAATGCGTCGCACACTGAGCTTCCGAGGCTGACTCCTGTGAGCCTGAGAGATATTATATACGCCTGACGCGGGGGAAAGTTTGCGGGGACGCGGTGCATGCGTGCACCATGCTTGACAGCTAGTAGCAGGACGAGAGTGACATAGAAAAAACGTCAGATAGGATTGAATGCTCGTGAAGTACAAACTACCCACCTAGCTCACCCATGTCACATTGGCGTGTACAACAGATATGTATTATAATTTAAAGTGTTTCTGACACTATATTTTGCATTGGATTCTGGCCGGAACTTCTCACAACTGGAATTGCAAGTTACATTTGAAATCGTTTTTTAAAATTATCGGGAAAAATAAATAAAAAAAACAGCACATGAGTCTTATTTCCGAACACGCATGAGAATACGGCATGAGAGGCGGCAACAGTAAGCCGCGCTGGCAAGTCGAAAGGAGTGTGCTGGGCAGGGCGGCGGCATGCGGCGCCCTCGCTACACGTGCACAAGGCTCTACGCTTCCGGTTACAATCAGCAGTGTTGTGCCTGTGTCGATATAAGCCGATTACGATAATTTTAATTTCATGAAGGTGTTTCGCACGTTTTTCGTAACTCACAAATATTAAATAGAGTTTGAGGTATGGTTGATTCTTTGACTAGCACAGTCTTTGACTAGTGCGGAGGGTAGGATTTAAAAATTATATATAACAGCCGAAGTTGTTTCAACTACAGTGTATACCAATTATTTAAGGTACTTGTTCATTAAAATGGTTTCTCTTTTTAAATATGCCTATATTAGCTTTATATAATAATACATATGTACGTTGCAAAGTTTTTATTATGTATGTAAAATGGCTTCCTGAAATAAAGATTTTAAGCATTTGGTTGCAAATATGAAATATAGCCAACAAGCTAAGCCATCTATGGTACTACCCAGTTACAATTAATTTGCGTAAATTACATTGTGCTAATTCAGTGAATCAGCTCAACTCGATTATACATAAAATATTTTTAAATAAAAAAAGGACCGCCTTCAAAAAAGCGGAACTAAAAAGCAAAAAATAATTGGTTACTTTTAATTAATGTACGACAAGCTATTTTAATACTAACTAATTATGTACAATTTCTTAATTTGTAATCATCTTTTGAAGTCGGTGCCTTGGGTAGAGTTCACTCCGCACGCTGCTGACCGAACAGACACAATTTCAGCCGAACACACCCGAAGTCTACGAGAGCGTAAACAACCTGAGTCAGCAATGATTGCTCCACAGAGCATGCTACCTGGAGATGCCCTTAGCGTTGGTTTACGTGCAAGCTGATATCGATACAGCAGCGCAGCGTACTGAAATTGGGTTTTAACGATTATTAGTACTTTCGGCTTTATAAAGGCCAGGCACTGGTGAAGGAGTTGGTAAGTTAATTCGTGCTCTGTGGATTGGTGCTTCCTACGACATCGTTGTCTGAACGAAACGATTTCTGCCGAAATTGGTGAGATATGTACCTACTAACCGCACACTCGTTTTGACACGTAGTTCAGAGCAGACACCTCAAACTCGCTACCAATAGTTTTCTGTTCTTTTTTATATTTGTATTTTTTTTGTTTTGTGTTATGTAGGTATTTAGGCAGAATACAAAGTACAAGCCTAAATATTTACCATATACATAAGTAGTCGTTGTTTTTATATTGGTTTGTTTGTTTAGTTTGTACAGTTTTCTTGTAAATATTTAGTTTTTACTGTGTGTACCTAACACAGTAAAAACTAAATATTTACAAGAAAACTGTTAGTTTAATTTATAAGGAATATTTAAATTACAAAATACTTGCCTAAATACCTACTTACATACGTTTTTCCGACCTGTTTGTTTATTTAATTTTTGATCTTGTGTTTTTTCTTTAAGTAGGTTAATGTAAGTAGCTACCTACTTATATTTCTTTCTTAGCCATAGATAATATTAATCTAACTACTTACAGCCCTTATAGAACGTCTACCCAAGGCACCGACTTCAAAAGATGATTACAAATTAAGAAATTGTACATAATTAGTTAGTATTAAAATAGCTTGTCGTACATTAATTAAAAGTAACCAATTATTTTTTGCTTTTTAGTTCCGCTTTTTTGAAGGCGGTCCTTTTTTTATTTAAAAATATTTTATTTTTTGCTTTTTAGTGGTGGCGTAACTTTTTGACTCAAGGTGAGCGAGCCATCCTGCTCAGCTTCACATACAAAGTGGAAAGAAGATGATGCGCACCTCACTATCTTATGCGAACCCTCTAAACTGTTACTTAACCCTACAATGAACGAGCATTATGAGAAATGAAACCATTGAGAAATCTCATTTCTGACGACAGGTAGACCGGTACCTATCTGGATTCATGAGTTCACGGTTCATGAGATAGAGCGCTGGGACAGACGGACGGACGGACGGACAGCGGAAGCTTAGTAATATAGTATCCGTTGGTACCCTTTGGGTACGGAACCCTAACAAAGCAAAACTACGAATGTCCAGAACCGCTGAGCTTCTGAACTTCTCATCCTTCCACTGTTCCGGAGAGTCTGTTTCTTGCGTATGTGTTGTATGAAAATGTGTACATATCGGTCTCGTGTATCCCCTTAACAGTTGAATTTTGTAAAATCACAAACGATCCTTTTCGTCATAAAAAGGAGTCACTGAAAAATCGCCTAAATGTGTTCATTTTGACCTGTTTTACCCCCCTAATAGAAGAATTTTCAAAAATATTCTCTTCGTAAACATTCCCATCTCAAACAAAACCTACTCTGACATTTCTGGGTTCAGCGGCTCTAGAGATAGAAATGTGTACAATTTGCCCTCTTTTACCCCCTTCAATGCCCCCAACAGTTGAATTAATAAAAATACCTCTCATATTGAGCAATCTCACCCTTAAAGAAAGCTACTGTAACTAAAAAATTACATTTCTGGGTTCGCGGGCTTAAGAAATTCGATGTTTGTGTTATTTAAGTACCAAACCACTGAACCGATTTTTATAAAAAAAAAATGGGACCAACTAGAAAGTATACCCTTTCAAACAAAAAAAGATTTTTTCAAATCGGTTCAGGGGTCTTCGAGTAATCGGTGAACATACATAAAAAAAAAAAAGAGAAAAAAAAAAAAGATTCCGAGGAATTGAGAACCTCCTCCTTTTTTTCGAAGTCGGTTAAAAACACAATAAACTCACAAGTAATGTTAAATATGTAGATACATCAGTAAATCTAGACTAGAGCCAAACGATAAACATGTTTAATCGTGATTAATTTGAGTTTCGGCGATATCTACATTTGAAGCATTGTAATCAGATTTTGAAAATATTCTGAAAAAGTATTGGTCGTGACGTTCGTCGGAAGCAGGATACTTTACTTTTACAGTATACTTTTTCAGATTATTTTCAAAATCTGATTACAATGCTTCAAATGTAGATGTCGCAATAAACTCAAATTAATGAGATAACGGTAATGTCTTATCCATTAAATACACAAAATTATCATGTATAATCGTTTTTAGGGTTCCGTACCCAAAGGGTGAAAACGGAACCCTATTACTAAGCCTCCGCTGTCCGTCCGTCCGTCCGTCCGTCCGTCTGTCCGTCTGTCACAGGACTGTATCTCAGTAACCGTAACAGGTAGACAGCTGAAATTTTCACAGATTGTGTATATTTATTTTGCCGTTATAACAACGATTAAAAAATAATTAAAATTAAAGGGGGCTCCCATACAACAAACGTGATTTCTTTGTATTTTGTGGTTACGATGGTACGGAACCCTTCGTGTGCGAGTCCGACTCGCACTTGGCCGGTTTTTTAAGTCCACCGAGCAGGTGCAGCCCTACGTCGGCGGTCGGCGAGCGCGGTACATTGGCTGCGTCGCGCGTCGGCGGCGTAGTGGCGACGGCCGCGAGATGAAAAGAGCCTAGTTGTCGGCGACGCCACCGACCGGTCTCAAGGACACGTAATTGCTACACCGCGTCGCGTCGCCTCGGCATCGCACGAGCGTAGCGAAAAACACACAAATGAGGGCCTATTGCCAACGCTAACATTGAGTTCAGGTGTGAATATTTTTTACCTATTTCCGTTTTTACCTTGTACATGGCCTCCTAACACCCACAATTTCTAGAAAATAGTGAGTAAAGTAAAGTAATTTAAAGGAGTGATAACACCTGATTGCATTCATTTTCATAATAGAGTAAGTTTTGGGATTTCAATAACGTGAAAGATGCATTGATGGTCTGGCTATATTTGAAGAAATAACGGTAAATATCTGACGCTCATATTCTGTGTTCAAGCTTTTTTTACGATATTTGCCTTGTATGAGAATACAAAGATCTAGAGACTTAAAAATTTATCTTTAAATTATAGCTAGACCATCAATCTACATATTTACTTTTTTCATCATCGAAATTCGTTGTGGTTATTTTTAAATATAATTAAATGTTGTATACTTAAGCCATTTTCAGACTGAATAAAATTGGAGTATGTCACGCCCTTAAGCTTGAAAAGAAAACAAAATCGAAAGAAGCAATTTAATAACGTTATGAAAGGTTATTGAAACCACCGAAGTAGTGCCTATTATACCAAATGTTCAATGAAAAATCCACAGTATCATATAAATCATTTGCTCGAAACGGAATGCAATGAACGACTCACCCGCTTGTTGTCCCGGAACTTGAGCCAGCTGCTGATGATGCTCTGGTCGGGCTGCGGCGGCACCTCCACCTCCAGGATCTCGTCCTCGGGGTCCAGCGCCGACGCCGCGTACCCGTGCAGCGGAGACCCGAACATCGCGCCCCCGGCCTCGCCCCCCACGCTCCGGGCCGGCGACGAGAACTGCCCCCTGCGCCCCGGCACGGGAGAGTTCGCGTAGCTCTCCCCCTCCGACTTCCTCTTCGTGACCGGGCTGCACGTGTGCGACTGCAGCCCCTTGCACACGTGGTCGCTCCGCCGCGACATTATCGGCGTGTTCGGTCCCGACAGCATGTGCGCGAGTCCCGCGCGCCGCATCACCAGCGGCGAGCTCGCGGGCCCCCCGAGCTCCTTCCGCAGCTCGTTGCGCAGCTGGAGGGTGCGGCGCGGCGTGTCCGGGAACTCGAAGGCGACGCTCGGGTGCATCGCGCCCGGGGAGCCGCAGAGAGCGCGGCGCGGGCCCGGCGGACCGTCCGCCAGCTCGACGGAGACCTTCCCCCGCACGCCGCTCGGGTGCGTCGTCAGGATGGTGTCCCTCGCGTGGGTGCACCCGGAGCGGTGCAGCTCGGGCAGGTCGCGCCGCCTGGAGCTCATCTCGGCTCCCTGGCCGGCGATTTCCGTCCGACGTAACGATCGGTGGCCCGTCACGCAGGCTTCGCCCGGGTGCATCGGCGCGCGGTCCCCCCGGCTAATGGCGTTGCGTGCGGGCGGGTCGTTAGTCCCGGCCCGGCGGGGCGCAGCGCCCTCGCGCTCGCGATTATCCGGACACCAATACCGTGAGTCCCAGAATCTAGACGCGCATCGCCCTGGAGAGGTCACGTCAATGATTCCGGCGCCTCAACGAAGCATCGGTTAATTGAGAGGGGGCGGACGCTCGACGCTCTCTCCCGCGTAGTTCATCTGAAAAAGAGGAACGACATTTGAATATTAATTCGTTTAGGGATGAAATAATTCGGGGGTTAAACGTTCAATTAGAATCTCTCGGAGGCGCAAGTTCGCAATAAAGAGTTCGTTCGAGTAATAACGGCAGTGTCTCATTGTTGTTTATTGGGTTAAAGCCTTCGCAGAGTGCGCCATAATGCCGAATTGCGGAGGGCCTAATGGAAGGAAATTATAAGGGTTCTTGGAATCGTAAGTATCTCGGGGCTTTGGTATTCAAACGTTACGTCAGTGACCGAAGAAGTGACACTTTGTTACTTGGCATAAAAATCTATGAAACCCATTTTTAACGTTTTGGTTTTAGCAAAATCTTTTTTTTTTCCAATTTATTCAAGACCGATGAAAGCCTCGAATTATTTCCAAAACCAAGTGTCACGGATAATCCAAATAATTTAATACAACCTGTATGTTAAAAATATTACTACTCTAACCACCAAATAGTATACTGTTAATGCAAGTTAAGTTTTCAGCGAAGTATTTGTGACAAGATTAGCAATGCGTGGACAGGGAAACAATGATCTTAATCTAGGGTTATTTATAGCAAAGTCATGCAGAACATAGCGCCGTTTCCAGAAGGTTATAGGGTGCCATCACTCGCATCATCTGCGAGCATAGCACTTGCATACATCCCTACATATATGCTCTTCGATTTCGCGTGAAACAACCCAGTTGATCCTATTTACTATTTACTTATTTGGCTTTTTTATTATGTAACTGGAAATGCATTGCTTATACCATACCTAATGGTCGTGAATCATGATATAAGCCCAATATACCACATGGAAACAGATTGTAACTATCATACAAAATATGTATTTGCTAGCCTTATACAGGGCTGCCCTGAAAATCAATATCAAGCGGCCGCTGGGTGAAAGGCCAGCATATTCCAGTTCTTGTAAAGAAAAACAAGATTCAAACAAACTTATTTTTATTTCTAAATCCACGACGTGCATGGATAATTGTGACTGCATGGTTATTTGCCACTGAACCAAGTAACATTGATTTTATTCTTGTTTTTTACAAAAACCGGCCAAGTGCGAGTCGGACTCGCACACGAAGGGTTCCGTACCATCGTAAAAAAAAAACAAAAAAAAACACGTTTTTTGTATGGGAGCCCCCTTTAATTTTAATTATTTTTTAATCTTACCTATTTGTTGTTATAGCGGCAAAATAAATACACACTCTGTGAAAATTTCAGCTGTCTACCTGTTACGGTTACTGAGATACAGCCCTGTGACAGACGGACAGACGGACGGACGGACGGACGGACGGACGGACGGACGGACGGACAGCGGAGGCTTAGTAATAGGGTTCCGTTTTCACCCTTTGGGTACGGAACCCTAAAAACTATAATAATTTGACATTTCACCAGTAGTCACTTGACGTTGAGTTTCCGGACACCTTCATAAAACCATTTCGAGATCTGACAAATTTAGTTCCTCGCCCAACGTTCTCGTCTAAGCGAAAACACTTTTCATCGCCCATAAACATCAAATGAGAGCTCTCCCCGCACACATAATTTCTAATCAAGCGTCCGACACGGGCGGGGGTCGGCGGGAGGCGCGGGGGTGCGACGCGGCGGCGGAGAGGGCGCGGGGCGCGGACTGCTCGCTCCGTCATTTCGAGGACTATTATCTGCTACATTATTTGCATGAGGACCCTCTGCCCGCAAGACGTCGCAGTTTACGCCTTCCTGTTATTTTTATGTTCCTCTCGGGTCGTGTATGGAACGGAGGAAGCATGTTACGAGGGCATCTAATAATTAAATTATGTGTTGAAATGTTATGTAAATATTTTGGATTGTAACAGATAGCACGTTCTTACGCATACTTATACGCGGCATGCCAGGTTGGAGAACCAGTTAAACAAGAAATTTAATAGAAAATATGGTTTTTCATCCGGGCTCTTTAATTAGATAATTAAATTATACTATCGTTTCTTATACAAAACTGGCGTCTATTCATTAAATTTAATTTTGAAATTGTATATTAATATTTGTGTATTATAACTGATTCCACGTTCTTAATTTAGTAAGGTTGGGGAATACTTGTGAGACGAATACAATGGTAAGACATATATCGGAGGATGATCTTTACCGTCGTCATTAGCACTCATAATTACTGCTTTTCACTGTGGGCGTCGTCGGTGGGTAATGTTAGATGAACTTGTCAACTCAATCAGATTATAATAGTAACAGTTATAACACAGTAGGCACTTATATCAGAACGCGAGATGGTTTAGTGACAACCGCACGCGCCGCTCGCGAACAGAAAAGTGAGAGACTAATCGACCGCACGCGCGTTACTAACTCCATTGAGCGCCACCAGTGGCGCTGGCGTCCCGGATATGACGACGATAATATTCCGATTGCGTCACATATGTGTTTTCAGTGAGATAGTGTGCTACTATCGTTTCTTACACAAAACTGGCTACTAGAAAATTCTTTGTAACTTAATCGCCTAAAATACTTAATCATAGTAGTCCAGACCATTGTGCATGTGATTAAACGAAGACGACAAACATTTTGTATCAGTGCCTAGTTATCTGACTGTAAGATTTGATTAGATTAGATAAATCTTAATCGGTGGTTGACAAAAGGTAGTATGCAAAATTTGTGTCATATATTTTTAATTTTGCTGCTTAAGCAAAAGAATCTGGGACTGAATTTTATTTAAAATAAAATGTTATAACACAGCTTTATATCATTTTAATAATCAGATTAGTAACATTTAACAATCAGTAATAACGAGCTCTGATACTTAGAGCAATGAATTAGTTATATTCGGTAAAAGTCTAACATTTTATAGATTAAGCACAGTGTTAGTCTTTTAAGACCCCCACTATCCCATTGTCAGTCGCCACTTTTTCTCTTTCAGCACGAGTCGGCTTATCTTTATGCAGAAGCAAAGTGGATCCCGTCACACAATGCTTAAACATCATGTATTCTCCTAATTTCTTCAACTGAATTATGGAAGAAACCGTTCTCGTTGTAACTTTTCAGTGGCAATGCTACCGGTGTTCTTGACATTTTAATAGAATTATTAACTTTGTCCCAATTGATCGAAGGATTTTAAAATAACTTCTTGAGAGATTTAACGTCTTGAGGAGTTACGGAGTTAAACTCAAAATGTCGCACGATGCCATTGTCGTCTCTCATTTCTTGCGGGCCATACACGACGTCCCAGTTACCGGTCAAGGCGCTGCTGTTGAATATATAGCTAGAGTCAAAGGTACAGAATCCGAAAGGGTCGGCGCCGCAGAGCACAGGCGCGATCAAGATCGCAACGAACGTAGCACGAAACATGTCCACTGACGAGACTTATTGCACTGATGTTGATCCGACGACAGACAATAGTTTGCTTGCCAGCTATAGTTATAACCACGGAGGATAGAGAGGTTATAACGAAAGTGATTACCTTTGCCCGGGCAATAAATACAAATCGGATTATAACAAGGTCGACTTGTGAGTTAGGGTGGGATGACTTTTTTTTTATTTTTCCATTTTAAGAAACGATTCGAAATTACAAAGGATTCAAGATTTTTAGCTATGTACGATTCCAACCCAGATCTTTATTAAGGCTCCATTGCCGCCGGATTTTCTTTAATATTTCTTGCATTCTAAAAGCGTCTCGTTGAGAATTTTGGATCGGAAAATCTGCAGCTGTGTATGGTTATCATAGCAAATGTACTGAGAACACATTTTGCGTTTTGCGAATTGCGGATTTATTGAGAAATGTGCATGTATGTCAAGATAATATTAAATAAGTGATTTTAATGAATATGAATAAAATATCACTGAAGGAAAATTGGAGTGGCGTATGTCCAGCAGTGGACGCAAACAGGCTGACTGACTGACTGGTTGACTTTTCAGATCTAGAGATATCCTAATTTTAAAAGTGCATCCCCCACGTATTGAGGCTCGCTACATTAAGGACAAGTGGGTATTCCTTCTCAACTCCACTACTAAACACACACCCGCCCACTGCGTCCAAGTGCCGTGCGTGTGTGCTCTTTCTATCGCTTACCTTGTGGACTCGGTGGACAGTGAAGCCTCAGTAAATTGATCAACTAATGCTTTTGTAGACTGGCAATCAGTAGGATCTTTTTTATCTTGTTTAAGACATCGATTTTGATTGCTTTGATTATTTGTGATACTCTAAAAAGTAAGTAATCTTTACCTCGTTCAATCTTGTTCACTTGTAACGTATTTATTTTATTCCTAAAATTCAAATTAATAAAGCAAATAAAATTCGAGAAATCGAGTAATTTTGATGTTAACTGAAATATAAAGTTTACTTAAAACAAACTGATGGGCTGGACGATGTAAGAAGTGTTTAAGATTAATAAAATCTCGGTTTTATAAGGATTTTCAATTTAATATCAAGTTTAAATATCCATACGACCTTTTAATATGCTTTAACCAGATCCCAATATGTTCGTTTCTTATTCGCCTTTTCTAGACTTCATTGTACTTATCATACATTACATTATCATCATGTATATGTTAATGTTATATTAATTTCAATGTTACAGGTCCCAGATTGTTTTTGATGATCGATTAGATAAATTATAAAAGTACATACTATAATACACACATTTCCTGCTCGTACTCTTTACATGATGTTCGGATACCCCAGATCTGTACTAGTCGGGTGCCAAACCAGTCCAAGCCTGCAATATCAAGTCGAACTTAGCCTTGCACCCGTAAATGACACATTAGCTTAAACGCCCGTCAGTCAAATGTCTAATTTGCTTAAGGTGGCCCAACCCGGCGGGCCTAACTCATTCGCGGGCGCGGTACAAAACCGTACTGTTGCGCTCTGGGACCTTCTCTGTTTGAAAGAATAAGACAGGCTCCGTGATGAAGAAGATGCAACATGTCCACAAAAAAGACAATGTGCATAGTGTATGATTTGGTAAGATTTACGAAAATTTTAATTTCAAAACGACTTATAGCTAAAAGTAAACCACGACCGCTGCAGCCAAAAATCTAACAAAAACCAAATAGATTATAAATCTTGATTAAAAAAGCTATGTCTGATGACTAATCTTTTTAAGATGTTCTTACTTTATCATTGCGTAATCCACCTCCAAAGTTATTTTATAAAGCGTGCGAAAAATTCGAACTTTCGGACCTTATTACTTAGAAACCAAACACAATTTTACAATGCCAATGGTCATCAGACATCTAGTTCGATCAAATAAAGCTATTTTGAGCAAAATTTTGGGTCTCTGACAAGAAATATGGGCGTGATCTTCTTTCCCCTTTTGTATGGGGAGATGAGCGGGATGGGCCACCTTAAATAATAGCGTTCGGCCGTTTCTCCGTACTGACCCCGTCGTCGTCGGCGTATGTGAAACTACAAATTACTGTCTTCAAGTTGTTTCGTGTCATGTAAATTGTTGACTTTCGAAAAAACGAATAGAAATCGTAGCTACATACAGTTTTAATGAATGAAATTACACGTATTTTCTACTATTCTTTCTCTGAAAAATTCTTTTCGATCGCTTCAGTGAAGTAAATTACCGTTTTCAAGTAAAGTGCGACCGTGAGCTAGCGTTCTCAATTATGGTGCTAACAAAAGATGCGTTACTGAAAGGTCTACAATACACCAAAACAGTTTGTCGCTTTTAATGCGTTAATTATTAATGCCAATTTATAACCGTTTCATTTAGGATTTTTCTCAATAGAATATTAAACTTCTCGAAAACGAAAAGAGATAGCAAATAAGTTATCTTGGAGAATTTTAAACGATATCAATCTATTTTCGATAGGATTATAATGAAGGAAAGATGATTACCCCTTTCAGAGACACTTTTTTGGGCATTTTGTTCAATATTAGTCATTTGTCATATCGAGACGACTGTTAGACATCGTTTCATTCAAGAAAAAGATGATGTGTAATGTGATTTTTTTTATTATTTTGATATCAAATATAGTTTAAATTATGTTTTTCCAGTATAGAATAATCTGAAAACCAACATTTTATTAATAACTGTTTAAGATCTCCACGTAAAGATAACCGTCGTGAGCATGCAATAGAACTTGTGTTTACAAGAAGTCAAATACTACACATTTCTTGTGCATTTAAGTGATTAAGAATTTTGTTTTGTTAAGCGCGTCGTAAGGCGTACGTCAGGAACTAATAAAGTGCCCGACGACATTGGTCAACAACAATTGATCACTATGTGGTCGTCAATATGTAGAGTTGTTCCCTGGAAGGTCGGAACCGCACTGAACGGGGTCCGCTTCGTACTGAATACGCATGCCTGTGTCTTGCTCGCGTTAAACTCGACGAGGTTCTGGGGACCCCATCCGGAAACTTTTTCTAGGGTATCTTCGAATCTAAGCGACGCCTATCCTCCTCCACTTCAGGCCGGCTTGCGGTCTAGTGACTGGTGCACCTGGCTAGCACCGTACTCTCATCTGCGAAGCAATCAATGTCGCCCAAATTGAATCTGGTCATTCATTTGCAGCAGAAAAAGGGTTGGGGACAGCACAGAGCCCTGCGGTGCGCCAGCATTTACGGACATGGATTTAGAACTGCAACCGTCAACCAAGACCTTTATGCTGCGGCCATGCAGGAAGTCGGCGATGAAAGTTTTTTTTTTTTTTTATGTGACCGGACATGGATGGCTAATACCAAAAGATCTGTCATGGTATTAGCCCAACACACCACATGGGAACTAGGTGCCATGCCAGGACCTTCCTTATATTGCACGGCTATATTGAACTGGATGGAAAACACGGACAATTTTCATTGCCGCTTCGACCATCGTTCATCCAATGCGATGGTACCAACCCGGGCGGGATAAACCCTACCACCTAGTAAGTAAGAAAGGGGACCTACAGCTTAACGTGGAATCCGAACCACGGCCAGCCTCTCTCAACGGTCGAATGGTCACCCATCCAAGACCAGACCGGACCCAGCGTTGCTTAACTTCGGAGAGCGATCGCCGAAGTGTCGCGCCACTGGGCCACCGAGGCTGATGATGATGAGCTATAATAATAACGAGACAGTGTTGTAAACATTATAAACATCATAATTATCTAACAAATAAAGGGCCCTAAAAACCTACCTACCTTTAACTTATAACTTTAACACCAATGTTCTTTAAAAAAACATCACAAGCTTAAAGTCCTTAATAAATAAAATTGTATTTTGAATTGGTGTTGAAGAAACATCTTTCCGACTAAAACTTTTACATTAAGGACCTTTCAGAAATCAGCTTGTTTTATTTCCACCGAACAAAGTTCGGCCCGCGGCATCCGGACAGCATTGTTATCATAAACCGTGAACCGAAATCGAAATAATAAATTGTTACCTCGGCATTGGTATATTTTGGGTTATGGCCAAATGGTGTTTCGTGAAAAAATCTTGGTTCAGAAACCATTCTCTAGTGTTTTTAGCGAGCAAAAAAAAACCTCGCTATTGTTACGTCTATTCACACGTTTTTTACTATTAATTTAAATGTGTTTATATTTTACATATATTCGGATAGAAAGTATCTTTCAATTGAAAACCAATAATATACATTCACAAAATCTCATCGAAATCGGTTGGTTGGTTTTGGAGATTAGCGTGCACGAACATAGTGAAACCTGATTCTTAGGGTTCCGTACCCAAAAGGTGCCAACGGATGTTTCCATCCGTCCATTCGTCCGTCCGTCCGTCCGTCCGTGCGTCCGTCCGTCCGTCTGTCAAAGTGTGTATTTCTATTGCCGCTATAACAACAAAGGCAAAATGAAAATTATATTGAAATTAAAAAAGGCCCCCACACAATAAGCGTGATTGAATTGTGTTAAATCTTATACGATGTTACGTCACCCAACTGATCGAGTCCGACAAACACTTGGCCGATTTTTTTATGTAACTATAACTAATCACTGACTTGACACACCAAAAGAACCACCAGAGTAACGAGCCCATCGCTGTGTCACTTAGCTATACCTAGAAATCTGAAAACACCACCAAAGTGGGTTACCTCCCAATGTTTTCACCGCGATGTTTTCCCCTTTTCTTAATCTGGAGCATGAGCATAACAATATTTTATTTGGTGATAATATCTAAAGTTAAATACCCTTGTTAACACGTAAACTAATTAGGTAACTCAAGGGGTTGCTGTTACCCCTTTTTCGCGATGCGGAACAAGATTATGGCTAATGCGTTTACACCTATAAATTAAATGTGGTTTAACTTTTGGGTCATTTTAACTGTATTTTTCATCTAAGATTATACCCATAACCTAACATTTTGTATCACAAATCATCTCAGGTATACTTTAAGGATTCAGAAACATACATATTTTAGTAAAATATAGCAATAAACATTCAAATGAGTTTATTTCAAAATACGCAGGGATACTTATGGAAATCTTCTACAAAGGTCGGAGGTAATTAAAGCTTTACCTTTTACGGAGTTAATTGTCATAATTTTCATCTTAACCTTTTTAAGTGGTTATTCTTGTACTGTTGTAATTTTTTAATTAATAATTATTACAATTGTTCCATGCATTTATGTTTTTTATAACCAAGCTCATACTATTTTAACAAATGAACGGCACTTTATTGATTATTCTCATAACTTTGAAATTTGCTATTCCTTTTACCGACATAAACATTTCTAATGAAAAACCTGATATAACTTACACCAAAGAAAATAAAAAGCCCACTAATGAACTGAAGAGACAAACCATCTACTACAGTTTTTATTAAATGTAATAGTTTAGTTTTAAAATTGGACGCGAAGCTCGATGTTAATTCAGTTTGCAGAGATTAACTGCATCAGATGTATCATATCAACCTGTCCTGGATGTTTGCATACAACGCTTCACCCAACGCAATCTGCCACTAATGGATGACGTCACGAAATCCGAATGATGACGCACTCGAAAGCGGTCAGTCGTGAATCAATCAGCTAGGATAAGTCTGTTTTCAATTGCTATGAACCCCTGGTCTAATTCGTGGTGCAATATATCCGAATTTAATTACGCCTGACATGGTAAATATAATATTTGTAGTAAACAGAGCAATATTTATTACGTTATACTCAATAGAACTTGCAATATTTCCCTATCGCGCCAAGTCTATTGAGATAAATTAAAATTATTAGCGGTTTTTTCAGTAAGATTAAATATAAGAAATGCTGATTTGATACAGGTCTACATTGCACTGATCTTTGGGCATGTCATCAAAAGTTAATTTGTTTAAGTGCTACTTCAAATAAATATGTGTCACCCCCAACAAGTTTCCATATACAAATTGACTTATCGATGTTACACGTAATGTACTTTTACCCGTGGTGTGTTACATGATGTACAAACTTTAGGAATGTATATTGCTTTTAAGCGAATAATGTAAGTTATTGCATTAATCAAGGCAAAGATAAAGTCTTGCGGGAAGTATTGTTCGCATCAGTGGGTCGGTTTAGCTAAGAACCTGCTTGGCTTCTTAAACTCGATACGTATGTCGACAACCCCGTAGTATCATCCAACTATGAAGGAATGTATGGTTTTTCTCTTTGTGTTTTCTTTACCATAGAGAACGCTCTTCAAAGCTCTATAATGCCATGTTTCCGTCCCATTTATATATGAGTGATATATATTGGGAATGACCTTTGATCCGTGACTTTGAGGACACCCGTTTACAATAAAGTCTTAATTATCACCTCCATAAACAATAAAGTAATTTTTTATTCAAGCAATTTTATTCAAATTGCATTTAATATTTTGAAAGTTTGTTGTAAATTGATATAGCTGACTGTATACTTAAGTGGGTTTCTGGATTCCAGAACCCACAAAGCACTCAGAACACAATATATATGACGTAACACGATTTCGACCATTACCCGCTTTGCAGCGAGTAATCCCGACAGATACAACAACATTCATTAAATGTCAATACATTTTCAATTTATTGAATCGAGCAAAAAATAATTAACTTTACAGATAGACTGTCGCTTAACAGTGACCGAATTATCAACATAAATTAATGTTATCCTTTTCTCTTCGCGTACTTTTCTGTCGTATGTGGGAATTCAATACTACATAGCTTTTAACACCTTTAATTTATTTAGTTGCATATATGTGATGCCTTTGAATCCTGATATGGTCCTGGCATGGCATCAAACTCCTTTGGGCATGAGGTGTGTTAGGTAAGCATCACGACAGTACATAGATGTGATACTAACCATCAATGAAATACAGAACTATGGGATTTCCCATTATTTACAAGAAAAACTAATTATTTGTCCAGGTTATTAATTCCATTCAACATATGATGCTCTCTTTCAGAAAATCTTGAAAAATAATAGGCAGTTTGCAAAATTAATTTCACATTGTGCCGTGCAGCGATTTAAAAAGCTAGCGCATCGGATAGGTATGTTCCATCTCTCTCTAACTCGCGGTAGTTGTGTTTAAATTGATTTCTCACTTCCACACTGTGTTCGTCTCGTGAGCGCAGCGCTCGTGCAAGGTGTGTGGTTAAACCACTTCTTTTTTTGCTGCAAATTAATGATCTGCTAAATTTGGGCGGAATTGATTGCTACCCACAAGACAGCACGGGGCTAGCGAGGTATAACAGGCACCAGACCACAAGCCGAGCTGAAGTGGATAATAGACGACGACGCCTCGTTGTTAGACTCGAAGAGACCATGGAAAAAGTTTCCGGATGGGGTCTCCACAACCTCGCCGAGTTTAACGCGAACAGGACACAAGCGTGCGTTCAGCGTAGAAGGTATGTCGACTTGCTAGGCCGCAGTGAAAGACGTGCTTTCTGGTTGATGATCGTATATTCACTGGTAAAACATTGGCATGCGCGCGCGGCGCACGTAAAGATACATAGCGCTGACAACGCATGTGTCTGTGCACTGTATGAGTGCACCGCTACATGCGTATTCAGTGCGAAGCGTACTCCGTTTAGTGTGGTTCTGACGGGGGAACAGCAGAACGTCTAATATGCAGATCGTATAATGTCATATTTTAACAAAATTTTAAAACCATGCACAACGTATAATCGGCATAATTTTCATCGGGTATAATTTTATACGTAGTGCATGAAGAAGTTTAAAAAATAAAATTACTTATTTCTCCATGCATAACGTATAATAGTCACAACGTATAATATTATGATCTTTATTTAACAAAAAAAGAAAACCATGCATATCCTATAATCCAAAATCTTTTCATACGATAAGCGCCCTTATATATATACATTTAAAGCGTATACTCGCACGTAACGTTTCGACCGTCTCAATTAGCGTAAGGTGGCCTTTCGAAATTGTAGCAAATATCGATTCGTAGCAATTTCAGCCTTAAATGTATCGTTATTAGGGCGCTTTATGCAGTGCTTCTTGGCATATTATACGTTCTGCATGGTTTTCTTTTTTTGTGAATTCATGTTAGGAATATTATACGTTGTGACTATTATACGTTCTGCATGATGCAGAGTTGATTTTATTTTTTAACTTGATTCATGCACAACGTATAACATTATACGTTGTGAATATTATAAGACTAGCTGCGGTACCCGGCTCCGCTCGGGTTAGTGTCGGCTAAATTATTTCATGGATAAAAAGTAGCCAACATGACTGATCCAAAATATGGTCAAACTGGTCCAGGACAATGTATCCATCTACAAAATTTAATCAAGATCGTTCGAGCCGAAATAGCATGATTTAATGAGAAACATCCAATAATTCCCATTTAGAGCTTCGTTGATATTTGGTGGCTATTTAAAAAAAAAGCATTTGCCGCCTTTCTGCACTTGCACTGCTGCATTGCTTACGTGGGTAAGTTTTGCGTGGACTTCAACCCACAGCCAGCCTCAACATCGAAATCAGTAACCCATCTCGAACCTGACTGCTCCCAGAGATGCTATGTATTGATAAAATACGCACATAAATCGGGTAAGTGGTTCGCAAGTTATAAGAATTTAACACTCACTACTCACCCTACTGGTAATGAAGCGTTATATTGTGTAGCTACAATCCGATGTAGATACAATCCGCATCTAAATCGAGTAACTGGTTCTCAAGGATTTTATTCTATTGGTCGCACCTCTGGCGATATAGCGTGATGTCAAGTAGGCCTAAAGTTGCGGGAAATACCAAGCCGTACTTCGGTACAATTAGTAAAAGTAACCTCCTGCCGCTCCCCCCCTCCAGCCGCCGCCCTCCCGCCGAGCCGTGCAGAGCATTGCAGTTTGTATGACAGCCACATCTTAGTGTAAGCAAAACTGAATTATATTTAGCCTATTCTAATTCCCGGGTAGTTAAATGTACGTGTACTAAGTTTCATCTCATTCGGATAATTGGTTTAAGAGTTATGGAGGAACATACATACATACATACAGAAATGATTTCTAAAAATCGTCAATTTAGTTAAAGTATCATAAAGAAAGTCTACAAACGTAATATCTTATAAAACAAAGCAACGTACTCCATTAACAACCCTTACAGATTTATTATTAGTATAGATTTTACATTATTATTGCTGTTGTGTTATTCACGTTAAAATCAATGAACCAAAACAACCAAAAAAGGACCAATTACTTACCTACCTACAGCCTATAATAATTTAAATAAAAAATAAGTATCTTGGTGAATGAAACAAATGAACAAAATGAAACAAAAACTGCCAATAACTAATCTTTGGCTTAATAAAGTACAATGCGTTTTTAACAAATCCCTAGTGCCTTGAAAAGTCGCGCGTCTTCCCATTCCGTCGTCCATTTCTTCCCCCCCCCCCCTCAGCCGCCGCGCGTCGCACCGCCCGCCCCGCCCCGCCGCCCGGCTCCTCTCCCCTTGCTGTGAAGTAGCGCTACCGGCATCGTTTTCGCAGTCCCGTGAAAGTTCTTAAGCCCATGGGCACAATATCTTTATAAATTGTAGCCTATGTGTTATTCTGATGTATAAGCTATATTATTGTAAAGTTTCATTACAATCCATTCAGTAGTTTTTACGTGAAAGAGTAACAAACATCCATCCATCCATCCATCCATCCATCCATCCATCCATTATTACAAACTTTCCCCTTTATAATATTAGTAGGATACTGTCGTCGTATTTTAAAAGGGTTAGTCGACATACCTAATTATGGACGTACTAGCTGCGGTACCCGGCTCCGCTCGGGTTAGTGTCGGCTAAATTATCTCATGGATAAAAAGTAGCCCACATGACTGGTCCAAAATAGGGTCAAACTGGTCCAGGACAATGTATCCATGTACCAAATTTAATCAAGATCGTTCGAGCCGAAATAGCATGATTTAATGAGAAACATCCAATAATTCCCATTTAGAGCTTCGTTGACGTTTGGTGGCTATTTAAAAAAAAAAACATTTGCCGCGAGAACCTTTCTGCACTTTCACTGCTACATTGCTTACCTAGTAAGTAATGTGTAACGTAGGTAAGTTTTGCGTGGACTCCAACCCACAGCCAGCCTCAACATCGAAAACAGTAACCCATCTCGAACCTGACTGCTCCCAGAGATGCTATACATTGATAAAATACGCATATAAATCAGGTAAGTGGTTCGCATGTTATAAGACTTTAAGACTCACTACTTACCCTTCTGGTAATGAAGCGTTATATTATGTAATCTATAAGTTTTTAGTAGAATCAGGCTAGACGTAGATACAATACACATCTAAATCGAGTAATTAGTTTTCAAGGATTTTATTCTGTTGGTCGCTCCTCCGGCGATTTAGCGTGATGCCAAGTAGTCCTAAAGTTGCAGGAAATACCAAGCCGTACTTCAGTAAAAGTAAGCGCTGCCGCCGCAAAGCCGAGCCGTGCATAGCATTGCAGTTTGTATGACAGCCCCATCTTAGCGTAAGCGGAACTGAATTCTATTTAGCCAATCCTAATTCCCGGGTAGTTAAATGTACATGTACTAAGTTTTACAAATCGCTAGTGCCTTGAAAATTCGCCAAACGGACACCAAACAGTCACGACGTCTGCCCTCCCCCCGCCGCCGCTCCCCGCCACCGCCCCCGGCTCCTCTCCCCCTAGTGTGAAGTAGCGCTACCGGCATCGTTTTCGCAGCCCCGTGAAAGTTCTAAAGCCCATGGGCACATAAATTGTAGCCTATGTGTTATTCTGATGTATAAGCTATATTATTGTAAAGTTTCATTAGAATCCATTCAGTAGTTTTTACGTGAAAGAGTAACAAACATCCATCCATCCATCCATCCATCCATCCATCCATCCATCCATCCATCCATCCATTATTACAAACTTTCCCCTTTATAATATTTATTAGATATGCATGGTTTTCATTTTTTGGAAAAAAATACTATTATACTTTGTGAATATTATACGTAATGAATACGACTCGTTCTGACCTTCCTAGGCTTGGCTCCTTGGATTCGATACAGTGTCGAGCCGTGCGTCTCGTCGACGATTCCGAAGTATCCTAAGGGATGTAGGGTATTTCTCTGTATTATATCGTATTTACATTGGAGAATGCTCGTCAGAGCTGCATAACCCTGTACCTCCGTCAAATTTCTAGCTTCACTAAACGCGGAACAGGGAGAAAATACACATATTTACAGTCGACATTCCAAAAATAAGAATCCACCTATCTTCTAGATCCTTCATATATAGGGTCGGAAAACATATATACGGGTTGGTATAGAGGCTAGAGCAGTTGCCATTCATGTGAGAGTTTATGTGTTCAAATGGTCGCCCCGGTCATGCATCACTTTCGTTCTCTTTCTGAGTTGGATAGCTGCATTTCGTTACGAATGCGAGCTGTTTTATGGTTCGGAACCCATAAAACTGTAAGTCCCTTCCCCATACTAGGAGGTAGGGTTCAGGCCACTGACGGCAATAAAAAATTGTCCGTGTTTTCCATCCAGTTCTGTGTAGCCGTCCTCGTAAAAAGGGAAGGTCCTGGCATAGCAATATCTTCGGGAATGTGATGTATTGGGCTAATATTATAACGGTAGTTGTGTGATATTAACCATCCATGTGAGGTTGCATTAAAAAAAAACATTGAACAAGCAGTGTAATGGCCGCCCAACACATACCAACTAAGCAAAAATCTCATTGAAAACGTTATGAACCTCGCACGAACAGATAATTTGGACGAGTTGAAGAGAGCGTGCCGTGTCACTCTCGCTTGGAGCACAACACACAACACACACCACACAACAAACATCGACCCGAGCAAAATTAAATTTCGCATTCAGCAACCGGCAAATAGGGAATTGGCCTTTTTGTGCGCTCCTTTGTTGCCGGCTCAGCAATAAGGATCTATTCTTGTGAAACTCACTCGTAGACTCGCTGTAATGGCAAATTATAAGACGAAAATTACGATCAACGGCTACCCACAATTTCTATTATAGCACCCACCAACGTTATTGGAATTTCTTGCACCCCTTCAATAATCCCTACTTATATTATAACTGCGAAATTGAGTTGGTTTGTGTGCCCTTTCACGAAGTAAAAGAGCACGGAATCACGGTGATTGTTTTGCATAGAGCAAGTTTAGTTTAGATATTGTCACGAGCGGAATTGAATCTAATAAATATTCCTTAATCATAAAAAAACATTATTCGTCGACTTCTTGGGGCGAGCCCAGACTATTTCATCTCTAAATTCATAGTCATGTATTATTAGCTAATATTTGTCCATACCAAATTTATAGCAAATAATTTCAGCTAATTACAACTAATTACAAAACCGTCAACCATAGATTCTCGGTAGCGATAAATTAAATCTACGTCTACTCCATAAATACATTAATACAAAAATAATCGCAATGTATCACACTCTGGTGGCGCATTCATAGTTGCTCATTCGAACATATCCGGTAGCTATGTCGTCGCTGTAGCTAAAGTTTTTTTAAACTAAATAATGGAAATAATTTCGCTAACTTTTCGGAGAATATTCCCAAAGTGATCGTAAAGTTCCTCCAGTATGGGCATTTAAATACCACGGTCCATCCCTTTATGGCGTCTTTTGCCTATTTACATATAAAATATGTCGGGGAACGTAAAGCGGTCGACAATGTGGGGCCAGGCTGTAGCGTCCAGCGCCCCCTCCCCCCTTTTCGCCATTGTTTTTTCAGCTTGTCGTTAGATGCTACTGCCAAATATTGCACAAAACATTTTTTTAGGAGAATGAAGCATTGGTTATCAAACGTGTACATTAGATAAAAAACCTAAGGAGATGTGCCTTCTAAATCAGTGTCACATAGAATACAGTGGAGACCCGCAATCTACAATTTTCTAAAACTATATTTTGACGGGTGCATACCAACCCAACTTAAACGTGCATGACACTTAGGGCTGATTTTTAAATAGTCTGATAAACAACATATGCTACAGTAAGTCCATATGTTTATTAGTAAAATTATAGTCAGATAAATATGATAGAAGATATAATTCTCCGGCTATGACAATCCGTCTTTTGACAAACGTGAATTTTTACTATCAATCCGATAAGTACTATCTGGGGATTGAAAAATCGGCCCTTACAAATATAGACCCAAACTTCCTGGAGGGTTTATGTTGTTGGTAACTGCCTTGGCAAACGCATTTCGGGAAAACATTCGTACAGCGGCTATGACACGACGTGCGACCGGCTTCGCATATTATGTACTTATGGGGGTAAATTCCACATGACATTTCTCTTTCCTTTTCTCTTCTGTGGATTAAACTATCTCAGGGCAGTTACAGTATAATATTTACGGTACGTGTGGTGGTTCGAATATGATATCGATTCGACTGATTTTTAACCCGTGGTTCCAAATTTACTGGTATACCAAAACTACTATGATTTCTATAATTTGTTTATTATTGAATACCCAAAAGTTTCGTTAGTAAAAAAACTGTGTATCCATCTATATATACATATAACCTGCATTCTCTGATAATAATCGGTAATATAAACTTGCAACAGCACGTTCTGCCTGAAGAGAACCCATAAAATCCCACGTAGAACCGTTCAACTTTCCGCAAAAGTGCATTCCTGAATAAGTCTTGCTCGAGACGGATTCCACCGGGTCCTGTTCGTAGGACATTTTGCATTCATAATGTATTTATCTTAGGAAATCTATGCAGATTGGATTTTCCGATTCACGAGGGCATCATTCGGGAAATTGCGAGAGCATTCGGAGATTTGGTTTGTGCGCGGCCTGCATATCATCGCAGCTGCATTTTTCATCCTCTGTCACCAACAAGAAAAGGTTATTTCTCGTTGTCTGTCACATTGCTGGGATATTTTATGCATGGGCGTTATTTTATACAAATATATTTATATTTTGTACATGTTGGGTGATTGTTATTTAAGGAATTTGAAAGTATTACTGCTTTACCGCAGTTTTGCTCATTAAAACAATGCGCTTTTGGATTTCTCAAGATAATTTCTACTAAACCTACTTGCACCAAAAGCGCACACCTATGCAATATTTCGTGATAATTATATTTGTAAAGTAATATTTTTCTTAACCAATGACACAAGACTTTTTCTTAATTTTAGATCTCTGCCATATCCTTATTTGGTCATGGTTAAATGAACTGGATATTTAATGTTTGTTTAGGATTGTGTAAGATCCACTCTTACGTTTATAGGGGTTTGATATTTGCGTTCCACTTTGTCTCTAGAATCTAGAAATAATTGCAAGTTTTTTCCACTACGCCAAAAAATTTATCATTACGTTATTATTTCGCGTTGAGCAGACCAAAAAGTTGCTTCTTAAAACATTTGTAGAATATTTCCTATACGAAATCGTTCTGACTGGTGCTGACGTTTTCATCTCTTCTCTTTCTGTATTATTATACTTATATAAAAAAAACGTCTGTCCACATGCGAGAGATAATCTCCGTAACCACAAAACAGATCAAGATTCGATTTAAACCAATTTAAAGAGAACATCGCGGAGCACGCATTAAGGTACATACCATCACGCTAAATATCCTAAGGGCTGAGCAATTTCAATGAAATTACTCTCAAACAAAATTAATACCATTCCGTTGCGTATGGTGGCGTTACTTGCGGCGTCATTTTGACCGCTCTCTCTAAAATAGAAACGATTCACTATTTTCGCACTGAATGTCAGAAAGCGGATGGCGCAGGGCTGAATACCGACTCTTCTATACGTATTTTGTTCGGGAGGGTATAGGTTCGAATCCTGATAGCGTCAATTTTTTTCCGTTTTTTACATTTTATTGTATTTTGTATACAGTAAGATTTATAACATAAAAGTAACACAATGAGTTAGCAAGTAGTAATGAAGAAAAGGGGCCATCTCAGCATAAGTTGCATTTCACTCAGTGAGCAGCAACGCTGATTTACGTCTGGTCCCTAAAACAATAAAATAAAAAAACAAATCCTGTCGAAACATTAAAAAATGAGAGGAAAAAAAGAGAAAACCAAATATCAAAAAGTATTACACACACATCCGTTTGAAACATAAATCACATTTGAAGAAAAGGGTAGAGATGGCGCCACGTGTACTCTCATAGAAAAGAATAACTTCTATCCGGGTAGAGATGGCCCCACGTGTTTATGTAGTCGATTAGTTATTAGCGATTAGAAGATCATGGCGCGATAGATGGCGCTGTGAAATTAAATATTTTATTGAAAATTACAGCAAGACCGAAATTCTGCAAATATTTTCGCCGCAACTATTTACTATGCCATTATATAACTTTATAATTATATTATTTGCTTTCTGTGTACAATAACTTTGTTTATGAAAGAACAGCATTAAATAAGGCATGCATGCCTTATGGGATACTATCTTTTTCTCAAAGAAGATCGTGAAACGTATGAAAATTTGTATGGGTAACCCATAATATCTTCAAAATAGGTATATTCGAGACTCCCTAATTGTACCTCATTTGTATCGCATGCAATTTTAGGACTAATTAGCATCGCATAGAAGGAATGCATCATCGGGGCGTTAAAATTGTCGTGTTTTATGTAGATCAATTTTAACGTGGAAGTACGTAAGTAAGAAGTAAAATATAATAAATCAGATAAAAATGTATGCTGCCTTTACTGTTATTTTTACGAAGTTCGTCATTTACTTCCAGCAAACAGATGGTGTTATACAAATCACTATTAACAGTCCCCAAAGCAACAGTCTGCATGCCTGTCTGTTTCATCTTACGGCGCACATCATTTATGTTTTTGTTGTATAAAGCTGACCATCACGAAATTAGTCACAAGATTGACGCGATAGTCCCCTTTCATGGTGTGAAATCGCCAAAAGCAAGTTTGAGTCCGAGCAAGGATTTGCTGAGCCGTCAAATTACACTTAAAATCGTATCAAATAATGCTATGAACATATTCATAAGTTAATACCATGGTGATATACCTATAGACACGCATTTTTTTTAAATGACGCCACAATGCAAAAACAAGTCACAGTAAGACAAAACAAACAAGTCAAAATAGCCTAAGAACCGATTGCAGACCGAGAGGGATGAGTTAATCAATGTTCAAACACGTCACTTTCAGTGAACCGCATCGAGTTCCTTCCATACTATCCATACAAAGTGACTTGTTTAAGGTGACGATGATTTTAATTTTTCTCCCTTTCGTGCAGTTTAAGTGGCCAGTTCCGAAAACTTATAGTGCGCCCTATGTATTATAAATGGGAATGTTAGAATATTTCTTATTTAATTAATGCATATCGGCTCCACCCGTTAAGATTAAAAAGTAGCAGATAAATAACATATATTATTTATTGACCAGCCTTTACGACCTGGGCTACCTACTTTTTATCTAGGAAATAATTCAGCTCGACATCAGTCCAAAAGGACATGGACCCCAGCGGAGCCGGGTACCGCAGCTAGTCTGATATATAAGTCGGCTCTAAGTCATCGATGTATCTGCAAAGATAAAAGATGAACTAGATCTTTTACTTGCGGCAGTTCGATAAAAATATTTTGACTTCCTTTACATCCTAGTAATGTGTTATTTAATCGTCTTATTTTAATTGTTATGGATTGATCGTTGACGAATTCTAAACAATCCTCAGGTTTTATTTCTTCCCTTGGGGATTAAACTGTCTGTAGCGTTAAAATTAGGACAAACCTAGCTGCGCGCCACCGTATGCACCCCGAATGCAAACTCAATCAGATCGAATCGGAATAATTCTGCATACTTTGTAAGGGAAGGACTTGGTACGTTCTGCAGACCTATTCCTGGAATTCCGTAATAAGAATAAGGAATCCTTAGTCTTTCCAAGCGATATTCTTGACGAAAAGATTCCGGAGCATAGTCAGTCAGTCAGTCAGCGTGTTTGCGTCCACTGATCGACATACGCTTCTCCAATTTTTCTCCAGTCCTCCTGGCCCTCAGCGGTACAAAACCACTGATTTGCGCCGACGCACTTGATGATGTCGTCCCACCTGGCGGGTGGTCTTCCCACACTCTGTTTTCCTGTCCACGGCCGCCAGTGCAGGACACGGTTACTCCAACAGTCATTGTCTCTCGTTAGCCGACGTAGCCAGCGCACTGCCACTTGATCATAGCCACCCGGTGTCCAATATCAACTACTCAGGTACGTCGGCGTTTCAGACCCGTACGTCATAACCAGAAGGACGCACTGGTCATATATTTTGGTCTTTAAATTTTGCGGAAGGTCAGACTTCAGAGCGAATTTAAGCTTTCCGATGCATAGTATTTCAATTTAATCAAAGTTTTCCGTCGAAAAAATCGCTTCGATAACTTCTACAAAATCGGTTTTCTAGACTCCGTTTTCCTGATTCCTGATTACGGAATTCCAGGAATAGGTCTGCTGGACAGTCTACCAGAGAAGACGCACGTGAGTATTGTTTTCACCCAAGGAGCCAGCTAAATCCGACTGTAAGGTTACGGATAACCTTTGTAAGCGGGTTCAGGAGAACGAGTAACTAGAGACATACCCTCTCAAAGGGATGACAGAATTCTACCGCCCAGAATAGGTAGAGGTCTAGGAGATTAAAATCAATCACAAAATATATAATAATAATAAAATTATTTATTTTCACACACAACAGTACAATAATTGGTATACAGTGGCAAATATTAAACACAAAATATGAGGATTTTGCATTAGCCATAAATAAACAGTGAGGTTAATTTCTGGGTTCTTATCACAATATTTTTTACGGAAACAGCCAGGTGTACGAAAATTGTGGCAATCCCGTGTGTATGTTATTGGTCGCCATATCCTTTGCGGGGCGCGAGCGTGTCTTATGAAGAAAGTTGGTCCTCGAAAGTTGCGCCCGCAACCGGGCTATGCTCGCGTGCAACTCGCTAATCGCATGCTATTGTATCCGACGCCATTGTTGCCGTATGGTAACGACTTAGTTGAGTTTTAATACTGTAAGTACACCCTTGTTAATGTAGGATCCTAAAGTTTGAATTAATCGTGTGCGACTTATTGCGAAACGAGCGCACTTCCTCAGCTTAGTACATTCATGCAAGAAAGTTGCATTCCCTTACTTGCAATGTACCGCAAAGTACTCGTATTTTAACATTTCCAAATAAGTGAGTACCCGTGGGGTCTCCCACATATCCAGAGAGCACGTGTATTGCCAGGAAATATAAATGGATCGATTGATACCAGGATAAAATTGAAACCGATATTCGTTTTTAAGTAATAGATGATAACGAAGGAGATATGGCTTTTAGCGCCCCTAATATGACAACAGCTGTATCCCGAACTGAAATATACATGCCACGTGCAAACATAGTCGTAAACGTATTGAAGGTTTTGCGTGTGTGGGAACTGCACGCTTAATTCATCCTTAATTCGCCATCAATTGAATGGACAACATCGCGGTGGCGATGTTTCGACTGTGTGGCATACGACGCGTCGCCAGATTCCCATACAATTATATGTTCAGTTTGATCATACAGCGGCGACGTAATATCGACCGCATGCCACTTGTCCTTCCTCTCTATTCAGTGGTTAACACTTACTGTTTTCCGGTGTAGCAAATCGGATTTCGCCGACATGTTTCGCCTGGTGCATCACAGGCTTCTTCAGGACGGTGGCTAAGCTGGAGCAACGTACAACCGCTCGGCCTGTCAAACGTCAACTGACGGCCATCGGCTGCGAAGATTGTATCGGCGGGTAGGCTGCGACACGCCAGCGTATGAGGCTAGTCCGAAATGTTGGTGCAGCATGGACAAATACGGCTGCGTACAGCAGGCGCAAAACTTTAATGCCGCTGTATGTACCTGCGCAGTAGCCGAATTTTAAGTCAGCGCGGTGTGCGTGCGGGGCGCGGGGAGGGAAAAATGATGGCCCACCCACCACGCCACCTCGTTACCCTAGCAACCGCTTGTTTGCGCCCGCGCCTTCCCCGCAGCCATCCCCACAATCCCCGCTCTGTCTATGGAGCGGGGGTTTGTACACTCAATTAAATAGTTAGGTAGTGGATCTTGTGGTTTCATTATAATATTTTCGGTACCTACAGTTATGTAGTGTTTAGTTCGTGAAGTAATATTTTTCTAGATGTATTATAAAAAAAATAACTCGTCTAAGTGAGAACGGAGTAAGTCGGATTTAATTGACGGAAAAAAATAAAAAAAGATCCTTTATAAAAAAGAGTAAAAATATGTTTTCTTGTATTCATCGTAAGTAATAATTGAATTGAATAATACTTCATGACTCTGTATGTTTGTAAACATATATAAAAACTTTGTTTAAAAATCCTTGGAATTAATAAAATATACTTCTTATATTTTTTAGTATGTGACTACTTAGTAGATATGCGAGTATAATCAACCGTGTCTGCGCACGCGCAAACCCCATGAGTTCGCGGCCCCCCCGCCCGCATACTTCACCACATCGTCTCCGCCGCTGCCGCCGCCGCCGCCGCCGCCGCCACTGAACCGCGCGCTATCTCTCGCGAGTTGCCTATGGACACCCAGCTACGTACGACGCCGACATGGCCCGCGCAGCAGCGACTCAAAAGTTTATTTTGTATATCGGTGTACTATCGAAATAAACATCATCGTTGAAACATTACGAGACCATCATTTCTTTGTTCCTGCGGGGACAAAATTGGCGACCGTGACAGGACAAGAAACTACGAAACAAGAATCCATGTGGAGGACACGCGAACCGGCCATTCGGACAAACAAGACACAGGAAGTTACGCCCGATCCGGTATCTGTATCCCATCCATATTCTTGCCTACAACCTACAACCCGTAAAAATTGGGTTTCGCTTTGCTTCAATTTGCGTAAACGGTTAATTTGCATGAAACAATTGCTCAATATTGCTTAAATAAGTTAAAAGAAAAATGTTTGTTCTCTCATAATGTTCTAAACATTACATTAAATTCATTTATACGCTTCCATTGGCTAAATTGCTAAATGTATGTACACAAGCTTGCTTTCCTATTCGCTGCATTGAAACAAGAACTCAATCATAGTTAAATCAGTTTAAATTGTTGATGTGAATCGTCCGACATTTTGTTTACTAGATAGATGCGCGCGCCGCTGCCGCTCGCGCTCGCTGCAGCCGAACCGCCTCGCCGCGCCTGCGCACCGCCATCTAGCGAGCGAGCCATCTAGGTATATGTATATCAGTGTGTAGGCATATGCGCATTTCAGGTGAGTGAAATTTTACGTGGATTTGCTTGCTTCATTCGTTTTGCTTTAAAATGGCTTCAGATCTTAAGGATTTAGTTAAGAAGCGTAGCATTATAAAAGGACGTGTCACAGTATTTAAAAACTATTTGCAACATTTGCAAGATTGCGATTCTCCTAGTAAGGCACAAATAAACGAATTAAGTACCAGATTGAATAAGTTTGAGTTACTGTTTGAAACATTTGATACTACGCAGTCAGAAATTGAGTTAATTTCCGAAGATTTAGACACACAGGGGCGGGAAAGGGAAGAATTGGAAAACAGTTTTTTCAATTTAATTGGTATTGCGCAAGAATTAGTTGGGCCAAGTAAAGTTGAGTTGCAACGTCAAATTGATGCAAGCTCAAGCAGTTCGGGCCATACTTCTGCTTGTACAGTAAAAACATAGCAATGTTAAGCTGCCAACGATAAAATTGCCAAGATATGACGGCAACTACAGTAAGTGGTTAGAGTTCCGTGATACATTTTCTTCGTTGATTCACACGAATCATAATATAGATGAAATCAATAAGTTTCATTATCTGAGGGCTTCCTTGGAAGGTAGTGCCTCCTTGGTTATAAGGTCTTTGGAGTTTTCGTGTAAAAATTATGAAGTGGCCTGGCAATTGCTTTGCGAGAGGTATGACAATAAACGCCAATTGGTTAATAATCATCTTAAGTCATTATTTAGTGTGGAGCCTTTGTCGAAAGAGTCAGATACGTCGTTGCGATACCTGGTGGATCATGTTTCAAAAAATTTACGAGCCCTCAATACTTTAGGCGAGCCAACTGACAAGTGGGACACTTTGATCATCTACATGGCGGCTACGAAGTTGGACGACATAACATCACGTAAGTGGGAGGAGCATAAAAATACAATAAGTAATTCTCCTACGCTAGAGAATTTCTTTAAGTTTCTGCGCAGTCGCGCTAACATTCTAGAAAGTTTGAGCACAGACAGGAGTAACAAAAGTGATAAACAGGTAATAAACATGGGCAAAGGCCATAAACTAAAAAGATCTTTTGTCACTTCTGCTGGTGAAAATAGTGCTACCTGTACTTTGTGCTCGGGTGACCACAGACTATATCAGTGCATTCAGTTTAAAGACATGAGTATCGAGAAGAGAAATCATGAAGTATTGAGATTAAAATTATGTTTAAATTGTCTTAAGGGTGGTCACCTCGCACATCAGTGCCACCTAGGTCCATGTAAAATATGCAAAAGGAGACACAACACATTATTACATAGAACACATTATAAGAGAGAACAACAAGAACAACAACAACTACAACAACCACAACAACAACCACAACCACAACACCAACAACAACAATCACAACACCAACACAAAACAAGTATTGAAACAACACCAGTGTCGTTATCTTCTTATAACACAGAGCAGGTGCTGCTGTCCACAATATTGGTGGAAGTTGTAAACAAAAGTACAAGTCAGACGGAAATAGTCCGTGCATTATTGGACAGCGGTAGCCAGTCTTCATTTATATCAGATTCTATAAAACAGAAGTTGAGCTTGTCGTGTGAAACGATAAAACCTATATGTGTATCAGGTATAAACAACGGTGCCCTATCAGTAGAACAACGTTGCAACTTTACAGTGAAATCACGAACAAGCTCTTACCAAATGGATTTATCATGTCTGGTTATTCCAAAAATTACAAATAAGTTACCTAGCTGTAGAATAAACCTGCAAGGTCTAAATATACCTTCAGATTTGACACTTGCGGATCCGAGTTTTCATATTCCCTCAGAAATTAACCTACTGCTTGGGGCTGACGTATTCTGGGATATAATATGTGCACAACAAATAAAGCTAGGGCGAAACAAACCCATTTTAAATTATTCAAGGTTTGGCTGGCTGGTTGCAGGGCCGATTGGTGGTTTGACAACTGACCGACTGAGCTGTAACTTTAGTCATGACCAGCTCGCCAAGTTTTGGGAGCTTGAGGAGCTCACCAATCCAGCTTCACATAGTGAGTGGACTGATGAAGAAAAGGCATGTGAAACTCATTTTATACAAACATCACGACGTCTCCCCAATGGTAGGTTCAGTGTACACATACCTTTCCGCGATTCTCCGCAATTATTGGGCAAATCATTTGCCACGGCTGAAAAACGATTTTTATCTCTGGAAAAACGACTAAAAAATAAGCCCGTGGAAAAGAATATGTACACAGAATTCATAAATGAATACGAGCAGTTGGGACACCTTACAGAAATACCAAGCCTTCCCGAATTTTACTATGTTTTGCCTCACCATGCTGTGATCCGAGACAAGAGTGAGACGACAAAGCTACGAGTGGTCTTTGATGCGTCAGCCAAGACGTCATCAGGTGTATCTTTGAATAGTATACAGATGGTAGGTCCAACAGTTCAGGATGACTTGCTATCTATTTTGTTACGATTTCGACAGCACAGGTACGTCTTAACTGCCGATATCGAGAAAATGTATCGTCAGATCAGTGTTGGCGAAAGTCAAAGGAACTTACAATTGATTCTATGGAGGGAAGATGAAACTCAGCCACTAAGGATCCTACAATTAAATACAGTAACTTACGGTACATCATCTGCACCATTTCTGAGTACTAGGTGTTTGATTCAGCTGGCAGATGAATGTACTGACTCGACAATAAAAGAGGTAATTAAACACGATTTTTACATGGATGATTTGCTTACGGGTTCTTCAAGAGTTAAACTATGTTCAACAGTCAGTCTCGCAAGTGCTATCATCAGCAGGGTTCAATCTGAAAAAATACCGAACAAATGTTTCTGATCAATTAAAATTGATCAATGAACCGAGCAATGAATCGAATAATAGTAACAAGCAACGCTACGTAAGCAATACACTGAAACAATGTGATAAAAACAAGACAATTGATCAATGTTATGATCAATCAAAAGCTGAACATTTGTACCTGACTGACCAAGCATCTAGTATCTTAGGATTGGGTTGGACACCTTCAGAAGACCATCTACGTTTCGATATTAAAACTGAAAGTGTCCAACATGTTACAAAACGTACAATTTTGTCCACTACAGCGCGAATATTTGACCCACTGGGCTTGCTAAGTTTATGTACTATCCGCCCAAAAATTATATTGCAACAATTGTGGTTAAGTAAACTTGATTGGGACGATCCCATTCCTAACGAAATAAAAACCCAGTGGATCGAATTTTATAATAACCTGCATCATCTTTCATCCCTAATGGTACCAAGGCACATAATGTGTTCAGACCCTAAGTCCATCGAGTTGCACTCATTTTCCGATGCTTCTGAAGAAGCGTATGGTGCGTGCGTGTACATTCGATGCGTAGACCGCGACGGCAATGTCACAGTGAAGCTATTATGTGCAAAAGCACGAGTTACGCCACTAAAACCCATGACAGTTCCAAAACTTGAGTTGTGTGGTGCCTTGCTTTCAGCCCAGCTATGTACAAAGGTAAGCACAGCGCTAAGAACTGAATTTTCACGCTGCGTGCACTGGACTGATTCAATGATAGTGATAGGATGGTTGCAAGTTATTACTAAGAAAATGCAAACATTTGTAAAAAATCGTATCGGCCAGATAAGAGAATTAACTGATTCAAAATCATGGAGGCATGTTCCCACATCACAAAACCCAGCTGACTTAGCGTCCAGAGGTTTAAGTCCAGATAAAATTAACGATGCAATTTTGTGGTGGGAAGGCCCTCGTTTTCTGTATGACCCAGAAGCTAGCTGGCCTGAGCAAAGGTGTTTATTGGAAAAAGATTTACCAGAACTTAAGGTTCATGCAGTTCAAACAGACACGATTGCTAAAATTATCGTGTTCACAAACTATTCTACCCTTACCAGATTAAGAAGAGTTTTTGCATTTGTACTAAGGTTCATTTTCAACTGTAAAAATAAACAAGGTAAAATCACAGGTCCTCTGACCAAAATTGAACTCGAGCGATCTCTTCTGTCATTGTCAAGATTATCTCAAAACCAATCATTTACAAGTGAAATAAAAGCATTATCAAAGGGAAAAGAACTACATTCTAAATCGTCAATATTACCATTGTCGCCCTTCATTGATTCAGAAGGTATCGTTCGAGTGGGTGGACGCATAAAAAACTCACCATTTGAGTATTCCAAGAAACATCCAGTACTGTTAGATTCAGACCACCATTTTACAAAGTTGCTGTTTCTACACGAGCATATTCGTCTTATTCATGCAGGTCCTCAACTTCTATTGTCCACTATTCGGGAAAACTTTTGGCCAATACGAGGTAGGAATCTTGCTCGAAGCACTGTTCGCAACTGCTTGCAATGCAAACGTCTCAAAGGAGAAACAGTCACGCCTATTATGGGAAACTTACCACCTCAACGTGTTTCACCAGGGTTTGTTTTCCAAACTGTTGGCACCGACTTTGCCGGTCCATTCCTAATTAAGGATAAGAAAGGACGTGGTTGTAAGATCACAAAATGTTACCTTTGTGTATTTGTATGTCTGACGACAAAGGCTCTCCACTTGGAAATTGTTAGTGACCTAAGCAAGGATGCTTTCATTTTAACGTTAAAACGGTTGATAGCTCGCATGAAATATTTTGCGATAATGGGACAAATTTTGTAGGAGCTAGCAATGAAATAGGACAGTTTCTAAAGGCCAATAATCGAGATTTCATTGAATATGCGGCCAATAAAGAAATCAAATTTACTTTTTCGCCACCTTATGCGGCAAATTTTAATGGTCTGTCTGAAGCTGGCGTTAAGTCAGCCAAAAATCATTTGAAAAGAATATTAGGTAACACTCATTTGACGTTTGAGGAACTCACTACTCTAGTTGCGCAAATTGAAGCGATTCTGAACTCAAGACCTTTAACTCCTCTCTCATCGGATCCTCACGACCTGTCCCCTCTGACTCCAGGGCACTTCCTGATTGGACGTCCATTGACATCACTGCCGTCGCCACCTCTGCTGGAGATCAACCCAGGAAGATTAAACCGCTATCGACTTTTAGAACAGTTGCGGCAGCACTTCTGGGTGCGCTGGCAACAAGAATATCTGGCGGAGCTACAACAGCGCAGCAAGTGGCGCACTCGTCAAGCGGAACTTCGTCAAGGAGACATGGTCCTTATCAAGGAGGATCATCTACCGCCTCTCAAGTGGCACCTAGGTCGCATTCACCGTCTGTTTCCAGGCTCTGACGGGGTCTGCAGAGTTGCAGAGGTGATGACTTCAAAGGGCATCATCCGGAGAGCATTAAATCGACTATGCCCTCTTTTTCTACAGAACGAGACATCGTCGACGATGAGGTCCAAACATTAACTTGAAGCCTAGCCTTCAGGGGTGGGCAGGATGTCTGCGCACGCGCAAACCCCATGAGTTCGCGGCCCCCCCGCCCGCATACTTCACCACATCGTCTCCGCCGCTGCCGCCGCCGCCGCCGCCGCCGCCACTGAACCGCGCGCTATCTCTCGCGAGTTGCCTATGGACACCCAGCTACGTACGACGCCGACATGGCCCGCGCAGCATGTAATGAATCCACCCTCCTACAATAACTTTTTTCGGTCGGACTCCTACATAAATGGCAACGTAATCGTCTGAGGATCCTACATTTCCGTAGACGTTCAGATTCAAGCTAAATCGTCAAATTATATTTCATAGAGTTTATTATTTATTTCACATGGTCATAATTAATTTAGAAAACCTTTTATCGGTAGATAATGTCATTGTAAAGATGTACATGTCAGATTTGGTTCATGAAATTTACTTTCAATGAATCGTCATGTGCACTTATCAGATTCATTGAATTCTAAATATACAGTGTCGGACTCCAAAGCTTGTGATTTTGGATGCTCGCTTAAGGGATCCCTTAGACTCTAAAAGAGCCTCTCAATGGCCATCGACACTCACGTATATCCGACACTGATATATGTAATCGATTCAAACCGTATTGAATGGGTCCTAATTCTTATCTAACCGATCAATGTCGTAAACTTTAGATATTGTTCAATCATTTATTTAAAATTGGAAGTTGTGGGCCCACATTAGAAAGTTATAAGTATTTCTTAATAATGATAATACATTTATCCACGACTGTTTTGAGTGCAACAAACAACCCAGAGTAATAGGAAGTCAATTATTCGAATCGCGGTGACCTGTAACGCCTTAGTTCACCAATAGATAAATTGACATATTTAAGGTTATTATACGTACTGATGATGAGTATTACCGGCATATTTATATGAATGGTTAGCTTATATACTGATCATAAAATGTGTTTTAACATCAGTTCAGCCAACATAATAGATTAAGGAGAATAGGCTGCATAAACACTTTAATCAGGGGCTAAATGCGCAATAATAGCAAATCAATGTAGTAATAAAATCCATTAAATCTCTTTTAAAGGCTCAATACACAGTAAGAGAAGATAATAGATGAATTAGTCTTTATAAGACCACCTTACCAAATGCTTGCTCCATGGCTCAATACACAGTGTCAGCAAACCATTTGGCAATATATTTTAAAACCCATTAAAACTCTTTTAAAGGCTCAATACACAGTAAGAGATGATAATAGATCAATCAGTCTTTATTAGACAACCTTACCAAATGCTTGCTCCATGGCTCAATACACAGTGTCAGCAACCCATTTGGCAATATATTTTAAAACCCATTAAATCTCTTTTAAAGGCTCAGTACACAGTAAGAGAAGATAATAGATTGATTAGTATTTACTAGATTTATTATATTATATTAAAGTTGATACGGCATTTAAACAACCACTCATAGAAATAGAACATTTACATTCGTGTAAATATTTTAATCCGACTGCAGTACATTGAGTACTGCATCCAATGCAAAAATATGTCAAAACGTTCAAGGATGACAGTAACATTATCTTGGTATAGTAATTTTATATTCATTTCCAACCAGCTCTGGAACGAGGTTCTCAGTTTAGATGGTATTCATATCACCCCTACTCATCTCTAAAATCAAAGCACCATTCAATACTAAGCTGATCTGTAGTTAGGTTTCGAATGTTGATGAATTATATACCTAACCCATCCGTTTGTACCTTGTGTATTACAACAACGGCTCTATTCCCAAAACCCTGAATACATACCGCATAAGATGTACACATATATATTTAAAGTCTGACCAACTTCGGTATGGCTCGGTGTTTGTAGGCTTAATAACATTAATGATAATTTGTAAACAATGGAAGTTATACTTTGTATTTATGTAAACCCTCATCGACACTAGGATAGTCAAAATATGATCTCCCCTTTTTATATTGTTATTCTGTTTTTAAAGAGAATAGGAAACTTCAACAATAGATCAAGGCAATTGCAATTTAAATAAGGTAGCACCGAAATGTAACCAAAACTCAAGAAAACAACAATGTATTAGATGTGATTTTTCCGAGTCTAAAATCCCCTTAATTCGTCCAACATTCATACAACCTTCTTGAACGACAGTTCGCCACGTTAAACTCATAGAAATCCGTAAACATATACGGTTACTTATATCTAGCTCACGGTTAATCATTCATCACATAAATTTACTTATTTTTAACTACCTAACTCGGATTAATCACAACATGATTATTAAGTAAAACAATAAACAATCTGATCTATAGTAAATTTAACTTATTTCAGCACTACCTTTTATAATTCGGTGTATCGGCATCACATGGGTAGACTGATCCTATCAGAAATAATCTGGTTTCTATGTATCTTGTTTCATGCGATTCATTTGGGTATTGTAGGCAGGCTACAAAAACATAAATCTATGTAAATGTAAAGCAATATGCTTTCTATAACAGAAACAGTCAGTAACTGTAAATATGGTTTATTCTTCTATTCAATTAGGTGTAAACAAACATTCATTATGAATGTCTAAGGTGAAAATAAGTTAAATTTATCTGGATGAAAACTTAGTGCTGTACCTATTTAGGTGCAGCCAGGCCTAGGATGGTAGACGCACAAGTTGGTGAACCCTTCAAAGATAATAGCTTGTCCAACACCAACATGTATACACCATTACGCCTTCTTCCAAAAAGGATTGGCTGATATGATGTATTTTAAGTTATGTGCATCTTCCAATCGCAAATTTACTTATATCTAACTAATCTCTGCCTCAATTACTCCGAATGCCAAAACAAGATAACTTCCGAACCTTTCAGTCAGCGTCTACACTACATCAACACACAATCTTACAATTTCAAATATCAAAATAATGTATTCATATAACTTTGAAGCAAATTTAATTATTTTGAATCCATTCTAACATTAATAAATCAACATTTCAAAAGCTATGAGGTTTGGTTGACTTTTTTGGGTGGGAATACCTTAATTAGCAATACTGGAAGCATTTAGACTCCACGTTGATTTTGAATTTGAAAAGATAACTAACTGCTAATGAATTCTCACAAGCTTCGTCTAGTATCATCCAGTTGATCACATGTTTCTAGTCTTAACTAATTACTTCATGAAAGTTCGAAACGAATCCAGATTAATAAAACAAGCTAAAACCCACTCACGTCTCCCGAATGCTCGATACACAACGTCTTAAATCTAAGGTTACGTTAATAATGCCTTGTCTATTGTTATAACCAATTAAATATAGTCACAATATAATATCCGTTAGCATTTAACCAACGAAACAAATGCTTCCTTTCAATGTTAAACTTTGGCCAAACCTTAAATAAATGGTTTAATTCAATAACTTCCAATTAAATAGTGCTTTGATTTAGAAAGAAATAATAAAGAGTAATAATCGACTCACGTAATTCTGCTACAGTTTCACACTCGCGATAGTAAACAAACAACTATGGCGCGCGGCGGCGCGGACGCACTGGTAGTCGTCCTGCGCAAGCGGCATCCGAGGCACGAATGCTTTCGCTGCGTGTCGTCGCATGAACGATAGGTATAACCAAACAACGCAAATCCGCAGGTGCGTTGACGTAAACAAAGCATCTATATTGACCTATGTATGTATTAACAACTAATGTAGCGTTATCGCCATAATCACCAAAACATTATTATTTATGTGGAGTTCAATATCTCTAATAACTTTTATAAAATTCTTTAGAATAAATTATGTTTTATTATTTACTGAGTGAGGTAATATCAAAAGTATTAAAGATGTATTTATTTCGATACAAACTAGTTTTGTATTCGAAATGTATGTATGTCTCTTCTGCTGTAAATGATTTAATATTTATTTTGAATAGGTTGGTCCCATTACAAGCAGCGACTCAAAAGTTTATTTTGTATATCGGTGTAATATCGAAATAAACATCATCGTTGAAACATTACGAGACCATCATTTCTTTGTTCCTGCGGGGACAAACCGTGTAGCAATTAATTAAAGAAAGATATTTGCAAAACATAACTACTTTATAAGCATACTGCGAGGCTGGAAATGAACCAGAATGCAAACATCCCGCGCACAGTAGGTTTTCCTCTTTTCTTGAATGAGTTATTGGATTTTCTTAACTAATGTATTGATTCAACTGTGCTTTACGGTTGATTCTACATGTGTTAACTTGTGCTTATGTGTGTAAATACTATATTCGTTAAAACATTGAAATTGTACACTTAGTTTGACTGTACTTGCGCAAGCCTAGCGATCGAGCGGCATTAAAGATTTGCTCCTACTGTACACGCATAACTAACGATATCAGTTTCCACGGCTGGTTTTCCTGTTTTTTTTTTATTTTTTATGTGACTGGACATGGATGGCTAATACCACAAGTTCTGTCATGGTATTAGCCCAACACACCACATGGGAACTAGGTGCCATGACAGGACCTTCCTTATATTGCACGGCTACATTGAACTGGATGGAAAACACGGACAATTGTCATTGCCGCTTCGACCATCGTTCATCCAATGCGATGGTACCAACCCGGGCGGGATAAACCCTACCACCTAGTAAGTAAGGAAGGGGACCTACAGCTTAACGTGGAATCCGAACCACGGCCAGCCTCTCTCAACGGTCGAATGGTCACCCATCCAAGACCAGACCGGACCCAGCGTTGCTTAACTTCGGAGAGCGATCGCCGAAGTGTCGCGCTACTGGGCCACTGAGGCTGACAAAAGAGTCCTGTATGTTGTCTTTTATGATGCGGGGTCCAGGCTGATGAGAGCGTCATACTGCTGTAGCGTCCGCCGCGCCGCCTTATGACGTAACGATACCAGGGGCGAGATTATCTTTTTGCATTGAGTGCGAGACAAGGACGCAACGGCATCGCTCCCAGCAAGGTGCGAGCGAGATGCTGCACCGGATCTCGGCACTGGTGCACAAACAGCGCCGTTTGAGTTAAATTCGTTAGACACAAGACAAGGACGCAACAGCAGCGCTCCCAGCAAGGTGCAAGCGAGATGCTGCACCGGATCTCGCCACTGGGGCCTTAGCGACGCCGATTGGGAATGTCGAAACACGCGGCAATCCTCCGCCGCGCCGCCCGCGGGACACGGGCAGAAGCGGGCAGCACCTTGAGACGCACGGTCGCGCCACGTGCTCCGACGAGTGCGGGTCCCGAGGCCGCGGAGTCAGGCGACATGAACAAAATGTGAAAACTTTCGCTCCCAAAAGTTGGTTGAGCTGTCCGCGTACCACCCTTCGCGAATATCGGCGCGCCCGCCGTGCCGCCGTGTTCCGTATCCGTGTGAGCAGCCGGGCGTGATCTACTTCGAGGCCACACCCACGCCTTCCGATGTCTTCAGCCCGTGGACCAGCAGCCACAGCTTCCGCCGTGCCCTGTCACAGTCGCCGGTCCGACATCTTCAACACGTAGACCCACCACCACAGCGTCGCCGTACGCCTGCTGGATCCCCGCACGGTACCTATACTCTAACGCCAGCCCCCCCGTAGAAATCTACGATGAAACCGCAAAGAGCGTCTATCAGGACCACCCATTGAAGCAGGACACCGCCCATTCGACTACGCACGACCTCGGACCCACCCCGAGCTCCCGGCATGGAACCCCGGCCATTTGGATATTAGGTTAGGCTAAGGCCGTGTTAGAACACCGCCTTGATTGTTAATTATTTATAGTCTTCTTTGTGCTTCTAAATATAGGCTATTTTAGGTAGATGGTTAGATCGCCACAGCCCAATTTTCTTAATTTGTAGGTGTCTTAAATAGGACAATGCCAGGGTGTATTTTTGATTGTCTGTTTGTGTTTTGTGCCTCAAATGGTCTATAATTTATTACATCTTTTTTGTACCTACTGTAGTCTGTTAATTCGCTATTCATCGATTCCCTACAAATTCACCCATTCCCAACCTGTGAACAGCCTCCCCCACACGCTGCAGAGCTGCCACCAAGTACATTCATGAGATCCCTCCTCTACACATCACACTTTATACACCGGCGTAACCACCTGGATATCTTGTAGCCTAATTAAATTACAACGAACCACCGGAAGATCCCTGGGCCCTTGAAACCCTATATATGTCTGTCGGTCTGTCCGTGGCAACCACTCCTACTTACTCATTTCTTCTAATGCATCACACCCTTTAAATTAAAAAGGCTACAATTGGCACCCGAACTGGTTTATTTTAATTTCCTATTTGTATATATTAATTATATTTATTTTATTATGGTACGCCTCACTTGTTTTATACACTACAAATTAACTCTCCATTTCAGCCCTGACGGTAAGCAAATAGCGAATTAACAAAACTGAATATTAAATGTGTCAATAACGAGTTGTGTCCACCAACGTAATAGGTATATAGGTACTTACGCACGTTATTTCATTTTAGAATATCGAGTCTTGCAATAGCGCACGAAGGCGGTAACTCTCGCTCTTATAGGTGTGCACTGTTTCCTTAGGTTTTTAGGTCATCATATATTGGAAGCCGAGAGCAGAGCATATTCTTTGTCTTTCTCTCATTTCTTATAAATATAGCTTATAGCACGTTGCGCGTGGACAAATCGCGAGCACGTGAGCACGCGACCGGCCAGTCCCGCGATCCGGAACTTCTTGGGTTAGTATGAAACAACGAAATATAAAAAACTGAAATGTGCTGTTTCATTTAAGTGTATAATTTTATGTGTTCTTGATGCTTATGTATTGTGTGTGTAAATAACGTGTGTGAAATTTTTTTTTCTTCTCGCTTTATTCTCTTGCGTTGAACACGTAGGTTATATTTGGAAGTCAGGTTAACTACGTGCTTATTGTTAATCACTCGTTAAAACAAACCTTAATCTGTAGTTATCAGGCTTTCGTCTCGTTCGATCTAGTCGCGTGTCGCGTTAACGGAAATTTACGTAATTTTTTTTTAACTCATTTTAAGTAAGTTATTATAGGTACTACAAAATGGAAAGCCAGGACCATTCCGTGTGCATTGACATGCCAGAGGACCAATTAATGATGTATGACAATCAATCCATAAATTCACAGTCGGAGGTTAATGTTGTAACACGTAGTGGTGGTGATTATGGACCCAGTTTTTTTTCCTTGGATAACGAATCCAACCAGTCATCTTCAAGTACCGTGGTAAAACCAGAAGGTCTCCACGAAAATTGTGTGTTCAATAAACATTACTACAACTTATCGTCCTGGAATCTAAAATATAGTGGTGAAACAGATGTACGTGAATTCATTGCCCGTGTCGAAGAGCTTACTTATGCGCGGAAATCTAACTATGACATCGTACTGAGATGTTTCATTGATTTGTTGTCGGGCACCGCTTTGAAATGGTTCCGTACCGTGAGGGATGGAGTTACGAATTGGGACCAGCTTAAGAAAGCCTTGTTAGAGGAGTACGATAATATCGACTACGTTTTCGACACGGAATCCCGTATTCGCTCGTTAAAACAAAAACCTAACCAGAAGTTGTCAGATTTTGTAACAGATGTGAATGATTTGGCAAATAAAATCAAGGGTCAAATTTCCGATATCATGCTTTTCGAAATAATAAAACGAAATATGTTACCTAAGTACAATCAATGTCTGATTTACGGTACGATTAAAAATACTTGCGACCTTCTGGCGTATGGTAAGAAAGTTGAACGTTTTAATAATGAGGCCCCCTTCAGTAATATCAAATCAGAGGTGTCCAAAGTTAACAGTTATATTCCTAAAGCCGAGACAGTGTCGACTTCAAACACAAACGCTTGTCTCAAATGTAAAAATACGGGCCATTCTTTTAAAAACTGCCCGAATATTTTAATACCTATCTGCTTTGACTGCGGCAAGCTAAATGTCACGTCCAAAAATTGTCCCACATGTGCCGCGAAAGATAATCAAAATTCGAGGTCTACGCCTCAGCCCCACTCTCGGTTCACATCTCGTGCTGAAGTGTCACACCCACGCAGCGGACAACAATACCCGCCGTGGTTTAACAATAATGCAGGCCAATTTAGTGTTAGGCAACAGAATCCTCCAACTTATATTAACAACGCCAACAATAATAATTTTAATGGCGGTCAACATCCTCGTTTTAGGCCAGTCTATTCAGGCCAATACAATAACTCTTACCGTCCTAGGGGTCAACAATACCGACCTTATTATCCGAACGCGAGTCACCCCCCGGCGACTCACTTTCACTCATCGAACTACGCCGATAGCGCACGCGAGCTGCCGCATAACAATATTCGAGCGATCGAGGCCCCCCCATCCCCCCCTCAATCTTCCGCTTCTCATACAAAAAACAGGTAAACGCACCGGCGACTTATACCTCCTCGGAAGAATGGCATGACTGGTTAAAATTTGTTCATGACTTTCCGAAAGTTAGCCCGGTGCTATCAAACCAACATGGCGATAGGAGGCCTTACGTTCATTTCAAGTTAAATAATAAGGATTTTACAGCTCTATTAGATAGTGGAGCCGAGATAAATGTGTTTGGTAATAATTCACATCTTGAAATACTGAATATGGGATATACTTTAGACGAGTCCAAAATTTGTTCCGCCTCTACGGCAGACGGGACTAAACAATTTAGTCCAGGCTCAATCCATTGTAATATCGTGGTCGACGGCATTGAAATTCCACTTACTTTTGAAGTTATTCCAGAAATTAAATCTGATTGCATTTTAGGCACAGAATTTTGGGAAAAGTCCGGTCTATCAAAAAAAATTTCCGGCTGTATAAATAAAAAAATCACTTTCCCCATTCCGTCAGAATTTCAGATTTCTTCATTTAACATTGATGGGGCCATTAAAAAAATTAAAGATATTATTTCCAGCTTAGATATCATTAAAAGTAAAATTTCTAGCTTTAACAGCCCCCGTTCGAGCAAACATTATAAGTTGTTGGATGAATCACTTACTAAGTTATTGTTAGCTTTGGACGACATTCCGTCTAATAATAACCCGGACATTAAGTCGGCCCGCAAAATAGCCGTCGCTTCTGTGCAAGAGTCAATAGATGTCTTAGAACGCAAAGCGTATCGGCCGAATTCTCCCCCGCCCACCCTCCCTACGTACGTGCCGCTCGCGTCGGTCGGTGAAACCAAGCCTTCTTCCGGAGCGCTCAATGCCACACATCGCGCTCAGAGCGCACAGCCCCCGCATTCTGTTTCTAACGCGCAACAGCTGCATTCTATTTCTAACTCGAGTAATTGTAAACTTTCTCCAGATGAACAATTAATATTAAATAAAACGATAGAAAAGTTTGAGTCCATATCTTTTGAAAAATGTGGCCTAGGTCGAACGCATCTTCTTGAATATGAAATTGATACGGAAGGTCCTCCAATCAAACAAAGGTTCTATCGCATGTCACCCTACAAACAAAAGTTAGTGGACCAATTAATAGATGAAATGATAGACTTGGATGTTCTGGAACCATCATCGTCACCCTGGGCCAGTCCTGTGTTAGTAGTACCCAAGAAGGACAACTCCTTCCGCCTTTGCATGGACTCTCGTAAACTAAACGCTGTTACAAAAAAATGTAGTTATCCTCTCCCTCGCATAGATAACATTCTTGATAATTTAAAGGACGCAAAATATATTTCTTCCATTGACTTATCTAAGGCATTTCTTCAGCTCCCTCTGGCAGAATCGGCTAAGGAAAAGACAGCGATTATCTCACAGGGCCGAGGCTTATTACAATTTAAGGTGGTCCCTTTTGGGCTATCTAACGCACCCCAGAATTTACAACGCCTGGTCGATGCGTTACTAAAACAGTTTTGCCAATCGATATCACATTGATGTAAAGATTATCATTAGTAACATTTTGGTTAGCTTCAGTATTAATTATTACTTTTGCACTGTCAATTATAGTTCAGCAATTAATGTTATAGTCACTGTGACATTCTGGTCACTTTGTTAAATGTCTAGGGTACTTAAATTCTTTTTTTTTTTTGCTTGTTTTTTTTTGTTTTTTAAGTAACCGGGTATTATAGCGTCCGCCGCGCCGCCTTATGACGTAACGATACCAGGGGCGAGATTATCTTTTTGCATTGAGTGCGAGACAAGGACGCAACGGCATCGCTCCCAGCAAGGTGCGAGCGAGATGCTGCACCGGATCTCGGCACTGGTGCACAAACAGCGCCGTTTGAGTTAAATTCGTTAGACACAAGACAAGGACGCAACAGCAGCGCTCCCAGCAAGGTGCAAGCGAGATGCTGCACCGGATCTCGCCACTGGGGCCTTAGCGACGCCGATTGGGAATGTCGAAACACGCGGCAATCCTCCGCCGCGCCGCCCGCGGGACACGGGCAGAAGCGGGCAGCACCTTGAGACGCACGGTCGCGCCACGTGCTCCGACGAGTGCGGGTCCCGAGGCCGCGGATTCAGGCGACATGAACAAAATGTGAAAACTTTCGCTCCCAAAAGTTGGTTGAGCTGTCCGCGTACCACCCTTCGCGCATCTTCTTGAATATGAAATTGATACGGAAGGTCCTCCAATCAAACAAAGGTTCTATCGCATGTCACCCTACAAACAAAAGTTAGTGGACCAATTAATAGATGAAATGATAGACTTGGATGTTCTGGAACCATCATCGTCACCCTGGGCCAGTCCTGTGTTAGTAGTACCCAAGAAGGACAACTCCTTCCGCCTTTGCATGGACTCTCGTAAACTAAACGCTGTTACAAAAAAATGTAGTTATCCTCTCCCTCGCATAGATAACATTCTTGATAATTTAAAGGACGCAAAATATATTTCTTCCATTGACTTATCTAAGGCATTTCTTCAGCTCCCTCTGGCAGAATCGGCTAAGGAAAAGACAGCGATTATCTCACAGGGCCGAGGCTTATTACAATTTAAGGTGGTCCCTTTTGGGCTATCTAACGCACCCCAGAATTTACAACGCCTGGTCGATGCGTTACTACCAGGTGCAGAATTCGATGACCATGTGTTTGGTTATCTAGACGACCTAATTATAATTTCCAACAATTTTGCAGACCATATTTCTTACCTTGACAAAGTTTACGAACGTTTACATTTCGCTAACCTAACAGTTAACCTAAAGAAGTGTGAATTTCTAAAATCTGAGCTGAAATATCTTGGTTACGTTATAAACGAGTTCGGCTTAAAGACTGACCCAGCCAAAGTGGAGGCAGTGAAAAACTTTCCAACACCCAAATGTGTCAAAGATGTACGCAGTTTCTTAGGACTAGCTTCCTACTACCGCCGTTTCATCAAAAATTTCTCTACTATTGCGGCGCCCCTGTCCAATCTCACAAGTTCCATCTCTGAAAAATATTCAAAATTTAATTGGACACCTGAGGCAGAGGCAGCCTTCGTAAAATTAAAATCCGCCCTCACTTCAGCCCCAGTTTTATGTGTTCCCAATTTTGAAGCCCCCTTTTTCCTCCACTGTGATGCAAGTTTAGTGGGAATTGGTTCAGCAGTTGTACAAAAGGACGCAAATTTTCAGGAACACCCCGTAGCTTACTATTCGAGAACGCTAACAAAACAAGAGCAAGGTTTTTCTACCACCGAAAGGGAATTACTTAGTATTGTGGAAGCTACCACACATTTTAGACATTACCTAGAAGGAACTCATTTCACGATTGTGACTGACCATGAAAGCTTGAAATGGTTATATAAACTCGAGAACCCCACGGGCAGGCTCGCCCGTTGGTCTACTAGGCTCTCGCAATTCTCCTTTGATATCGTCCACAAGAAAGGCAAACTCCATGTTGTCCCGGACGCGTTGTCACGTATTAAGATCGAAAGTGTAAACTCATCCAACCCAAACGTTCCTATAACTGATGAGTGGTTTTTGAAAATAAAAAATAGTATACAAAAATCACCCGCTAGTTACCCGAACTTTAGGTTGGAAGACGATAAGCTCTTTCGTTTTTGCAAACCTAAATTCAATCTTTTAAATTCATTTTCATGGAAAGAAGTTATTCCCGCTGACCATATTAAACAGCTAGTAACTGCTACTCACGAGAGCCCTCTATCGGCACACCTTGGCCCATTTAAATGTTTTAAAAAGTTACAACTGAATTATTACTGGCCCAACATGTTTCCTTCAATCAAATCAATCTTAAGTTCGTGTGAAGTTTGTTTGGCATTTAAAGCTAATAATCAGCTACCCCATGGTAAAATGTTATTTCAGAAGAAGGTCTACGCTCCAATGCAAACATTAAGTTGCGATCTCATTGGTCCTCTGCCGAGGTCTTATTCAGGACACGCATACTTGCTTACTGTAGTTGACATTTTCTCCAAATTTGTATGGTTATGCCCACTTAGAAAAGCCAATAGTAAGTCAATAATTAAATTCATTGAAAATGAGATTTTCCTAGTCTATGGCGTGCCATATTGTATGATAAGTGATAATGGCGTGCAGTTCGTCTCTAACGAGTTTCAGGCACTTTTAAAAAGGTATAATATCCCTAAATTTTTCAAAAATTGTGTCTATTTCCCACAAAACAATCCAGTGGAAAGACACAATCGTACCATTGAATTAGCCATTGCTTCTTATGTTGAGACAGACCATAGAAACTGGACTAAAAATTTACCTAAGATTCAGGCAGCTTTAAATAGCCATGTCAGCTTAGCCCATGGGTTTTCACCCAATTTTGTAATGACAGGTAGAGAACTCATCTTCGATGGTCGATTCCATAAATTTGCAGATTTCACTAAATTAGAGGAGTTAATTATCGATGGTCGCGACGAATGGACCACTAGCTTAAAATCATTGGCAAGCGTTTTTCATCAAATCCAAGCGAACCTGACTCAAGCATATCAAGCTAATGCCAAACGCTACAACCTTCGTCGTTCAGTGATACATTTCAATGTAGGTGACATAGTCTGGCGTCGATCCCATGTTCAATCGGACGCCGCTAAATTCTTTTCAAATAAATTAGCCCCTCGTTTTATTAAATCTGTGGTCCTTGAGAAAAAATCTGAAAATACATACATTTTGGGCAACATGGATGGTTCCAAGGCAGGCCTAATACATGTGAGTGATATTATTAAATACTAAAAAAAAAAATTAATTAAAACTTTTGTTGAACTGGTTTGCATTTCTTTGATATATTTGGTCATAAATTTAAACAATAACTTTAAGTAACAATAAGTTACAAAATTTTTAAATGGTTAAATTCTCTATTAAATTGTATCTTGTGTCACACGCCCTAAAAAGGAGCCAGGTGTCAAGGGATACATGGATGACGGTAATTCTTGGAGAAGTTTTTTTAGTAAAACAAGCTATACTCCAATAGTTAGGTTAGGGTCGGTCGTGCGCGGTTGTTTTTTTTGGAATATTTTTCGAACGCACGTTAATATCTAAAGCCTTATTGAAAAAATATCCCGTGAACGGTATTGGCAAGGGAATTCACGTTAATAAATAAAAAGCCCTATCCTTGCTCACGGACGGTTACGTGGGAATCCGTGTTATAAATCTAAGCCTTATCCCGCATCTAGGTGTTCGGTCACAAATCATGCCGACACACTACCTAGGTTAGATTCGTTTTGGTATGTTTATTTAAGTTTTAGTATATGTCTTGTTCTTGGAAAATTTTGTCTTTGGAAAAAAATATATTTTGTCTTTTAAAAAAAAAAATGTGCTTGTGTCACAATGTACTATTGGGTACACGTGTGTCCTGGGCGATATGGAACGCGGTCGAGTTAACGTTCTTTGTTATAAATTAAAGCCTTATCGACTCACCGGTGCGCGGTTTTTTATGGTATTTTTGAAACGCACGTTAAACGCCCAAGCCTTATTCAAAATATCCCGCAGGACGGTTTGTTGAGAATCCTGCGTAGCAAAAATAAAGCCTTATCTCTCAAACTTATGTGTACGGTCACTCTTGTGTCGTCACAGCTGGAGGCGGTTGTAGAACCTCCATATAAATATAAGCCTTATCTACACTCCACATTGTTCGAATCCGTTAAAATCAGTTCGACAAATTCTTAGTTAGGTTAGGGTCTTTCACAGACGTCCGCGAAGCAAACCAGCCTCGCGTTCGTCGGGTTTTTTTTTCTTCTCTCTCTTTCTTTTACCTCCACCTCACTTAACCTCACCCCTCACCCTATTCCCTAGCAAGCTTGCGCCCTCCCACCCTAACACCAACCACCTTACCCAACCCAGTATGATAGATAATTTAAAAGAAAGGATACGACAGGATAAGTGAATGATGATGTAAGCAAGTGGTTCCTACCCTTTTCCCCATATCTGTCCTCTGTCACTAGTAAGTGGTCTCAACCGAGTCACTTACGTAGACAAGGCATACAGCGCATTCACCGCGCTTTATTTTATGTTAGTTCTTTTGGTTATTCTCTATTTTTTTTTCTCTTTTCTTTTTTTTTTCTTTTAACAGCTATAGTGTACTGTAACGGGCAACACGTCGCGTCAGACACGTTCAGCTGAAAACACATAATGGTGTATTTCGTGATAGATGCCGCCTCCCATGAGGGGGGCAAAATTCTATAGAATCTCTAGGTGCAGGCCATACCCCATTTAACGCTTCTCGACAGGCGGTGCACTAGGCACCTACCTAGGGCCAAGATGAGACACGAGACAGTTCGCGTGTCTTGATCTGAAGGGGTTTTACGAGTTCTCACTCTGAGGCTCACCAATTACAACCAGTTTTTTTATGTTAAGTCGGCATAATAAGACTGGTTGGGTTGCATTATTTAGTTTTAAGTTCCAAACAACCATACCCTCCCAACACATGTTCTCTGTACATACCTGTATATAAAAATACTTATAAGTCGTATTTAGATAAAATTTACTCTAGGTAAGAACAAGGATATGACATTTATAAAGCGTCCCTTATAAAAAGGCACTTATTATTTTGGATTTTGAGCGTCTACGGGTTAAATGTTAATGACGTTTCCCATAGGATTCTATTCGGTTAATGTAAACCATTTTGAAGACTGCTGAGTCTTATTTGCCAAATCATTTCATGTGTCTCAAAACGCGTTCGTGAGTGTTGGTAAAACTTTCGTATTAATTGTACAATTGTAAATATTGCTAATTTTAGTTTAAACTTAAAATTAATTTATAGGCGCACAATAGCGACCAATAAGAGTAGGAACTCTAAATAAATATGGCATAGTGAGCCACTGAACATATAAACTCTCGGAAAGACAAAATTAAACACGGATTTTGAGAAAATTCAAATTGTATTAAGATATAAACATGCTAATTATATAAATACAATTAAAATACTTAAGCGTAGGTACTTAGTTAGTTAGTTAGTTAGTTAGTTAGTTCGCGTTCAGAGTGACACATCTTAAGTAGGATGTCGCTAGACACATTATAGTATTTAGAAAGTATACGGAATGTTAGAAATATAATGTCCGGAACACACAGTGGTTCCTACTATCGCTTTAATAATGCTGGTGGACACAACTTCGCTTAATAATGTTTTCTCATACTTGTCTTAATCCTTATTATTGAAAATACACTCAAGGACAAAACTTCCTTTATTGATGTTTTTTTTTTTCTTAAATTATTTGTCTTAATTCTTATTATCGAAAGTACACTCATAGATACAACTTCTTTAGTGATGTTTATTTTTATACGTATCTCAATTTTCCTTATTATTGAAAGTACACTCAAGGACACAACTTGTTCTCTTTATGCCTTGCTTTTCTTGTTTTTATTTAAAAAAAAAAGACATTCATGAATATAATTTCGGCTAGTAATGTTTCTTCTCATACTCGTCTTATACTTTTTATTAATAATGAAAGTCAACTTAAAGGATATAAGTCATTGGGCTGTGGCTTCCATAGGATTGTAAATATGTGTTAGCTTGTACATGTGTGTAAATATTTTACTGATTGATAAAAATGTTACTTATATGTTAATGTCATAACACTGTGTTCGATATTAATTCTATTTCTGTTGTCATTTAGATGTTTTAGCATTCCATTGGGCTTGGCTTATAGTATTGTAAACCTGTTGAATGTCTAGAAATTTAAAACAGTTTTGCCAATCGATATCACATTGATGTAAAGATTATCATTAGTAACATTTTGGTTAGCTTCAGTATTAATTATTACTTTTGCACTGTCAATTATAGTTCAGCAATTAATGTTATAGTCACTGTGACATTCTGGTCACTTTGTTAAATGTCTAGGGTACTTAAATTCTTTTTTTTTTTTTGCTTGTTTTTTTTTGTTTTTTAAGTAACCGGGTATTGTAGCGTCCGCCGCGCCGCCTTATGACGTAACGATACCAGGGGCGAGATTATCTTTTTGCATTGAGTGCGAGACAAGGACGCAACGGCATCGCTCCCAGCAAGGTGCGAGCGAGATGCTGCACCGGATCTCGGCACTGGTGCACAAACAGCGCCGTTTGAGTTAAATTCGTTAGACACAAGACAAGGACGCAACAGCAGCGCTCCCAGCAAGGTGCAAGCGAGATGCTGCACCGGATCTCGCCACTGGGGCCTTAGCGACGCCGATTGGGAATGTCGAAACACGCGGCAATCCTCCGCCGCGCCGCCCGCGGGACACGGGCAGAAGCGGGCAGCACCTTGAGACGCACGGTCGCGCCACGTGCTCCGACGAGTGCGGGTCCCGAGGCCGCGGATTCAGGCGACATGAACAAAATGTGAAAACTTTCGCTCCCAAAAGTTGGTTGAGCTGTCCGCGTACCACCCTTCGCGAATATCGGCGCGCCCGCCGTGCCGCCGTGTTCCGTATCCGTGTGAGCAGCCGGGCGTGATCTACTTCGAGGCCACACCCACGCCTTCCGATGTCTTCAGCCCGTGGACCAGCAGCCACAGCTTCCGCCGTGCCCTGTCACAGTCGCCGGTCCGACATCTTCAACACGTAGACCCACCACCACAGCGTCGCCGTACGCCTGCTGGATCCCCGCACGGTACCTATACTCTAACGCCAGCCCCCCCGTAGAAATCTACGATGAAACCGCAAAGAGCGTCTATCAGGACCACCCATTGAAGCAGGACACCGCCCATTCGACTACGCACGACCTCGGACCCACCCCGAGCTCCCGGCATGGAACCCCGGCCATTTGGATATTAGGTTAGGCTAAGGCCGTGTTAGAACACCGCCTTGATTGTTAATTATTTATAGTCTTCTTTGTGCTTCTAAATATAGGCTATTTTAGGTAGATGGTTAGATCGCCACAGCCCAATTTTCTTAATTTGTAGGTGTCTTAAATAGGACAATGCCAGGGTGTATTTTTGATTGTCTGTTTGTGTTTTGTGCCTCAAATGGTCTATAATTTATTACATCTTTTTTGTACCTACTGTAGTCTGTTAATTCGCTATTCATCGATTCCCTACAAATTCACCCATTCCCAACCTGTGAACAGCCTCCCCCACACGCTGCAGAGCTGCCACCAAGTACATTCATGAGATCCCTCCTCTACACATCACACTTTATACACCGGCGTAACCACCTGGATATCTTGTAGCCTAATTAAATTACAACGAACCACCGGAAGATCCCTGGGCCCTTGAAACCCTATATATGTCTGTCGGTCTGTCCGTGGCAACCACTCCTACTTACTCATTTCTTCTAATGCATCACACCCTTTAAATTAAAAAGGCTACACTGCCATCAAGGTTAAAGTTCATATTTCTTGAGATTTAACCGAAAGTGTTGACAGACAAAATTCAATAAAAACACTTAAAGGCGTGATAACACCTGATTGCACTCAATTCCATAGGGGCTTAGATGAAAACATATTTTACATAAAACGCAATCGGCTCTTATCGCGCCCTTAAAGAAAATATTATGTAACTGTATTCATTCGGTCAGTTCACATCGAAGTTGCAACAACTAAGCGTACGCAGCGTTATGAAATATCAAAAGCGTCCGCTAATTTTGCATTCGCAAGCCATTGCATGCGGTGTAGACCTTTTCAATTTGTACGTAAAGTTAGATTGGAAAAGTTGTATGGACACAGAGCGGGGGGAAGGGGGGCGGCAGACAAGGGGTGCAGCGAGTTACAGAATGTCTCGGTCACAAGACGTGCTACCGTCGTCCTACTCTCGCTATACATGTGCTGTCGTCACAATACGGGTGCGCTCTTTGTTTTCATCCATACGCAATGGGGAGGACGGCTGCCAAACTTTACCACTAGATGGCGCCACATAAAACTATGCCAAGGTTTCATTTCAAGGTTATAGGCTATTGACCAATTAAACTGAGTTAATATGAATATCTACCTTGAAATGGATATAAAACACGGACAATGTGAATGCCTGTGATTCGCGAGTAAACATAACCTCTACGTGATAGCTTGGCATAGTTTTATGTGGCGCCATCTGGTGGTAAAGCTTTGCGCCGAGCAACCCATTGCTTGGCGTCTCGTAGCTCAGTGATGTAGGGACTGGCCTCCAATGCCAGAGGTCATGGGTTCGATTCCCGCCCGTTTATGCAGCACTTTATTTCTCTTTCTGAGTTGGATAAGTCAATTTAGTCACGAATGCGAGCTGTTTTATGGCTTCAATAAAGTGGTGCGTGAATCGGGCGGGGGTCAAAGTCATGACCTCCAGTATGGAGAAAGTCCTGCGCTTTTAAGCTACGAGCCGCTTATATTAAACGGTTTTATTTATTTATTAATATTTTAATAGTTTCTTTTCCTGAAATCAATGAAGCGACCATCGAATAATGTTACGTTTCAAAATCGACGGCAATTGTCGCAAACAAAAGAAGATACCGTTAATGTTACCACTCTTCGCAGACTAACCAAGGATTAACTAGCCTCAAATAACATATAAAAGTCTGATAAATATGCATAGTCTGAGTAATTAAATATAACGATAAGAAAGAATTAAAAGATAAATGGTTAACGAAGACATCAAACACGAACGCAGCCTGTTTTAAGTTAAACACAACTTGATTCCTCCAGCTAATATAGTTTCCAACTTCACGACATATCAGCTCGATTTAGCTTCATTAAATATATCGTGAGCTGAAGGCTTTAGCGCAGCTACCGATATAGTGTTTATTGGGTAAGTTAGGAGTTAAGGACTTAAGCTTAGTGGCAAAACTCGGGTAGCAGCAGCGAAGTTGTATTTCGGAGCCAGTACACCCACTTACTAAGTCTTTAAAGAGATCTTGTCACGATGTGGTGTGTTTTGTACCGATACCAACTCTTTTTCCTTAAGGGTAAGGCAGAGATGCGGTATTTCTTGCAGCATTCTCTTACTTCGTCTGAAGGCATGCATATATTCTTGTGGGGTCTTTTACAATGTGGTCATGGGATCCTGGTAATTATAAACTTATTTCAATGTGATTGTATAAATGTTTATGAAACTTTCGTAGCAAAGTTGCGTCTAAATGATCGAAAGACTACGTTTTATTACCTCAATGCTATTACGAAACATGAGCTGTGCGTATATGTACAGCACATGCGTATCACAAGCTCCAAATAGAAAAATATTGTACCAATCGATGCCTTTGACTGCTTAACTCGCATTAAAATTATTGACTTGTATGCCCTTCATAAATCATATGATTGTATGCAAACCTAAGTTGGTTCGTAAGGGCGCTCGTATTTTCAAACCGGAATGCCCGTGCCTTTTTATATTTGCCCATAACAAGCCATCTTCGAAGGTACTTGTGCCATGCCTGATACTTCCCTTAATACAAGGAAAACTCAGACAATGATTAGCAATCGCTTTGACCAGGGATACAGTAGTCTTGTTAAATGCATGTAGCGCTTAACGTGGTGGAAGAACCTAGTTTCCGTAAAGTTATTATCACTCAAGCATGCCGTTGCAGGCAATGGAGCAAGCATAAATTCGTCATGACGACACACGAGCCTGAAACTCCTAAGTCCAGTGCCTCGGGAACTCTCCAAAATAGCTCATGTAACGTAAATCATTGGCCCCAATAACGGGTTCGGCCCGCGAGCTGGGGGTGACTTTAATAGGAGTCGGCACTCCGCGAGTTTGAGAACATAATTTCGTCGTGTAATTATTCGGAGGCCGCTTACTGAAACGCGTAGACTGCGTGTCGGGTTTTGAACCTGTTAGGGGCGATGTAACCAGAGGGAACAAACGATATCTTTATTATTTACAATTACATATCCAATTTTTCCACGAATAATATTTTCACAAAATTAAAATTACAATATAAATTAATGTAATATTATAATTGATTAGGCACAGAATAAACAATAGGAGTTTAAGCATTTTAATTAGGTTATACATTTTTTGATTTAACGGTAATTAATATATCTTGTCATGTTTTAATATATTTCAAAAACGTTTACATAAGTGTAGCTCTATACGCATGTATTTTTCCGAAGCTATTGGTAGTATAATGAAACAAGTTTAAATAAGTTGTGTATAAAATATATCAAATTATCTGCCTTGAATTGTGAACTGTTTCTATGGTACACGGAAAGTATACAAATAAAAAAACTTTTTTTAATGCAACCTGACATGGATAGCTAATCCCATACAACTACCGTTATGATATTAGCCCAATACACCACATTCCTGAAGTAATTAGGTGCCATGCCAGGACCTTCCATATATGAGCACACGGACAATTTTTTATTGCCGCTTCGACCATATTTTAATCCATTGCGAACGTAGTGGGACAAAGGAATCCATGTAAAAATTCAAATTTTTCATGGATTCTGATCCATGGAGCAGTAGCATTCGTGACGGAAATGCACTTATCCAACTCGGAAAGAGGAAGAAAGTGGTCCATGAACGGGGCGAGGATTCGAACCCAGATCTCTGGTATGCTAGGCAAGTCCCCGCGCCACTAGGCTACGATGAACATCGTTACAATTAAAAATCTATCATACTAGTGTACCAACTTGGTTCTGGAGGTATCCATGCGAATGTTACCTAACCATTTAACAAAGATTTCCTACATTGTCATATAAATTATTGCGTGAACAAACCATGCTGTGCTTAACATATTTGCGCGTAATATATCATTTACAATGTGGATAAGCGCGAGCTTATTATGTGACTAAATTCCTTACATTGAATCACTCGTGGATGTTTCAATGTTCGCTTCAGAGTCGTTGTCATAGAAGCAGACTTCAAAGTGATAGTAACGCATATAAGATATTTGCGTTTACGTAATCATATTTGCATGCTCTGCGTAATATGTTGACACATGTTATCTTCATCAACCCAATTATTTGGTTCATAATTGGATGTAAAGGGGTTAAGCCCGGTAGACATAGATTATATAGTGTATATCAGTACATTTTGGATTTTGCTTGTTTGTCAACTTTTTAATTGTGGTGAAGTTCTATATTATGTAAGGTAGGCTGGTAGATAATGACTTATCCATTAAGTTCTACCTATTGTACATCTTAATTAATAAAAAAATATGTATATTATTATTATTATTAAGCAGCAATCAGCCAAAGATTGTTTTGTCCTAGCAAATAGCGAAGATCGAGTGTGGCGTCTCCGTTTCAGATTAGGCAAAATTGCTTTCGTATGTTCTCCTCTAGGTCGCATTTCTCAACTGATTCTCGTTAAATTTTGTGCGCAGGTTCAATAATTATTTCTATATTTGAATAGAGTTAATTTTTGAAAATTCAGAGAGCCGCAAGTTATATTAACTTGAATCTAAATAGATATAAAATATGTGTATTGTAAAATTGTCACTTTATATTGCGGCCCGATCTCCTAAACTAACCAGACAGTTATGAACCACGAAGGACCACTAGGAGTAACAGACATATTCTCAGAGTGACCTTAAATATAACTGCAGCTGTGAAAACCCTAATAGATAACATAAGATGAATTAAAATTTAACCAAATATGTTCTGTTTCATTGTAAAATAAATGTTAATTTGGAAATATTCAGTGGTCAGAAGTTCACCGCTCAAATCATGCATGCGGTTCTAAAGCGGTTATGAGACAATAGCTACTTATTGATAATTGTATGTATGTTCCCACTTACGAGAATCAGTAATTGCTCGTGCACACCCAACACTTGGATGCCCTACAAGCCTCCGGTGCCAATCGGCGGTGAGCAAATGTAATAGCTTCCGGTTGGCTAGGCGCGCTGATTACTTCCGGTAGTTCCGGCACTGGTGGCTGGTTATGTCAACCGTTACAACTGTAAATGCAACTACCAAATATATCTCGTTTTTTTTATTTCGTGAGCAGTATCGTCTAATGAGCTTAACCTGTTCCATAACGTCACATATTAAAAGGCAGTCTGCGCAGACATGATACATTTATGAGGAAAATAGAAACTCCAGTAATTTAAAGGGTTGTATGCATTAACTTAAATGGCGACCCGGTCGTTCTTCGCCATTTCTTCCCCAAAAATAGGAAATTACAAACAAAAACTGTATTGACAAACACTCTAAGCAGTTATGTAACTATATATATAATATCTTTAATAATTCTAATTGTTTGGTTTTTGTTACTATTTATCAGTTATCTATTAAATGTCTTAAAATGTGTAAAATAATTATGAAGCATGAAGCAAAAGGTTGCTCATTTTGTAAATGACACTTTTAAATAAACAAGTTGGAACAGAAATTGCGACAACACCGTAAATGACTTTTTGACACACACACCCCCCTGACAGATTTTATCAGACACTGTATTAAAATGGGTCTAATTAAATAACAGAATACCGATAAGAATAACCAATAAGAATAACAATGTTATTTGTGTATCATTGTAATCTTAAATTTCTTATCGACACCTAATGACGAAAGCAATGCCGATTTTTAGATAATATTAATATTTCTTGGTTCTGGTCTCATATATGTAAAACGGTGTTCCTCTCAAACAATTGCACTCTAATATTCAACCTTAGAGTCGTAGAAGAGGTGCGGTGTCGAAAATCTAAAAATAAGATATTTCAAATGAAATTGATCAACAAGTATAATACAATTTATGATTGTATGGAAAATAAATGATAAAAGTAGTGAAAAATTATATGTATACCTAGAGCATGAATATATTGTTTATTGTTTTTTAATTAAATATTATATTATACGAACATAAGATTTCATTTAATCGCATATATTGAATATGAATAATCAATATATTAATTGGAAAAAAACAACAATAAGCTGACAGTAAACCGTAATGTCCAGATCTAGTTTAGAACGTTAACTGTACAATCAAATATTTGTCTGCGCAACTGAAAGAACGTAATCGGGGTGCCGGCCACTGCGGCGATCGGCAGCGATCGTGACTATTGGCGCGGTCACTAATCACCCGCCGCGCCACGGTAAGTGAAAATATTACCCCCTTAATTGGCTGAGGTGAGGCGAGAGCGAGCCATTATCAATCTCTCCGGGATCTTCTACAACGAAAAATAACCATTTTCATTTAGAATGCATGGATAGCTCGATTCATTGAAATTAAAACTTGGCAGATTTTGATCCAAATGCATCGAGTAAGAAATGATGGGCGTGGCGACCGAAACTCAGCCATCATGTTTTAGCGATACAACATATACGAACGGTAGCGCCGGGCAGTCAGTTCGCTTCCGAATTAACTTACTCCTGATTGTCTCGAATTGCAACGACATGTAATAACTGCACAGGATGCCATTTAGTGCAACGCACACTCGATTTTGTGCATCCCGAATTTGTTAGATAACTGACTGGCTGGCATTACCGTCAATGTATTATCACCAAAACGTGGCTACGTTGCCGATACTCGGAAAAGTTACGGTTGCTTCCTTGCTCGATGTCCAAATTAATGTTTTTAAGCTTTTATGCTGCAAGATATTGTTGCCTAATATTACGCTTACACTTTCATGACGTAAGTACATGACACGAAGAAATTACGTACCATGTTGATCACGAAAAAATTAGATGAATGGAAAATGGGGCCAATTGGTCATTGCCGCTCAACTATATTTTATTGAATGCGACAGTTCCAATCCGGATGGATTTAACCGTTCAACGGAGTAAATAGTAGAGGTATTTTTCTCCATTATGTGGTCACAAAAAACAAAAATAATCAAGATTCAAAGTTGGGTATAACTAAGAGTCGATGCCCATAATTTACTGAGGCCAAGGTCTGAAACGAAATTCTTCATTTTTCTATCGAACTAGACATTATAGCTAATATTGAGCCTACTGTTATGATCGTATTATCGACTAAAATAGATCATCCCTTTATAAGCATGGCTATATTAGGTTTTGTGCCGCTTCGACCGTCTTACATTCCTACCACCATCCAAACCACCTAAAGCTTATGATGGTCTCCGAACAATAAAAACAATGCATATTGAAACAAAGTAATTGTCGTTTATGGTTGGGATTTCACGTAAAATAGTAGGACCCTTCCTTACTTAGATGGTAGAGTTAATTCCGCCAAGGTTTGTACAGTCGCTTTGAAAAAACGTTGGTCGAAGCGCCAATAAATATGTGTTCTGGGATAGGTTGTTGTTTTTGTTTTATTGCATTCATAGGTAGGTAACCTACACTTAAACATGTCAAGAAGTCAAAAATAGGAACTTGGGATTGATCGGATTTTAACACCAAATTTAAAGAGCACTACATAATCTTACCTGATTTCATCTTGTGATTGGCTAAATATATTTAAATTTACAGCTTTTTATTCGAACCAAAAAAAAAAGTTTTTCTTTTTCAAAGCTTAAACCAACCGCACTACCTTATCTGACCGTTTTCTTCCACGATCTAACATAAGATGAAAACATGTTTTATTCGATTACTACTTTTATAATCAGTAAAATAAAATATTTATGTTAGTTCGTAATTATTAGTTCTTAATCGTTCCGATTAAAATTTTCTCGTAAACATACATGAATTCACCGTCGCGCTTTATACTCTGTGACGGCGCCGGGTTGCGCGTGCTAGCGACATGCATATTAAATCGAGAAGAAGCGACCGACGCAATATCCGCGCCTATTGTGCCGTTAGATAAATGTGTGGGTATTTCTTTAATATGGCTCAATGCGTGTGACGCGGGACGACAGCGCCAGGCCAGCTTGGGATAGACTCGACTGGATTTATAATTTGACTACGACACGATGCTGAATGTTCTTATTGTTTGGGACAGTTTAAGGTGGCCCAACCCGCTCATATCCCCATACAAAAGGGGAAAGAAGATCACGCCCATATTTCTTGTCAGAGATCCAAAAATTTGCTCAAAATAGCTTTGTGTGATCGAACTAGATGTCTGATGACCATTGGCATTGTAAAATTGTGTTTTGTTTCTAAGTTATAAGGTCCGAAAGTTCGAATTTTTCGCGCGTTTTATACGATAACTTTGGAGGTGGATTACGCAATGATAAAGTAAGAACATCGTAAAAAGATTAGTCATCAGACACAGCTTGTTTCATGAAAATTTATAATCAATTTAGTTTTTGTTAGATTTTTGACTACAGCGGTCGTGGTTTACTTTTAGCTATAAGTCGTTTTGAAATTAAAATTTTCGTAAATCTTACCAAATCATACATTATGCACATTGTCTTTTTTGTGGACATGTTGCATCTTCCTCATCACGGAGTCCGTCTTATTCTTTGAAACAGAGAAGGTCCCAGAGCGCAACAGCACGGTTTTGTACCGTGCCCGCGAATGAGTTAGGCCCGCCGGGTTGGGCCGCCTTAATGGGTTAGTTTGTAGAGAGTTGCGGAGCGATCGCTTTGGTAGTGTTTCCGAAACCAGTACTAGGTTAGTTAGGTTGCTAGTCTATCTTTGTTCGGATGAATTTGTGATGAAATAAAGGTCACGAATGTTTGCTTATTGCTGATAAGTTAGACAAGTAATCAATATTTAATTATTACGATTGGACAATAATCATAAAAGAAGCAATATAATTCTTAAATAGATGCGGTGTTCGTGCAACGCTTATTCCATATATGCTTGTAAATATTTTTATTATAAAATTATTCATGTCTTACAGTTGATCTATGATCTAATGTATACAATGTATATATATATTTTAATAGTTTAGTCAAAAGGACTATTTATCCCAAACCATGAATTGACAAGGAAACTGACGGATATCTGAATTAAATACATGTACACTTATTGCAAGACCAACAATTTTTCCCGCATGCGAGATTTGCCTTACTTTCGCTCTCTGTAGAAAGGCTTATTTTGGCGCCAAAAACTCCGTCAATATCGACCGAATGAAAGCTATTGGGTAAACACATTTCAAAATATGAATTTTCAGATATATCCAATGATGTAGGCTTCTCATTCCTATAATTTTAGAATAAACTGTCTGCATTTAGAAAAGATCTAACAATTTTCGTTACCAAGCGATGACTATTCCATCTATTATATCCACATGCGTCGAAACTAAAAGAAAGGGTGCCATACCCGCGGCGCCGCTAAATGTCTATTGTGCAACGGAGTTTGTTGATGGCAGGGGTGAACGACCCTTGTCCGACACAATACATGTTTTATGCTTTATAATATTTCTTCACGCGTCGACGAAAAGTTTCAGAATAGGATTAGGTGGTTTTGTGTGATTTACATAGACAATTCGCCAGTAGCATACAAATACGATGGAAACGCGATATTATTCGTCTGGGATTTATATCTAAGAATGTATGTATTCAGTTTTGAGAAGAATATACTTTTTCCATAGACTTATTGTACTACTATCGTAATATAATACTTTTATTTAAATTATTATTTATATTACATACATATTATATCACTTACATATTAAATATTACTTTTACATATCACTGACTTTTTCCATCGAAATACGAAGTACGAAATACGCATTTTTTACGAATATTATAGGATTGTTATTTAATGAAACGATAGAATATTACCGACCAGGCGTAGGAATTGTAAAATATTTTCCTTGAATTTTATTTATTTTGGGAAAATGCTGTGATGAATGAATGCCATTACAGTACAGTCGTTTCTTATATACACTGGAAAGAGAAGGAATTCCTAAGTCCCTTTTAGTCTATGATTGACGTCAGAATGAGAGAAAGAGATATCAAATATGTCTCTATTTCCGGTGTACAGATTTCAGACGAAACGACTGTACGTTCATGGCAATATTCATCAATGTTTAGTCCTAGATAATTCAACTTTATTTTTACAAATTAGACATTATCAGGAAAATCCTTGCATTTTAAATGCGGTGTAAATTTTCAAAGTGGACCTTTACAGTTGTTCAGGAAAAATATTTTTTTTTTCGTTCGTCATTTACCTCAATTTATTGCTGCAATGCTTTGCGTCCGAAAATTAACCGAGAAAATCTCTCGTGCCCTCTTCATTTAATTTCCCCACTCGATGTTTTCATTGCGCGCTTATTCCTGCCTCCGCCTGCGAAAAAACGGTTATCAATCTCTATCTCTCCCCCCCCCCTCCCCCCGACCGCACCGCCCCCCGACCGCACCGCCCCCTCACCGCTCCCGCGCCGCATTTGCCCCACTTCGTACCATCACGAGTTATAAGCATTCGACGTATGGAAACGGGTTTCGTGGTGTTAATAAAATAAATGTTGATACTCAGATTCACTGGTAGATTGACGTGGTAATGTGACCGGCCATTTAAGAGACTTCAAAGGACTCTCTTTGTCGCCTAAAAAGATCTTTGACCACACGAACAACTATCATAACTAAGACACCTGCTGCTCTAAGGCGCCAAGACAGTTTGCGTACGTGCCATGCGACCTGAGCCCCACAAAATCGACTGCTTTTTAACCGACTTCAAAGAAAAGGAGGAGGCTCTCAATTCGTCTGTATGTTTTTTTTATGTTTGTTACCTCATAAGTTTTGCCTGGGTGAACCGATTTTGATGATTATTTTTTTTAATGAAAGGTAGTGCTTCCCAAGTGGTCCCATTTTATTTTGGTTAAGTTATGACAATGATATCCATGACAAAATCATATAAGTCTTAAAATTGTATGAAGATGTGCACGAGAAATGGACGAATAACTCAATATAACGCCAACCGATTTCGGCGATTCTTTTTTTATTGGAAAGGACGTGTACAAATTAGTAAGTGTTCTACAGATTCACTAAAAATAAACAAATAAAAAAAAATAACCGACTTCAAAGAAAAAGCACTAAAAAGTAAAAAATAATTGCCATTTTGTAGTTACGATTATTGTTATTTTTTTAGTCCGTGTCAGCCAAGGTAGCCAAGGTTCTCTTAATTAGCGCAGCTTGTGCCCGGCTGACGCCGACTCAAAAAATAACAATAATCGTAACTACAAAAATGTTATTTTATTTTCTACTTTTTAGTGCTTTTTCTTTAAAGTCGGTTATTTTTTTCTTCTTGTTAATTTTTTCTACTTTCCTCTTCGGCTTTTCTTCTTCTTCGGCCTTTCATTTCCGTTATTTCCGATTTCACCCGACCAAACCAGAGTAAACATTTCGACAAATCACCAAAAATAACAAAATCAAAAAAGTTTTCAAGGTGTTCAACTCGTTTTGTATTCCTAAAAACAATAAGTAACGCAACTTGGTCAACATAAGTCAACCACCGCTCTTTAACTCAACATCTGGGTTTTATTTTGGGATTGCAGTAATGTTCCGATCTATCTCTGAAATTGTCATTGTCTTAAGATTTTCAATAGCTTACCAAATCATGTTTACTTTTATTTCAAAATGAAGCAATACATGTTTATCTTCACTGTTAACGTTCGACCCACAATTAAGTTGGGTATGTGACACGTGCGTTTGCGTCAAAAATATCAGGATTTTCTGATTTTGCTTACTGAAATGCTAACCTTCGGAAATCGTCAGTTCTCAAATTACTTGTCTTTCTATAGATTGAGTGACACAATACATTATTTATTTATAACTGTGAATAGAAATGAGAAAACTATTTTGCTTGGAAATTTTCCTCTCAATGCACGCGGTGTGTCTAAAACCTTGCAAATATAAGATCAACTGTGCCTGACGTGCATTGAATATAGGCACGTTGCAAAATTATTAGCAAATTGAAGTGCAAACGAAATACATAAATAAAAAACCAATCTCGTTATACGCTCAACAATAAATAAACTTTGTCTATATCCGATCCGGATAATAAAAGTGATCGCATATGCCATCATATCAATTTTCATAGCCAGCGCGACTCTGCCTTCACAATTTTCTGAAAATCAATATCTAAACACGCATTCACGAAAGCAACGTTACTACCAGGAACACATAGGTAGTGTCTCGTCCCTGCACGCGGATACTCAAACTACACACGTTTGATCGAATATATGATTTTATTTTAATTCAGAGAAATGTAAATTCGATCGAAGGCAATATTTCATTAGATGATTCAATAGGAATTGTGTTATGTTCATAGTTCATAGTTCAAAATATTTATTCAGTAGAGTATGTTATTTCAAGTGCAGCTAACTGCACTTAATACTATAGAACATGTCAACATTTTACTATAAGTAAAATAATAATAATTCATACCTGTCAAAATGCCCTGTCGGTTGTCAATTAATATTGTTATTACAGATTAAAATTAAATTTAAGAATACTGACACTATAATTAGGCAAGTACAAGTCAATAAACACGAATAAGTGATTAAAATTGGTGATACAAAAAATCGTCAACAGAATAAAATACATTTTCAATTAATAAGTTTCTCACAGTCTTCCTAAATTGTTCTATTTGCAGACTTTTCAAATGGCCTGGTATATTGTTACACATTTTTATTTTTAAATGATCGCCCTGTTGCTGAACTCGAGCAAGATGTGTTTGGGGTAAGATACAATTGTGTCTAAATCAAGTGGGATATTTGTGGACCATTTTCCTTTGTGCCCATTATGCCTTTGTGTAATCAAAATATTCAAGCCCGCCCGGGTTGGTACCATCGCATTGGATGAAAAGATGGTCGAAGCGGCAATGAAAAATTGTCCGTGTTTTCCATCCAGTTCAATGTAGCCGTGCTCATAAAGGGAAGGTTCTGGCGTGGCACCTAATTCCTTCGGGAATTTGGTGTATTGTGCGAATATCATAACGGCAGTTGTGTGAGCCAGTTGTGTGAGTTGTAGCCATCCATGTCAGGTCGAAAAAAAAGTACTAATTTTGCCTGCCAACATGCATTTGACAGTCGTTTGAACAATTTTGTTGCAAATAATTCAATCAATCGAAGCTACGATTGTAAACTAAATCGACCTATGGAAAGTGTTCCTTTCCCCAGTAATGTTCAGCCAAGTTCGGTGCGCGCCGTATTAGCTATTCAATGAAATATTTAATTGTATCAGCCCCCAAGCAATATATTCCTGATGTCTGCGTCTCCGAGAGCGTGACCGATTGGATTATCCTATTTTCTTATTGCTACTTTGGAGGGGCACCCGAAACGATGAGTTCTGTGGTGGAGGAATCTATCGATTGAGAGATATTGTGGGTACAGACGAAATTAAAAATGTTTTGTGAGCATGGGGCACCCACAATTTTCTAGTTAGTGCTTTTTTATTTTCATCATTGCACATCTCGACAAGAAAGATTAGTTAAAAGTTTTTGCTAATCAAATTATATGCTTTGTACATAACACTCTTTTCTCAAAGTTTTTATAAAGAATAAATACGATGAGAGGTTGTGATTATAATTTCCCTCTTCAGGAAAACAGGATAATGGTTAATGTACATACATTTTGATATCTACCACACTTTTCCCCGATTCCTTGATACTTTTGTTTTGTTAAATATAAGAGCCAAATTAGTCATAATCAAACTGCTGTTATTTAACTTATTTTTGTTTTTCAATCAAGTGAATATAATTCATGCTCTTTTTGAGAAATGAATATTTTTTTTAAACCGATAATGTGGGTTTGAAATTTCAGGGAATAGATAATATTGCCTTAGGGCATTAAAGCAAAAAAAGGTCTAGGATAATTCAGTTAATTCGTTTAAATATTTTTATTCGATAAAAGTAAAGCCGTTTATGCGAAGATCGAAGAAATCTATATACGCTCCATGGAATCAGGATATTATTTCAAGAGCCATTAATTTTGGTCCACTCAAATGCACAAATAATATAGCTAATGTCAAATACAGGATAAGTGATTCCGGCTGGACCACTCGTAACATGAACAATATTGACTCAGCATTAGTACCGACATTTCCTCGCGTTATTAAGGAAGCTCGTGTTTATTTTGCTGTCATATTCCTCGTGCATTAGGCAATTTTCTATGGTACAGAGAATTAAGGAACCAATTTCTTTCTAATTTCCTGCCACAACCGTCAGTAAATATTTTTTAGGTTATAGAAATGTTGTAATTAAAATTATATTTTCAAGACAACTCAATAGCTCAGTTTGCTGATAACTTACCCCTTGAAGGAGTTTTTTTTTCTAAGGCAACCATTATTACAGGGCCTTTCTTATGTTAATTCCGTTACTAACATACATACATCATTATATATTATGTTCCATACATGTTTCATCATGAAAATGTTTAGTTCTTATCTGCCCCATAAATGATATCCTGCAAAATACCGGCTCAATGGTAAGATAATATTATACCGCTTTGCATTATTTTAGGTTATTTTGACGTTTCTAAGTGGCTCACAATTAACTTGCAAGATTTGGTCCGAAAAGCTTGTAATCACTAAAATTTGTTTCAATGGCCTCGGTTCGTATTGAAAATTTTTTTTTGCTACTAATGATAAAAACATTATTGTCACAGTGTCGTTATTTTAAGTTGTATTTTATTGCATTTTTGAGCAGCTATATTGTCCGATTTAACTTGCTAGAAAGAATTACAAATTGACTTAGGCTTTTGTGATTTTGTTCAGCAAATATATCACTAAAGTGTAGATTTTCTAATGTAATTATCGCGAAAACCGACTGCTTATCTAACAAGGACAAAGCACTTAAGGTTGCTCTAATAACGTTATCACTAAATTACAATAAAGCTGTGTACAGTCGACCGCACGAGCGCAGGCCACGTGGCGGTGGCGCCTGCGTCTGTCGGCTCCCGACAAGAATTACTTGTGGGGGTATAATTAATTGAGTTAATATCAGTTTAGATTGCTGCTGTATGTGTAACAGTGTGGAGGCTCCATTACGTTTACCCTTTCTAATGCGTGAGAAATTAGTTCGAGAATAAACTACTGAATGTTTCATCATACTTTTAAGTTATTACATCAATTGGATTTACGAATTCAAATTCCATGTAGAATTAATTAATTAATTTGTGTAAGTTTATAGAACTAAAAAAATCGGACCCTCTTGCACAGCTTCAAGCCGGAGGCATTCTCTGCCAGTCTAGCTTTGGGTATCGTGAGCAGCAGTGCGAGTAGCAGTTATTGAGAAAATTAACCAATGAAATCAAACTTTATTCCTAAACAGTAAATATAGACAAATGATATGTTTTATGTATGCATATATATATATGAATGGAACATAAAGATAGCACACAAAGAAATTTGAGGAAACGAAGATGTATGCATCGCAATATATGTTCCTTGCAACTCGTATTAGTAAATTTATATTACACAATCGATTTATTTATACAATCGATTATTTAATTAATTAATATAGCTAACGAATTAAAAGCAAGTGGAGCCAATTTTAATGATTGATACTCATAGTTATTTTTTTTACTTTAAATTAAATATTTATATTTTTATAAACATACATGTATTTTTTTATTAAACTGGACATGGATGGGTAATACCGAACTGACCGTAATGACAGGACCATGCCAGGACCTTCCTTATATTGCTCGGCTACATTGAACTGGATGGAAAACACGGACAATTTTCATTGCCCCTTCGATCAACGTTCATTCAATGCGATGGTACCAACCTAGGCGGCATTAACCCTACTACCTAGAAGATAAGGAAGGGACCTAGAGTTATACGTGGAATCCGAACCACGGCCAGCCTCAAAGGGTTGAAAATGGTCACCCATCCAGAACCTAACCACGCTCAGAGGTGCTTCCCCAGCTTATCGATTCGCAAGGCTTCGCACACTGAGCTACCGAGGCTGATTATATGTGTATCTTATGTCTACAAATATGTTTCAATGTTCTACTCATTTTAATATATGAATATGTTTAAGGCTAATTAATTTATTAATTTTACAGTATTTTTCCCGCTTCACTGCACCTCTCCTACATGTTTATTGTTGAACATTAGAGAATATCTTATGGGATTAATTTTCACCTCAATAGCAAATAAAGTATTTAATTAATAAAGTATTTTTTAATATTGAGCACAAAATTTTAAAATAACTTTTACATTAACAAGCAGAAGTTTCAAAATGATCGTAATCGGGCGCCAGAGCCGCAGTGCAGGAGCAAGAGGAATCACGACCGCATCCGCAGCCTCGTGTTGCGGCTGCTTGCGCTTTTAACTGTCCCACGCTACACTAATAACTTACTTATTTACATACAATATGTTTCATAAGCTCACACCATAGTTCTTCTAGTGTGTTTGTGTTGACCAATCGAAGATCTTCAGTAGCTATTTAAAGATAATAATCATTTGGTAAAACTTAATATCCTCCAAATTGATGAAGGATACAGTTGTCTAATATTAATAAAAGAAGAAAAAAATATATATTTTACCCCATTGGTTGTAACAGCACAATCATTATATATTTTTAACCGACTTAAAAAAAAGGAGGAGGTTCTCAAGTCTTCTGTATGTTTTATGTTTAATTATTTTGTTATTGTGTCTATTTTACTTGTCAGCCTCGGTGGCCCAGTGGCGCGACACTTCGGCGATCGCTCTCCGAAGTTAAGCAACGCTGGGTCCGGTCTGGTCTTGGATGGGTGACCATTCGACCGTTGAGAGAGGCTGGCCGTGGTTCGGATTCCACGTTAAGCTGTAGGTCCCCTTCCTTACTTACTAGGTGGTAGGGTTTATCCCGCCCGGGTTGGTACCATCGCATTGGATGAACGATGGTCGAAGCGGCAATGAAAATTGTCCGTGTTTTCCATCCAGTTCAATGTAGCCGTGCAATATAAGGAAGGTCCTGGCATGGCACCTAGTTCCCATGTGGTGTGTTGGGCTAATACCATGACAGAACTTGTGGTATTAGCCATCCATGTCCAGTCACATAAAACATAAACATCTCCGCAAACTTTAAACCGATTTGAATAATTTTTTTTTCATTAGTAGTGTATATATCAAGGTTAGTCTTGTCATAGTTTATTTTAAAATAATATTACTCCTAATAATACGAAATAGTAAAAAGAGTGAAAAATACAAATTTTAAAAAACATTTAACAAACTCCAAAAACCCTAGTTTTTTTAAGCTGTTATTTTTATTTATTAAGAATGGAAGAAAGCTAAGCAGATAGTTATACTAGAGGTTGTCACAGCACATTCATGGGTATTTGTCATCCTTGACACAAGTTGTATAGTGGAACCTTTTATTTATATTTGCCCCAGACGTTTAGCTCAATCCTATTAAGTCAAAATATATTTTGTATTCGAATGGTTTTATGCATACTATGATTACGTTTTGCTTCAATTAAATATGAACTAGGAAAAACGGAAGGTACCGACTATTTTTAAATTGAAAACAGATTATATTTCTTTGATTAAAAACCAAATTAAATTAAATAACTAAATGAATTAACTCCGATATGAACTCCGCTCCGAACACTCTAATTCCGAAACGAAGTTACACAAAATTCTTGGCAAATTGTTAATTCCCAACTTCAGCTTATCTAATAGCTGAGGAGCAGGTTAAACTTTTGAAGCCACTTGTCAACTAAAGAAATTCATCTGGCAGGGACGAGATATCTATTTACGAGAATTTACTTTTTCGAATAACTTCGGTTTTTAGTAAGACGTTATTTATTGATGTTATTAAATAATCCGTTATAGAGGCAAACAAAAGAAAGAACGCCAATATGATTGTTGTAATCTTAATTATTTACCAGATATTGAATTCGAAGCAATTTTTTTAATGTTAAGCTGGAGTATCTGACTTTGTTTAGGGGCTCTAATTTTAATGAACTCTCATTAAACTTATTTTTTTTATATAAATATACATGTGCTAAAAATGGTACATATACATTGCAACATATATGTATACCAATTCATTGTCATCGAAATTTTTGTAGAAAGTTGTGGCAGCATTTTATCTTTATTTTAATTAAACTAGCTGAGGTACCCGGCGACGCTCGGATCTATTTTGTTTTGGAATAACTGCGACCTGAATTATTTTTATTATCCTCTATTTTGAGCCCTTCCAGTTTAATTTCGCCTCAAAAAGTCTATATCCTATATCCTAAAGCATATATCCTTCTCCCAGGGCCAGACTATCTCTATACAGAAATCCATTAAAATTGTTTCAGCGATTTAGTGGTTATGGTGCTGTCTCTACAACAAATACAAAAAAAAAACACCCTTGTTATTATTAATATTATGTCTGCCTACAGATAGAATATCATAAATAAATTCAGTGATTTCTGCGTTTCACGCAACAGAGAGCGTTATGTACTTTCGCATTTATATTATTATTATTAGTATGGATAATCACTGTTTTTCATCTTTTATTATTATTGTATTCCCATACGATACGACGTCCTATACAGGACGAAGGAATAAAGAATATTAATAATTAGAGTTAAGTAATATTTACCTTATTCTCATATTTCACATGTTGGACTACTCTATTCAAATACATTGAGAACAACGCTCAATTCGTAATTCCACATTGAATTTTGAAGAACACATTTTTTTAATAAAACTGTCAATCTCTCTTATATCGACTAAGGGTATGTAAATTAAGGAATGGCGGGAACGTCGGAAGGGGACCCTTTCGCCGACAAGCTTTCAACTTAACGATTGTGCTTAAGTTTCGAACACTCATCGCTTTATCTTTGACGGCAAGACATTCCCATAATTCTGAATTGAGAGTAATTGTCACGGCTGACGTCTTTTTAAGCTCAATTTACCTTGTCCTGATTGACAATAATAAAAAGATTTTCTCGTTTAAACAGACGCTTGCCAGTGCCTGCCCGTTGTGTAGGCCCTCGCAAGCATCTGGTTTGAAAAACCGGCCAAATACGAGTCGGACTCGCACGCGAAGGGTTCCGTGCCATCGTACAAGATTTAACACAGAAAATCAAGTTTTTTTGTATGAGGCCCCCTTTTAATTTTTATATTTTTTTTATTTTACCTTCTTATTCTTATAGCGGCAAAATAAATACACACTCCCTGAAAGTTTATGAGATACAGTCCTGTGACAGACGGACAGATAGCGGAGGCTTAGTAATAGGGTTCCGTTGTCACCCTTTGGGTGGGAACCCTAAAATTGTTATGCGTAGGTCACAGCTAGTTCCCGGCTTCACTGGGGTCGATTTCGTGATTAACATTCATCCAAGCGGTGCCGGGCAAAATGTGGTAAAACCTCGGGTGTACGCACAACATATCACCAAAATTTCATCTCAACGAATAAATGTTTTAATAATACATACAATATAAACCGTTTCTCGAAACTGTTCCACAAGGTTATATGAGTATTCTGTCGGTTGAGAAATACGACCTGTAGATGAAAACAGCAGGACCTACGAAATCATTTTTGCTCAATCTGAAATGGAGACGCAACGATCGAGCTGCGCTCCTCGCTCGGTCAAAAATGTTTCAAGAGGCAATGAAAGAAAATCTCGTTTTCCATCCATTTCCACGTTGAACTGCAACGCAATGCAGTCGTGTTCATGTAGCAACGTTCCTGCCATGGCACCTAATGCTTTCGGGAATGCGTGGATGATCTGTGTGGTAAGCCAGGTTGTATTTTCGAACCATCCTGCAACACCAATCCATGCCACTGCATTTAGTACAAAGCTTCCTGAAGCCTACCATATAATATGAGCGAATGCAAATCAAATTAGATATATATTATTATGTATATAGATCGATCGGTAATGACATTTTTATTTTCCACATTTATTTTAATCTGAAATGGACCATATCTCCACAAAGTAAACGCAGCAAAAATATTCTTACTTTGTTACACGCCAGCGTTTCTGTACGCATTGAGCACTTATTCTTACATCATTACATCTGCGAACAAACAGTGAGAACTTAAATGTTTAAGTACACAGTTGAAATGCTTTACGGTAAGAGCTTTGCTCAAGTATTTGCCGTGAAGTAAGAAATTAGATAATTAAGGGCCTGGTACTAGCCAAATCGCAAAGTTAGACGAGGCACCCCAAGTTAACTAACTAAGTCTGACGATTATAAGTGTCATTCTTACAATATATGATTCCTTGTCTAGGAATCGAATTATTTTCGTTAATGTATGTTTCCTTTTTCTATACAAAATACATTGCGGAAACGGTGTCCATTTCCGAACTTTTTTGACTAAATGTAGAAATCTAAAAGCAAATGGAATTTTTTGTTTATGCATATATGCTGTTTTTGCTTATATCTAGAAATCGAATTACTTTCAGATTTCTAATGAGAAAAATCAACTTTTTTATTTTTATTATTATTTAAATAAATGATGGAATAAAAAAATATTAACAATCCATTATCAGTCTGGAGTTCTATTTGGATTTGCTGAAGCGTTTCACTACATATTATTACATTTGTTAAAAAGTGCATTTGTATGGCGCGAGTAGTTGGCTAGTCCTAGCGCCTTAATGCATATTATTTGTGATACTGGAAATGTGTTTTATTGAAGTACTTATAATTTATCGCTATTTTCAGAAAATATGATAGGTTTGGTAAAATACAAAAAATGAGCCGAAAAAAGTAACAAATTATTCATTGTAGACCAAGGACAAGCTTAACAACAACAAACAGATTTAACAGGCAAAGCTTTTAACAATTGTATATGCATGATTCATGTTCCTTTGGGTCCTATTAAATTAATATTCCAATTTTAAAATAATGTATGTATTAATGCTTCACCTTGGATATTGAGTAAATTGATTGTAAATTGAACGTGAGGTAGGACACATTAAACGATAAAAGAAATCCGTCTTCATACAATTTTGTTTTCTAGTTCATGGTTTCTACGTCCATATGAACAAGGAACACCGTCTTGGTGAAAAAGTATGCGACTGTTGCCACTTTAGGCAACTCATTAATGGCTTGGGAGTAGATAAACTTTTCAATTGTATCTACTAGTATCCGTTTTACGATATTCCTGTAGACTTATTGCTAATGGACCACTGTGTACAGTAGGGGCTAGATCACTTGTCTTTCATGAAAATGTAATGAGTTCAAATCTTCGCCTCAATCATTCACCAATTTATTTATATTTCTGAGTTGGATAAGTGGTTTTTGTTACGAATGCAAGCAGTTCCATTGTTCGGAACCGATGTACAAGATGTAGGTCCCCTTCTTCTAATAGGTGTCAGGGTTTTAAACCCTCCCGGGTTGGTACCACCCCCTTCGATGAAACTATGGTTCAAGCTGCAATGAAAATTGCCCGTGTTTTCCATCCACTTCAGTGTAGCCGTGCTCAAAAAATGAAAGGTCCTCGCAGGGCACCTAATTCCTTCGGGAATGTAGTGTATTGGGCAAATATCATAACGGTAGTTATCTGGTAAAATAGTAATCGTTATTTAAATAACGTCTTTGTGGGTAAACGGCTCGTAGCCTAGTGGCGCGAGGACTGGCCTAAAGTACCAGAGACCTGGGTTCAATTCCGACATGCACCACTGTCTTTCTCTTTCAGAGTTCGATAAGTGCATTTCGTCATGAATGCGAGCTGCTCCATGGTTCGGAATCCATGGAAAACTGTAGGTCCCCCTTCCCCTACTAGGTAGTAGGGTGAAAGCCCGCCCGGGTTGGTACCATCGCATTGGATGAAAAGATGGTCGAAGCGGCAATGAAAAATTGTCCGTTTTTTTACCATCCAATTCAGTGTAGCCGTGCTCATAAAGGGAAGGTCCTGGCATGGCACCTAATTCCTTCGGGAATGTGGTGTATTGGGCTAATATTATAACGGTAGTTGTGTGGTATTTGCCATTCATGTCTGGTCGCAAAAAAAAATCTCTATTTCCAAGCACCCATTTTATGAATTGTTGCTTTCTGAATGGATCATAGCTTTGGATCCATCCGTAGGTAATATAATTATGACGTGGGGTACTTGCTGTTTTCCAAAGATAAACTTGTATATCTGCATGCGTCGAGATTTTTTGCTGTTCTATGAAAACTGATGTCATTGTAAGGGATCCTTCCTGACATTGTGGAACCTGTGATCAAAACATCACTTCAGTCTCACGGTGTGTAATGTTCGGTTATCCTTTATTTACCACTCTACTCTGAAAACATTTTCGTAGCTTGGCTATTAAAATTATTTTCATTTTCGATATCTTTTAAAATAAATAAAAAAAGGTAAACTTATTTTTTGGATACACAATCTAGGAAGCCAGAGGTTTTGGTTGTCTGCAACTAATCTTATTTCGTTCTTTTATTCTTACTATGCCTTCACAACACATGCTTAAAAACAGGAAATGGGAAATTGGAAATATTCAAACACATCAGAGGTTCTGTCCAATTAGAAATCTGTGAAGTAAAAATAAAATACTTATCTTTTGATGCTAAATGCTGTTTGTGGATTTTTTGATTTCTATAATTCCATTATAATTATTAAATATAATTTTATCATGACACTGATGCCAGTCATATTTTTTCCAATCTGATATTTAGTGATTTAAAAGAACTTATCATACTCCTAATATGGTTTTTATATATGAAATGTTCAATTATGGTGTGAAAAGTAATGGTTAAATGGGTCAATATATATTTACCTGTATATATGCATCCATATACAAAGTAGTAAGTATTATCCTTTGCACTTTTCACTCATCCATGAACACATTTACAACACATTTATTGCACTTATTATGTTACGTGACTATCAACTATATTTATAAAGATATATTTGTTGCACTTAATACTCGGTTATATATTGAAAAGATGATAGCAAGATTATTTCACATCAACTAGAGACACCGTCACCACTATTTTACTTAATTAGGCCTTAACTTTGTCACTTTAAGCTTAAATAAAGTATAATGATAGTTAAGAGAGAACGAACACTTATAGTTATGAACTAGTTAAGTTAATACACGGTCTTAAATTATCATGGATTATGATATGCACGTTCACAGTTTTACAATATAACACCAACTGCCTAACCTACTGATTCGTTTAAAATTTTTACTACCAAGCCGAAATCACAGCTCAATTATCCACTATTACAAACACGATCTTCCGCTGCTTAAATTCGAGAAGGCTCATAAATATTCAAGTTGAAAAAGTTTACGAAAACTGCATGGGTAAGGTAACTGTAAGGGTAAAAAAAGTTCACCGCAGCGCGTCGCCGGGCCACGATATAGCGTCGGCGCTCACGGTGCGGCGGCGTACAGCGTCGTATGTTCGGCGGCGTGAAGGAAAGCTCGGAAAAGCTCGGGGCGCGAGGGCGGGCGGCGACGCGACGTCCGTCCGAGTCGGCGCCGCGACGCTTACTAGAGTAGGGATGTTACGACGCGTGCTATCCTACATCCGAATGTTTTAACAGCGGGCGGATGCAGGCAGTCGAATCATTAGGCCGAGAGCTGCTTGCGTGTGCAAATTTCAACTAGGATTAGGTGGACTTCAGAATAGAGCTCAACAAAAGTTAACATTAAATGATAGCATTGGGTAACAGAACTAGTGAAAAAGTATAAAGTAAATATTTGTAGTAAAAACCTAGGTTTTTTTTTTTTTTTATGTGACTGGACATGGATGGCTAATACCACACGTTCTGTCATGGTATTAGCCCAACACACCACATGGGAACTAGGTGCCATGCCAGGACCTTCCTTATATTGCACGGCTACATTGAACTGGATGGAAAACACGGACAATTTTCATTGCCGCTTCGACCATCGTTCATCCAATGCGATGGTACCAACCCGGGCGGGATAAACCCTACCACCTAGTAAGTAAGGAAGGGGACCTACAGCTTAACGTGGAATCCGAACCACGGCCAGCCTCTCTCAACGGTCGAATGGTCACCCATCCAAGACCAGACCGGACCCAGCGTTGCTTAACTTCGGAGAGCGATCGCCGAAGTGTCGCGCCACTGGGCCACTGAGGCTGACATAGGTAAAGCATTATCTTCTTGAACTCCTATCTTTTAGTCTTTCTTATATGAATGATAGCAGATCACCCAGTAATTTACAAACCAGACAGTCACATTCGTTCCAAGAACGGAATGGAGAAGGAGACTTAAGACATAAAATAAACTTTCGTTGAGCGTTATCCGGGTCGCCAACGTATAGACAAATCTTGCATGTTCCTATACAGTCCATGCATCACCGCAGAGCGCGAATGTACTCCTTAACACTTTCTCCAAGTCAATTCCGCCCAAATTAAACCAACAATGGCTGACAACAATTTGGTGACAGCGAGTCTCATAAAACACGCGCTAGGTGGCCCTTTTTTTTATCTGATGTTCCAAAAGACTACCTATGTAGATTGACAGGAAATAAAAAAAACTCCTTACAAAACAAGCCTTTAACGGAGAGAGGTGCATCTCCGAGCCGCTCGTGCGTGCATGTATGCGTGCAGCGTGAGTATGTGTGTGTGTGTTGCAGGCGGACGGCCGTGCAGGGTCGGGGATGGATGTGAGATCGCAAGTCTGCGGCAGGAACCACCTCACCTCGCAGCTTCGCCAACGCCCCCTCGGTGTCACGATAGAAGGCGTGGACTGTACGAATTGCGCGAACGGTTGCTCGACATGTTCCACGACCAGCTGGAAGTTTTGGAAAGGATTGCGGGTATACAGGCCTTTTGCTGTGACGTTAGGAGTGTCTGCTTGTTCTGGACCATGGGTGTGTTGTAAGCATAGACAAAGAATGGTAGGGATAGACTGCTAACGTCACACAACGTACACAACTCGCTAAATACTTCTTATTTTCGCTGTTATTATGGCATGTCTAACCAGCGCCATCTCCCGGCACTGACAGAACTAGTTACACTATTATTAAACTAAGCTCAATTCCAAATGTTGCCTAGGCGGGCACGATGAAAATGTTACATTAAATAATGTCATTGTAAATAAAAAATATAATTGGTGTACATTGGTTTGTATTTAATATACTCTCGAATGTGATTTCAACGCCATCTGTTGACTTTTAGTATCCCTATTCAACACTGTGTGACGTTGGTAATCTATCCCTACTATAATTTATCTATGGTTTAAGTGTGCAGTATCGCTGCGCTATATTGCCAGGCTCACACGCTTCCGGCTTGCGCTAACGAGGCATTTGGCCCTCAATCAGACTACAAATATTTCTGCAGGTAAAGTAAATCGCAGCGTTTGCATGCACGGTCATTCAGATTCGTATCTTTTAGTAACTTTAACACGTCAAGATGAATGGTCGTAATTAAATAAAGATTGGTAGATTAATTTTTTTGGATTTAAGGAAACTGCAAATGTCGTGTAAGAAATTTTGCAATGTAAGAGTACGAACAATTTTATAACCGTTTTTTTAAATTATAAATCAAATTCATTTTGTTTGCGTATAATATCTATTATTTATAAAATATTATAAATTTAAAAGCGAGTAGGTGCGTTGACCAAATCTTCGTGGCTCAACAAGCTTTTCTATGCAGAGGAAATTTGGTATTGGGTTAACATGAATTCTTAAAAAAATATTGAGTACTTTTTTAAGAAATATATAGATAGGAAAACCTGAAGCAGCAGTTTGTCGAAAATAAGTGCCTTGTGCGGATTCATAAACGACTACTATACTACTACATAGCTGACTACACAAACTATCCGTGCAGAACATAGCAAGGGGGGAACGGCAGAACGTCTAATATGCAGATCGTATAATGTCAAATTTTAACAAAATTTTAAAACCATGCACAACGTATAATCGGCAGATCGTATAATTTTATACGTAGTGCATGAAGAAGTTTAAAAAATAAAATTACTTGTTTCTCCATGCATAACGTATAATAGTCACAACGTATAATATTATGATCTTTATTTAACAAAAAAAGAAAACCATGCATATCATATAATCCAAAAACTTTTCATACGATAAGCGCCCTTATATATATACTTTTGAAGCGTATACTCGCACGTGACGTTTCGACCATCTCAATTAGCGTAAGGTGGCCTTTCCAAATTGTAGCAAATATCGATTCGTAGCAATTTCAGCCTTAAATGTATCCTTATTAGGGCGCTTTATGCAGTGCTTCTTGGCATATTATACGTTCTGCATGGTTTTCTTTTTTTGTGAATTCATGTTAGGAATATTATACGTTGTGACTATTATACGTTCTGCATGATGAGTTGATTTTATTTTTAAACTTTATTCATGCACAACGTATAACATTATACGTTGTGAATATTATACGAAATGCATGGTTTTCATTTTTTGGAAAAAAATAATATTATACGTTGTAAATATTATACGTAGTGAATACGACTCATAGCAAGCACTTGTATAACAGCCAGGTGATCACGTAAACGAACACTCTAACTAGCCTCCTACTCGTACAGTAGCAGATTGATGTCAGCAATTCGAATCTAGCGCTTCGGGCAATTTATGTAGTACATTAGTTAAACGAAAGAGTGGACTTAGAGTTAAGACTGTCGCTGTTTCCTTGTGTGGTAGATGCAACCGGGTCTGATCAAATATTTGAAGTAGTCATTTTGACATAAAAACTTTGTCCACTACATAAAATAGCTACCAATAAGTTTACTTGATCGTTTCAGTTGTTACGGCCAAATTAAGTAATTCATCGCTTCTGCGATTATAATTTAATTTATAAAATGAGAATCAGTAGTCATCGACTTTTCGGGAAATAATTATTGTTCAAAAACGAAAAAAGAGCGAATGTGTGTGTTGCGTTTTTGAAATACCCGGCATCCGTGATTGAAGAGTATTTGCAAGATACGTTAACTGAAACCTAATTTGTTGGTTTGAAAACGAACTTAACTGTTATGGTAAAACATTGTGTTGGAATATATTTGTCTTAGCTTATTAACGGAACGGTGCATTCTATGAAATGTCCAGGGTCTTCACGAAGTGCTGCCACATACTGTAACAGCCTCAGCTGCCTTATCAATTTCGCTGTGTACAGCCACTTCGCGAAGTGCAAGCCGATATCAAGCACATGACTTAAGGCGGCCCAACCCGGCGGCCTCAACTCATTTGCGGGCACGGTACAAAACCGTGCTGTTGCTCTCTGGGACCTTCTCTGTTTCCAAGAATAAGACAGGCTCCGTAATGAGGAAGATGCAACATGTCCACAAAAAAGACAATGTGCATAGTGTATGATTTGGTAAGATTTACGAAAATTTTAATTTCAAAACGACTTATAGCTAAAAGTAAACCACGACCGCTGTAGTCAAAAATCTAACAAAAACCAAATAGATTATAAATCTTTATTAAATAAGCTATGTCTGATGACTAATCTTATTAAGATGTTCTTACTTTATCATTGCGTAATCCACCTCCAAAGTTATTGTATAAAACGCGCGAAAAATCCGAACTTTCGGACGTTATAACTTGGAAACCAAACACAATTTTACAATGCTAATGGTCATCAGACATCTAGTTCAATCAAATAGAGCTATTTTGAGCAAAATTTTGGATCTCTGACAAGAAATATGGGCGTGATCTTCTTTCCCCTTTTGTATGGGGAGATGAGCGGGTTGGGCCACCTTAAGGGGATAATGAGGTGATCAAGTTTCACACAATAGCTTACGCCTGAAGCTTTAAATCCACAATTGCCCGAAATATTAAAAGCCTAAAGTCAGTTCAATTTGTTTCTGAATGTTAATAGATTTTAAATAAATATTCATTGGCAATAAAACCTTCGTGTTATTAAACTAATAATAGAAATAATTCGTGAGTTTTGTTCTTATCACATAATCAGGTCCCCAGAGCGTCCTAAACGGTGCAGTTAACAGTTCATGACCGACCACAAACCGTATAAAAATAACTACGCCGCCGGTGCATTCCAGCAAATTGCACACGCTTTATAGCCGTGGGTACATAATGCACACACACTCTAAGCACGACCGGCGACCCACCGGAGTGTAGTGTCACCGACATCCTAGCTTCATTACTTTTTTCGTTTGTTCTATATTGCTATTTCGTACATACATTTTCCCCTTCTCTTATTATACATGTAAGTCTAACATTTTGAGTTCGCGCCTCTCATATCGAGATATTTTTTTGTGCTGTACACAAAAATATGCGGGAGAAAATTGCTAGTCTTTAAAAAAAAGTATTTTAACACATTATGTTCAGTTTCGTGTTCAGAATCACCCCCTTTCCGCTTTGGATACTGGTCAGTACACTATGTTTATCAATGAACGCATGCCTGTTTTAATCGATCAATGCGTCCTGATTGTCATCTTGTCGATAAACGTAATACTCCGTGAGCCAAGCCAAACTATAACGCGACCGCTTGTCCCGCCGCTCACCATAGCTTGAAGCGTACATGCATAAACCAACACGTAAAGGCTACACATTCCAGCAACATTGCTGATATTTGAAAAATATTTACGTTCATCGAAGCAGACGTTATGGGTGATCCGTTTTAAACGTTCAAATATTCGTGAGATATAGTAATATTTGGTAAAAGGTGAGTCCCAATGAAATCGAATTAAAACAGCGTAAAAACAAGTAAAATTAACCGGTCCCGAAATCTCAGGACAATTGGTGATGTCATCGCGGTTGTGCTAATCCTTGTGAGGTCCTTTGATATGTACAACATGGAAAAGCATGTCGATGCTTCCCAGACTCGCGAAAGAATGAATAAATACAAGGCTGGTAAACACAAGACTGCCTTTAGGAAAATGGAATTCTAAAGGAATGCTGAACTCGCAACGAACAACAATGTATTACTTGGATTAATGCAATCACAAAGAATTTACGAAACCAGTCCATATAAAACTATGAAAGCATTGGTTTCAAAAGTATTTATGTCTTTCGGCCACTGAGTTTTGAGTGCTGGATCGAAATATTAGCAAGGTCCATATTTTGTTAAGCACGGACTGCCATGACAACATGAATGAGGTACAGTCTCTTATCAAAAGATTTATAGAGCTTCGGGAAGAACATCAGGTAACGTCAGAACTCTTTTTTGACCAAACGTACAATTGCAGAGTAATGGGAGCGCAAAATCCGTGGCAAATATCTCATCGTGTCAAAACCTCAAAGAAATTGAAGTTCCGAACCCAGAAAAGTTAGTTGCTCATGAAAGAAGTCTACGGGATCAAGTGACCTCCCATATCAAGAAAATTGTTATTAAGAAATTCGTAGGTTCATTAACTTGATACGATCACGGCAGTCAATAAGTTTCTCACCGCCGCCATTTGATTTCTCAATTTAAACACTACAGATTACGTTGTTAGCTGCCCAAGTGAATTTACACTTATTTAATGAACCATAAGCTTAGTCGAGGCCAGTATGGAGCGGAGTGTCTATTTAGGTTTAGTGCACGTAGAAAGGGCTATCACTTATTATATGACTTATTGACATTGTTCACAACAACAATTTCAATAAGTTATAAGTTTACATATAAATTATAGCGCAACCTACATATGTACATTGTTTTAGTAAACTCATTACATTTTCATTTTTTCTTAACATTTTTTTAGAGCTCTGAATATGGTTGCTAAATAAAAACCCTGTTTAATATCGTTAACTTAATTTAAATATACGTAATACGTTACGTTAATTTAAATATACGCATATACGTTAATGTGCTCGCCCCGTGTTTTTTTTTTCACGGAACACCACAGCAGGCCAACCATTCTAACCCCAATAGATAAGTAGGTGTTGAAAATTGGGTTGTTCGCTCGGAAGACTGTACTTCCTAGTAATAGACGTAGATTCCCATTTGCATGTAGTTTCCAAAATTTCAGTGGTAATAAGTTAAAATAATATTCCAGTCGTAACTATTTTTAAATCTCCCAGAACCTTTAATTTTTCCTACAATAGGAAAGACATTAAAATTATTAGCTGTTTTAATGATTGTTTAGAAACACTACAGAAAGCAAAAACTAACAACTTCACCGCTCCTTCATTCCCACCGGTAAATTTTCTAGCACAATGTACCAGCAGTCGGGAAACTAAACGAGGTTAAGCACGAGGCTTGTGAAAGCTCTCGACCCACAGTATTGGCTGCATTGCGGTGTAGCTTCAAAGTAAACGAATTCCACGCGCATAGCCTCTGTTGACACATTCTAGCACTGCAACTCTGCATCCCCCCGCCCTTGATAACCATATTCTCATACCTAAGCGTAGGACGCTAAACTGGTTAAGAAAAATCAATGCAGTATGTTGCTGTTTAGTGATGTTACATGAGTTCGATATTTGCTATCGATATATTTTAAAGAGGCGTTTTGTTACGGGCGCGCCATCTGCGAAGGCATAGCGCTGCTACAAAACCAAAGCGTTCGAAATAATTTCTGAGTTAGTCAACAGATGGCGCTACTTACATACTTTTATCCTAAGCATGAAGTATGCTGTGCTCATATATATAAAGTAACTCCTCGTGTCGTGAAAATTAGCTCTGGAATATCTTTGAGACTAGGATTCGGTGGCTAAGGAACAGATATAAAAGGCGCCTGAGCGCTGAGGAGGGCCAGTTATTTGTGAGATTCGAAGCTCAACGAGTGATAGTGTTTGGAATTTAGTGTTCATTTGTGAGTTTACTTGTCAATTGTTTGAGATAAATGAAAAATATTAACTTTTGGTGTTTTCTCATTTAATCTACGCACCAACTGCGTAACAATTGATGTAGTCCGATGCAAAAATGTATAAGTCGTTTCAAGATTCCATTTCTAAAATAACGTATCTATTGTGGTTCCCTCTATTTTCGTAGAACTAAATTTACGTAACTGTAAAAAAAAGACATAAAACCTGTGATATTGTAGGTCTTGGATGACAAGTAGTCACACAGTACAATAGTACAATTTCACACAGGTTCCGAATCATGTTCAAAAGTTTACCTATTATACATACATTCATTCTATATTTAAAATTAAAACAGGTAACACATAGAATCCAATTAAGTCCTATACAAACCGAGAATCCTAGATTCAAAATTAATAAATACATTGCATAAAAAAATACGTGACTATATTCATCACACAATTTTTTAACATTATAAAAAACATTATTATTTTTTATTTAGCTTTAAAATCTGCCACTGACAATTGGCGATATTCTAGGAAGCATTTATGAATACTTACATAAATAAAAAAATAGATTTCGTTACATTATGAAATAAAATCTACACTTATGAATACATTTAAATAAATTTACATTTAAATAAATTTAAAACTTAAACAAATGATTATTAAATACTTTGAAGGATAATTAGCTTAAATGGTATGACGTCTTATCTAAATCGTGCAGTTAAACTTTATCAAACGATCTAATTTTGATGATTATTATCGACATTTCTCAACACTATTCACACTCCGCTCCAAACGCACACGTCGCCACGCCGCGCTCTGCCGCTGCCACCCCCGCCACCCCGCCGTAGGGATTACCATTAGGGATGCACTGCGTTTTATTTGCACAATTTCAACGGCATACCACTATTCTGTGCCAACAGGGTGCACTACAATAAGTCGCACATACATATTTAATGTAATTAGTAAAGGCAATTTTCCTGCAAAAATAAAGGATAAATTGCTTCATATATAACTATCCTAATAACTGCGCCCATGTATAATATTTTCGGTGATGATTAAGCTTGCTACTGATTGCTTAGATGATACCTCTTTTTAATATATAAGTAATATTTTTATTGGGCACAAAAGTAGTTCATGATTTTAGTCATACATTTAAGAAAGATTGTATAAGTGTATAACATAAATTTCTTGGATAAAAAAAATGTAATGCGTGAAGCACCCATATATATTTTGAACAACAAATGGAATCATGAAAAACAAAAAGCAACCATTGATGGAGAAAGATCACCATTTCCCGTCTACCCCCTGCGACTTGACTGTTGATTAGACACGCCACCCATTCGATTTAATTAAATTGCCTCGCCTTGATGTTCTACTATTTAGGGTACCACTAAGGGTAGGTGGAATTTTAACTCCCTTTATTGGCAGAATGTGTTGGCATTTGACTTAAATTATTGCTGGTTTTAAGTGCTAAGATGGTCAAAAATTTGTTACGCTTATTAATTTATCATGTGAATGTATGACCCAATTTACAAAATCGAGTAAGCAGATAATAAAACATAGCATTACTTTATGTAACTGTAAATATTATTAATGGAGCAAATAATACATTAGTCACCAGCAAGCATGCCGGCAGCAATGAATTCGCTTACGAAGCCTCGGTAGCACAGTGGTGCGATGCCTTGCGAATCGATAAGCTGGGTAAGCACCTCTGAGCGCGGTTGGGTTCTGGATGGGTGACCATTTTCAACCGTTAAGGCTGGCCGTGGTTCGGATTCCACATAAACATTGAGGTCCCCTTCCTTACTTACTAGGTGGTAGGGTTCATCCCGCCCGGGTTGGTACCTTCGCATTGAATGAACGATGGTCGAAGCGACAATGAAAATTGTCCGTGTTTTCCATCCAGTTCATTGTAGCCGAGCAATATAAGGAAAGTCCTGGCATGGTACCTAGTTCCCATGTGGTGTGTTAGGCTAATATCTAACAGTCAGTTTGGTATTAGCCATCCATGTCCAGTTACATAAAAAAAACTTAGGCACTACTGATTTTCTCGCATTCCAACGACACGTAAGAACATGTAAGACCTTCACAGGACCCTATTAGTGTTTTTTTATGAAACCTGACATGGAATGTTAATAGCACACAACTACCGTAATGATATTAGCCCAATACACCATATTCCTGAAGGAATTAGGTGCCATGCCAGGACCTACCCTTTATGAACACGACTACATTAAACTGGATGGAAAACACGGACAATTTTTCATTGCCGCTTCGACCATCTTCTCATCCAATGCGATGGTACCAACCCGGGCGGGCTTAAACCCTACCACCTACTAGGGGAAGGGGACCTACAGTTTTACATGGATTCCGAACCATGGAGCAGCTCGCATTCGTGACGAAATGCACTTATCCAACTTATGTAGGAAGAGAAAGAAAGTGGTGCACGGTGCGAGGATTTTAACCCAGACCTCTGGTATGCTAGGCAAGTCCCCGCGCCACTAGGCTACGAGGCGCATACTAACCGAATATTCAATATTGTGCGTCTCGAAATCGTAAGGTTACTAACTACCGTTAGACGTTTCCTACTAAGGCTACGCTGATGCTATTGGAATGAATTTCGATCACTACTTCCGTCCTGCCATGCCCGCTGTTCGTTACCTAGAAATAAAGTAAAAACCTTGGGCCTCAATACATATAAGGTGGCCTTTTTCGACGGGACTAACTCGCGCATACTCGGGCATAGCACAAAATCGTGCTGTTACGCTCTGTTTTAAAAATTGAGAACTTCCTCCTTTTTTAAAGTTGGTTAATTTTTTATTTATTTATTTATTTATCTATGTATAAGGTTCACTTACAGAGTAATGTGTTAGAACATGTAAAAATAAAATAACAAACAGATACATAGTATGGACACACACTCTACAACTAGTGAACAAAAAAGACAGTCTTCGTGGTGAGGAGGATGCAACACGTCCAAAAAAAACTTAAAAGATTTACAAAACGACTTTTAGCTAAAAGGAAATCACGGACACTGCAGTAAAAAATCAAACAAATTGATTTTGTATTTTCAGGGAACAAACTAGTATGATGACTAAGATTTTTTAGATTCTTTTGTTTTATCGTTGAATAATCCACGACCAAACTTATTGTATAAAACGTGCAAAAATTTCGAATTTTCGGACGTAATAACTTATTAACCAATTACAATTTTACATTTTAACAAGATATGTGCGCATGATATTTTTTCCACGTTTGTATGGGGAGTTAAGAGGGAAGGCCCACCTTAAATCTAAAAATGTAGTTGAATACACTTGGGCCCATCCTTAAAAGTTCTGCCCAAGGCTGATAACAAGCCAAGAACAACTGAATCCTCCCAACTTTTAATGACTGGATATTCGGAGGAAGGTCCGCTTGCCCAGATTAAATCAATCCCGACAAAACGTGCTCACATTAACCGCTAGTTGAAAAACTATTTGTCACCCTCCAAGGAGATCGATCCTTGTCCCTTAACCATCCATTCTCGGAGCCCGACTTGGAAAATACTAGTGAGCTCACGTTCCGCAGAAGCAGCTGTGAAAATATTAAGGCTTCGATATCGTACAAGAGCATAAACGCTGTCACTTGTAAAGTGGAAAGTAGGAACTTTCTGACCAGTCATGAAGTAACGGATCGACGTGATTGTTTTATGAAGAGATGGTTTGATGGGCCACAGAGAAAATGTATTTTTTTATGTAACTGAATATGGATTGCTAATACCGAACTGACTGTCAGATATTAGCCTAATATACCACATGGGAACTACGTGCCATAAAAGGACCTTCCTTAAATTGCACGGCTGCATTGAACTGGATGGAAAACACAGACAATTTCCATTGCCGCTTCGACCATAGTTCATTTAATACGATGTTACCAACCCGGGCGGGATTAAACCTACCAGGAAGTAAGGAAGGGGACCTACAGTCTTACATGGAATCCGAATCACGGCCAGCCTCAACGGTTGAATATGGTTAACCATCCAGAACCTATCCACACTCAGAGGTGCTTCCCCAGCTTATCGATTCGCAAGGTGTCGTACACTGAGCTACCGAGGCTCCCTTTATAAATTCTCCAAATTAATATTGATGACACTCGACTTTGCACAATCTTAAATCAGCAACTACATTTATTTGAATCGTTGTCTTGGATAGAGACATCCACTTGTATACAGTTTACACTGTGACCGGTCCGCACCGGAATAGGAAATTTCTCGAGGGCCCATTCAGTCATTGACCTTATTAGAGAAAGGAAAATCGAGGCGTGTCCCTTACAGGGACCGTGTCCGGAACATGCCTAGTTGCTTCAATGCGAGAAATGGGAAAACCTGCGAAACTAAAAAGTTTTTATTCTGAAAGAGATACTAAATGGTCTACATATGTACAGGTTACATGTTAACTACATAGTTTATGCGTGAAGTGATGGTCTCTTAACCCAATATACTGCTGACTGTAAGGAGTGCATTAAAATTAAAATATATAAAAATATACCACCATAAACATATGTTCCTTAATCCCGGACCGAAACATCGTGTACATATGATCTGTAGGTATTTTGTCTCAATAATTGAAAACATTCATAGATCCCATATACATATTATTAACACGACAGCCGCAAATGGATCGCGACCCAAATACCTACTTGGAGTAGTGGACTGTATAGAATATTGACCAATTTAACCCTGACTTGAACGGACTATAGGCAGGATAGGAGAGGACTCACCAGTGGCGTTGTGTGGTCTGTAGCCCTCCTGACTCCTCGGGTTCCGTCTCCACCAGGGTTCTGTGCACTCTTTTTTCACAAATGTCTTTCACTTTTTGTGGTGCAGAGAGGCTACGCGGGTTGGATCCACGGTAGGATACGATCGTTATCGTGCTTGGAGCTGTTGAGGATTTGCGAAGCCAGCAGAACGTCCGCCGGCATCGACATTTGCCGCGAGTCTCGCGACCCACAGTTTTTCATTCGCTCGGCGCGAATGAAGGTAGTTCGGTAAAAAAGGCTTGCCCTCGAGAAATTAGTTCCACAAGGGTGTAACAGTTGAGTGATTGGAAGAAAGGATGGGACATTGTTCAAGTCAATACACATATTGTATTCCGGAATGTTTTACAAAATCCGAATAGTTTTTAAAGAGAAAATAGATCGTTTTTAAAAAGTTAGCGATAGGCACGGCTTATCCCGCGATTTTACTACTTTTTTTTCTTTCGCATCTTTTTTTAAGGATGTAATTTTTAAAAGTTTATTATTCCCAGTTTCGGGACGCTACAAATAATTGGGGAGTGAAATCCAATCAAGATCTATCTTTGTTTTATGAGTAACAGTATTTAGATTTTTAAAAATAAGCCTTTGGTGTCTAAGCCCAACACGCTTTTTGTAAAGTAGGTGCCATGCCAGGACCTTTTTTTTATTACACGGGATGGAAGATGATGAAAGATAGAAAATACACACAATATTTACTGCCGCTTCGAACATCGTTCATTTAATACTGGTGGCGCGCGTAGGTCGCTGGGTTTTTTGTAAAGGTTTTTGTAAAAGAGAGGCCTAATATAGGTTAGCAAAAATAAATGGTATGTGGTCCCATGCAATGCACAATCTTCTAGGGGTTAGGATAAAAGAAGGTGGGACGACTCACCACGACGGAGACTTCCAGACGTGCGCGGGCGGACACCACGCTACTTCTTCTCCCACAGGATGCGGTTCAGGAACGCTGCGTCCTCGACGATGAAGAGCACAGAAAGTCCTTTGGATTTTTCGTAGGTTTCGAGCACACGCGGTACTGACGAGGTACTCCTGGGTCCATGACGTGTCCGTGCATCGCGGTATCAAAAATTGCCGTGAAAGCTGAGCCTTTAAGCCTTTTCAGCAGACGCTTTCAATTTTCGCTCCATTAGGTGAAAGAGAGAGAGGGACATGTGTATGCGGGGAACAAGGATAGGACTAGGGTCATGCACATTACATAGAACCACACGGCCATAGATTACGCGAAGACATTATGGCCTAACCAAATACTTCAGAGCCAACCCGGGTAGGCGGCTCTTACGACATGCCCGGAATGAAATTACTTGAAAAATCGGCTTGTATTATTTTCTGTACCGGAACCCACATAGCACAAATATGAAACAGTTCGCTTAATAGCCGTTTAGGGTCAGCCCGTATCCCATTAGGTCTAGATGTCCGACACGTTGTCTTTTTACACGATCGGTTGGGCCGGGAGTGGACGGAAGACCGACGCGGCGGTCGGCGCGGGGCGAGGGGTGAGAGCGATGCACGTAAATCACCGTTTGATTGGCAAATGGCCGCTACCATGGTAGAGGGGGACTGTCATAAATTGAGTGGATATTTATATAGAGCACGGACTGCATCTCTCGCGGGGTTTAAAAAAAATACGCTTACTCATCTTTGATAATAAAACTTTGTAATAATTTAATTTAAGATTGACTAATTGTTTTTAAAACATACACTATAATCATTAGTTGATTTTAATATGCTTCTTAAATAACCAGTGTATCTTATATCTTTCCAAAAGTCTTAATCTGTCCGTGAGCATGGTGAACAAAATACGCTAACAAAATATACCCTTCACCTTATTATGCTGCCCTCCGTCCGTAAAAGAAAGAAGTATTTGCAAGATCCAAGGGTAAATGGTGGCTCTATCCGGCTTCAACACCAGTCAGTCATCAGACTTTCCATGGGGCGCTTCGCTGTTCCAGGAATTGTCAGAAATGCGGGTATATCCCGATACCGACTGCTTCAAATTGGCGAAATTATAAGATCGGTGCAATGAAGTCAAACCACTATTGACATAAGCCGTTGAAGTCTCCTACCATCACAAAGGATCTTTTTCGAGCATTACTTTGCCGAGGTACTCGAAGAATGCAGACGTTTAATTCACACCATTGCATCCTTGAGCTGCCGAGTCAGTGCGTTAGTGGATTTAGGACGTTATAAGAGCTAAGTTTTAATAATATCAAATGTTTGCTAAAATCAAATATTCTGTTTATTTTGCATACATATCATATGAAGTTTTGAAATAAATATTATTATTTTCGTCCAGCCTGGTTAGCTCTGCGAGTGACTTCTTAAAAATATTATCAAAATATTTTCACTGCATTTTAATTTAATTAAGCTTAGGTTTGCTAATGTTTAGTAAGGTCAGAAGAAAAACACGCGAGAAATGCGGTAGGTTCATCAGCTCTGAACAGATGTCGATATTAAGGTGGGTTCTGCGCCAGGCGGCGGTGGGCTGCAGTGTCTCCCTCCGGCTATGCGATTTTTCATTGGCATCCGAGAGCTAACGTCATAACGTGCTCCCATCCATCAGGCGGCTTCACAGAAGGCACTAGCAACCGACCTCCGGAACATCCCTCTTATAGATTTGCGGCAATTACATTTATCCATAATACTATCCAGCATCTGGAAGCTGCTTTAAGAAATTTCGCATGGTATTTCCAGAATAAAGATGGGTTGATGCTAAGTTTCGTTGAATTTAAAATTGGTTTCTAATCTATGCTGCACAGGATACTAAAAATCTGCATACTCAGGGATTGAGATTTCCTTTAAACATTCATTTCCCGGCAACAAAGGATTTAAAACAAAATGTGATCGAGTGTAATATCCAAAAATCAGTAAGCATAAGGTTGTAAGATTATTTTACATATCAGGAGCAGGAGGAGCGCTTACATCACATAACTGAATGGTGATACTATCTTATCAGATCGTTTTCCCTGAAGAAATAGGTCCATACCAGGACATAATGGCAACTTTAAAGCGGATACTGCGAACTGCACGAAAAACACAGGACAATTCGAAATGCCTTCGCTTCGACCATCTCTTATTAAATGTTATGGTGTTTACCCTTGCGGAATAGGTGATAATGAGAAATTAACAGTCTTATTCAGAGTGAACTTTAAAAAAATTGTACACTGCTTAGCCCAGGTCTAACTATACAAAATGCGTTTTAGTTCGGCGATAATCCTCCTATTAAAGTTAGTCCGCCTAGTCTGAATACTATTGTAAGAATTTTATATTCGTTGCGAATTTTTATGCTCAAGATCCTGTGACGATCCGACAACCGGCTAAGGCCTTCCACGGGAATTTCTCAGGGGTGTTTTTTCCATGACTTTACTGCGCAATGTTAAGCCCAAACTAGATTGTTTCAATATTTTCGATGATGACAAAAACTCAAAAGCGTTTATAAAATCGGACGCAAAACGGGTGCTACAGACTCGAAAAAATGCTGCCTCACCGATTAAGGATTAACTTTACAGCTCCTATCTACCCATAACACTACCAGCAGATGTAGAGATCGACGCGGGCCGAGCTCTGACGTTAGTTTCGAACGAATAATAAAATAGAAATGCCAATTCAGCCATCACGGCCGGTGCGACGCGGTGTCGGCGCTAGTCCTCAATATTCGCAGTGTCACGTCACTGCCGACAATTTAATTTTGAGAATAGTTTCCGCTGAACCGCCTTTCAGTATTCCAGGTGGACACGGCCCTTACCGAAACGTCAGTTCCTAAAACGTACATATGATCTAGTTATTTATAAAATCAAACGCTCTAATTGTAAAATAGGCTACTTTTACGTAATGGTAAAGCGCTTAATTCTATAAAAAAACTAGACAATTACACCGTACACGCTCAGAAACTAGGTATCATATCAGGACTTTCAATTGATTTAAACACGGCTATACTAAACTAAAACCAAACGGAACGTGAAGTCAAGAAAACAACACAGGATACTTTTAATCCCGATCATTGTGTGCCAGGCCATAACCAACTAGAAGAGAAAGGGGGGGATTATTTTCACCTTTGTAACGTTTCTAAGATTGGGCATGGAACCTACGGACGCAAAGTTGGAAGATGGACTGCGGTATTAAAATATTGTGCTGTTTAGAGGGAAACACTGATGCGCCTGTCACAATGACGAAGAGGGGACCTGAGGCAAAGCGTTCAAAAATGTGTGCCTTGTCAGCACCAATGCTTCAAATATCGAATAAAGAAAGACAAAAGTTGCGACCGAAACTCAGACAGATGCAGGCAGCGTAGCTATGTTTCAGTGATAATACAAGGACGGTAGCGCCGGCCAGTCAGTTCGCATACGAATCCGGGACGCGCAAGATCGAATGTTTGTTGCTGTGCAATTCTTACGTGTTCTTACGTGTCGATGGAAAACATCAGTAGTGAGCGAATTCGTAAGTGGACTTCTGCTTGAATAGAATACCTGACATGATCGGACTTTATGTATTTTATAATGTTAGGTAACTAAGTGAATTCCCGCCGTCATTATTTTAATTATAACTTACCGATCACCATGGGGGTCTGTTAACTTTAGAATGCACTCCTTCCTGAGAGATTACCACCAAATTACAACCTGGGGTTCTTTAAACAAGGTGTGAAGAAACGCTTGGCCGGTCGGCGCGATTTTCGCAGCCCTCACAAAAGTTCGGGAGCGCATGAGCCGTTAGGTGAGGGTCTGGCGCACGCCATGTGCCTCGCTTTACATAAAACACACGATGTTCAGAGCACCTGCTCGCTACTGCAGCGGGGTTGGCTGAGGGGAGAGGGGGTGGAAGCCCGTAGTCTGAGGCGTAAGTTTGTGCCCTCGGCGCCAAGTTCAACAGAGTGACAGATTGCACTGGACTGTAGCGTAGAGCGGCGGAGGTGCGGGGCTCTTGCAAGGGTGGGAGGGGGGAATATGTTAATTAAAAACTGGATCTAAGTGTGTATTTCATAATTGTAGACTGAAAAAATAAGTTATATACACCCGTGAAGTTTCTTTGCAGGTTCTTCTCTACTGAGTTGATCAAATCCGCGGATCTTTGTGACGTAACTTATGTAGTGTAGTTTAACTACCAAATAATTAAAATAAATGTAATGAAATGTTTACAGTTGTTTTTCTAAAATGTATAGTGCTCACACGCACAAATGATTAAGATGTATATCAATGGCAATGCAGTATATGACCGTCGCTCAGTCTGTTCTACAGGTACAGTCGTTTCCTCTCAATTGTATACACTGGAAAGAGAAGGAATTCCTAAGTCCCTTTTACTCTTTGGTTGACGTCAGCATGGCAGAGGGGGATGTCAAATTTGTCTCTATTTCCGGTGTATAGATTTCAGACGAAACGACTGTACTACCATGGACGTTGCTCTTTGGAACTTGAATCATTTGCAATCTAAATAATAAACAAAGAATAATGCGAAAACAAATCAATTAAAAGCAAATAAATAAAAAAAAAAATAATAAGTAAGAATTCGGTTAATTTAAAACCTTTTTGTTTTCATACCAATGCGGTTTGGCAACATTGCGCCGCGCGACCGACCGTTAAATAGAAAAGGTCGTTGGAATTTGCAGCCAGAGAATGCCTAAGTAAGGCAGCCGTCGCTGCAGTGGCGGTACGCGGAGGGAGGGAGGTTGTGGTGGCAAGGTACAAATTTGCTGCGCGAGTACATACGTTGAACCTTATAGTGGTTTTTAGACCATAACGGCGTTAAGCCGGCATTCGACCCTGGGAAAGGACGGAGTTAGTTTGCATTTCAAGAATCTTCAGTCAGTCAGCGTATTTGCGTTCACTGCTGGACATACGCCTCTCCAATTTTCTCCAGTTCTTTCCGCCGACGCACTTGATGTCATCGTCCCACCTGGCGGGTGGTCTTGCCACACTCCGTTTTCCTGTCCACGGCCGCCAGTGTAGGACACGGTTACTCCTATGGTCGTCGTCTCTTCAGCTGACGTGACCAGCCTACTGCCATTTGAGCTTAACCATCCGGTGTCCAATATCGACTTCGATACGACGGCGGATTGCCTCGTTACGCACCATATTCCGTAGCGATATTCCCAGCATGGCTCGCTCCATTGCTCGCTGGGCAACCTTTGGACAACGGGGACCATCACAGTCCACGTTTTATACCAGTACGTCATTGCCAGGAGGACGCACGGTTCTTTAAATTTTGCGGAAGATCACACTGCAGAGCGACTTTAAACTTTCCGAAGGCAGCATAACCCAGTTGAATTCGTCTCTTTACCGGTCTACTAGACCCAGATATACGTACTCTACAACCCGTTCGATCACTTTTTCTTCGATAACGATTTGTCCTTCCATCTTATCCTTGGTCGCCATGACCTTGAAGCTGATCTCGGGAATTTGACAGAAGAACAATGTCATCGGCGAAGCGAAGATGACTAAGGGAATCTAAATTAACGTTGATACCCATGCTGTCCCAGTCAAGCGTCTTGAACACACCTTCCAATGAAGATCTTGGGTGAGATCACATCCCCCTGCCTTACGACTTTACCAAGGAGGATAGGTTGGGTATTTTCATGGAGCCTCACAGTCATCGTCGCGGACCGATACAGGTTTCGGAGTACCTCGGTGGTCGATTCTGCTCCTCAGGAGGGAGTTTTCGACGGCCCATTTATCAACTGAGCTATGGAGATCACTTCGTAGTGAAGCTGAAGTGCGGTGAACAAGAATACCACTCAAACATATATATGTCGCAATGATCGATATAACAAAAAACGTAACCGCCTTCAAAGAAAGTCGGGCACACGCTGCACCAGCAAGAGAACCTTGGCTAACTTGGCTGACACCGACCCAAAAAATAACAATGATCGTAATTACAAAAATGGCAATTATTTTTTTACGTTTTAGTACTTTTTCTTTGAAGCCGGTTATTTTTTTTATTTGATTATTTTCAGTGAATCTGAAGTACACTAACTAATTTGTACACGTCCTTTCCAATAAAAAAAGAATCATCGAAATCGGTTGGCGTTATACAAATTAATTATACTTAATACAAATTTTAGACTTATATGATTTTGTCATGGATACCATTGTCAGAACTAAACCAAATTAAAATGAGACCACACGAGAAACACCAGCTTTCAAATACAAAAATAATCATCAAAATCGGTTCAATGAAGCGAAAGTTATGAGGTAACAAACATAAAAAAAACAAACAAAAAACAACATACAGATGATTTGAGAACCTCCTCCTTTTTTGAAGTCGGATATAAATCACTTTAGTTCATGGTTTGATTTATGGCGGAAGTTTGTTTTATTTTCATACCAACGGAAGGTGTCTGTTCTAGCATTGCATTGTTATAGCATTTAATCAAGACAGATGGCGCTACTAAGAGGAAACGCAGGCGTGCCAACCGGATGACAAGATAGCGACCAATAAGAATCGAGTATGTCAAGTTGTCGCGCCTGGACAGGTTTGAAAAGTCTGACTGGTGGGGGACGTGCGCGTAGGCCCCGCACTTGTTATTAGATATTCGTCCGCACCAGACAGGCAGATCCAACCTGTCAGATTCGTTTGTTGCTGTGTAACGTGTGCCTAATGTAACGATTTCGTTGAGTTCACTGTGCTCAAAGAAAACGGTCCTGGCATGGGATCTAATTCCTTTGAGAATTTGGCGTGTTTGTCTAATATCATAACGGTAGTTGTGTGGTATTAGCAATCCATGTCAGGTTCGACGTACACTATTAACTAGTCCTGCATTGTACATGCCTAACTTTTACATCCTACCCTCACCTTAACAATATTTATCGCAACACGGATAGTTCGATTACGCGTATGCACAAAGGAAGCTTTCTGAACGAAACACAACACGAAACTTAGAGAAGATAATATGAAGAGCGCGCGCCTGCCTGAGGCAGTTGTCCTGGGCGCCCAGCGGCAAGGATTGTGGCTGTTCGTTGTCAGGATCGGGCAGGTGAGTGGCGTTCTTGAAACCTAACCTGTGTTGTCCTTTTTCTGTCATTTTGTTTTGCGGCGAGAGTACAATGCACCATCATTCTCTTTGTGATGTTATTATATCTCTGTGGGCGTCTGGGAAGAGCATGTTTCGCTCTATCCAGACTGTCTACAACCCTGACGCCAGCAAACATGCTCCTCGCTTACTATGGCTACTTTCAATCTCTACTGAGCTATGGAATCGAGCTGTAGGGCCAGGCGGCGGACAGAGATAGGGTATTTGTGATGCAGAAGCGTGCAGTCCGAACTCTCGCTCGGGTTCCATATGACGCACATGCCAGGGAGCACTTCAAAATTCTGAAGATACTAACAGTCCCATCGCTTTACATCCTAGAAGTGGCCAAATTTGTAAGAAAGAACCTTGTCCACTATGAGCACAATGGAGACAGACATAGCTACAACACGAGGAGAAGAGAAACCTCAGTGACCCAGTGGCGCGACACTTCGGCGATCGCTCTCCGAAGTTAAGCAACGCTGGGTCCGGTCTGGTCTTGGGTGGGTGACCATTAGACCGTTGAGAGAGGCTGGCCGTGGTTCGGATTCCACGTTAAACTGTAGGTCCCCTTCCTTACTTACTAGGTGGTAGGGTTAATCCCGCCCGGGTTGGTACCATCGCATTGAATGAACGATGGTCGAAGCGGCAATGAAAATTGTCCGTGTTTTCCATCCAGTTCAATGTAGCCGAGCAATATAAGGAAGGCCCTGGCATGGCACCTAGTTCCCATGTGGTGTGTTGGGCTAGTACCATGACAGAAGGTGTGGTATTAGCCATCATGTCCAGTCACATAAAAAAAAAAAAAAAAAAAGGAACCGTCTTCGGCCTGTGGAGCATAGGCTGGCCCACTCTGAGAGATTCCCACATGTAGCTGGTCCAATGATTTATAATAAGATAGACAATGCAATCCGTATTACAGAGTCTTCGCAAAAATTCACTAGGCTTCTGAAAGTGCATCTTTTTGATAAGGCCTACTACAGTGTAGAGTAATTCCTCGCAGACGATCCCATACCGCTCCATCAATCCTAACTGCACTATGACTGAACTTTTTTTAAAACGTAAACTTAATCTATTTATTTCATTATTTCATTATTATTATTATTATTTTCATTTGACTGCTTCTCTTTGTTAATCATTTGTGCCATTTTAAATCATTATGCTTGTTCTGAAATTGCTAATTAAAATAATTGTGACGTGTAGAAAAATCTATCAAATAAATGAACTATGAACTATGTTGATAAAAATCTAACGAATTACAATAAGACTACAAAACAACTTTAACTAAAAGGGTACAATAGCAATTTTGAACTAAAAAATATGCTATGGTTGCTATCAACAGATTTAATTTTCTCGATGAATAAAAAAATATATTCATTTTACAATTTTACTCGGAACCTCTTCTTCAGTGGTATTTTATTACTTAAGTCTTATTTATATCCAGTTCCAACGCTCGTTGAAATTAATTCCTTGAAAGATTAATTTCGTGTTAAATTTAAATTACTCTTCTCGCTATTCTGATGTCGTCTCGTCAATTGGTTGTTTGTCTTTGCGAAACACCTAAGTTTATTAAGGCTTAAGTCATCATTGTCAAATTTTTTTCTCGCCGCTCAATCCTTTCAATAATGGCTTCAAAACACTGAAGAACAAGTACAAGCCCCTATTCCCATCGACGTGGCAGTGAGACGAAACCTGTATTGCCGATGCAAGAGTGTTTCAGGTAATACTACTCTCAAAACCGTCTAATACATTGGCTCCATGGAACACATTGCCTCAATGGAATATGGAATCTCATCGGGTAACCGACAAAAATAACCAAAAGGAATAACTTTCCTGGTGAGGAAAATGTACAGTGCAAATCACTCCACTACATTAATGTCTGGGCGTGTGCTAGCATGTGTAATTACTGTTCTACGAGCATTACTCATTTAGTGATGCGAGCAAGACTTAACCATGGACAAAAATATTAAAACATATATTATGGTGATCGAGGTATGAGGGAATATATTTTCTTCTTTTTTATATTATTTGAATGTTTATAACTTCTTGTGTCTCGATTAATAAGTAAATAAATCGATATTTACAAAAACATCAGCACATAACCTCCCAATTATCATAGGATTAGCTCTTAGCTGTAAGTCTAAATTAATTAAAGATTTATTGAAACTGGCAGATATTGTTATTCCACACTGAGAGACCGACGACGCCAAGCCTACTTCTTTTAAAAAAATATTAATATTACTTGTGAATCAATATAAAATGTTGAATAGTTGATTAAAATGTTTTCGATAATTTTATTGTGTTTAGCTATATCATCTTTCTCAGTTATTGGAATAACTCATTTTTGTTAAGAGTAAATTACCGAAAAATCCACTAAAATATAAATTTTAACAGATTGAGGTATGCCTATAATATACAAATCCAGATTAAAATTCCTACTTGAGGGTAAATGAAAGAGGAATTACTATATATAGAGTTGGTAAAGCAACAACATAAACTTTTTCTTGTTTTTTTTTACATTCTCATCCTGGAACATGATCTAGACAACAGCCTGTTTATAAAACAAATAATTATTGTTTATTGCAATGATTAGTTTGGTCTTGTCCCATGATTAGGGCAAAACCTCGTGATTGTCTAGCAACAGATGATGTTATTGAAGGTCAATAAAGCAAAACCATTTATAATTCCACCGCCTAAAATAATTACCCGCTAATGTATATCGTCTTTGCTTGGAGAGTATTGTACGAGGGATGGTAATGGCACTAATGTGACATTCCCGCATGTCTGCGGAAATCATTGATCTAACAAAACCACCGATAGCTCCCCACTACAATAAAATTGTACTGGTTTGCCCTTGCATGCCCATGCTCATACATAACTACAAGACACGGCAAACTCTTATCATAGGTAAGCTAATAATTATTATTATTATAAAAAATATCTCGGACAATGGCGTCAATAGCTCTGAAATCTTAAAAACTTAAAAAAAAAACAGTGCCGTACTAGCATACAAGTTCTTAAGCGATTTTTTCTAGCGAAACCCAATAATACTCCCCCTGAGATTAATAAGCGAGCTCCCACCCACGCGTTATTTATTGTGACAATTTGATTTTTTGCAGGGGCTTGTTGGATGGTACAGTTTTGTATATTCTTCTATACCCACTACATTTCACTTACTTACAGTTAATATTCATTTACTAAACTTACTATTACTTATTACATTAGATTTTTCTACGATTAAAAACAATCTGGTTGTCAATAGCTGCCTACTGCAGATCGTATATCGTTACTCAAGAGCTGTGAATGACACCTCGCGGTAGCCATGTTTCTGTTTTTTTTACAAATAATCCACGACCAAGTCTACTAGAGCGATAACTCTACCCAAACATGGCTACCGCGAGGATGGCCCCACTTGATGGATCGCGGACATTTCTCAGCTGTCACTAGCACGCCTTGGGGCCGAGTGCAGTCGTTAGATAGCGCGGGGCTCGCGTCAATGGAGATAGGGCGGTGTGGTGTATCTGAAAGAATCTTTACCTATCGACCAAAGCCGGTACGCGCGGTTGGGAGGCCCGACATTTAGATTGAGATAAGCAATACGGTGATGCTGGGTCTAGCGAAAGCGTTGGAGATAATCGTTGAGGGCGAGGTAAGCGGACGTATAGGAGTAAGACTGCTCGGTTGGCGATGGGTTTCAAGAAAGCCATAACCATTTCGATATGCACAACGTCGGGTCAACATGTTTGTATGTTCTTGGAACTTTTGAAATATTTGCTTGAATTGGAATAAAAAGATGCGCAATCCCTAATTGAAGTTGCAACTATTTTTATTTTTTTTTTATTTTATATTATCTTTAACCTATTTTCATGTATGTTTTCATTTCTTATATTATCTAAGAGCATGAACGCTCTCAGGTTGATAAATAATCAACAATTATTCTGTTACAAGTATCATTGACTTATAATTTTATTGAGACTGCTATGGCTGATAAATTGGATTGTAATCATACTTTTTGAAGTAAGAACCCTTATTTAAGTGACTGTATTACCACACCAACTACCATAAAATAACCCAACACTCCTCGTAGGAACTAGGTCCTATGCCAGGACTTTCCTCATATTGCTCTGCCACATTGAATTGGAAGGAAAACGCGAACAATTTTCATTACCGCTTCGACCATCGTTCGTTCATTGCGATGGTACCAACCCGGGTGGGATTAAGTAAGTAAAGATGGGGGCCTAATAGCATGTAATCCAAACTTCAAACGCCGAATCCTTTGATCGCCTCTTATGATATGCACGGGAAGAAATTCAGTGCGCCCGCTTGAAGCAATTTTACGTGATGGAGCCCACACAGCACAGCTAGATTAAAACAACAACACTACTAGTTCGCCATGAACTGTTAACTCGCGTAACGAAAGCACGATGGATTACGGAGACAGCGCCATCTAGTTTTTTCGACTCCCTCTTAATAATAATAATTCTTTATTTTACCAAAAAAGCATTACACATACAGTTTGATTCATAACCCCCACACTAGGATTCCCTGTATTGTGGGGGATATTTTCCTTAAGTTTACCATATCAACATTTTCAGAAAAGAAAAAGAGCTAAGTAATTAACATGAAATATAGAAAAAAAAAGAAAATGCAATAATACATAAAACAATAGAGTTAGTCAAGGGATAATGCGGTGTGTACATATTAATGAAAGAAATGGTTTCGTATGTTGAATTAGGTTGTGTATTTATTTAAATATTGTAAGGATATTTTCAGTTGGTGTATAATCCAATGTCATGAGCCAATCGTTCAAAACTTTTTTGCATTCATACCTTGTATAACCCAAAATGTTCAGAGCCTTATTGATCTCCGTGTACACATAGGGGCCTCTTACAACGCTTTTAACGATGTAGCAACCTCTAGATTTATTTGGCTCATGAGTGAACTAAAAAAAAAATATTTTATCTCATTCATTCGCCTACATAATTTCATGATGTTCCTAAGAACGATACTCGAGTTATTGTAATACAAACATTTATACATGCCATAGATTAACAAGATAGGAATAGATTGCTAACGTCACACAAGTGTTGTATGGGGATAATAAAAGTCCACAGATGGCGTTGCAATTCACATTTTAGAGTACATTAAGGATGTTCCGACCCATACAATGTTTTTTTTACACAGAACGCAAAAAGTATTGCACTTAAAGGCACGAATTCGTCAAAAATATTAAATATAGCCATAGTAGTTGCAGCGAAAACATATTCACAATTTCAGGTTTAATGGTTTCGTTGTAATTGCCGATTAGAAGTTTTGCACCGTTAGATGGCGCTGTTAAATAAAAATCGTATTTAAATAAATTGTAACAAAACCAATAATCCTGAAATTTTGAAATTGATTTCGCTGCAAGTAATATGACTATATTAAACTTTTATTATTAATTCGTGGCTTAAAGTGCAATACTTTTTGCGTTATGTGTGCAAACAACTTTATATGGGTCGGAACCGCCTTAAATAGAAACCAATGAAATTCAATAATATTTTTTGTTTACAATGACATTTGTTCACGCCAATATGGCATGGGTGACCTAGGTGGGTAGTTTGCACTTCACAAGCATTCCGAAGTCTATATATATTATAGTTCATCCCATCCGAAGTTTTTCCTATGCCACTCTCGCTCTGCTACGAGCTGTCAAGCATGGTGCACGCATGCGCCGCGTCCCCGCAATTTTTCACCATGGAGTTCTCGTAGTGCTCCACGCCCGCAACCCGCCGCGCGCCTGACAACCTGTGGTGTCTCTCCTCGTCTGGGCGAAGTGCTGTGCCGCAGAACGCTGTCCCGGGACCTGGACGCATAGGAGCTGGTGCTGCTGGAGGTAGGTGGCTGTTCCTATTACTCTGATGGCCCGCTGTGACGTCCCAAGGCTACCGGGCATTGCCCTCCTTCGCTCGTGAAGTGCGACCTGCCTGGGCGCGTACAACATAACTTAATTTATATTTAAAATTTAACGGTTCATCACGCTTACCTAGGCAAAATTTGGAGTCAAGCTTATTTTAATGACGGTGTAACTATTTCTGGCAGCGACGGGAGATGGTGCTGGTTAGAAATGTCATAGGACCAGCGTAAAGAAGCAGTTTTCGGCGAGTTTTGTACATTATATGACGTTTACTAGCTATACCTCCCTATTTAATCTTTTAATACATACATACAAATGCCGGATTGTTTAAGTAGACTCGGAGAACTTCGCTCGTTCGTTCAATTACTGCACATATCTATCTATACTAATAATAAATCAGTCAGGGGTCTTCATGGAGTAAGCTGTTTTGTTTTCTAAGAATTTGTATAACTTGCGAACCACTTACCCGATTTATATGCGTATTTTATCAACGTATAGCATCTCTGGAAGCAGTCAGGTTCGGGATGGGTTAGCGTTTTCGATGTTGAGGCTGGCTGTGGGTTGGAGTCCACGCAAAACTTACCTACGTTACACGTTACTTAGTTACTAGGTAAGCAATGTAGCATAGCAAATGAAGAAAGGTACTGGCGGCAAATGCTTTAATAGCCACCTAATGTCAACGAAGCTCTAAATGGGAATTATTGGATGTTTCTCATTATATCATGCTATTTCGGCTCAAACGATCTTGATTAAATGTGGTAAAATGGATACATTGTCCTGGACCAGTTTGACCCTAATTTGGACCAGCTATGTGGGCTACTTTTTATCCATGAAATAATTTAGCCGACTCAACCCGAGCGGAGCCGGGTAATGCAGCTAGTATTTTAATATACATACTAACGGTGGAATACAGTCATTTTCTTTTCAGTTTTTACAGTAAAAACCGTCGCGTTCGTTAAAAACACCGCTGAAACTCGCAGCAATACGTAAGCGCGTGACCGCAGCGATACTTCACGAATGCAATGAGAAGTTGAGTGCCGGAGCTTTGTTTGCATTTCACACACGCTTTCCATTTACACGGGTGATTTATTTATGAAATGTTTCACGAATATTGTTATTGTTAGGAAGTTGCGGCAGTTTGAAGCCACTCGTACGGGCCTCGAGGCTGACATTCGCAGAAATATTGTAGTAGTCATTTGGTGGTTTGTTGGACGTAGGATGCTAATAAAATATAAAAAAAATATATCGTTGTTTTATATATGTTAATTATTTGCAATTTTAGGCATTATTTACTTAAGCGGGACTTACGCGGTAAGAGATAGGTATTTAAACTAATCTTTCTTCAAAATTGGTAGCGTAAGTCCCACTTATTTAAATAATCGTAGTTTTCATCAATTGAACAATATCATAAAATGTGTATCCGTCTTTAATTTGTTTTATATTACTGGACATGGATGGCTAATAACCACACTTAGCCTGGTACTGATTACAAGCTGCTAAGAAAGGCCCTTAATATGTGGCGATTTACATATGCTAATCAGCAGTAGGTGGAGAAGGCCCTTACTGTAACGACATTGCCCAATACACCACATTCACGAAGGATTGTTTTAATCGAAAAACCGGTATGGGTGGCGTGCTGAGATTCCAAAGGTGCTTAGAGAAACTAAGTCCACCTGACGTCGCAAAACCACGATCCGCGAGGCACCATACCGGCCGATTTGCGGAATATCGTTGAGCTAACGAGCCTTTTAAAATTACGTTTAAAGACTCCCAGGGTGCAGGTTTGATGAAAGACACCCGTTGGGAAACAGTTCCAGGTTCTGCCAGTGCGGCAGAGAAATGAGTATAAGAAACTATTTGTTATCAAAAGCCTAATGTCAACCATAAGGAGGGCTCTGATACTCACAGGATGGGGAGGAATATGGGATGCAATTTCCATAGAGCAACGTCCATGACTGTACCTGTTTTTGGTCAATTTAGGTGCCATGCAAGGACCTTCACTTTTTAAGCACGGTTACATTGAACTGGGTGGAAAACATAGTAAAATCGTCATTGCCGCTTCATCCAATGTGATGGTACAAATCTGACGTGGTATGCTTACATGGACAGTTCCTGATGGATTCTGGGCAGGTGGCATTCGTGACGAAACACACTTATCCAACGCATAAAGGTATGGATAAAAGATATACATTTTCATAGAGCCATCTTCTTTATGTATCTCGTTGACTTAAAATTAAAGTTATTATTATTATTATTACTAAGCCATGTATCGCACAATAATATACTTAACTATATATGTATATATGTATATATATATATTTGTTTGTGCCACCCTCAGTTGGGCTGTATGGCCTCTCATGCTTGCGGGCATTTTTTTTTTTTATGTGACTGGACATGGATGGCTAATACCACAAGTTCTGTCATGGTATTAGCCCAACACCCCACATGGGAACTAGGTGCCATGCCAGGACCTTCCTTATATTGCACGGCTACATTGAACTGGATGGAAAACACGGACAATTTTCATTGCCGCTTCGACCATCGTTCATCCAATGCGATGGTACCAACCCGGGCGGGATAAACCCTACCACCTAGTAAGTAAGGAAGGGGACCTACAGCTTAACGTGGAATCCGAACCACGGCCAGCCTCTCACAACGGTCGAATGGTCACCCATCCAAGACCAGACCGGACCCAGCGTTGCTTAACTTCGGAGAGCGATCGCCGAAGTGTCGCGCCACTGGGGCACTGAGGGCATGAGGTGTAGTCTTTTAATTCCCTGGCTGACTAGACCTTACTAAACTAAACCAAATGTATGATTAAGAGGAAAATGACCTGATTAGAAGCCAAAATAACGAATAGGCTTTTCTAGCGAAATGGCAAAGTCGTTATCTTTCAATGCACTTTTACTTAGTTTATTCTATGTTCATGAAAATTTCGTGACCTAATTACTTTCCTTTAAAGTGTGTATAGTTATGGAAGAAAAAACAAAATTACCCTAGTTTATTTCCAGAACCCTTCAAAATAATCAACCACGATCTTCAATCACGTTCCCCAGGGCTGCTAGGGTTTTAATGATTAATTCGTCCCGTTTAAATCGTCATTAGGTCGGAGTTACTTTTAACTAGCGGCAAACATTTCACCGTTTCAACATAATTATTTTACAGTTAGGCCAAATCACGGAGTAGAAAGCACTCTGTGTGTGGCAATATGAACGAACTGAAAACAACTATGCTATTATAGGTGCTGGTATAATAGTGTAAACATTAATTTCAATGTTTAATGTGAATATGGTTTTAAATTCGTAATGTATTTGTAGCTCTAATTATTTATTTTGGTCGACTAATAGGACTCATATCAATCACATCTCATGCATGCACCACTTTCTTTTCTTTTTTTGAGTGCGATGAGGGCATTTATTAACAAATGCTTTATATTATTCGGAATACATTTAAAAATGTAGGTCTGTTGGTACTGTCGATTGAATGAAAGATGGTCGAAGTGGCAATTAAATACTGTCCGGGTTTTCCATCCAGTACAATGTAGCCGCGCTCATAAAGGGAAGGTCCTGGCATTGCACCGAATTCTCTCAGGAATTCAGTGTATTGGGCTATCTCATATCATGTGCCTGTACATGACCATAAAAATATTCAAATATATACCTCTTTAAATTTACGAAGGAATTAGGCTGTCAGTTAGTAGAAAATAAAATCGTTTCTTATGTCTACCCTTTTCCCATTGTGCCTCCGTGAATTTTAAAAATATTTCTAATATTTATAGTTAAATCGAATGCAGGTAAATAACATCCGTGGCTGTAAGACGCTAACAGGGGAAACTCCTTAAACTTCCTGACTCCTCTTTCCTACAGGCGTTTGATGAAGAAAAATTTACATTCAAGTTTAGTGTGTCGGGTTGTTGGCCCCCGGAGGTAAATTTCCACGGCGCTCCTGCCTGAAGGTTTCTAGCCGTTGCTGTGTATTTTTCAGTCTCCGCCGTTACAGCTGCAGGTGCTGAATAAAAAATATTGTGCACTATCCACTTATGAAATGTGATACAAAGAAGAATATTGTGTAATGTTGTATGTTGTACGAGAATAAATAAAATAGATGTAAATTGGTTTTAATAAATGGTAAATGTAACATTAAAAAAACTCAAAAAACAATAGGTGACGCTTTTGAACGTTAAACTTAAACATTGTGTACTGTTTTAAATTCATCTAGCCATTGGCACCTGACACACAGTGAAAACTAGTGCGGATCTATGGAGTCAAAACTTTGAGTGTACAATACCTTATATGAAAATACACCATTACTATTATTATTATCATTGAACGCCCAAGAACGTCCAGTGAGGACAAAAGCCTCAGTAGGTCTTCGGTAGGTCTTGCATAACAACCATTGTTGTTAACAAAAACAATCTAAAGGGTCTACAGATAAACTAACAAATAGAAGGACATTCTATCTGACACGTCCTGGGTCGTTCTGGAAAAATACTTCCTAGATTTCAGTATGTTTTAAAATCTGGCTGCAGCAAGATGTTCCAAAGACCCTTAAAACCTAGTTATGGTGAAGTTGCTTCCTGTCGCCTTCAGAGTCAGAAGTCTGCAGATATAACGATTGCCTTCGAGGTAATCCTTAATAAGAAACGCATATTCAAATAAAACGAACGTAAAATATAATATTTAATGCTAAGCCATTAAAACGAATCTGATGTGTATGTAGAATCGACCATAAATCAAGGACACATTGAATAAATAAAATTCTAAAAATAACTCGTGAATATAATGCTAGGCTGGACTTGAACCAGCAAATATACCTTTGTGGGCATTGCGTCTACCAATTCGGCCACCCATAATTTGTAACTACCATACAGTCCCTCCTTCCGTAATCAATGTTTCCTACAAACACAGTGTTTTAGATTGTATTATATACATACGTTGATAAAGCTTTCCCTGCGTTGCGGACATTGACGTCAGTCGTAAAATCGTATATGGAATCAGAAGCTACTACGCATACTAGAGTTCTTTGTGATTATAGCTGTATTTCTTAAATTTATAACGTCCTTGCTTAAGGTCGATTCTACATGCATATCACATTCGTCAAATGAACCCAGTGATCATAAGCGAATGATAGAGCTTCTGAATTCCGAGACTTTAAAAGCTTTTACAGTACAAAAGAGCGCACAAAACAGCCTGAAGTCAGCGGGGCAGGGGTAGGAGCGGGGGCGCACCCACCGTGCCGCCTTCCGATATTTGACGAATGGTCTGGCAGCACGCGAAAAATTCATTTAATGCCTCGCTCAAGAAATTCCCGACCCAACTCCCGAGTAATTACACCATCTCACGGAGCGAGTGATACCGCTTGACGCGAGCCGAGACTGCTCCGCGGCTGTTCTTGTGTTTCCGGAAATGTACTCATTATTGGACACGTAAATAGTTTCATTTTTCCAATCAACGTGGACTTGCCTTCCATCCCTGACGGAAGGCAAGTCCACGTTGGACGTTGCACGTTGAAGGGATTTGAACCTAGACCAGAGTGGTCAGTCTGAGTTCTCACCTAAATTGGCGTTTACGGCAAACCGATCGACTGGCGTTTTCTCCAAACTCCATACAAGTTTTTACTAGATATTCTGTGGTTTTACTTCTTCAAGCTGACAAAGTCAAACTCGGACTTCCGATTTGCATGAAAACGCGGAGTCGACGTAAACGGCAACGTCGACGTATTTACGGCAACGTTGAGTAAGCTGTCAAATCAAACTCGGACTCGCAAATGTTAGTTCGCTTAACGCCCACTGCGCGCGCTCTTCAATTTCTCCATACATTTGAAAACGCCAGTCGATCGGTTTGCCGTAACGCCAATTTAGGTGAGAACTCAGACTACCGGCTCAGGTTCAAATCCCCGCCCCGTTCATTCACCAATGTGTTTCTCTTTCTGAGTAGGATAAGTGCATTTCGTTACGAATGCGAGGTGTTCCATGGCTCGGAATTCATGTAAAACTGTAGGTTCCCTTCCCCTACTATGAAAATGAAATGAAATGAAAATATTATGTATTGTTAACTACTATGATTACATAGTACGCAAAGGCGAGCTTATTGCCAAAGGCCGACCTTCTAACATCTTACCTTAGTATTAGAAAATATATTAACAGGTAGTGGTCCCTACTATGTGGTAGGGTTAAGCCCGCCAGGGTTGGTACCATCGCATCGAATGAAAAGATGGTCGAAGCGGCAATGAAAAATTGGCCGCTAAAATTGTGAGCTAAATTCACGCTATGTATAATAAATATAAAATGAGCAATATATTGTTAATGTTAAAATTAAATTAAAACAAAGGCAGCGAATCTTGCTGATGCATGGTAAATGAACCTCGCCGCTGAATTGAATACAAATTAATTAAATTATAATGATTATACTTCAGATGAACTGCCATGGAAATTTAAACCAGTCTTATGTAAATAATGCGCTTTGACGGCGCTCTTATGGGTGGAAGCCATTCGGGGGGCACTTCGCGCGTTGAGCGGTTCCCTCATCTGTATTCACACCAGGGAGTTTATTGCGTCACATGTGGCTCGTGATCAAGGGTAAAGGTAACAAGAAATGTGTGGGCAGGGTAAAGATATTCAAAGCTGGTGTCTTGGTAGTTGAAATGAATGACAATCTTAAATATCACATGTTTGCAGTTGAGTGAAGGAATAATGGAGATACGTAGTCAATCCCGCCCGGGTTGGTACCATCGCTTTGAATGAAGGATGGTCGAAACGGGAATTAAAATTATCCATTATTATTAAAATGTTTTCGGATAGACAGTGTTATAAATCGCTTACTTGTTTAAGTCGACGTTTCGTCCACCGCATTGTGGACTTCTTCAGGACTCGCGGCGCGACCTGGAGGACTTCCGACACGTCGTCCAGTCAGAAGTCAACTGCAGGACGCCGGCTGCGAAGATTGTAGCTGTGGGTAGCTCCAGTCGCCGATGAGGGTAGTTCCACAGCACGTTGCTCAGCGATGAATTTGTCCGTGCAAACGATGCTAACGGTGTCCCTACTCGATGGTATCGGCAACTGAAGCCTTAACATTAAGGCCTTAGCCTTAACACGGACGAAACGTCGACTTAAACAAGTAAGCGATTTATAACACTGTCTATCCGAAAACATTTTAATAATAATGTGTAACAACAGTAAAAGTCTAAATAAAATTATCCATGTTTTCCATTCAGTTCAATGTAGCCGCGCAATATAAGGAAGGTCCTGGCATATGGCACCTAGTTCTCATTTGGTGTGTTAGGCTAATATGTGACGATCAGTATAGTATTAGCAATTCATTTAAAAAAAAACTACCCGGTGTAATTAACGATTCTTCTTTTATCAATTTTTTGCTACAAGATCATGTACAGGACGACGCCGTTCCGATGGAAATTCAAGGAGATCTTACAAGTGAGTTTGAGGTCTAAGCCTTCGTAATACCCCATCGGATTCCAACTTGAAGGTTGGATTTTTCGACATGGCTGATGTCTAAATAACCTGCAGAATAGTTATATTTTTATATTTCATAGCCGGTGCAGGGGCCCGTCAGTGCAACTTCGATGTGATGTTAACTCAATCAAGTCGTGATTGACGTTCTGGCTTAGGATCTATACGTATCGAGCTACGTGGCAGAGTGGGGTCGGTTCGCGTGCCAACATGTCATAAGGTGCGTTCGCGTCAAGTGCTCAATTGTTACAAGTCATCAGAGCACCATTAGGCCTTACCCTTAACTTCCTCTTGCATTAGCATATTTTGGGGTCCTCAAATTGTGACGCCTCCTGCGAGGGAATAGAGCTCGCTTTTGCGGAATGTTTTATTTTTCCATGATGCTACGTATTTAAACTTTGTGCAATATCGTGAGATTGTCTGAAATTTGGGTAAAAATATGGGTGAAAAGTGGTACTCTTGAAATTGTCGTTTGTTCGAGAGCCTGTAAAGTAAAGGTTTTTTTTTATCTAGCTGTGCAATAAGGGTCTCGGAATAACTACATCGCATCCTGTGTAGGCACTGTAACGTGAACAGAATGATTCCGTGATAAGATTAATAATCCTATTGTATTGAATAATGTCTTAAATCCTGCTATACTTTTATCTTGCTTCAAATATTTGGTCAAAATATAGTATGTGTTGATGGTTTGAATGTTTGTTTTATTTTAAAGGCAATATATTTTTAATTAGAGTATGCAGAGTGTGTTTAGTGATTTGAAATCAATATATGAAACCATAAATATAGACTCTTAAAACTAGCAAATTCAGAAAAAAATATAAAAATCGGTGAAGGAAAACTTTCATCTGCCCCATACATTTTGGTTGGATGATATCGTAATGTATTTGTTACTCTTTGGCACTTAAACAGTGCACTTGATAAGTCAATAAGTGTGTGTCGTATAAGAAATACAGACACAAACTTATTGACTTATTGACAGTACAATTACAGACAATGCTAGTGCTGTTCTGGTTGAATCATAATAAGGAATGAATAGATTATTAGTATGTAAATATACTTTTTCGTATTAAGCAGGTACGTCGCTTACGGAATGTGGAAAGTAGTTCTATTTACTGGACTCTTTCGTCAATCAATGGGTCCTTGCTTCACGGTCGATTATACATACATATATACCACATTCCTTAGATCATTTTTATATGGACATTTAACAGTGCCTAATTACTGAATGGTTACAATTTTATAAAAAAATATACACCGAGGCGTCGCACCACCGAGCTACCTAGGCTTTCGTTTTCAAATTGATTTATATATAATTTCGCTTATCTCCCACTTGCCCAATCGCGTGTGACTTGGGCCCTAAATCAAAACCTTACGGATGACTCTTTAATGTTGTTCGCCTTAACAGAATTACCGACGGCGTAGGAAGGAAATGTTGCGGGCACGCAGAGTCAAGCTGGGAGCACCCGCTGTGGCGACGACAATGATAAATCTTTCGGCTATGACTTCACGTTCCTGCAACACTAAAGCGTTCGTTTTGATTAGAATTTAATTTAGAATCGAATTGAATACTGGTTAATGGTTGCAAAGAAGCATATAAGTGCTGGTAGCAATTCACTAATAGCAGAATTTTAACAGAGAGGAAAAATAAATTCCGAAAATAAAAGCGAAGGCGAGCTTGTGAGTTAGAAAAGTGCATTCGTTTTTTTATGTAACTGGACATGGATGGGTGATACCAACTTACCGTCAGATATTAGCCTAACACGCCACACGGGAACTAGGTACCATGCTGAACTAGGACCTTCCTGCTTTGAACTGGATGGCAAACACGGACAATTTTCATTGCCGCATCGACCATCGTTCAGACGGCGCCATCTTTAGAACAGACATTACATTGGAATTAAATATATACATAGATAAAGCATTGTAATTTTCAAATAATGGCCTGGCAATAACAATCTTCTCCGTTAATTTATTAGATTTTTTTTACAAATAAAAATGTATTACATATGTATATAAAATGTCCCCGTGGCAAAAATCATTTTATGTAATTGATTAAAATGTTTATTGAAACATAAAACAGAACTAGATTTTCAGTATTTCATTACAAGGACCACTTGTATGTATTTAAGTTGGCACCACTTTTCTTGCCCATAGAAGAATGGTAATTTTCCTTAACAATTTAGTTGACAAAATAAAAGTATTTAATAAGAAGGGAAAAAAAGTACGCGAACTTTAAAAATGCTCATTATTTTTAGTCCGTAAAAACATATATCTACTTTCCTATTCAGCTGAAAACCCCCTGAGGGCATCTGTCTTAATCCTTATATTGCATGTCTGTCAGTAATTAAGGGTTAAGTTTCGTCTGCAGGCCGCTGCCCCATGAATATCCATGGCTGCCCCTTGCTAGAAAAACGATAGTTTGCCAGCAATTTTCAAAATATGTACTGCAGATAAATAAACACCAGTTACATAATTACATAGAGAACGTTCATATTTTGCGATGAAGTGTTATTTCAATGTTTATTTTTTTTAGGTGAACATGTGCAATGTTAACAATCAATACAGTGTATCGGTAGTCACCATAAAAGTGAATGCAGGCTTAGATTATTATAAGTATTTAGAACGTAATAGACGAGTAGTTAATCTTTAATAAAGTAATAACGACCAAATCACCAATTTTTGTTTATTTTATTTATTTATTTATTTACTCTTTAACATAAATCTATGTAAAGGGAGAGCTTATCGCTAAAAAGATCAACCTAAATATATAAAACATATAACAACTCTTTTTAGGGTTCCGTTTCTCAAAAGGAACAAAAGGATCCCTGATAGGAGTCTGTCAAGACCCTTTTTCTCAGGAACGCGCAAAGATATGAAATTAAAATAAATTATTGCGTCCATGGTCCTTTGGAGCCGTAAAAAAATAAGATTATATATTCGATCAAACAATACGGTCATTTCTGTCACATATTTTGACACTCAGGAGCATTTCTGAACCTCTACGGTACCTAAGCCAGCTGCTCCATGGTTCAGAATCCATGTAAAAATTTAGGCCCCCTTTCCCTACTAGGTTTTAGGTATTAAGCCCGCCCGGGTTGGTACCATCGCATTGGACGAAAATATGGTCGAAGCGGAAATAATTGTTTTTCCGTGTTTTCCATCCAGTTCAATGTAGCCGTGCTGATAAAGGAAAGGACCGGGTATGGAACCTAATCCTTCGGGACTGTTGTGTGTTGGTATTAATCATTCATATCCAGTTACAAAAAAAACCTTAACTTCTCGTTGCTTCAATTCGGTTTCAAATGAAATCACAACCAATCCTTCGAATCGAACGTTTCGGCTTCGGGATCAAAAAATATTAGTACAAAAGAAAAAAGTTTATCAAGCCATGTCATCCTGCATTGTTACAAGTGTTTTCACGCTCAAGTAGTAAAGGGAGTGCCGATTCACGGACTATAATCCATTGGATTACCCCCAACTCCACAAAAATACCTGAGTCTCCGCAAACAAACTTCCACGTGAAATATTTAAAGTAGGCTCAGGTGACACAATTGTTATTGAATCGAAAACAATATACCAAACTAAATAAAAATGTTTCTTTGAAACGTCTCTTTTTAATTTTCTAAGAACACTAGCAGCGTTTCTGCGCTGAATGGCCAGACTATTTTTTTTTTGTAAAAGGGGTCCCCGATTGTGGGACCCCGGTTTCCTCCCTTAATTTTACACACGTCTCTCCGAGAAAGCCTTTGCGTCTGCGATCCAAGGCCCAAACGTTTCCACCGCAAACGCGACCAATTCATGGTCTTTGTATTTGCCGCGTTTCGGGTTCTTCGCTCCGGCCGCGGCGGCACCAGCTGTTTGCGGAGAAGCTAGTACATCACTCTACTTGCTAAAGTGTCAACGCAAGCCACCCTGGCGGGAAACGCCGTTAGGTCGACTGGCGTTTTCAAATGTATGGAGAAATTTAAGAGCGCGCTCAGTGGGCGTTAAGCGAACTATCACTTACGAGTCCGAGTTTGATTTGACACCTTACTCACCGTCGCCGTGAATACGAATTCGCGTTTTCATACAGATCAAAAGTTCGGGTTTGACTTTGACAGCTTGAAGAAGTAAAACCACAAAATATGTAGCAAAAGCTTGTATGGAGTTTGAAGATTTTATATAACTTCGAAGTTCCGTAAACGCCGATTCAGGTGAGAACTGGGCGTGACCACTCGGACCACATGCCCGCAAATGTGTAGGACGACTCTTTCAATTGACGTTCAGGTATATGCTGCTGGTGGTAACTGAACGAAGAGAGTTATAGAATGTTTGAGAAATTCAACCATAACAACATAAGTTATGTCTAACAGCGATATTTTTTTTATGAAAAACCGGTGCCGCACAGGTGACCAAACAAAAGATATAACGCATGCATCGTTCCGTGGCTATCGCGTCCGTGGCATGATCGTATCTCCACGTCACGAGCCCAGAGGGGAAAGCTGAAAAAATAAATGTGTTATGAACGACTGGGAGACATGAAACAATCGGCCCTCTGTCTGTGCGCTGATAAGAATTAATCGCTTTGAATTAATTGCTCTGTAGGGAGTCTTTGGGAATGCAAATTTCAATTCAAGTTGGATGTGGAATATTTTAATTATTTTTTTTAAGTTAAACTTTAATGCCGGTTTTCATTTAGATGATAGTGGCTTTATTATCTCTTGGCGAACTCGTGTGTTGTAATGGTTTTTTCGATATAGAACGCATTCGAACAAGTTATTTGAAGCACATTAATCATAATAAAATTTATCTACTAACAAAAAGCCAACATCACGCGGTGTTCCCAGGCGGTCACCCATCCAAGTACTGACCGCGCCCGACGTTGCTTAACTTCGGTGATCGGACGAGAACCGGTGTTTTCAACGTGGTATGGACGTTGGCGATAGCTCTCCGCTTATTTCCTTACTCTACATAGCGAGCTTAATATGTGAAGCCAAAATACGGCATCACCACTAACGGAAATAACAAAAAGCCAACATCACGCGGTGTTCCCAGGCGGTCACCCATCCAAGTACTGACCGCGCCCGACGTTGCTTAACTTCGGTGATCGGACGAGAACCGGTGTTTTCAACGTGGTATGGACGTTGGCGATAGCTCTCCGCTTATTTCCTTACTCTACATAGCGAGCTTAACATGTGAAGCCAAAATACGACATCACCACTAACGGAAATAACAAAAAGCCAATAATTTCCTTAAGTACAAAATGACTATGATAAGTGACTCAAATAGACGACCTTGAAGAAGCTACCATCATGCGTTGTTCTCAAGCTATCACCCACCCAAGTATTGTTTTTATTTAATTTTGAAGAGGACAATAAGTTCCTCTAATTTCCATAATTTACATAAAAAGCACATTTTTTCATGCCAAAATACGATCCCCGGCGAGTCTTCGTGAATGAATATACTTTGACTCCTACCACTAACTTCCTACTTTATTTACTCTACATTCAGTAAAAGCGAAACGGACTTGCTGAAATCTTCCCAAAGTATAGAAATTCAACTTTTAAAAATATTGCGTGATGTGATTTTTATCTTTTATGTAATTTTTTATCAAAGAAATAAAGATGTATGTATGATCGGGAACCTCAGCTAGATTATAAAAGCGCCATCCAAAGGATTATACCAGAACTAATTATTCGTGTCAGCTGTAACGGTGGCTGATAATAACGCCATCCTCTCCATTTGTTGAACGTGAATGCCGCTAGGTGGAGGAATACACTGTTTCATTCGTATGTCTTATCAAATGTTTTCATTCAAAGCTTTTCCAGTAGATGGCGCGGTAAACAATTAAAACTATTTTTTTTTTTTTTATGTGACCTGACATGGTTGGCTAATATCACACAACTACCTTTATGATATTAGCCCAATACACCACATTCCCGAAGAAATTAGGTGCCATGCTAGGACCTTCCCTTTATGAGCACGGCTACATTGAACTGGATGGAAAACACGGACAATTTTTCATTGCCGCTTCGACCATCTTTTCATCCAATGCGATGGTACCATCCCGGGCGGGCTTAAACCCTACCACCTAGTGGGGGAAGGGGACCTACAGTTTTACATGGATTCCGAACCATGGAGCATCTCGCATTCGTGACGAAATGCACTTATCGAACTCTGAAAGAGAAAGACAGTGGTGCAAGTTGGGATTGAACCCGGGCCTCTGGTACGCTAGGCCAATCCCCGCGCCACTAGGCTACGAGCCTATGGCTTCTTATTTTCTTCTGATTAATTAAAATTAAGGTTTATTAAGTAAAGGAGAATTATTTTCAGTTGCTTTTTAAATTTGAAATCTTTTTTCTCGGTACACGGGACAGGAATATTAATTTGCAATATTACACGTAAAGTAAAAGTCAAAGATTATCTCTGATAATAGCATTGAGATAATAATCAATAGTAAGTTCAATGAATAAGTAATAAGATCCAAAATTACCTAATCAATTGTTCTCAATGTTTTCTCATCTAAAAATTTCAATTTGGGGGCTTTCCATTAATTTCGAAGCATATCTGGAATTCGTGTGGCTGTTCCTACACTATGGAGGTGAAGAATGTACCAACATAGGACATGGACACTCAGAGAAGTTAAATCGCCCTCCAAAGAATATATAATACTGTCACCCACCATGTTCCAAAACGAGCGAAGTGCATAAGAAACTATTCTCGCTTTCTACCGGACAGAAATTCGATATAGGCTGTTGCCAACGTCCATACCACGTTGAAAACACCGGTTCTCGTCCGATCACCGAAGTTAAGCAACGTCGGGCGCGGTCAGTACTTGGATGGGTGACCGCCTGGGAACACCGCGTGATGTTGGCTTTTTGTCATTTCCGTTAATGGTGATGTCGTATTTTTGCTCCACATATTATGCTCGCTATGTAGAGTAAGGAAAAAAACGTAGAACTATCGCCAAAGTCCATAACACGTTGAAACCTCCGGTTCTCGCCGGGCGCTGTCAGTACTAGCACTTGGATGGGTGATCGCCTGGAAATACAGCGTGATTACTTTCTATTCCCCCACAGCGAGGTCCTATTCTTGAGGCAGATTTTATGTTCTTCATGAAAAGAAGAAAATTAAAAAGAAAGATTTAATTAGTGGTGGTCTAGTAACTTTCACTGCTCATTTTGTAGAGCAGCAATGTTACCCGGGAGTATCGCTAGGCGACCCATGGGACATTGCAAGCCATTTTTAATTAATTTAAAATTATATTGTAGTCAAAAAAGAAGATGGAAAGGAAAATTACGTAGAGTCATCGCCAACACCCATATAACGTTGAAATGACGATTACGGAAGTAAAAACACGTCAGAAAAGTGTATTAATTGTATGGGTGACATCCTAAATATCGCGTCATGTTGACTGCAATGTCAGATTTTAGTTGCTTTCGTGGAAATACAAATAAGTAATTTCATGTAAGTAATTTGAAAGCTCTCGAACTATTTTTACTATGCATTTGTAGCAAGTATATCAAATATTATCAACAGTTCCGTAAAATTACGTTTTTGCTTTTTCGATACCTACAATGGGGAATAAAACGATTTATTTATCACGACAGGTGGCGTCCAAGCGAGCTCACCTAAAAGTTCTGTCAAATCTGTCAGATACCATTTATAATAATATATACTAATTATAAATCTGTAAGGGTTGTTCATGGAGTAATGGCTTTGTTTTCTAAGATATTAAATATTTATATAAAAAAAATATCACAAAAACATAACGTATGCATAATATTTCGTTTCCTACTTCGTGCTGGTTAATATCATTTATATTTGTTCGAAGACAAAGAAAATTTCTTATTTTCCTCTAAACTAGAAGTAGCTAACTACTCCTAACTGCATCTTTTTTTTTGTGGACAACATAACAGTTTACAGACAATATTTATTACAATATTATAGACAATATTAGATTATCAACAAACTGAATAATATTTTAAATCTTAATCCAACAACTGTTGCCACAAAGTACGTATGTTTTAATGCATACAGCATTTTTATTACTTACCTAGAAAACTTAAAGTAGAATATGTATCAATATTAATTATTTTGTAACAGAATGAAAAAAAACATATAAATGTAGTATAGAACATAAAACACATCTTAAACATTTACACTTTTATTTTGTCTCTTAAATTAAGCTTGTATTAAAGATTAATGAAAATCTTCTATTTGCTACATGTTTTATTTTGCGTATGAAGCCTATGTATGAAGTAAATCTTTCATTCAAAAACTCGTAAATCAAACCTGGCAGGAAGTACAGTTTTGAAGTTATTAAGGTGAGGTCGCTTATGCGATGCCTACAATAAGTTTTGAGTTTTCTTCCCTATTATTTTGATCCAACTGTTCAGCTAGTGGCGCCATCTAGATTTCGTAAAAGTTATATCAATAAGGACCATATATCATGGTCCAACCCATAAACACCTTCGATATTTTTCGAATACACTCACAACAAGTAATGATGCTATAAATAAGCTCCATCTAACTGTATATTAGTTCTATCTTCTGCCGCAAAGGACCTGCATCACAACAATGGGAAATGTACTTACTTATCACAGCGACCCGGCTCAATAGATCTGCCAATGTTCCAGCCGTCAGATTTCAAAGGAATCGTACAAAAAGTCTCATTGTGGAACTCATTGCGTAATGAACTCGACTTCTTGGATATTTTTGCGAAAATCTTTTTTTCTCAAATGATGCTAAGAAGGCGTGGCAATGAAAATAACGTAAAGATAACCTAACATATTTTCACTAGTCGAGATTCACAGTTCCGCTGATGACAGCATGGAGCATGAGGGGTATGTAAGGGGTGAGAGAAATAGTGTCATTATGTTTTTGAATAAAAAAAATTTAACAAAAAAAATAACCGACTTCAAAGAAAAAGCACTAAAAAGTAAAAAATAATTTCCATTTTTGTAGTTACGATTTCTGTTATTTTTTGAGTCGGTGTCAGCCAAGGTTAGGTTAGGTTAGGTTAGATTAGGTTAGGTTAGGTTAGGTTAGGTTAGGTTAGGTTCTCTTGATTGGCGCAGCGCGTGCCCGTTATTATTATATATAAGTCGGTTATTTTTTTTGTTAATTGTTTTTTATTTGTTTATTTTTAGTGAATCTGAAGTACACTTACTAATTTGTACACGTCCTTTCCAATAAAAAAAGAATCACCGAAATCGGTTGGCATTATATTGAGTTATTCGTCCATTTGTCGCGCACTTCTTAATACAAATTTAAGACTTTTATGATTTTCTCATGGATATCATTGTCAGAACTTAACCAAATTAAAATGGGACCACTTGGAAAGCATTAGCTATCATTTAAAAAAATAATCATCAAAATCGGTTCACCCAGGCAAAAGTTATGAGGTAACAAACATAAAAAAAAAAAACAAAAAAAAAAACATACAGACGAATTGATAACCTCCTCCTTTTTTGAAGTAGGTTAAAAAGTATCCAACTGGGGCTATTCAAAGCCTGAAATTTCGGAATTTAATTTCTTTCGCTTGTGATGTTTCACATTTTCTGTAATTGGTTCAATAATAATGTATTGGCGTGTAGAGATTTCAGATAATAACCAAAATAATAGGCATGCATGACAAATATAATTATATGGTTAGTAGTTACGAGTGTTTCTGAATTGTCGTCGCCAGAGACAAAATAACAGATAAGGCCATCAGCTTTTTTCGAATTCTTACCGAAATATTTGTAATAGGTTCATTTTTGTCTATCGCTTTAGGTTTTGTCACATAACACATTTTTAGTGACATCTTTGAACATTTTTCAAATACTGGCTCGACTAAAACAGAACATATAATTTCACAAAATTTCACGAGAATCGGTTGAGGAATCTGTAGAAGAGAACAGCCCTACGGCGGACGCCAAAAAGACTATCCCACCGTCCACGACAATCTATCTACTTATCTGCCAAAAGTCAAAATCGGTTGGGCTGATATGGCGTGATTGAAATAGAATATCCAAACATTGTCATTCAAATTATCAGTGGAAACATCGTCATTAAATGGGATCCATATTCTTGATGTAATGAAATAATATTTGAGTGTGGCATGAGCGAGGGCATGAGCATAATAGGTATTATGTGAAGCAAAAAAACGACGTCACCACATCCGAAATTTCGAAAACCCATGGGCGTCAGGTCCTGGCGTACGTCATATGTCACGCTTAACGTAAAAAAATCGATGATCGGACGAGAACCGGTGTTTCAACGTGGCATGGACGTTGGCGGTACCTGCAGGCTTATTTCGTTACTCTACATAGGAGCATAATATGTGAAACAAAAAAACCACCTCACTACCTGACGGGAATGACAAAAAGCCAACATCACGCGGTGTTCCCAGGCGGTCACCCGTCCAAGTACTGACCGCGCCCGACGTTGCTTAACTTCGGTGATCGGACGAGAACCGGTGTTTTCAACGTGGTATGGACGTTGGCGATGGCTCTACGCTTAATTCCTTACTCTATATAGCGAGCATAATGGGTAAAGCAAAAATACGACTTCACCACTAACGGAAATGACAAAAAGCCAACATCACGCGGTGTTCCCAGGCGGTCACCCTTCCAAGTGCTGACCGCGCCCGACGTTGCTTAGCTTCGGTGATCGGACGAGAACCGGTGTTTTCAACGTGGTATGGACGTTGGCGATAGCTTTACGCTTATTTCCTTACTCTACATAGCGAGCATAATATGTGAAGCCAAAATACGGCATCACCACTAACGGAAGTAACAAAAAGCCAACATCACGCGGTGTTCCCAGGCGGTCACCCATCCAAGTACTGACCGCGCCCGACGTTGCTTAACTTCGGTGATCGGACGAGAACCGGTGTTTTCAACGTGGTATGGACGTTGGCGATAGCTCTCCGCTTATTTCCTTACTCTACATAGCGAGCCTAATATGTTAAGCCAAAATACGACATCACCACTAACGGAAATAACAAAAAGCCAACATCACGCGGTGTTCCCAGGCGGTCACCTATCCAAGTACTGACCGCGCCCGACGTTGCTTGACTTCGGTGATCGGACGAGAACCGGTGTTTTCAACGTGGTATGGACGTTGGCGAAAGCTCTAGGCTTATTTCCTTAGGGCCTGTTTCCACGAGGAAGTAAACTTCGGACGGAGAAATGTCGGACCGACTGTCAGATAGCACTGTCGATCGTATAAACGCCTTTGCATGAAATCCCATGGACGGGCGATTTAGTGTATCCCTCAAATGCCTGTTCTATTCAATGATGCAAACCTGAGGAAACGAAGAGCTTAGCGAAATTTCGATAAGTGATTTGTAACTCGTAATAGGGCTCGTAATAATCAGTAATTGGCCTAAGACCAGACCCTAAATCAGCGATTTTCAAAGTGGGGGCGCGATGACATGTAAAGGGGGCTGTGCTGGGTTTGTGCTGTGCCCGCGAATGAGTTACAGATAATTGCTTTGTTTGATAGGATGGAAATCTACCCCGGGGTTGGAACAATAAACGCTTATCATTTTAGTCTCGCATTAGATTTTGCCTTCCATTACGATAGGGGTCTCGGCCACTAATGATGCGGTAGGCACAAGTAGTTAGTCTCGTGCTGACCACAGGGTCACTGCAGTCACTGGGTTATCTCCCGGGAGTCTTCCACTGGTCGACGCGCACCGCCAACAGACAATCGAACAAAAATAACCACTCACAATCAGGACAATTTGTGTCTTACACAGTGGTTTCTACGAGACATATTTCCTTTATGCAAATGCACTAGTTAATGTTATTGTCGAGATTCTAAAATTAATCTTAAAGACTTGTTTGCCAGGGTATAATTTGCTATGACATCTTGAGGAATGTCCTGACAATGTATTTTTTTATTTAATGTTATGACGTTCGGGTTATCATCTCTATTTATTTGTGAATGGAAAATTTACAACTTCAACGCCTAATTGTTCGAATTTGCAGGGTTAGTAAATATATTTTAAAATCATGAAAACGTTTATTTTTCTAACAATACATTTTGGTTCCAAAACAAGTTCAATCAATTTTATATAAGTAATCATAATTATTAATTTGCCAAAACCAATCGGTCGTTTGCTTTTTATTTCGTGATTCACGTGATTAAATAGAGGTAGATAATTCAAATTCACGATAATAATAGATAATTCAAGCCCCCTTATAAATATAGATTGCAAATAATTTTAGAATCTCTAAATAAAAAAATATATATTCTAGAACCGATTATATATTTGAACAGCGCAACCTCTTTCCCATGATGCAATGCTGAACTAAGTAAATATACTTTTTCGTACTAAAAACATACTATTGGCAGCAGGTGGCGAAATTGGTAGACGCAATACCCGCGAATGGTATGTTTTGCTGGTTCGGGTCGAGACTTGCAGTATATTTGTAAAGTCGTTCTTTTTACAGGGCTCTTTCTTTAATTACTGTGTCCTTGCTTCACGGTTGATTGTACACATATAAATATCACAATTCTGAACTAGTTTGTTAAAGAGGAACCAAACAATTTTAATACTCTTATTAATAATCTAGTTATTGATTGTTTTCTTAATAGGAAAAATAAAAACATAAAAACCTTTTATTAAATAGGATAATTTTAAAATATGCTCACATATTTTATTGGTCCTCGATATAGGAAAAACCTTAAATATTTAATTCATTCACAGACGATAAGATAGTTTTGAGATGCCTTTAATTTTTTTTAAACTGGTTCTTCAAATTTAAATTTAACACTAAAGCGAGTCCATCTATGGCATTTACCTGTTTAGGCAAAGACTCAATGACGCGGTTTTGACGATACCCTCCGTAGTACCGCGTATACACATTAAAGTACCCACAGAGAAGGGCGGGCTAAGTCAGTAAATACATCGGTCCTTCTAGTTAAGATTAGCATATATTTCATCATCCTGTCGTCAAGTCCGATAACGCACGTGGCACCAACCGCCAGAAATACGTGACCGTGAATGCGCAGCGCCTACTCCGACACTATCGGTATATTTTCAAAACAATCGAACAGATAGCGAACTGCTTACACGGGCCGCTCCGTCGTCTTCCTCACAGCAAAGGCATTTTCTTTGAGTGAGGAAGACGGACCCGTCGAACGAAAATCATCCGTAAAGTCAGGTTAGAGTGATAGAATGTAAACTAATGGCAACGGAAAGTCAATTCCCTGACGAGTTCACCTGCATGTTGTCGAGTAAGAACTGCATAGGACACCATTTAGTTGCACGAACATAGAGAACGAGTTGCTTCAAATATGCCCAGGAATACCTGGTTAACGTTTGGACCATAAGCCCGTTAACAACCTGTATAACATAATATTGCTTTGCTACAAATTTGTTGGGACTAACGAGCATTATTTTAAAAAAATATTTAAATAGGTGGATGCTAGCACAAAACAAAACTATGAAAAGACAGAAACATTCCTTCTCCCACATTACACGACATCCACACACACCCTATCACACTACACACTACCCCTATACACATACACTCACACGCAAGCAAAACTTTCAATACCATACAAATCACAAAATATTAAGGATCAGTTCGATCGATTCGAAGCTTTTGTTTTTGTAACTTTATATTTTATTTTTTCCGCGACGCATTCAATGTAGTTTTAGCACATCCAAACACCATTTACAAAATAGTGCGCACAGCAAAAAATAGCATATAACTGCATAAAACCAAATTAGTTAAAATTTAAAATAAAATGTTTATTTTTACCGAGTTTGAACACTTGTTTTTATAAGGAATATAATATGTATGTATGTTTAACCGACCGTGAAGCAAGGACACATTAATTGAAGAAAGAGCCCAGTAAAAAGAACTACTTTACGAATATACTGCAAGGCTGGACCCGAACCAGCAAAACATACCATTCATAAAACTTTTATATTTATCCGTTTTTATAGTCATTGTTTCTTTACGTTTGTATGCCGCGGTTATGATGCCTCGGAGGGTATACCCAGGCTTCATAAATTATGTTTAAGATTAAAAGCCACGTGGCTTGGTAATGAAATATTTTTGTCGTTAATTTGCATTGCAATTGAAGGTTGTCAATGTACTACACCAAAACTCCAACCAAAACCTTTAAAAGCGAATGGAATAGAGATATACCCCGCAATCATACTTTCCGCAAATGCATGCAACGAACTGTTAGTCTCGATGACTTCGCGCGTGACTGGGGATTATTCAAAGATTTTAAAAATCAAAGCAAAATCCTTGGCTGTCACCTATGTAAGTATGGAAATTGGCAGTTTGTGGTATACTCCAGGAACTTTAGACTTAAATCAGCACTTAGAAAAACATTAAATCCGAAATGCAATTTTTTTTCTCAGAAACGTAGTATTTCATATGGACGTGTGTACATTAAGTTTGCAACATTTTGGGGGGCCCGGAAGATAGAAATAAAATATGAAATATGTTTAAGAAATGATATCTCCTAAACAAATATTTAGAAATGATATTTCAAAATCGAATATGTTAACTAATTTTAAGTGTAATATAACTGTAAATTTGCAACAATTTATTATTTACGGAACTGTGTAAATATATTTTTTTTGTACTATTTCCGTAATATCTGCAAAGCAAATACTGCTAACTCAGTTTTATTTTCTGGAATATGTAAATGGCCTAAATCTCTATATTCTGTGAGAAATTTAAAATGTTGCAAAACTTAGAAGCACATTTTTTTTCATTTATAATTTTTAGATTCGAATATAAGCTAAACAAAAAATTCGAAATGCGGTTTGAATCATTCATTTTGTAGTTTTATCTTTCAATAATATGCTATCAATTTTGCAACAATACAAATCCTCCGGAACTAGGTTCAATTAAAACATTACTATAATTACCAGTTTTCACTCGTACACCGACGTAAAGCCACTTCTCTGTGTGAGTGTAGCGCGTGTAAACATAGCTAGGAAGACTGCGGTGGACGCGGGGGGATGGGGCCGGTCGGCTCGACAGATTCTCCCCGCCTTGCTACCTAAACATCGCCGCATTTATTTTGTGTTCGTTCGGGAGCAATTTTCATGTGTAAATTGATTTACATTGTTGATAATACAGAATGGCTGTGGACATTTGCGATAGAGCGATCGTGGCACAGTGTCGGGTGGATTTGCCTTACACGACAGAGGTCTGGGTTCAAATCCCCACAATGCACATCCACCACTATCTTTCTCTTTCTGAGTTGGATAAATGCATTTCGTCATTAATGCGAGCGGTTCCATGGTTCGGAATCCTTGAAAAACTGTAGGTTAAGCCCTCCCGGGTAACCTTCATACGCATTTTCCGTCCGTGTTTTCCATCCAGTTCAATGTAGCCGTGCTCATAAAAGGGGTGGTCCTGCCATGGAATTGATGCGATCATAATTGGCAATTACTAAGAATGTTTTGACAGGATGCCGGCCGTGCCTCTAGTCCTTTTATTTTTAACATTCTTAGTATGCTTATGGTATGCTTGTTTTATCTATATTTTTATTTTGGATGATAAATTGTTCGCCTTAATAATTTCACCTTTTTACCGATTTCGCCACGCATAGTCATTATCTGAAATAATAGGAAGATTTTAACCAGAAAAAATTTTTTTTCAAGAAATTCAACCGACGAAAAAATTATCAGATAAGCGAAAAACATAACAAGAAGTTTTGATATGACCCCGTATCGTAACAAACAAACGTAAATCGCTGACTCAATAATAGTATTTTTATTTTTCCCTTCTTAGTTTTAAGGTTAACCACCCTAACTCCGCGAGATATAGCAATATTATTAATTAGATTAGATTAATACCAAAAATGCAATCCCGATCTCGCAAGATCTCGTTTTCGCGAGTTCTCGGCCTTTTTTAAACGAGATTGATCTCGACACACTAGCTTAAAAACCTCTAAAGAGAGTTGTTACTCTATCAATTCCCTATACTACGGGCGATAACTGGCGATAGGTCTATTTCAACACTGACAAGTGCGCTATATTGACATTGAGTCACTCCAGAGAGCCTAATCAATACCAAAATTGACTTGGTGATGTCTTGCTTTCGAGAGTGACAAGTCAGAAAAATTAAGGTGTCATCATGGACACCAAATTGTCTTTTTTCATGATCACGTCGACAAACTATGCAAAAGCTCCTTTCGGACCCTGGGTGTTGTATTGAGACAAACGTACCATTTGCGCAGTACAGATGCCGTAAACATCCTGTACAACACATTTGTGAGAAGCAAGCTAGAATGCAATGCAATGATATGGAACCCTCATGAGGCTTAATATACTGCCATGCTTGAAAGAGTGCAAAAAAAGTTTTTGAGATTCCTTTATAAAAATAATTATAATTTTTATCCGATTTATCCGAATCGCAGTTAACAAAATATGTGTTTAAATTAGTAATTGGACACATGCAAAATATTTCAGTGCTAGATAGTGTTAATCTGTTCGCCCCAGAAAATTACAGTCGCGCGCGCTCTCATCCTCGCTTCGCGCTGCCCTCTTCGCGCACCAACATGCTGCGTCACGCGCCGCTCACCCATGCGCTTACAGCTCTAAATGATATATCTGACAAAATAGACATCTATGCTTGCACTCTGGCCGAGTTCCAGAAGGCAGTTGCTGTTTACTTTGAAGCTGCATAATTTTTAAATAAGGTGTGTACTTTATCTATAAATTGCCTAACGCCTTGGCCATTACGCTGTAATGTTAGGTATATTGTTGTATGAATAAATAAATAAATAAGGAAATACGGCCAGTGGCTGAAGAAGAGGGTATCCGTCTATAGAGCAGCCACTCCACTAACCCCTGATTTCACTATTTCCAGCTATCTGAAATTCGTTAGCTTACTTTCAGTTAGATTGCATATTCGCATGTTGTAACAATAAGATAACTTTGGGATTTTTGTAGCTGATGGTAGTGAAAATGGGTGTAAGTAAACTCTTTATTATTATTATTTTCTTTCAGGACGGATAAGCAAATATTTTAATAAAATATAAATTTTAGTACTAAAATGACATACGTCGCTTTGTTCAACAAATGTGTTATTAATGCAGAATCAACGGACACATCAAAGACATTGCCTTACTTTACAAATGTGGAACTAACTCATTCACGGGCACGGTACAAAACCGATTTATCGCGCTCTGGGACCTTCTCTGTTACACAGAAAAAGACAGGCTCCGTGATGAGTAAGATGCAACTTGTCCACAAAGCAGACAATGCGCATAGTGTTTGATTTGGTAAGATTTACGAAAAAATGTATTACAAAACGACTAAATATATAGCTAAAAGTAAACTACGATCGTTGTAGTCAAAAATCTAACAAAAACCAAATTTGTTATAAATCTTCATGAAACAAGCCATGTCTGATGACTAATCTTTTTAGGGTTTTTTAGTTAATCGTTGAGTAATCCACCTCCAAAGTTATTGTATAAAACGGGCAAAAAATTCGAAGTTTCGGACCTTATACCTTAGAAACCTAACAAAATTTTACAATGCCCGACAGTCATCAGACATCTATTTCGATCAAATAAAGCTATTTTGAGTATTATTTTGGATCTCTGATAAGAAATATGCTCATGATCTTCTTTCCACGTTTGTATAGGGAGTTGAGCGGGAAGGCCGACCTTAAGTCTAGATTTTTAAATAAACTATAACCCCACTTAAATCTTACAAAATCAGAAAATTACAAAATAAAAAAGTGTACATCTTTAGCTATAATCACCTCTAGTGTCATGATATTAGCCCAAAACAACATATAGGACCGAGGTGCCATGCCAGGAACTTTCTTATATTTCATGGCTACATTGTAATGGAAGGAAAATATCGTCTATTTTCATTGCCGCTTTGACCGTAGTTAATTCAATGCGATAGTACAGCCCCTACAGTTTTATGTTTAATCCGAACTACGATGAAACGTGAAGTAGTAAATACTCTTTCGAAGACAAAATACGCCACCCTAAAGAGATTTTTATCATTGTCAGACTCGGTAGCACAGTGGTGGGACACCTTGAGATTCTATAAGCTGGGTAATCAGCTCTGAGCGCGGTTGGGTTCTGGATGGGTGACCATTTTAGACCATTAGGGCTGGCCGTGGTTCGGATTCCACGTAAAACTGTAGGTCCCCTTCCTTACTTACTATTTTGTAGGGTTTATCCCGTCCGGGTTGGTACCATTGCATTGAATGAACGATGATCGAAGTGGCAATGAAAATTGACCGTGTTTTCCATCCAGTTCAATGTAGCCGAGCAATTTAAATAAAGTCCTGGTATGGCACCTAGTTCCCATGTCGTGTTTTAGGCTAATATCTGACGTTCAGTTTGGTATTAGCCATCCATTTATAGTTCTTTAAAAAAATCATTACAATACCGACTCAAACAAAAACGATCGTATAAATATTTAAATTTTGATTAAGATATCGTTATAAACAAATATTAAACCAGGCAGTTCCAGTAAATATGTACATTAACCCTGCTACTAATAATCCCAGATCATCGTCTGAATAGGTATACAATGTTTGTCCGTTTCTATCGAATTAGAAACTGCCTGTCAATGCAAAGGACAAAACATTGTATAACTATTCAGCTGATGATCTAGGTTTATTAGTAACAGGGATAATATTTCGTGCTAAACAAGTACGTCGCATTTTCCAAGGAGTGTGATATGTATGTTATATTATGATATGTATGGAAGATAGCCAGTGCATGTTATGCGATGAGATCAATAAAAAACACTGTGCACATATCAACTTTAAGAATAATTGATTTTAGCTATATAGAATCGATTTTAAGGTACGGAATAGATGTGTGGGGAAACAATTGTAATGTTAAAAAAAAGTATTCTCATCCTTCAAAAGAAAGTTTTACGAATTATTTGTGGAGCCAAATATGATGAAAGTTGCCGACCCCTTTTCGTAAAATAAAAAACCGGCCAAGTGCGAGTCGGACTCGCACACGAAGGGTTCCGTACCATCGTAAAAAAATGTATAAAAAAATCACGTTTTTTGTATGGGGCCCTTTCATTTTTATTATTTTTTATTTTACCTATTTGTTGTTATAGCGGCTAAATAAACACTCTGTGAAAATTTTAGCTGACTACCTGTTACGGTTACTGAGATACAGCCCTGTGACAGACGGACAGACGGACGGACAGCGGAGGCTTAGTAATAGGGTTCCGTTTTAACCCTTTGGGTACGGAACCCTAAAAAATCATGACTGTAATATAATATGCATTGGAGTATATAAGAAAAACTAATACTTCGATAAAGTGAAGGAATTGCAGATATATGACTTAAGAAATAACGACAGTTTTCGACCAAAAGGCCCAAAATGTTTATTGTTTAAGAATTCATCGATTTATACTGGAGTAAAAATTTACAATCATTTACCTATTTCCATCAAACAATTTTTAACAATAACCAATTTTTTTATTAATTTAAAAGAATATTTGTTAAGTAACCCGTTTTATAATAAAGAAGAATTTTTCAATAATTTTAATTGTAATTTAGAATAATTTAATATTGACATTGATTGAACCAGATTATGTATTGAAAATGTATTGTGAATTTTAATAATGTATTTATAATTAATTTTTATTATAAACTCTAAGATCATTAATTTATGTTATAAAATGTGCACGGCTCGCAAGGGTCACTCATGCTAAATAAATAAAGTAAATATCTATTATTCGACCGTGAAGCAAGAACTTATGAAATAAAGAAAGAGCCCCGTAAAATAACTACTGTAAGAATATACTGCTAGGCTGGGTCCGAACCATCTAAAATACCATTCGTGGATATTGCGTCTTCCAAGACGTAATACCCGAAAGTACCTACACATGTAACTGTCGCACGCACGTGCCACTCCCGCCCCGCACCACCCGGCGATAGCGTCCTCCGTCCGTCTCCCCGTGCCGCTGCCTACTCACTCATACAATTACAACTGATAAATGTCTGCATATGGCTGCGCAACAAATACACCTGTGAGAGCGGCACCTGTAAAACGCTTGCAGATTTAATTCATTTTTACCTTGTTTTAGACTACTTGCGATGTTGCAAAATTAGGGAAATGTTCACAATTGATTTAAGTTAACACTGAATGACGGAAATCTTATTTCTGATTTTTTGTTTACCGTTTATAGCATTAGAAAGTTTGGATTAAAAAAAAAATACTGTTCTAAGACTTGCAACATTCTAAAAACTTTACAGGATAAAGAATATAATTTTGTTTACATATTCTAGAAAGAAAGGTAGCCATAGCAAGTAAGGTTCTCAGCATAGATTTTTTTTAGTAAAAACATTTTTTTTAATATATTTCCGTAATTAGTAAATTGTTGCAAATTCACCGTTACATTACGCCTTAAAAGAGTTAACAAATACATTTCTATAATACCATTTCTAAATATTTGTTTAGGAGATATATATTTTTTTATACATTTTAATTTTTTTTCTATCTTCCGGGCCCCGCTCAATGTTGCAAACTTAATGTAAGCATATAAATATGAAATTGTATATTTCTGAGAAAAAAAAATTCATTTCGGATTTCATGTGTTTCTCAAACCGTCCGGGGACGGGCCTAGTATATATTCTTACAAACTCAAATTGGGTTACTCCAACGCATGGCTCGGTCAAAAATTGTTATCTAAGCTAGAAGCTCAAGCTGTTCTAATAAAACAATCTGGACAAATTAACAACTCCTTTACTTTTTATCGACTTATTATTGTACTACTTTTATCTTATCGATTTATGAACTTGGATTACGTTAACATTGTTTGTTATCAAGTGTACGTTTATTCTTTGCGTACGAGGGTCAGGCCAAAACAAATTAGATACTCTTTACTCACACATACATATTTCTATTGGAAATCAAATTCCAATAGAAATATGTAACATTACGTAAATACTGGCTATTTATTGATAGCAAAATAATGTACCATTTTTTTCCAACGGTTATTTTCCAAGACAATTTTGTGAGAATTTGTTTGCAGCAATGGAGCTCACACGATAAGATTGTGGTCCTATGATATCCTACTAATACGAAAGGGTTTTAAGCCCCAAGAAACTTTTTGTTATTACTTTTAGCTTAGTTTTCACCAAGTGCTGATTTATTTTAATTGACACTTAATGGGCCTTTATTACTAAAGTGCTGATTATCTTATACTGGTAACTTTTGCGAGATGGTAAGAAATATGCCCTTTAATATGAGGACTAAGTAAATCAGTACTTGGTGGAGGAGACCCTTGCGAGCCTGCTTGTTTACAGGCAAAATATTCAATTGGTTTTCCACGTTTTACATGAGGACGGAGAACCTTTGAAAACTAAGCCAAGAAAAGTAGGCCGCCAACGTTCAAATACTTTTGTCATATTTTAGTAGCTTCTATTCCTAGAGGTTGAAGACCAAGACGTACTTAAATAAAAGGTCTCGTCGAAATGGAAATTGACTTTTGCCATGGATTGTGTCATATCTCTGTTGTCGACGCAGACCCATCGTATTGGTAATCATATTCATCCGAAAAATGCATGAAAGCTTCGCTTCTGTCGAGTGTTCCATGACACTTTTATCGTTAACGTTATCGAAATCAATGACACCACGAAATCATGATGTCATTATTAACGATAGCCTATCTTAGACACAGTCATGTGTAATATTTTATAAGCCGTGTGCAATAATGTAATCAAGATCGTTCTTCCATACAATAATGAGATACTTAATCGATCTTAATCTAAAATAACATGTCACTTGTAAATATTACGAAAATGTAGCAACGTAATGTTGTATACAAACAACTATTCTGAGTAGGCTTGCTAGACAAGATACGAAAACGTACTGAAATTCTCATTTTTATATGTTCAGGAATCAAACAGTAAACAGATAAATTATTACGACATTCATATGAACAAAACAATAACCAGCAAAGATTGAAGGGATAAATTAAAACATTGCAATGAAGAATATATATTGGTAAACCCACAAAAAATAATGGAATAGATAGTATAATTACCAAGTTAATTGTCAGAATGGAACTGGCATGCGCGGATAACCTAGAAGAACTTATTAAGGTATCCCTTCCCGGCTGGACTAGCTAATTCGCGGGCACGGCACAAAACCGTGTTATTGCGCTCTGGGACCTTTTCTCTGTTTCAAAGAAAAAGACAGGCTTTGTAATTAGGAGGATGCAACATGTCCACAAAGCAGACAATGCGGATAGTGTTTGATTTGGTAAGATTTACGAAATGTTTAATTATAATACGACTCATAGCTAAAAGTTGACCACAACCGCTGTAATAAAAGATCTAACAAAAACAAATTTATTATAAATCTTCACGAAACAACCTATTTCTGATGACTTATCTTTTTAAGATATTTTATTTTATCGTTGAGTAATCCACCTCCAAAGTTATTGTATAAAACGCGCAAAAAAAATCGAATTTTCGGACCATATAACTTAGAAACCAAACATCATTTTACAGTGTCAACAGTCATCAGACATCTAGTTTGATCAAATAAAGCTATTTTGAGCAAAAGTTTGAATCTCTGAGAAGAAATAAGGGCATGATCTTCTTTCCACGTTTGTATGGGGAGTAGAGCGAGATGGCCCACCTTAATTCCAAATTAGCATCCGTAATCGAGGAATTAATAAATATATAAAGTAACAAAAAAAATTTGCAGTTGCAATTATGGCTAAATAGGACGAGTAAAATAAATAAACAGCATATATCAACAAAAGAAGCAAACACAGCTATTATTATATCACTACGCTGACATATTGCTAAGGCTAGTCGCTGATTTTAAGTTTCTTGGTTATAAGTAATTGATTTTATACTGTTTTATGAAAGTTCGAACCATAGACCTAGCATGCGCGGTAAATCCTATTTCTATGGTTTTGAGTTTGTAAGAATTTACATTTGTTCGGTATCATTTCCGAACAAATGTGAATAAATAGTTTACTGTAAATCGTCTTCAGGTAATCATTCGTAGAATTATCTTGCGATAATGGCGCACGTCAAACCGGATTTTCCGATACGATTGGGGTATTTCCCCTTTATCATTTGATTGCACTCCCATATCAGATACGACAAAGCATGAAACACCCGGAATAAATTCTGTGCGCTCACGCACCGAAGTGGATTTTTTATTTAAGGGGATTTTTTTTTCGGAATTTTATATTTATTTCCTATCCATATTGACTTCCTTCAAAGATAGTTTTTATTAACTGGACATGGATCGCCAGTATCACACCTACTTAAGGATTTTTGAAGGAGCGGCTCGTAGCCTAGTGGCGCGGGGACTGGACTAGCATACCAGAGGTCTGGGTTCAAATCCTCGCCCCGTTCATGCACCATTCCCTTTCTCATTCTGAGTTAGATTAGTGCATTTCGTCACGAATGCGAACTGCTCCATGGTTCGGAATCCATGTAAAACTGTAGGTCCCCTTCCCCTTCTAGGTTATGATGAAAAGATGGTCGAAGCGGCAATGAAAAATTGTCCGTGTTTTCCATTTTGTTCAATGTAGCCATGCTCATAAAGGGAATGTCCTGGCATAGCACCTAATTCCTTCGGGAATGTGGTGTATTGGGCTAATATCATAACGGTAGTTTTGTGGTATTAGCTATCCATGTCAGGTTGCATAAAAAAGCTCTTCCAGACGGACTGACAGAATTTGCAGACTCGCAGTGACGCTATAAAGATGCCTGCTTGTTTTCCCTGCGAAAACATGTAAATGGACCAGCGAGTGACTGAAACCGCTAGGATAAAACACCTTTCTAATCCTAAGACAATCAAACATAGCAAGCCTTATCTGCTTATTATTTATCTTCTACTCACTAACTTTCCTACCTTCTAAGAATAAAAGTACGAAGACGCGCGGCGTGCGCTATCTTAAAATTCCAGTCCCACTAATTGTTTGCTCCGCGCCGTGTGAATGAGTGGGACCGCACGCGCATTGTCACGTGTCTCTAGCTCACGAGTGTAGGTGCACTAACTTGTCGCAGGGCGACACGCGCCGCGCGAACGTATCGCCACCGCCGCCGCAGCGATAAGTCACCTATTTTTGTGCCGTTACAATGGAAAGAGAAAAAAATCCAAAGTTCACTCCAAGGTCAACATAAATACGACAGACGTGGATCTCTTTGTCTCCATTTCCGGTGTTAAGAGATAAAAATACGCCAATGTATGATTATTAATTAGGTGGAGTGGATCTTTGCCGGTTCCCTCCAAGCGCAAGCGGCTGCGCAGAAACCAAATTCGACCGAGTTTCGGTTCTGTGCAGACGCATGCGCTTGAGGGGGGCCGGTCAAGTTCCACTCCGCCAATTAATTACTCGGAATCTTAGTTCAAGATCTGGGTATTTCAGGATTCAATGAATACCTTGATTTTGAATATAAATTGCTAATTACTTCTTGGGTGTGGAACAAAGATTAAATTATACACATTCGGTTGAAGGAAAAGATGAACGGTCAAAATACTTAGATTTTGGCGACAATTGTAGGGCTCATTATACATTCAGATATTTGATAATGCCTATTTTGTACTCTGTAAACCAAACCCTAACTAAATTTAATGAAAGGTTGTTTCAACCACCATTCATTCATTTGAACTTTTAACCGGAAGCGTATACTTTAATATTTGGTTGACTGTACGGTAAATTTAGTTTGCCTTACGTTAGAACTGAGTCCAGCGTTCATCAAACAAACGATAATGGTGATCTCCGGACGCATTAGGGTTCATTGTTGTATGCGCGTCAAAATAATTTTCAGGCGAGCGAAATTGATGTTTATTTAATAGAATATGTTATCTTATGCCTAAAAAAAGAAAATTGTCATCATCAATAATGTATAGTTTCCAAGCGCAGCGGCTTTAAAACCTAGTAAATATTTGTTTAAATTTTTTTTTTAAAGAATGTAAGCGACGTATTAGAACCGTTTTTATATTCTACCGTTTTATAGTCTAAGCTTTGATATTTTGATTTTTCTACGGGTGTTTATTCATAACCGACGCGGCGACGCTAAGATAAAATAAAAATAACTACAAAATATTGGAGGTTAGAGTCATATCACACGAACAGGGGGTCCATTCAGGTAAGAGTGAGTTCGAGTTCGGGAGTGAGTTAACCTAAAAATAGCTGGGAAATATATTATTATTTAAATAACGGAACCGTTATTTATACTTCCAACGTATTTACGGGACGGACCAGATTTTTACCTAACTGTAATGATGTTCAAGAAGTGTGGAAACATTGACTAGGTATCTAAAAAAGTGAGTTCATATTTAGTGACGAATTCGAACTCACTCTTGCCCCGAATGGACCCCCTGCACCCGTAATCGCGCATCACGCCGGGCACAACAATCTCCTCTCTCAACCATATTTTAGGCTAACCTAACCTAACCTAACCTAACCAAGCATCACTGCAAGCGAGGATTGCATCATATATATTGTAAATTTGCGTCTTGACCTTGACTTCTAAGGCCTTAGATAATGAATATGTCTGCCTCGAACGTAACTACGGGTCCATCCGAAACCAGTAACTAACTGCTTTCGACCATATACCTATGTTCCTTTCTTTTTCGCTCGTTAACCATAAGTTTTTGAATAGATAAATACAAATACAATCGAAGCTAGTAAGCCATAATACGATGGTATCGAAAATGTATCCTGTTAGTAGGTACTATTTAATAACACCATTACATAAGCAAGCATTTTGGTTTTTTGATTGTATCGCTGAGCTACAAAAAAAACTTAAACACGGAAACTTTAATTTTCCCTAATTACATATTACTATGTTAGAGGAGGCCTATGCCAAAAGGCACGCTGAACTACAAGACATTTTATTGATAATTATGTAAATATGTACATATAAAGACACAGTAAATATGTTTGTATAATCTTATAGATCATAATAAAGGGCTTTATTATTATTTGTTAATTATTACATATTTACAGTATTTTAAAAATATGTGAAACAATAAACAAAGTAAATGCCAATTTACTTGATTTTTATAATTCATACAGATGTAGTTACATACTCTTACGACTACCCACTTTAAGGATCAGCTAGACGGATGCAGTTGTAGCCCACTGATATAAACTGTATGATAAGGCATATGAACAATAATAAATCCAGAAATACAGTACATATCCTTATCGAGTTGAAATACAGTGATTGCGAAAATTATGTACAGTTTTTATTCTAATTTATATCTATCTATATTATTCGGCAATTTTTTTTTCAAACATTCGTCGAAGTCCGAAATTGATTATTAGCTATAATTGGACTCGGTAGGTGGCGCTGTTGTTATTATTGTGTTATTGAATAACTTACCTTCGTAGATGAATGAAACCACATTATACCGGGCTTCGAATTTCGGTCACCTCAGCTAGTTATAAACAAAAATAGGACAAAACGTTATTATGTCACTAAGTTTGTTGTGTGCGGTAAATGGCCAAGCCATCTCTTATCAAAACTGATCATTTTTTCATTTTTTTGTTCATTAGGTAGTCTTCTACTGAATATCGGGAAAATCCCGACGAATCCTGACCACCTGGCAACACTATTCGTATGGCCAGCAGAACCACTGATGTGGAGTTGCTAAATGTATTGGCTGTTCCAGTTTTAAGTGTGTACAAGGCTTCCTACCTAAGTACTACGTGCTTATCTTGAAAGGTTATTTTAAGATAATACTATAGTGAAGACTAGCAGTACTATCTGCATATTTTAGTTTAAAAAACAATCCATAGAGATATGATACACGAGTACTAACGTGCGTAGATCATAGAAAGAGCTTTAAAACCTTGTTATCATCGTCTTAGACATTATTTGTTCTCGTGTATCATTCGATGATATTTGATGATTTATGTAATGACAGTACTATCTCTATATTTATGTTCAAAAACAATCCATAGAGATTGGCGTACAAGCGTGCGTACTTCATAGATATGTCTTGTCGGTTTATCATTCGATTAGAATAAATACTAGAAATCCTACAGCAAAATAATCCAAGCAGATACATATTAGAATAAAATAAAGTTAAAGAATTAGCAAAGTTTTCTTTGAAAAAGGCGAGTTCCGAAATATTACTATATTCGTACATCCTGAGCATGAGCTTGCCGTGCCTCCTCAGAGACCCCACGTGTCCCACAACCCACCTAAAGATTCCTTCGGGGTTCAAAAGAGAGGGTCCTGCCACACGAAAATAATATTTGCCCGACGACGCCCATGGCGGCCGTGGACAGGAAAACGGAGTGAGGGAAGACCACCCGCCAGGTGGGACGACGACAGCAAAGATTCCGTGAAGACAACACCACTCAATTAGTATAAAATTATAAAGGAAAAGGTATACTGGATATAGTAATATATCCAGTATACCTTTTATTATATAGTAATATATAGTATACTGGATATGGCTTTAGTAATACTACTGACGAAGTGATTGTACTTGTCTTCTAGGCTTTGCTCGAAAAATTCTGCATCTGTGCGTGTCATGTGGTTTTTCAAAGCATCCTCGAATTCTTTGTGAGTTTCATTCGGTATAGCTAGTCTGGCAAGTGGCTTCTTCATGAATTTCGCTCTTTCAAGCTTGGTGTTGATTCTTAGCTTGCATCGTACCAATCTGTGGTAGCTAATCTTTAATTTATTGAGGACTGAAACATCGGTAATTAAATTTTTGTTGTCAGGTACATTTTCCTACTGGCAGAGTCACCCGAAGACCTGAACGTGATGCTATGTGACCTATCACAAGAATCGCAAAAAGTAGGTCTCAAGATGAATGAAGACAAAACCAAGCTGATGGGAACCGCAGATCTAGCAGCAAATCCAATCACGGTCTTCGGCACTGCAATAGAGCAAGTCCACGAGTATTGCTACTTGGTCCAAGAGATTAAACTCGGACGTGACCCACTCGCAAAAGAAATAGGCAGGCGTATTCAGCTGGCGTGGGCCGCCTTCGGAAAACTTAGAGATGTCTTCAATTCTAAGATGCCCCAGTCTCTTAAGACCAGACTGTTTGACCAATGCGTGCTGCCGGTTTTGACCTACGCCTGCTAGAAATGGACGCCCACAGTTGGTACTGCACACAAGCTGAAAGTAGCCCAAAGGGCAATGGAAAGATCCATGCTCGGTATCTCACTGCGCGACCGAATGCCAAATCTGCTGATACGCCAAAGCACCAAGGTCACTGACGTTATGCATAGGGTTGCTAAACTCAAGTGGCGATGGGCAGGTCACGTATGTCGCAGAGATGAGCACAGATGGAGCACTAGTCTTAATGTGGAGACCCTACACAGGGAAAAGAAGCGTCGGCAAACCGCCAGCACGTTGGTCAGACGATATACGTGAGACAGTAGGTGACAACTGGCGAAGAAAAACAGGAGACCGCACAACTTGGCGAAGTCTGGGGGAGGCCTACGTCCAGCAGTGGGCAATAAAAGGCTGAAGAAGAAGAAGATGTAATGCATCAATTTGAATAAAAACTAAGAGTTGGATAAGTGCATTTTGTTACGAATGCGAGCCGTTCCATGATTCGGAACCTGTAAGTCTCTTTCCCTTCTAGATGGTAGGGTTAAGCCTGCGTCGCCAGGTTAGCTTAGGTTTGGATGACATTTTGGTTGAAGCGGCAATGACAATTTTCCCGTTTTTTCATCCAGTTCAGTGTAGCCGTGCGAATCAAGGAAAATTCCTGACACGGCACCTAATTAATTCAGGAATTTGGTGCATTCGGCTAATATCATGATGGCAACTAATATCATGATTCCATAGAATAGATGATAGAGGTGAAATATAACGTAGTGGAAACATGCAGTCAAAGGCTTATAAACCGGCCAACTGCGAGTCGGACTCGCACACGAAGGGTTCCGTACCATCGTAAAAAAAAAACAAAAAAACACGTTTTTTGTATGGGAGCCCCCTTTGATTTTAATTATTTTTTAATCTTACCTATTTGCTGTTATAGCGGCAAAATAAATAATACACACTCTGTGAAAATTTCAGCTGTCTACCTGTTACGGTTACTGAGATACAGCCCTGTGACAGACGGACAGTCGGACGGACGGACGGACGGACGGACGGACGGACGGACGGACGGACGGACGGACGGACGGACAGCGGAGGCTTAGTAATAGGGTTCCGTTTTCACCCTTTGGGTACGGAACCCTAATAAAGTAACCATTTTCAACATTTCCTAGGTACTTTTTGAAATTAAATTCTTGTTGTTACTTTTTAACGAATATTTAGCCCTTTTTTTTCAGTCATAATGATTGTTGTATGTATTGTCAATAGGGTTCCGAACCTGTCCAACACTTGCAATGTTTGGCAATTGGCTCGCTACCAATACAGGTGGAAATGCGGCAATAAGCACAAACTACATTCAGCATTGAAGTTTTGTATTACGCCGCAAGATGGCGCACGACCTTGGCGTTAAAGCTGCAGCAAAGCTTTCAAAGCTCACAATTTTATTTCATGCTGGTTTCGTCTCGAGACCCTAGGTGGCGTTGGAAGTTCGAAAGATTTAAAATAGATACACTGTAGACCGCCAAAAATTTAAACTGAACTGTATGCAGCTATTAATTACCTCTAATTTTATTACATAGGTGCATGGAGCTTTTAGTAATTTGTTAATTATTTATCCTTATCAATGAATACCATAAATGTTGCTGAGAATTCCAAAAGATTCAACACTTCTACTAAGTTTTATGATCTACAGTATTTGCTTTTATTATATTATCATATTATCAAAATATGCAGCATTTATTAAAGAAATATTTTGGCAAAATTTTAAACAAATTTTACGTGAAATTCACTTTGTATTGTTTTCCCATAACTAAACCATGAATAAAAAAACTCGGTCAGAATGAAAATCTTAGATCTAAATAATCTATGTTTCGCAATAAGCTACTGAAACTTGGGGGTTTCTTATCATTAGAAGTAACCCGCCCGGGTTCGAACCGTCGCATTGAATGAAAAGATGGTCGAAGCGGCAATGAAAAAATTACCGGCGTGTTTTCCATCCAGTTCAATGTAGCCGTGCTCATAAAGGGAAGGTCCTGGCATGGCACATAATTATTTCGGGAATGCAGTGAAATGGGCAAATATCATAACAGTAGTGCTGTGGTATTAGCCATCCATGTCAGGTTGCATAAAAAAAAGTAAAAACGTGCTACAAATAGAAATTAAGTTGTAATGTTGCTCCTTTCTGATTATTTCCCTCTTTAAATTGTAATTAGAGTGACTTCAACGAAATTGATGAGCACGGCGAAAAACTCCATGGAACATCTTACTCATTATTCTATTGACTACGGAAACCTCCTAATTGTTCTGTGCTACTGACCAATTAATTTCTTGCTATTCGGGTATTATTGTCAATAGTATGTCTTAAAATACTCGGTACATTCAGTCATGATGTAATTTTTTCAAAAAGGCGGGAATGGGTAGAGAAGGACAAAATGCAGATATATGTCAAATATTATCTTTTATTATTTACCTCAAGGCATTTATACATGCGCTGAAACCTCTTTAACATTTAAAAATAACAATATGAACCACAGTTGGGTTACTTTCAGTCAATATCTTTTCTCTTTAGACTACATTATCACATACAGTTTTTAACACTAACCTATTAAAGCTTGGACCGTAAAATTAACATAAACCTAGATAAATCTTGAGATCCTCAATGTTAAGTCTAGCGTTGTCATTTGTTTACAACACGAACAACACATCACGTACCTAACTACTAATGGAAGACATTACGTCGAGTCCGCCGGAACACGATTCAATATAGAATTGGCAATGTAGATTCTTGCGGTGCTTGGAACAGATGTGACCGAAGAGATCCGCGTGCGGGGGCGGTGGTGGTGCGGAGGCGGCGTCGACCTCACCACGGTCTCCACACGGCCTGCGCGCGCATGAGCGTCACCGTGGAGCAGTCGAGCGGCGCGGAGTAGGCGCTCGAGGCAGGCGAGGGCGGCGGCGACGGCGACGAGTAGCCGGAGGAGCTCGACGGCGCCGGGCTCGGCGGACTCGCCGGCGGGGTGTCCGCGGCGGGCGCGGGACTCGCGTACTGCGCCGGGCTCCGCTCCATGTCGTTGAGCTTGTGGCCGAGGTGCGTCATGAGCTGCGTGCCCAGCCTGACGTCCACGCCGGGGATGGAGGCGAGGCAGCGCGACACCTCGTTGGCGGCGTGCGTGAAGCCCGCGCGAAAGCGGTCCGCGTCCACCACTGGATTCGCGGCGAGTCGCCGCTGCTTCCTCAGCTTGTGCAGGTGCCGCACGGTCAGCTCGAGGATGTCCGCCTTCTCCAGCTTCGAGACGTTCTCGCCCTCCGACTGCAGCGCGGTCACCATCAACTCCTTGAGGTCGTCGAGGCAGCGGTTGATGCGAGCGCGCCGCTTGCGCTCGAGCATCGGCTTCATCACCTTGCGGTACTGGTAGGTGCGCGAGACGGGCTGCGGGCCCATATCGTCGGCGACCGTGTACGCCATCTCGTAGGACATGTCGTCAACTGTCAAACTGCGTGTGCGCGAGCGAGCGGGGAGTGTGAGCGCGTCGAGCGTCGAGCACGGAATGCGGTCCGCGGCCGAGGGCGGGGGCTTTTATAGAGGCGAGCGGGGCTCGCGATCGTGGGAACGCACGGAGTCGCCGAGTTCCCACAGCGCGCGGCCACCTGTGCGGGGCGCGGGCGCGCAGCTGCCGTGCGGGAGGGGCCGGCGGGGCGCGGCGGGTGGGGGGGAGGTAGCGCGTGCGCGCGCGCCGCGATAAACAATCCGCGCGGCACTAAACGCGGTGACATTATTTTTCGAGTGAACGTTTAATCGGCGGCATTAGTCACGGCGCGCGCTGTAATTGAAGCCACCGCTAGTGCGGCGCTACGATGCTATCTGACTATTGCTGACGAGGCAAAGGCGCCTCGGCTTTGTGCAATCGACTTAGCTACTGAATTATTTTAAAAATAAAAAGCGAAGTAATCATTCCATGCAGAGTAGGTAGGTGTTGCAATAATCATTGATTTGTTGCTGCCTAGATACTTACGTGCATCGAAGGCAATTGTAATGTCAAATGTTTTGTAATTTTGACGTTTACGTAATTTTTAATAACTCCTTTCCTCTTTTTCGAAATATCTAAATTAAATATGCAACAATAGATGTCATTCTCGTCATCGTAGTTGCACAAGGTAGAGTCAGCGACCGTGGAAGCGGTACTCCTTGCGACAGCAGCGCCGCCCCGCGACCATTGGCGACGATCAATTACTCCAACCAGTGCCAATTGATTAACGAGCTGTTACATCAGCTGAAAGGCGTCTCGATCAAACTGAAAGCAGTTGCACAATTGATTTTTTGCTTAGAAAATGTTGCAAATTTGAGCATGTATAATCAGCGATGCTCCCATTCCGGTTGTTTTCGAAAGCTTTTGCATTCGTTTGCAATCGTCCGCAAAAAACGTCTCTGGTGAAATGCGTTCTTCGAGGCATTCTTTATTGTTTGTTGATAGCCTTATTTTTTGTTTCTGCAATCACAGCTATAGCATAATTTTGTTTAATGCCTCAGAGTGAAAAAGTTTTTAAAATGTTATCAAGATGTTTACTAGAATAGTTTACAACGATTTCTGGTGGTGTTATTGTTCTTATTTTAGACTAGGTGTCTATGATAAATTAGGTTGGTCGTTCATATCACGAGATGACGTCCACTCGACGTCATTTGCCATCGCCGTTTCACCCCATTAAAATATTGAAAATCTGGGTTTTTACATCACAGTTTTTGTTAAAAAAATATTTTAGGTACGTTGCGAGAATCAATACAATATTGCTGCAGCACACAAATTAAATAAAAAACGCATAAGTTACCTTCTACCGGCAATTACCGTTATTATTTTTGGATGAACATTCCAATCGGTTACCATTGAACGAAACCAAAACCACTTTTCACGTTCTGTTACCTACCTACATAATAATATGTACCCATGGGTATAAGACTTGTCACCAGTCGCAGTTGCCAATTGCCAGAACATCTTCAATATATGTTTTCTACAGCGGCAGTGGAGCGGCCTTCTTCCCCCGCCTCCCCCGCGCCCGCCGCCGCCGCCTCCCCGCGCACCGCGCCGCGCTCGGTAGCGCAACTCGTGCGCGACCGCGGATTACGGACATTACTCATTCAGTAACACGGTGGCTGTTAGCGGCTACCTCCGTATTACTTATTCTGTGCCTCCGTACCTTCACCGCCGTGCCGCAAGCCGTGCTCGTGCCTACCTACACAAATGCGCTGAGCATTATATGACTAATGGATGACGCCGTCCGATACATTTGGGCTTCGTTACATTGTGATTTGTATTGGTTTACTTCGTGAATAATGGGCCGATGGCCGATGGCAAACACGGAGATGAACGACCTCCTTGGCCGCAAACATGAATTTTCGAATCGCAACCACAAATGTGAAGTCTTGTGAATTGTGAACGCTAAAACAATGGTCTCAAAAAACTGTAAGCAAAGGTTATCTTCGTCCGAAATAACAGCTTTTGTTATCTGTTCGGTTTGGGCAAAAAATGTGCAAACAGATTGAGTATGCAATATGATTATAAGTGTGAATGTATTTTTATCTCTTAGCCTTATGTATTCATTAATAAACAGAAAACAACTTGCATCTCAATAGTACCTACTCAAAAATTACTTCGAATACCTACATCTTTCAAAACCTACGTTTCGATGCCTACACATTTAATGCAACTAATTATGTGTGTCGATACATTTAGTGTTATTGAATAACAATAAAACAGTGACTCATTTAAAATATAGAAAACAAATCAATAAGAAGTTGCTGTCAAACTCTACCCCGACTCTACGTGAACAGATCAAAAGAATTATGGAGGATATGAATTATCTATAAATACGTTTACATACATATGTTTACATAGACAATGAGAGCCGTCATCGTCTCTCGGTTACGTAAATAGCTCGGAGAGCGCAAACAGCGAAATTTTCCTATAGATAAAGCGGCTATCTAGAGTGCGTAACCTTTAATTGAATGCTCCTCATTACAGTTATCTGTAATGTTTGCTACCAGTTATTTTTATAACAACACGATGCAATCAAATTATCGGTCCGTATAAAAATACTGTTGACCCCTTAGTAGGTAGGTACCTACTTCTAAATTTTCACTTTGTAGGTATCCCACTGGAATACTGCAAACTGCAATGTGAGTACAGCTCGCAATGGACGACCTACCTCTAACTGCTAAAGAAAACAGTTCACAAAATTTCATTACCTTCTTCCTCTATCTCAAAAAGTTAACAAAGCCCGATTTATCGACAAAACGCATAAAAGGTAGAACAAGCTCAAACCTAAATAGCCGGATCCGTTCCCACAGCAATTGTCCGAGAACGAACATTTGATGTCCCACTCTAATATTGTCAGACAACTGCCCACATTGTGTCACTCTTCATTATTGGTGGCAACGAGAGCATATTGACTCCATTGCGCTTGCCACACGACAAACAGTGACGACACGCTGACCCCGGTGTGACCCGCGCGCGGCGCGTGCGTCGCGTCGGGTCGGCGAGCGTGCGCGCGCACACGCCTGTGCGTGTACTTAGAATCAACGCTTCGATGTCACAAAAAAAAAGAAACGTCAATATTACATTCAGGCACAGAATAGGTTATAGTGATTCGAGGTCACAACGTCAAAATGTTGGAATTTGGAACGATCAATGCGCGGAAACAATCGTTGACTACGTACTACACACACACACACGCACACAACAAAGGTCGCGCGGCACGAGCACGGAAGGCGCGCTTGAGCCACGCGGCGGGCACGCTTCGGCCAGAGTCGGTTACGCAGAACCCGGCCATATACTACAAAATTCGTTCGGATGGTTGATCATTTTCCGCTTGCATATTTTCGGTGATTAATGAACGCCAACGTTCCTAGGCTTATTGACAGAAACCGGTCGATTAGAAGCATAGATTTACTGAGAAATACCACTCAAAGCTAACAAGAGACAATTGCTAAAGTGTTGACATAGCGTGACTGGCAGCGCAAAACTGGTTTTCAATGACATCACCTAGCTAATCGTCTGCATACATCAATTCACTGCCTACCGATGACGTTTGCATGAGATACCTCGATATTACGGATCTAGGTGACGTCTTGGACAAGGTTCTTTCATAGTGGAACTGGAAAATTATCGACTGTGAGAAATTATGAGTCACGAGGCGGGGTATTTCAACGTTCCGGATGTGAAGATTGAATCAAGGTGATTCGACGGTTCAGGTATTTTTGCAATTTAGTTCCGGGGTATTCTTTGACTTCGGAATGAACTTAACACTTCTTGGGATTCAGTGTTTTAGTTATTAATCTCTGGCATGAGTCAGTTGGCAAAAGTTTTAACCCCAATTATTTTTCCAACATTCCTGTAGGTATTCCATTGATGTGATTCATAAAATAATATTAAAGTACGGAGAAGTACGCTGCGTATGTACGATAAGTACGTATGCTGTGTGAGTTGTCCTACTGCATTTCTTCCTGTCAAGTGCCGACTAAGAGATTGGTCATTTGTGGCTCGGATTCCGCGTAAAAAATATTCATCGATGGAGAAAGCAGCAAAGAAAGTTTGTCCGTGTTTTCCTCCCAGAATGGTCCTGGCATTTCGCTTAGATTCCGTAAGGTGTGTTAGCCTAATATTATACAGTAGGTGTGGAATTAGCCATCCATGTCCAGTTACACAAAATGTTATGGTCATTTGTGTTAACTCTCCAAGTCGAAGTAAATGTTGGTTTAGGTAATTTTTTGTACCCGTGTAAACAGCACCGGCTTCTTAGGGCCTTGCAGCTTATCGGCTTCCAAGGGTGACTTGCCTTTGAAGCAGTGCCGCCACCTCCGCCCCTCCGCCGCCCTTCGCCCCTCTGCCGCCCCTGCTCCGCCGTCGCGCCGCCAAGGAAGATGGCGCCGGCCGAATTTGAAAACCTTAAAATTCCTTCGGCAAATATTTGTGGCGATGCGCGGAGAAGTGCGCACTAATGACTACACGAAGGTGGCTGTCGGTTCCGTTCTTTTTTGTGCGCAAATGCAAAGATTATTCAAGCTGAAAAAATATTTCACTCGGGACGGCGGTGAGGTATTTTGTGCGTTGGGTTTTACGATGCACTCAGGCAATATTTTTTAGTGTTGGTATGAAAATATAACAACATTGTGTACGCTGTCGCAGATGAATAAGCTTGAAATCCGTGATACCTAATAACCCGTATCAACGCATTCCCAAAGGAACGAGGATCGTGTCAGGACTTCTGGATTTCCTGGTATAGTTTGAGCAGGACTACATTTTCGAAACGACGACATGTTTTGCCGTTTCAGTCATTTTTAAAACAGTTAGACCTTACAAATTGTTTGACACTCTATTACACTTATTTAATTAATTTAATTTTATCGTAGATGGTTATATTTGATCATTACGCTTTACCACTTTTTTAGCTATTATTGACCTTATTATATTTTTTTTGACTGCACATAATATAATATGATGCGTGTAAGTGATGTAAAAAACTTAGGACATTTTTTCCACGCTAATACGATGCATTTTCTTGAAGTTGCTTTCAACACTTTAAAAAAGTTATGATTTGTGACTCTACCTTTCGAAATATTTCGATTCGGATGTGCATTTTCTACCTGCTTTCATTATTCAAAACAGCAAAACCAGAACCCTATTCAATATTCCCTGAGCTCGTGCTACATGCATTGTGGATGCACGTGCTAAGAAGTCCCTTCTCGGAACGGGCAAAAACAATGTCACACTCGGCTTATTTCAAACAACTAATAGAACAATGTCGAGGAAACGACATTTCAAAGTCGAGCCCTGGCAAGTGCGGTGGAGAAACCTAAAAAAATAAAAGCGTAAAATTTTGGCGGAAGCCGGCGTACCTCGCCGTGGGGGTCCAAGAACACTGGCGCCAATTTTTTTCCCGAAAACGTGACCAGAACACTTGAAGGCGGACGATTTACTGCCGTCTGGATAGTTTCAAGGTGTTGAAACAAACGACGCGTGGTTTTGGGTGCGCCGCGTCTGGCAAGTGTTAGCAACAACGATGACATTCGGGATACAGGAACAGCATTGTGTAAAGTTTCAATCCGAATATATTTTACGCGGCTCGTAGCGCAGGTGCGCGGGGAATTGCCTTCAATTCCTGAGGTCATGCATTCTATCACTAATGCGAGCTGTTCAATGGCTAAGAATCCATTCCACCCAGTTCATGGGAGAGGGATGGCCATGGCACCTAATTCCTTTGGAAATTGGTCGTGTTGTTCGGGAATGACGGTAAGTGTGACCATTCTTGTCCTGTCAAAATCAAATAAACAAAACATTGGCAATTTTTAAAATGAGTGCTTAAATATCCAAGTTCCTAATAAAAAAATCTGATCCTCTTTTAAGAATGCACAAAAGTCGCCGTTGTCCAGAACCAATGTAATAATATTTGCTAGAAGTAACCGTTCTGTATTATTGTCGGATGTTTTTTCTTTTTTCGGAAGAAACAATTAAATCCTTTGAAGGAGCTCGTTGGCGCGAGATCTCGGAAGGTTTTCGCCCGTCGGCGGCGCTTTGATCGTGCTAGCCTCTTGTCCGTTGAATGCGGAGGAACTCTGGAATAATAAAAGGCAGTTATCGGTTTATTTCGTGTATTGTCGGGAATTATGGGCAAATTTCGGTATAATGGCGGCGGCAACTTCTTCAATAAAAACTTTATGGTAAAACGGACCTACTCAAGAAATTAAATATGACTACTTACAAATGCCTTATTTTGTCAAGTTGTTAGTTTGACTTCTAGTCACAGATGGTCCCAAAATAATAGAAAAAAAATCATTTTTGTTCACAATTTTTTTTAACGACAGCGCTAATTGGAAGATATAATGAGAATAAGCTTTAATGCCTTAGATCTAAACATATATTTATTTTAAATTTAAATAAACCATAAAGGGAACATTCTCGCAAAGCACCCAATTCCTTCGGGAATGTGGTATATTGTGTTAATATCATGACGGTAGTTGTATGGCATTGACCATCCATGTCAGGTTAAATAAAAAAATATATTTCTTGCTTTAAAAGTGTATTGCATCATCACCCTGTCGCGGAATTAATACTCGTACAAGACCTTATCAAATCGAGCGCGAGTTACGCGGCTGTCATACACCGGATATTATAAGATTAAATGGGGATTATAATTGATTTCTCCTTCTGGAATACAAACGTTGATTGACCGCTGAGCTTAGTTTCTTCAAACGCAAGGGGTACCTTTCGCAACATTTTAATTACTATTCAATCAAGTTCCGACTAATTGATTTCGTGGAATCATTTATCGCTACAATTATTCTAGAATAGAAAGTGTTTATCAAAAAATATATTGATTGTTTCATATTTTGCTTTGTATGCTTAAAGTTTTTTTTATATAATCGCAGTAAATAATATATGTATCAAATACCCATAGTCCTATATCTCTACCGAACTAGCGGAGGGTTAATTAGAAACCAATTTAAAGTTGAGGGAAGAAACATGTGAGAACAAAAAATATATCCTCCGATGATTAGCTCCTAAACAGCTAAACTAAATTTTAATTTGGATGAGGGTTGTGTTTACAGGTTACCCGAAATTCCATAATGGGTTTCTAATAAAAACTTTATTGCTAGTTAAGTGTTAATTATAAACACCTTTGAAGAAAAAATACGATCAGAATCAAATATATTTAGTTAATAGAGCGAAATCAGAATCTATTTTTAACCGACTTCAAAAAAAGGAGGAGGCTCTCAATTCGTCGGAATATTTTTTGATGTCGATGTTTTAGGGGTTTTGAAACTTTCGCTAGGAATGCCTTTTATATTTTATTTTTACAGATTTTATCCATAGCAGAAAGTGGTAGTAATATAAGCAAGAAACAATAAATATGTTCATGTTTTATGTTTAAGGGTATAACGTGACTGGATATGGTTGCTAAGTTAAGTCTTTGGTCTAGTACGATGGTAATTAATAGAATGACAGCGGTCAACGAAAATGCCCATTTGAGATCACCGTTTGATGCAACCGTAATCTCATGATTATTCATGGTAATTTTCAAACAATTGTTTTGGCACGACAATTTTGTAAGATGCTCAGGAATTATGGAAGTAGAATTTGCAAATATATATATAATTGCGTTTTATACTCTCGCTCGGTGCGAGAATCCGACGAAAACCTAGTAGGTTTGATTTTTTTTGTTTGACGTGAAGATGGTTTTTTTAATATCATCGAAAGTCCTTTTTTTAACATACATTAGAAATATATTTAAAGTGCTGATTGTTTAGTTTTTTTTTAGTTTTTTATAAAATCATCTACGAAAGTCTGTAAAATTAAAACCGTGTTATCGAACTTACATATAAAAGTCTTATAAATCAGATCTACCATTGAAAAATCGCTAACTAACGGAAAGGCCTCTTTTTTAACAATACATTATCATTTACATTATCATTTCTTATACATCTATAATATCTGTAGAAAATGTTATACCCGTGGAGCGAGTCGTAGTCCAGCATCAGCCTGACTACATACAAAAATAATATTTTATTATTCCAACATTATTTAACTTAACTACGCCTGGTTTTCACCAAATGCTGAGTTATTTGATTGGACCGGCCCAAATTTTGAAAGGCCCTTTATAACTAAAGTGCTGATTATCTTGTACTGGTATTGAGGTGGCCCTACCCGCTCAACTCCCCATACAAAAGGGGAAGGAAGATCACGCCCATATTTCTTGTCAAAGATCCCAAATTTTACTCAAAATAGCTTTATTTGATCGAATTAGATGTCTGATGACCGTTGGCATTGTAAAATTGTGTTTGGTTTCTAAGTTATAAGGTCCGAAAGTTCGAATTTTTCGCGCGTTTTATACAATAACTTTGGAGGTGGATTACGCAATGATAATATAGGACATAAGACATAAGACATTTTATTTGCCACAACACATAAGTACAATAGAGTAATGAACATAAAACAAATTAAACTAAATTAAAAACACTTAAACATTGCATTCTCTTGTAGGTATCATCAATTTGTGACAAATGGGATCAATCTCAGCTGTCTCGCAGAAAACTACGAAACTGGTTTTCAGACGAATCCCTACTATAACTATCTTTAAACATTGCAGTTTAGGTGACGCTGCTTCGTGTTTGCCAGCATAAAATGAAGTGAAAATATAATTAGCTTAATTTTATAAAAAAAGTTTAACAGTGTGTGTTTGTAAAAAAAAAACAAATTGTGTTTTTGTGTGTAAGTGTGTGAGAGAGATTTAGAATGTGAGGTGTGTCATTTATATACGTATATGAGAGTTGTAACAAGGGTGTTTGTGTGAGGTTATGTGTGCATGCAATGTGGGAGGGAGAAATTGAGTGGAATAATAATAAAATGGATTGAATATCAATGTAACTAAAATGTTTAACAAATAGATTAGATTAATTGGCCTATTGCTGACTTAAAAGATGGGATTTCAGAGATTTTTTAAAAGAGGACAGCGACTGCGTATGCAGATACAGAACGGGTGGTGGGAGGTTGTTCCAACATTTTGTGGCCGCGTACCTAAAACTGCCTCTAAATTTGACCAGCTTGTGCGTAGGGACCAGCAATAGTTCATTGCGTCTCCTAGTGTCATGGATATGCACGATATATAAGAACATCTTAAAAAGATTAGTCATCAGACATTATTTAATCAAGATTTATAATCTTTTTGGTTTTTGTTAGATTTTTGACTACAGCGGTCGTGGTTTACTTTTAGCCATAAGTCGTTTTGTAATTAAAATTTTCGTAAATCTTACCAAATCAAACACTATGCACATTGTCTTTTTTGTGGACATGTTGCATCTTCCTCACCACGGAGCCTGTCTTATTCTTTGAAACAGAGAAGGTCCCAGATCGCAACAGCACGGTTTTGTACCATGCCCGCGAATGAGTTAGTCCCGCCGGGTTGGGCCACCTTAATTGCAAGCTGCTAATAGAGACCCTTAATATGTGACGATTAAGCTAATTGGCAGTAGGTGAAAAAGGCCCAAAGTATTCATATTTTTTTAAATTATCCCATTCCCTTAGTTTGCTGTTTGACATGACTTGGCCGGTGCAATTATTGCGTATTTTTTCTTAAAATCGTCGGGCTTGATTTCTTGTAACAAAAAAAATATTTAAAAATATCTATCTATGCAGTTTTACTTTCTATAAAAATCGGCCCTATGACTTCTTTGAGTGTTTTTCAATATTTCTTATAATAGGTCGGGGAAAAAGTCTTTTCGCATTATAGTATGTATGAACTTGTAATAAAATCTCTTTGGCTATACTATTTGTATCTGGCTGGTTTTGGTATCATTGAAAGTTTAAATTTTAAAGAACATAATTCCAAATTCAAATTAGGAAAATGTGTGATTCTCATTAGTTTTTCGTACTGTCAAAATGAGTGAATCTAATGAAGAAATTCGATACATTTTAAAATTTTACTACAAAAACAGGTAAAAATGCAACGCAAGCCGCGAAAAAAATTTGCGATGTTTATGGACCTAGTGCAGTGTCTGTGAGAGTAGCACAAATTTGGTTTAAGCGTTTTCAATCCGGAAATTTTGATGTCAAAGATGCACGTCGCTCTGGTCGCCCTATTACGGATAAAATGGATGCCATTTTTGAAAAAGTGGAGCAAGATCGGCATATCAGTAGTTACGACGTAGCTGAAGAACTAGGAATTGACCACAAAACAGTTTTGGCGCATTTGAAAAAAACTGGGTACACAAAAAAGCTCGATATTTGGGTACCTCACGAGCTCACTGAAAGAAACCTAATGAACCGTGTACTCATTTGTGATTCTTTATTACGACGTAATGAAACCGAACCATTTTTGAAGAAGCTGATAACTGGTGATGAAAAGTGGATCACGTACGACAAGAACGTGCGAAAAAGGTCGTGGTCAAAGGCCGGTCAAGCTTCACAGACTGTGGCGAAACCCGGGTTAACTCGCAACAAGGTGATGCTGTGTGTGTGGTGGGATTGGAAGGGCATTATTCATTATGAGCTGTTACCACCAGGCAGGACCATCGATTCTGAACTCTACTACGAACAACTGATGAGATTAAAGCAAGAAGTTGAGAGAAAGCGGCCGGAATTAATCAACAGAAGGGGTGTGGTTTTTCATCATGATAACGCTAGACCTCACACATCTTTAGCCACTCAGCAAAAACTAAGAGAGTTTGGCTGGGAGGTGTTAATGCATCCGCCGTATAGTCCTGACCTTGCACCTTCAGATTTCCACCTGTTTAGGTCCCTTCAGAATTCTTTAGGCAGTGTCAGGTTAACATCACGAGAGGACTGCCAAAACCACTTGTCCCGGTATATTGATCAGAAGTCCCAATATTTCTATAGCAATGGGATCATGTCCCTACCTACAAGATGGCAAAAAGTTATCGAACAAAATGGTACCTACATACTTTAGTTAAATGTAAATAAACCATATTAAAAAATGTTTTGAATTTTCTTAAAACATGCGAAGAAACTTTTTCCCCAACCATAGTTTCTGATTTGCCCATTAAGGCATACTTAAAAATTCAACTGTATGTGCATTCCATTTTAGGAAAAGTAAAAAATAAGTTAGACTGACTCGGCTGAATAATAGGAGGCTTTGTCGAGATTTCTTTATGAGACTTAATACATCCAGCGAAGACTAATGGTCTTCATTGATTTGAGAATCATCAAAGGTGCTCTAACTACGCACTCACTGTGAGTGCTCGTTCAAATTACTTTAATTGACGTCTCGATGGCAGCCATCCAATCGTATAAAAACAATTATCATTCAGAGATAATCCCGAATCCAGTTCGTGATGTAATTTCTATACGGTCTGACATAACAAAACAGGGCATCGGGATAGGAATTGTTTAAGGTGCACACATCCCTCAACCTGTATTTTTAGTTTAACCGTCGGGAAACTAACTTTAACCGTAGCCATAACCAGAGACGGTGCACTCCAGCAATAGGATTTCAATTAAGCCTTATCATATTTATCTAGACTGGGAGTTTTGTTAATAATACATATGATTACTAATGTTGTTTAAATTACCTTGTAAGGGCCCTTAACTGATATATGTATTATGTAATCTTATTTTGGGAAATAATCTCTGTGCATAGTGTACCTATGTACCTTTGATGTAATCATCTATTCCCTCGGGGTTTTACTAACAAACCCAAATCATCCTCGGAATAGTTATACGATCTATATATTGTCTATTGCATTGAAATGAAGTTTCAAATTCGATCGAATGTGACAAAAATTGGTTATACATAACTATTCCTAGAATAATTGCGATTATAGGTAGCATAATCTATGGTAAAAGGGTCGGTCACTAAATAGTCTAATAGTTTTTGTATTATTAAACGATTGTTTTGTATAAAAAATCATTCAACTGTAGTTATTGGTAATAATTGTAATGTTTTTTTTTTCTCTCTAGATATTTCTCTAACGAAAAGATGAAGTATGTAGCATTTAATGCTCGATAATAACTATTCAAAATGTGTAAGTTATTTTACTATTTATATTTTAGTATATACATACTTTTGAGCCCCTTAAAATCGCGTAAGTGTGCGTACACGAGCCACCTATTAAGTGTGCGAGGCGCTCGCACCGCTGCGCGCGTGTGCGTCCGTGCGAGCGCGCGTGTGTGCGTGCGTTGCGCGTGCGCCGGTCGCTCGGTCGCTTATTATTATTATTTATTGTTGAATAATGTGAATGGTAATGCATGGCTGTTCACGATCTCGCATAGCACCTGCCGCCTTTTCCCACACTCTCGTACAAGGAGCGCTACGCCATTGCCCCGGCACAGGAAGTGCGAGTTGAGCAAAAAAACGTAAAAAGAAACGATGTGGGTGATAAACATAGAGAGGAGAAAAAGAGTTTGACGCGTGGAGTAACGTCGAACTAGTCATTGCTTCCTTTATTTTGTTTAACGTGAAAATATGTTTAACGAAGTGGTTGGATACTTAAAGGGTTGCGTCATAATTGTAGTTTGTTACATATCCGTAACCATTAGGTAGACTATTACTATTAATTTTCCAACGGTAGGTTTGTACCTCATTAGGTAGGTAACGGAAGGTTACTACGTTCATTTAGTGTGATAGATTGCTCTATTAAATGTGTATTATTTAGATACCTGCTTCTTGTGTATTTTCCAGTAATGGAATATTTGTGCGCAGAGACTTGAAGACGTCACATTGTTTTTTGTAAGTTCTGGGCTAATTTAGTAATTTGTTATATGATTTCGAAGGAAACATTCTGGTTCTTTTTCTTGTCGGCTCCTATTATTATTTTCATATGACTATTAAACCACATGATTTTAATGGACAATTTAAGCATATACATATGTAGGCCTCCAACATTTCGTTCTGCAACACACATTTATTGAAGGTTCAATAAAACGAAAAATGTGCAGGACGCGTTAAAGTCATCACCTTCCAGTTTTTCGAACCAGTTAATCATGTAAATTGTTGTGCGAAATAAATCATACATGTGTGCGATAGTTGTACCGTACTCACACATGTATGTACCTTTTGTATCGGTATTTTTATCCAAAAAACGTGTTCGAAAAAGGCACGTAGAGCATGATTTTCAAAACACATCTGTGATTATGAATGCTTTGATTGACTGGATGAATGGTAAATATAGGCTTGTGGGAAGAAAGAAATTATGGCCGATGACCTATCGGACTATCTTGAGCTGTCAATTCTTTGGAATATAACGGTCAACCTCAAGTGATATCCATCGGCGGATAACTGGAATGAATATAAGCATTTGCGTAATCGGTTAAACCAGAGTTGTCGCAATGCTAAAAGATGCCATATTTTTACCAATACCTTAAATTGTAACGACAATAACCTATGGAAGTTTTTAAGATCAGTGGGCGCTTGTGGGGATACAAAATCGGTTATTGAATCCGATATTGACCTTAATATTTTAAACAAACATTTCGCTGCTTCACCGGTAATACTAGGCGAAGACGCTACACTAGAGGCAGTTGATGAAGTAAACAAGGATGATCAAATTATTATACCTAACTTTGAATTTTCGATAGTATCTCAGGAAGAAGTAAAAACAGCCCTCACTGCCATTAAATCTAAATCGGTCGGTGCAGATGGAATTAATATTTTGATGCTTTCAATGATATTAAACGTTATTTTACCAATCCTTACTCACATATTTAACGCATTAAGCAAGGGTAAATTTCCTGACATTTGGAAAAGAGCCTTTATACTACCACTGCCCAAAATCCCAAAACCATCTCAACCTTCACACTTTCGGCCCATCTCAATTCTTCCTGTACTGTCTAAAGTGCTGGAGCGGCTGGTGCAGGTACAAGTTTCAAATTTTCTGGTTTCGTATAACCTTCATGACCCATACCAATCCGGTTTCCGGCCCTCTCACAGTACAACCACCGCTCTGCTAAAGATAACAGAGGATGTAAGAAGTGCTATGAATGATCGAAAAGTAACTGTACTGGCTCTGTTAGACTTTAGCAGCGCATTTAATTCAGTAAACTTTTCTATATTATTGGCTCGGCTCCGTTCCCTAAAAATGTCAGACGTAGTAATTACATGGTTCTCTAGTTATCTGTTGGAGCGTAAGCAGAGCGTAAAAAAATCCAATGATGCTTCTGATTGGGCTGCGTTTGATTCAGGTGTCCCACAGGGAAGCGTACTATCGCCGCTTTTGTTTTCACTGTTTATCAGACCCATAACTCGTCATCTTATTGCCCGATATCACATGTATGCTGACGATCTCCAAATTTACATTTCATCTAGCCCAGAAGCAATCAATGATGCAGTCCTTAAATTAAATGAAGATCTTCGAAAAGTTTGCTTGTGGGCTAAACGATTTGGAGTTTTAATTAACCCTACAAATACACAGGCTATAATTATTGGAGGCCGCAAATTAATGTCTAAGATGGATATGTCGATTGTTTTACCCGTTGTGGTAGATGGAACGGCAATTGACTATTTTAAAAAGGTAAAAAATTTAGGTTTGATAATCGACCAACACATGGAATGGCACGAACACATTAATGCTGTCTCTCGTAGAGTGTTTTTCAGTCTCCATTCTCTTAAAAAAATGCAAAATTATCTACCTAGATTAATTAAAATTAAACTGGCCCAAGCTTTTATTCTCCCCCTTCTGGATTATGGGGACATTTGTTTTCTCGACCTAAAAAGTGAATTAATCAATAAACTGGAACGGCTACAGAACGCTTGTATCCGCTACATTTATAACATCCGTAAATACGACCATATCACCCCATTTAGGCAAAAGTTAGGATGGTTAAAGATACCTGAGCGGAGGAATTTGCATTTACTTAGTTTGGTCTTTAAAATCTTACATAATCCCGACTCTCCCGGTTATCTAAGTGAAATGCTTTTTCCCCTCAGTGACCACGGCCTCTCATTGCGTTCGTGTGATAAGCGTCTGCTTCGAATACCTGAGCACTGCTCCAACTTCATGACTCGTTCCTTTTCAGTTCAAGCCCCTCGCCTTTGGAACGAATTACCGTCTGACATACGCGACTCTGAAACCTTATATATTTTCAAAGTTCGTTTAAAAAAGTACTATCTCCAGAGTTACAGCTGACCTTCCTCATTATCGATCTAGTTGTTGCCTTCGGTTGGTGTGTATTTTTGATCTGCTTGCTCCTTGTATGCCTGATTTATGATTTATAATGTTTTTTAAAATTATGTTTCTTTTAGTTTTAAATTGTCGCATGTTTTAATCTTAAGTTAATGCTTACTTCACTTATTCACCTACCTAAATTATGTTGTTAAATCTAATGGGTGGCCAGGAAGAGATTGCCTCAAGGCAATATGGTGGCCCATTAGATGAAACGAACACTTGTTCAATTAGGTTAAGTCTACTCTAAGAATGTATGTATAAGTTTCATCTAATAAACAGTTTATTATTATTATTATTATTATTATTAAGTGAGCTCGCGTGTCCAGCGGTGGTCAGAGGGAAAATGACGATTGGATATTAGCGGTATTACTTATTCTGTGATAATATACCCTCGCTGATAAAAACAATTGTAGTGTGGGCTTATTAGATCTGCGTTCCGTAATATCCGTAGAATACGATGTTAAAGCCATTTTGCACGGCTTGAAACGTGGCACGAGCCGTGATGTAAACACTTTGAAGTGCTCCGTCTTTGTAAAATATTTTAAACCGTTTGTCTTACTTTGGTTTCCTATGTGTTCGCAAATTAATAAATGTATGTCCTGGGAGTGAAATTACAATTTTTTTCGTGCAATTCTGATGCCGGTTGAAATCGTTTTTTTTAAAGGTTTTTTTCGGGTGTAGGGTTAGTGCACAAATATTAATTGATTGCATCAAAATAACCTAAAACTATTTTTTTGAAATTTGCAAAGAAATATAAATTAGTCGTTATTTGTTATTGACGTACCATCATCACTGTAATGTTGCAAATATTTGTAAAGAATTATAAATATTTTTGAATGACCTCACTTTCAATTACATCATAATTATTATTTATTACGGCATTATATTTAATTGTAACAGTAGTTCCAATATGTTATCTACCTTAATGCAAACATTATATTTAATGTACCTACATACATATATCAACTTGGCCATGACCGAGCACATGTTATTTATTTAGTATATAATATAGATAAACTTAATTTATTGAGGCGCTCAATTGCAAGAAAATGGTAACAAAGCGCGACCTACATAACGAGAATATATCTAATCTTAAGCTAACTTGCATTAAAGCAAATGAAAGATATTGAAGCACATAATAGACTCAAGAATTAAGAAAGAAGACCATTGCTTTACATTGTCCGAATGATCATTCTTACCGCATATTACATTACCTCATAGGGATACCACCTAAATTCGAGCATTATTCTCTACAAGATAAAAAGACACGCAATTTCACATAATTTCCCCAATAATAGACCGGATGTCTATTCCAAGAGTGCATTCAGAAGTGCACTGTTCAAGACACAATAAATTGCTCATCCCGTGTCCCCGCCACCGTAACAACAACGGTCCGGGCGAGCTGTCCTGTAGGTCACCGCGGTTGGTCCTGCGTGAAACTCACACGACATCCAGACATAGGCTGCGGGTCGCCAAATTTGAAAAACTTAATCGATAAGATAATGCGCAAATCTTTTGAGGGTCCCGCCGCAAAAAGCGAAAAATGGTCTGGCTTTGGTGTCTGTTAATTGCACACATTTTGACCCAATTTGTTTAGTTGTTAACGATTGTTTGAAGATTGTGAGAAAATAAAACCAATACAAGTAAACTTGTTTAGTTGTGCACCAAGTAATCAGTTTTGCCTAAAACGTCATAGGTTATTTTTAGGGTTCCGTACCTAAAAGTTGCCAACGGAACTCTATTACTAAACCTCCGCTGTACGTCTGTTTCTCCGTCCGTCCGTCCGTCTGTCACAGGGCTGTATCTCTTGAACCGTAATAGGCAGGCAGCTTAAAATTCTAGAGAGAAAATTTATTTTGCCGCTTTAGCAACTAATGGGTAACTTTTTAAAAAACACAAAAAATTAGGGGAGGCCCCATACAAGCAATATGTTAAATCTTGTACGTTGGTACGGAACCCTCAACAAAATCAGTGAATAGACAAAAAAATACATACAGCTGAACATATTTAGAACCTTCTCCTTTTGTGAAGTCGGTAAAAATCTATGTATTTTGGTTTGACTGTTCATTATCAAATTCAGTTCAAGTGGATAGTTAGGCCTGTTCTTACCTGAGCTATTAGTTTGAGAGACTGACCTATTACTCGCGGGTCGTGTGAACGATAATTTGTGTTTAATGGTTTAGTTCTTATAACAGAAAAATAATTACAATAAAATTTAATTTAATCTGAATTGGTAATAAATTAGGAATTCATGGTCAATGGTTTCATCGGACATAAAGTGAATCAACGGAATGTTGTGTGAATCCCCTTGACCGGATGGAGAGGATTGTGTTTCGATTTTTTCTTCCAGAAACATCATTCTTCAATTACGTCACTCTTCGCATAATTTCTTTGCATAGGAGGCTCAGTTATCCTTTAGTTGAAATTAGTTTTAACCATGAAGATATTCCAAGAATCGTAAGATGCCATCACGACACACACGAGGTATTAATATCGCTTATTCTTTACGATGTTGCAGGCACGTTTGTTTTTTGATATAGATATGAAGGTATGAAGATATGAAGGATTATTTTTGAAAAGTCCCTTTCCGTTATTCATTTCTTTGGATTTTCCTTAATTAGACAAAGTTTTTAATATTCATTTGGATATCTGAAGAACTACATGTTTTTTCATCAATTATTTACATAAAGTCGACGATAACTTTTAAAACTATCTTGAAAAAACAATATTTGGAAAGGCAAAAGATATAAGTCTCGATCTCACATACATGACTAACACAGACAAATTCTTCTCTGACACTCTCGATCGCGCGCGCGCACACACACGCACCCTCTGTCACACACACAAACACACCCTTACACAAACACTTTTTCTCGAACGCACACATAATTATCACATACAAGTACACACTTAATAACTTAAATTGTATCTAAATTATTTATTTCACTCACATAAATCCACTTTCATTGTTATTACTAATGTAGCATGTCCAAATGCGCCTACGTTCTGTTTCTGGATTCTGGAACGGATGCACTGAAAACCAGCTTAGCAGCGCGAGCTGCGTACCAGCTAAGTGCATACCCTTTCAGTGCAGCACTATGATTGTAAACATCTGTATGTATACTTGTTTATGTTATAAGTTATCTCTTTTTCATTACTTCCTGTTTACTGTTGTATTTTATGTGTTGCCCTGAATAAACGATTTTATTATTCTTATTATTATTATTAAATAATATACAGTCCCCGTTTTGCCCACCAACTGAGGTCCACCCCTTATTATATTTAATTTTTGAAATCGTCTGCTATTTTTATTCTAGTCTGCACCAGCGTAATGTATGGGTCCCAACTAATGTGATTATTTTATGAAAGCGGTTATGAAATAGATTTTGAAATACCGCGCTCCGGAATCTTTCCGTCTAGAAAACCGCTTTAAAATCTGTGTTCTCGCTATCTAATATAAATCTAATAGGCCTCAATAATGCCGCCTAGAAGTTTCACGATTAAACGACCCGAAAAACCATCATCGCCAATGATGACATTGTTGCGCACGAGATCCAGGACTTCCACAAGGCTGCGCCGGCGATGTCGCCTTGAATGAGCACTTTTTGTGGCATTCGGCCGCATGTAAGCGCGCGAAATCCAATATGCGTAGTGATTTGTTTAAACCTCGGCGAGTTTGCGGCCATATGCCGCGGCACATGTCGCCCGACACTCGATAGCTGGTTGTCGCCGAGTCGCCCGCGCGGTCCGGCCACAGTCGGTGGAGGATGGGCGACATATTGGAACCAGCGGAGTCGTACCGATCTCACACCGCGCCACTAACTTCTGCGAATAAGTAAAACTCCAACGATTTTGCACGAAAGATTTTCTTGCGTGGACGGAACGGGTTTCGGGAAAGATTATTTCGGATGAGTAGTACCCGTCGTCGTTGAGATTATATGACGATTTTTTTATGTAACTGGGCATGGATCGCTAAATCCGCGTCAGTCAGTCAGTCAGTCAGTCAGCGTGTTTGCGTCCACTGCTGGTCACGCCTTAAGGAACCACTGCTCTCCGCCGAGGCACTAGATGTCGTCGTTCCACGGGAACACCCACCGTCATGATATTACTCCAACACACCGCTTGCCGAACGAACTAAATGCTAGAACTTTCCTTTACGAGCATGGTTACAATTAACTGGATACGGCCAGTTTTTCATTGCTGCTTCGGCCACCTTTGCATCCAATGCCATGCTACCTACACGGGCTGGCTTAACACTACCCGACATGACGTACAGTTTTTGTATGTCCCAGCAGTACGGTATTAATAACTTGGGGCCTATCTCTCACCATTGATGGACTAAGTTTCCGTAAATGATTTATTTATTTAGAAATATTACGTAATGAAATTGTACAGCATTTCAGTGGGTTCTGAAAACAATGGTATAAGACTTGTGGTTGCGCTGTAAGCTTTTATGTCCATTTATAGCTCTTAGACAAGGCTTCTGCCCGTTTTCCAGGAAGTCTATTTGCGTTCAGTAACAGTGGTTGATATAATAATAAAAGTATGCCTAGACTTAACATTTCCTTAATTATTTAAGTAAAAAATATTAGTTTATATATATATATATATATATATATATATATATATATATATATATATATATATATAAAAAATGTGTTGTAGGCTGTATATAAATATATGTATATATAAATAGCAATGGAAAGAAACAGCTTTGGATGCATATATGTAGTTAAGTAGATGTATTGGATTATTTCGAAATTGGCAAAAAAGGGGAACCTTTTATTGTTAAAGATAGGTTGACAAAACTATGGTTTGAAAAGACAGTAGCTGTTATTAATAACTATGCCACATTATCACACCATTGGTGTGAGCAGTTGCTCACAAGCCTCAAGTCCTTGCTCGACTAACCAGTGCGTTACTTTAATACTTAATTGCCGTTATGTCGAGATTGGATTTTTATCAACTCAGCCATCCCATTTGTATAAACTTTAAAAGTAGAGACATTTACGATAAATAGTGAGACCTTATCGAAAGAAGACAAAACAATTTTGATAACACCGAAAAGCTAAAATTTCAAATTGTCATTTCAGAAGTGGCTATAATTCGAAAATATATATATCGAGAAAATTCTTGCAATCAGCTACTACATGGAAAGATATAATTTATCAAAAACAACGTATCTCACAACTTCTCTCCTCACAAATTATTCTTAACTTCTTGTTGTTTTATTGCGATTACTTTTTTACGTCTCTCTCAACGCTCCGAGTCAGTAACTTTACACATCAGAGAACGCAACCAAATTGGCGATTTTATACGAAAGTAGATATGTAGTTTAAAGCGTATTTTTTACGTTTTATAGGCACGTGAGTTGATCTAAAGTAAATCTTCAAATTTCCTCGTTTATTTTTCATTATACATTTTGGGAATTACTCCTGATTGGACGTCGAGCTTTATTTTCCAGTAAAATTTTACTAATCAACAACATAGACTCACTATCTACCAAGTTCAATCGAAATCAATTCCGCAGATTGAATAATAAACACCCAAGCTTCCAAGCATTTTAATTATAATACAAGTGGGATTTTTAAATGTGCATACAATTTTATTGATAAGGTTCCGTTAACGACTCCACATAACCGCGGAGAATATTATAAGACGACCTCGGAACCTCTCCGACAATCATTTCTAAGATCTCCGCGTTTCCTTAGCGACTAAAAGCTCCGCCTCGCGTCTCGTGCCAGTTCGCCGTCCCGCTCTCTCCCGAGGGCCGCCGCGTCGCCGTCCCGCTCGCTCGCGCGCAGCAAGTAGCATCGCGGCCGCACGTGCTCCGTGTTAAAGGCGGCGCGTTCCCACGGTCCGAGGCGACCAGACGGCACGCTCCCCCCCGCCCGCCCAACCGGTACGCTCCGCCAAATAATGTCAGCTTTTATATTTTCCTATTACACAACGTGTAAACTTCGGTCAGACCTTTTTTGAACCACGTAGCCTAAATACAATCAAGATTTACATTTTACATGAAATTAATTAGTTTATCTATAAACAGTAAAAGCTGAATGATTTATCCTATTGTAACGGCAGGACTGTATCAGCGCTTCAGTAATAAATTATACGAGACGTGTGAAACCGGTGTGTGAATTAGGCATACACACGTTATATGCGTAGCTCTATAAGTAGAGATTTATGTTAATTCATTTTTCAATTAATTTGTGGCTCTGCCAGATTTTCTATCTTCCGTACATAGTCCATCGATCTCGTCGGAAAAAATCTACACCCGTCTCAATGCGACTTTGAGATCGAGTACATGGGGAGCTAATTGGTGCTTGGCGAAGTTTCATGTGCCTGGCTGTCCTATGATCAAAAAAAAAGCTAGAATATGGAAATGGTTAAATTTCAGCATTAAAATTAAGTGTTCTTCTGCAGGCTGACGATGAAATCAATAAAGCGCACATCTTGGCTGCTTAGCGTCAAGAATCTGGTGCGTGGCTTCGGGCGTATCCATCAGTTCACCTCGGTACACTAATGGATTTCATTATTCTGCGCATAGCTTTTTGTCTCCGCGTGGGAGTTAAGATATGTCAGCCGTATACCTACCCTTGCGGCTCGCCGGTCGACACTTACGGCCGCCACGGGCTTTCATGTGTCGAGGGCGCTGGACGATTATCACGCCACGCTTCCCTTAACGACCTACTAAAGCGCTCGCTTGCGACTGCGAAGTTCTGCAGCCACCTGGAGTAGTAGTATTTTAAAATTCAAAAATATACTTTTGTTGCCATTCAAGTAATTATATTTTATATTTTAGATTTTGTTCAGGAATAATGTCCATAATTTACAAAAAAGATAGGGGCTCAGTTACACCGGTATTATAAGATCCTTTACACCTTTGTTTGCATCTGGATGGATCGATTGTTCTTTGTCACTAGTAAATATCTTCATGGAATTTCGGTCGGCCTTCACCAGACGAAATCCCATGCGTCGCTAGAGACCAAACCACATAAGCACCACGTGCTCTCCACGTAAGTTAAAATAATTCGCTTGTTACTTTTTAGGTAAACAGTTGGCATGTACTCTGGCATGAGTAAAAAGAGATGCTCATTATATAAATTATAACAACCATTGATTTTATAGTCGATTCTAACTATATTAGTTGGCTTAATTTGTTAAGACTTTAACATCCATTCATTTAACTCATACATTCTCAATATTTAAACTGAATTTAGTGCTGTATTTGGCACAAAGTTGCCAACGGATATTTCATATTATTTGAAAAATGAAATGAAATGAAAATATTCTTTATTGCTTACAACTATTAGATAGTATGCAAAGGCGAGCTTATTGCCAAAGGCAATCTCTAACAGCTAACCTTAATATTAGAAAATATATTAAGAGGTAGCAAGAAACAATAAATTACCACCATAATCACACTTAGAAAACATTACATAACTTAAAACTATATAAACAGAAAATATTTGATTGAATTAATTGTTATAACATGTCAAGTACCAAGATTTTAATTTTACCTTAAAAATAGACAAAGAAGCACTTTCCCTAATAGTAAGAGGCAATTGATTCCACAATCGTGCTGAATGAACTGTAAAAGAACCCGAATAAGCAGTGGAAGAATGTGACGGAATAAGGAGCAGGAGATTATCAGCAGACCTAAGTGGTACACCATGAAAAGAGAGATATTTGAAGCGTTCTTTAAGATAAAAAGGGGATTTGGGATCATTTAAGATTAAGTAAAGAAGAGAGAGAACATGCATATTACGCCTCTGGCGAATATTAAGCCATTTTAGTTTCGCACGATAGGTGGATTTATGATCAAACTTCCTCAAACCAAAGATATAACGAATTCCATAATTAAGCAAGCGATCTAGTTTGTCTAGAAGCTCCTCGTTTAGGTTAACTATTACAGATGTCACCATAGTCTAATATAGGATGAATTAGCGACTGAACCAACTTGATTTTAGTTTCGATTGGTATGAGGCGATTGAGACGCCAGAGAGTGTGCATGGCTCCATATATTTTCCTGCAGACTTGACCCGTATGATAAACCCAAGATAGTGACTCGTCTAGGAAAATACCTTAATTTGTAACCCTTGAACTATAGGGCATAGTATTACCATTGTATTGGATAGGTGGGAGATTACTCTTATCAATTCACATTCTTATTTCACATTCTTCAGAACTATCCTAGATTTAGACACATTTTTTTTCACCCCATGATGTATTTACATTCTCCAGGCTTGCTCAGTCAATCGAAAAAAAAAATGTAAAACTATTTACTGTTCCAAAGTTATTTCAAAAAATATAAATTTTTTGAAAGTCATTTCGTCCAGTGTACATGCCGCCGCCTCCGCGCTCCGTGCCGCGCGTGAGCCAACTTCTGGAACGTTGCGGCGTTAAAAATGCTAATGTGCATTTTATACGAAGGCTTTTTGCATGGATTATTATGTATTCACGATCTGCTAAATGACTGCAAAGGTCACAGTAAACTCCGCGAATAACGGTTTGTGCGTTGTAGCGTGTCTAGATAGATAGGGTAAAGTAAAGTTTGAAAGGTAGGGTGCATATTGACTTTATGTTGACATAGTTTGGAAATACAGCTAATGAAAGGCGAATAAATAGATAAAATCAGTGAGTGAATTTTTAATCCGGGAAGCTAAAACGAACTAACGGTAACTAAATATTTTCCAAAAACACACTTAACATAAAAAAATCTTTAAAACTTTCGCTCAAAGTAAAAAAGGAAATAAGTTTCATGCCACCGCAAATCAGTTAAATTGGGAGAAATGCAAGTAAATTGTTATTAAAAAAAATAAAACAAAGAAAATTAATACCTCAATTAAAAAGATAATTTGAGGTCACAAAATATGTAATTTTGAATCAGAAAATTGGAAGAAGAGAGAACATTTGAGTCGTCGCCGACGTGTGTATTCGACGGTACGTGAGTAGGGCCGCGCTAGCACGACATAGCTGCACGTGGCGTGCTCGCGCGCGCGGCGGCGGGCGGCGGCGTGCGGCGGCGTGCTCGCGTGCTCGCGCGCGCGACGTGCGCGGCGTGCCCGTGCCGCGACGCGCGCCTCCGCTCCGGAACGCGCCACCGCACTCGTGCTGCAACCATTGCATCGATGTTGATACGCCGAGTCTTTATGTATTGATTATGATAAAGGACATATTTATCTGGGATAATGTATTTTATTTAAGTGTATTAAGGACAAATAAACATTTTCACAGGCCAGAACATTCCGAGGTTAACCTGATTAAGCCTAAAATTAATTTTGTCCATGTTATCGACACTGCAAAACAGGTAGACATCAAAGGAATTAAGGGCCTGGTACTAGCCAAATCGCAAAGTTAGACGAGGCACCCCAAGTAAACTAACTAAGTCTGACGATTATAAGTGTCATCCTTACAATATATGATTCCTTGTCTAGGAATCGAATGATTTTCGTTAATGTATGTTTCCTTTTTCTATACAAAATACATTGCGGAAACGGTGTCCATTTCCGAACTTTTTTGACTAAATGTAGAAATCTAAAAGCAAATGGAATTTTTTGTTTATGCATATATGCTGTTTTTGCTTATATCTAGAAATCGAATGACTTTCAGATTTCTAATGAGAAAAATCAACTTTTTTTATTTTTATTATTATTTAAATAAATGCAAATCCAATAAAAATATTAACAATCCATTATCAGTCTGGAGTTCTATTTGGATTTGCTGAAGCGTTTCACTACATATTATTACATTTGTTAAAAAGTGCATTTGTATGGCGCGAGTAGTTGGCTAGTCCTAGCGCCTTAAGATTTTCGAATCAAGAAGAAGTTTTTATCTTAAAGTTTAAATTACTAATGTCCCTATCTATCTAATAAAGAGATTGTCACACAGATTTACCTACTGTCATTGTAACAATGCATAGACATAGTTTGACCAAACAAATAACTCAATCAAAAATATCAATTCATTCGCCATCGCGTAGGGGAATAATCTGTTTATTTCCCTACGAGGTGGCGGCGTACCAAAGTGCGTAGCGCCTCTACGAAAACATTGTTTATGGTCGCGCAGCATTTAATTACAATTGTGTGCACAGAGCAAAGAACAGATCAAGCGAAGAATACGGATATTAGATAATAACGAAAAACTAATTGGTTCATTTTTACATATTTGTGAAGTAATTATCTGAGAGGTTTATAATTGTACTTGCAACGACATATCTATTTAATAAAATTGTTATTTATTTAGGTGCAATATTTTAATAAATCGGATTTTTAAATTAATTCGTTACTTCTTTATCTGAGGGTGTTAAATATGGGTTTTCTTTGTGTAATATTTTGATATTATAACAGTTTTAAAACTATTGGCTCCCTGAGCTGTAGACACCTCGAGTCTGTCTTTGGAAACATTTGACATTTTTGAACATTTTTAAAAATTCTCAAAAACTGGCTCGACTAAAAACATCTGTACACAATTATCTAACTGCTCACAAAATTTAACGAGAATCGGTTGAGAAATGCGACCAGAGGAAAATAGCCGGACATACGAAAGCATTTTTGTCCAATCTAAAAGGGAGACACTACGCTCGAATCTCGCTCTTCGTTAGGTCAATTCCGTACGATATATATTTTTAATTTTTCCTAAATCGAGATTTGGATATGATATTCGACATCTAAATATAATTTATTTTTCAATAATTTTTTTAAGGATTTTGAAACTGAATGCTTAATTTCCAAAACTACACACTTTTGTGTGTAGTTTTTTAAATTATTTTTACATTTTGTTCGTCAATTAATACATATTTTCTGCTATAAAGATGGCAGTTTGGTTACGAAATGGAGTTATTAATCAATTCATCTTTTCAAAATGTGAAAAAAGAGACACTTATGATCTGGATCTAGTGTCTGTCCGTCACAAGTATGTTGTCCCGAATCGTTCTATTTACGGTTATTTGAAAATTATTAAAAATATTACTATGTAGGTACTTATCTAGCTCTACACCAACTAATCACTTTTGCTGGAAACAATATATTTTTTTCTGATTTCTTATGAAATAGAAAAATAATGATCAGGCGGGGGCGAATTTGTTAGCTTCGCACTCTGTCTTGTAGATGTTGTCACGTGAACAAGTTCATGCTTGACCGGTTTTTGGATAGAGATGGATAGCCTTATCAAACGTACTGTCATGATATAACAGACCGCAATCCCAAAAATCTAGGTCTCATTCCTGGATCTTACCTCTTTAGCACGGCTGTATTGAACTGGGGGGAACACAAGGAATTGTATTATCTTTTCGTTATTTTTTTATGGTACGAATCAGTATCCGTTCGGGTTGGTACGCCTGTCACTTAGCCCCGGTTGCACGAAGAAACGACTGAGTTAATCAATGTTCAAACACGTCACTTTTAGTGAACCGCATAGAGTTCCTTCCATACTGTCCACACAAAGTGACGTGTTTGATCTTACGTTGACATTGATTTTGATTTTGTGTCCTTTCGTGCACTCGGCCCTTAGTGAGTATGGAAGGGGCATTCCGTTTGCGCCACGCAGTTTCGAACCATAAAGTGGCCGGCATTCACAATTCACAAAGAAAATACACATAGTTTGGTGAAAAAAAGAGCGTGAAGCCAAATGTTAAGCACATAAATGTGAAATATCCGTTAAATTAAAATAGTTTCACATTATATTCTAAACTGCTTGTTAAACAACCATGCTTCTTCACAACATTTTTGAAGGGCTTCAGGCTGCACTTTAGGGGAAATTCCTCGGCAGGAAATGCGTTCCACAGACCTGTAGATTAAGGATCTTAAGGATTGTTTGGTTCTTATTACGGCACTGTTGACTGTACATGGTATAAAGGAGTCAGCCTCAAGGTTCGAACGGTCACCATTGCAGAACCCGACTGCACCCAACGATTCTTAACCTCAATGATCAATTACTAAGGTGTCGCGCTACTGGACTACCGAAGCTGACACCATTTTAAATTAATCTTTAGGCATAAATATTTTGGACTGAACGATCTGCCTGACCTAATCTAGTAATCGTGAAGTAATTGTAAGCATGAAGCAATGAACGATGTGCTAATAGAATAAACATTATACGTAATTAGTAATTAGTACGGAAGCAAGCTATAACAATGAGACCATTCCAGAGTGAACTCACTTCGGAAGAAATAAAGTTAAAAACCATTTGAGCCACACAACATAAAGTGCCAAGTTCGAATAAGTTACGCAAGTGAGCGCATTGTATCGTCAGACGCCATTGTTAGGTCACGTTCACACGCGTCCGCGCTCCCCTTTCTTCGCGAGCGGCATAAATAATTGCAGTTTTTTCCAATCGCACATGGCCGAGGAATAGCGCCAGCGACGAAGGAAGGACGGTAGCGATAACCGAAACTAGCTTCTATAGCCGCGTTGCTTACAATGACACTAGCGTCGGCGAGTGAGTTCGCTTGCTCGACATTCGATGTTGCGCGTCCCGAATTCGTGAGCAAATTAAATACACTCGTTGCTATGCCACTACCTAGTGCCATAGATTAAAGAGGAACGTACAAAACTCGCTTATTTTCGCTGGTATTATGACATTTCTAATCAGCGCCATCTCCTGTCACTGCCAGAACTACTTAGACCGTCATCATCAAGTTTAGTTTAGCTTTATTCCAAATGTTGCCTAAGCAGGCGTGATGAGAATTTACATTTTAACTATAAATTAAGTAATATCATGGTAAATAAAATATAACATTGACATTAATTGGTTTCTATTTCATGTTTTCTGAAATTCGAATTGCTAACGCACCTGTGGACTTTTACTATCTCTTTTTAACACTGGCATGACGTTAGCAATCCATCCCTTCCTATATCATCTATGCTGCCGCCATACGTTCCGGTCGTCTCTCCAGTCCTTACTTGCTCGCTGTTGAGACGCTAGGGGAAGACGCTCCCACGGTTCGAGCCACAATGCCTTCAATAGGGTCACGGGCAGACGTGATCCTGACAAACGGTCCGTCCCTTTGGAAAGGGCAGATGCAGTGACCAGAACCGGGGCTTATAATTGGGGTTAGGGGGTTTTGTGAAATTGTAAGAAGTGTGCTTTTTTTGTGTGTGATTGAATATTTCTTGTTGCGTTGCATTGGATTAGTGTCAATGAATCGTGTCAACTCAACGTTTCGTGAAACATTTTTAATAAATGTTGCTGGTTTTTGTTTGTTTGTTCAAGTCCATCCTTGCAGTGTAATAAAGTCGCTCTTTTTACAGCTTAATTTCTTTCATTAATGTGTACTTTCTTCACGGTCGATACTACTTACTACATATCACATTTGTTTTAATATAGACGTACTTGCCGTGACTAATTGTACCTACTTTTATAGTAAGCATATCGAAAATTAAAAAAAATTAATCATTTTATCTCGATTTTACTTACTTCTTGATTAGTTCACTTTGAAATAATTTTAATCAAATTGTGACATGACTGAGTGTAGATTCACTGCGAGAAATTTGATTGATTAAATATTTTTTCGTAACTTTCAATCAAGAAAAATAAAAATTATAGTTTAACTTAAAAAAAATTACTCTTCAAAGCAGAGGTCAAACCAGCGAACCTACCAATCGCAGGTAGTCTCAGTACTTATGAAGGTAGATTACCCACTATTATGTATATACTCTTGATATACACAAATCAGTGTGCTTGCAAATTGTTATATGTCTAATGATTATGATTATGATGATTATAAATAGCGAATATTATGTCGATTTTTGTCAGCCTGAAATAGAATATTCGTTGAGCTACTAAGTGCGCCCTTACCGATGATTTTCTCTAAGGCCTCAAACTGAAATTCTCCAATTTTTTCTTTATCTGCAACCAATTCTACCCCCTCAAAACAATATTTGAGATTCTAGATTGCCTACATTAAATAAAAAAATCCCAAATAACAATGATTACTTAGAGATGAGTGTAGCTTGACGCTTATCAGTAACCTATCCAAAGCTAACCCCGAAACCAAAGCCCATCGGCCTCGCGTCTACAACAAAATGGGAATTGCACCTTTTGTCAAGACGTTCCACATTTAAGTCGCTCCTTTCCCACGATCGCGCGCGCCAGTTGGTCGCTTGCCCCTTATACGTTTTTTTTTTCTCGTCATTATGCGATACGTATGACGCTGAGGGGTGTGGGGGCTCGTGGATCGAGACGAACACGTTTTCTCGGTGCAAGAAGGGTCGAACATAGCGTAAAAATATAATGACTCGGAAGGAAAATGGTAATTGTTAATTATTGTGAACGAATAATGGTAGCAAGCAAGATTTCAGAGTATGGTTCACATACAAAATTAATCGTTACTGACGATTTCGTTTTGTTTTTGAGGTTCACAATGGAAAGTCATGACCCAAAATTCATTTTCCTATAAGAAAAATATAAAGGCATCTAAAAAAATTTACATTTCCTGAAGTGAAATTTTAAAGTGTACTGTCAAAAGTAATATTAAATTCGTGTTTATTTTTTGAAAAATCAGATAAACAAGCACTTGTCCAACGCTTGCCTAACTGGTTTTCGTGGTAAGAAGGTCAAATTCGTCTAACAACTGTCATGTAAATGTATCCATGAAATCAAGAATTAAATAGTCTGTATACATCAGCAAATATGCAACGTCCACATAGAACGGGATAGGGTTCGCGGTAAGTCGATGGGTAGGCGTCGACCTACGCGCTGTCGACCTACCCGCTGTCAACCTACCGCCGAGCCGGTGGGCGGGAAACGCGTGTGTGCCCGCGCGGGAGACGGGAAGGAGCTCGCGGCCGCGGCTAGCGGCTGCACGATGCGCCCGCGCCGCGTTCCCACGCCGCGACGCGCGCCATCTGTCGGGGAATTACACGGATGGACCAGCGCGGAGCGAGGGCGGCAAAAAAACCACGCGCGCCGGCGAAACGGGAGGACGACGCGATTGTTGTAGCGGGCTCGTAAGACTTCTTGTAAAACTCACAAAAAGCGTTATTCAATTTGCGAGGATGTAACAAATACATCAATCCTTATGTATGCAATGCATAATTTGTAAATATTCACATGGAATAGGATTGATATTTGCTTCTAAAGTTATCATACAATTGATAATTGGGTAACTTGCCAGAGATGAATATGCTGTCTAATTTTTAAGAACCGCTTTGGGCTGTCATCTGTTCACGTGTTTATATTTAAAACAAATAAAATTATGTCAATAAATGTAAGCAAAATGATGCCTGACATGTGCAGATTAGTACAACATTTTGTTTTAGTTGTCATAATATATTTTTAAGGCCATTTAGGTACTCAATCAAATATTATCGCTAGGGAAATCTAGTTTAGTCGTTCATTCGCGGTTCTAGTGCATCCTAGATTTGGCGGGAAAACTCGCGGGTGTCAACAGAGCTTCATCTAGAATTTTTTGTTTATTGTAATACCAAACTGGTTTTTTTTCAGTAGAATAATTTTAGTACCTTACTATAAAGTTCTATAAAAATACTTTCTGCACAAGAAACAACAAATTAAAACAATTCCTTACCAGGAAAATGAAAACCTCTTGCTAATTATTTACCAAAATCAAATTGCAAAAACTTTTATTATCCTATCAATGGAAGTGTTCCTCATTAACCTTCATGCGAACATACACACAGACAAAGATACTAGCACACATACATAGTTCCACGCACAGTAAAGGGTGAGAGAGCAGGTGAGCGACACAGGCCGCATATGTTCTCCGATCCGAATATTTCTCACGGTCTCGCTCAGCATATTGCGCGCCACAAATTATACACTTTGTTCGTATAAAATAGCGCACACTTACTGTAAACTAGTCGACGCGCTTACGGTAAACGCAACTGGTTTGGCCTGTAGCGGCGGAGTGCAGTAATTGTGGACCATTTCATTGCCATTTCAGTATTATCCGTTGCAAGTTCAGACTTGATGAGACGTGCATTTAATTAAAAAGCATATTTACATTTGAAAGTTTTGATAGATTGAATATATAACATTATTGATACATCGACTTTATTAAATACTCTATACGATTACATCTTGTTAGTAGGTATTTGAACTATTTTTATTTCTACTCAGCACTAATTTTAATATTATTTCATAACACATTCCCAGGAGGTCTGCTCAGCCGAGACATTGAGAAAATATGTTTCTATGTACGAGAGACTACCTATCTGTCAATTATAATAAACACAAGTTACGAAATGTAGCTTATAATAATAATAAATTTAAACTAGCTTATTCGTCATCAATTAATATGCCTGCGATACGTACAAGGCCACATTTTATCATGCTAAGTACTAGTACTACTCGAGAAAGTTATTTTAAGCAATTACCTAAACTGCAGTTCACAATGGACATAATATGAAATACTCCAAACAAGACACAATCGTTTGTAGTCTTATCAACTGTACAGGTTATCACTAAGGTCCCGATAACTTCAACAACCCAGGCTCGGTTATCGTTAAACTCAGTGTACCGAATAGGTTAACTCGTTCCCATGACTAGTGCGACATGTTCAAAGAGGCTTGTCGGTGCGTTTGTCGCGCTAGGCACGGGCGTGTCGCACGCCGCGCGCGCCCGGCACGAGCACGCAGCACGAGAGGCGCACGCGAAGGCGGAGGCGGCGGCGGCGGCGGCGCGCGCGCGCTGACCTCGCTCGCTGCGCTTGGTATTCGGCTCAGTGGAAAAGTCATGAAAGCGAAGGACATTGAGACGCCGGATAACAATATAAACCAAGATAATATTAATATAATATTAATGGGTTTGTGGTAAATTATTATAATAACAAAATACCCTATAACGGAAATGTACAAATAAAAATGCTTAAGGCTGTTCCGACCCATATAAAGTTGTTTGCACACATAACGCAAAAAGTATTGCTCTTTAAGCCACGAATTAATAATAAAAGTTTAATATAGTCATATTACTTGCAGCGAAAACAATTTCACAATTTCAGGATTATTGGTTTGTTACAATTTATTTAAATACGATTTTTATTTAACAGCGCCATCTAACGGTGTAAAACTTCTAATCGGCAATTACAACGAAACCATTAAACCTGAAATTGTGAATATGTTTTCGCTGCAACTACTATGGATATATTTAATATTTTTGACGAATTTGTGCCTTAAAGTGCAATACTTTTTGCGTTCTGTGTAAAAAAAACATTGTATGGGTCGGAACATTTAAAGAAGTTTTCATTTACTTCATTTACTTCATGGTACGTTTTCTCGTACGCACTTACGTCGCTTTTTTTGACAAATGTGATTTAGACTGTATGCATGAAGTAGTTCTTTTACAGCTTTCTTAATTGAATTAACGTGTCCTTGCTTCACGATCGCTTCTACATACATACCGTATTCGTTGTTCCAATTTGAACTTAAAATTTTTATTCTCTCCTTTTTTATTAAAATATTGTGAGGATGCTTTAACACATTTTTTATAAATTTTGGCGACTGATGAATCAAGATAATCGAAATATCAAACTATTATTGAGTAACAGATTAATTTTGTTGGTTTATGTAGTTCAAATTGATTGTTTTATTTATCAGTAGCTGATCCAGACTGTGTACTATATAATCTGAATCGAAAATATCAGCAGGACATGCCTCGATCACCAAATCAAAAACATGACATCAGAATCTAGTGATGTACGATGTTTTAAACGCCATCTGTGCAACAATACTAGAATCAACGGGAAGGACTGAGGTGTTACAATGAAGGGTCATCTTTATTCTTAACTCTCCCCTAAAGACACCCCAACTACCAATGAGTTTGCAGGATTGGTTGATAACAATACATTGAGTAGACAATTCGCTTACTTTAGGGGAGGAAATGTTTATAAATTCTAGTTCCGCGTTTAGGTAACTTTAGTGTACTGTCGAATTTCCGGGTCGACGGATGTTTTTGAAATTTGCTAAAGTTGTGTCTGTGACTGAAACAGTGTTGTGTCAATTTATTTTAAAATTTAGTGTTAAATTAATGTTTGAAAAAATCTTGTATAGATTTGGTAATAGCAAATGAGATTTCAAAACAAAATGTTACATATTAGCAGTTTCTAGAGAAAACAATCCAATAAAAGTTTTTAATTCATAACTTGCATGATATCAAAAAAATCTGTATAAATTTAAACTTACTCTTATTTAAGTAAAAAAGTAACAAATCCAAAATGCGTGTCACCCAAACTATTTTTGATTCGGCGGTTCTCAATCACCTTAGGTTATGTTAAATTGTGTGCTTTTTTACGAAAAAATAATGCTCTTGGATTTTCTGGGTTTGTGCTTTTTAGACTTTAAGCATGCGAGAGAATAAATGAAGTTAGTGCCTTTTTCGCGTACTGCTAATTATCTTAACCTAAAATATTCGGAGATACTTACTATGTTTTAAGAATATCTAATAAGTAATGAGAAATCAACTATGCACAAAACTCCCATAATTATTTATATATTGAATATACCTAGCAAACAAATATGATACAAGCATAATTTCCAATACATATGCCATTGCACACAATACGTACATACAAAAGTGATAAAGCGGTTTCGTTATTTCTGTAGATGACAGCATCGCTCAACACTTCCACACGCAGCAACATGCTGTAACGATGAAAAGAATCCTGGACGTATTGACTCTAAAACACGGATGACTCACTTTCTGACGTAAATCAACTTTTCTTCAAATAAAGTAAAATTATTGATTTAATACAATCATCTTTTCAACAATGGATCAACTGTTCAAACTGGTGAGATCATGCCGCTTGTTGATCGCTGCTATGTCCACAGTGTGTTGCAAAATGTAATAATATGACAATTCCGACGCGTACAATTGATCACACGTGTTACGGCATACACCCGAACCCACCTGAGTCGGACTCTACCAGGGCATTTGCAAATGTGAAAATCTATTCAACACTTCACTGAAACCCTTCTCAACCCGACGCACGTGCAATCAAAATAGCAATTCCAATTTCTTTTCCACAGCGGCCAATCGATGAGTCATCCTTTCTCCGCCCCACGCATACATCCACGCTGCTCGTGTGTGCACAGGGCGCATTCTATGCTCGCATGCAACACTCGAAAATGTGTGTTGTCGAGACCGAAAACGGCATCGCCGCATGAATACTCGGATGCGAGAAAAAAAGCCGAGAAAAAAAAGACAAGGGCCCGATAGTACGGCGAGTGAGTCAAGGAATTGTACATCTGCCGAAAATTCTCACGGATCCGATGCAAGGAGCTCGCCCGAGTCCCGCACACTCTTGTATTGGTTTCGTGCTTCATTTTTTATGTTCGTAAATTTTGCTGCGGCAGCGACGGTAGAGTTCGACACGTTTTATAATGACAACCGCGAATAGCGGTACACATTACTCGTCAACGAGTTTTTACAATACCTTTTCGATTTGCATTTCTCGTTTCCCCAGTCGTGCCGGTATTAAATCGATTTTCATTTATGTAATTAAGCTTTCTGTCGTGATAATAATAATTGACGTGTGTATATCAATGGTTTGACGACGATAAATATGACATTGATATTTCCTTGGGTGGCAATTTTAAACGTTGTACCTACCCATACGGAATTTTCAATTCAAGAATTCTGAAAGGGTTGTTTTCATACGGAAATTGATCGCCACCGTAAGCGTCCTGAAGCGTTTCTTAGAAAAAATATTATTAAAGTTTCAGTCATACATTTATGTCAGTCAGTCACTCAGTCAGCGTGTTTGCATCTACTGCTGGACATACGCCTCTCCAATTTTTCTCCAGTCCTCCCGGCTCTCAGCGGTACGGAACCACTGCTTTCCGCCGACGCACTTGATGTCGTCGTCCCACCTGGCGGGTGGTCCTGACCACAATTCATGACCTCTCAGAATAAATGATCTTACATAAAAATTACCAAGAAAGTATTAAACATATTTTCAAACTTATTAAATCCATACTTATCCATAAGCAATATAATCCAATATTATAAATGGAAGAGTAACTCTGTCCGTCTGTTGCGTTTTCACGCCTAAACTGAATAAACTTTAATTCCTAAATGGAGTTAGCTCCAAAAAGAATTGGGTCGGACTTCTTCAGCTTGTTGAGAATATATTTATTTCCTTTGTGTATTGCTTACCCGATGTTTTTCATTTGATAACAAAAACTAGCATGATACAATTTTATTTGGAATTTATAAAAGTGAAATTAACAAAGTTTGATAACGACCTTTTATTCTTTAATTTTAAGAGAATTTACTGGGCTCAAGTATAAGTATAATATGAAATTGTATGGTCTTTCCTATATTGAGACAAAATAGGTACTTAGGTGTTCGTCTTTTTCACTTTCACTACGCGATTCTAAATGTTGATTGCTTGTTTATTGAGTTTACTGAAAAATCCAAATCTGATTAAATTTAATTTCGCATTCAAAGTTTCACTACAACAACATAAGATTGAATGCTGCACGCGGAACTTTTGTTGCAGTCTAGCATAATGGGACAGAGAAGAGACTTATTATTTCGCGGATTTCTTTTAATTGCAACTCGCATGCATTGTGCAACGCGCTCCATTCCCCCAGACGTGTCAGAACATGTTCCCTCCTGTATTTAATGTTGCAACAGGTTGGAACTCGCTAAGGTAGATGGTATACTAAAGCATGTGCCTCAATGGTGTGGGTGTCGTCGGAAAATTGCGCTCCCCACACATATGTTTGTTCAAAGAACACTTTGCCGATTTATTTATTTTCAGTATCTAACATCAGTAAACATTAATATAAGTGTTTGTACATTTTTGTTTTGAGTTTGATCATAGAATTGAATTATGTAGAAAAAACAAAAACCTAACATCTTTGAAATAATGCAAAGTTATTTTCTAATTATGTTTTTCTACGCATAGAACACAAATTAACTGCTAAGTTTATTAACGATTTAGCTTAATTAAATTGTGGTAATACCTTTTGTTAAAATATATAAAATAATTTATAGGTTTCAATTAAATATCAATTCCACTAATATGAGGCTGAGATAGAAACTAAAACTAACGAAAAGTCTGAGGCTGAGATAAATAGTCGCAACTATAATAATACTAACGAAAAGTGCTACTAACTAGTGACGTTCCGTCCATAAAAATGTGTCAAAGTGACTCAATAAAGTACCACTTTTCGTTAGTCGTAGTTTCAGTCACGATTATCTCTTTAGTATTTATCTCCGCCTCCGCATTGCGTGTTAATCATAGGACCAGGAAACTTAATTATATTAGTGAATAATGTTCACAATTAATTGATGTATTCTGTCTTTCACACATACATGGTGAGTTTATTTATTGATAATCTCAATTTAAATATAGGTATGTAAACTCTGATTTGTCATTTAATGCTTCTGAACGTCGAAACGAAACGAAATCATTAACTAAAATTGGTGTATAGTGCCCCCTCTGAATTTCTCTAATCTTTATTTACTACCTATCCATGCATTGATGAAGGTATTATGGTACTAAAACATTGTTTACCAACTGTTTAATTTTCTTAAAAATGTATTTATCCATCTATCAAGTAAATTTAAAAAAATTGATTAAAGCATTAATAATGCGGTGGATTTCCATCCTTTTCAGTCACATTAAAACAATCAAAGTTTCTAACTATCTTAAAATTTAGCAATACTGCCCAGTGTACCTTATAAAAACAACTTTTAAAATTGATTCATCTAATCAATCAGCCCTTGCTAAATGTATGCCTAAATATGTTTGATAACCACATTAACTTTTATAATAAGTCCATGCCATATTTGAATTCAAATTCAGTAGCCGAGGCACTCCGCCGCCGGCGGCCATTCACGTGCTCCGCTCCGAACCCGTTCCGGGCCGGACTCGGACAAATAAAACAAAATTAGAGGCAGAAACGACTCGAGCCAAAAAACGATAAAACCCCGCAGCGCGGAGAAACAAAACAAGTGTAATCGTGCCCTTACGCGGCTCCGGCTCCGTGCGTGGCGTGGCACAAGCCTTTTGTAATTCCATGTCATTATTTAGCTTGTGCCGTCGCTTTGAGGCACATTGGAAATGGCAATGTCATACTGACAGCAGATCATGGAATGCGAGAAGCCAATAGAAATAATTAATATCTCATTAATGTTGACAGGAATTAGAAATTCTAGTTAGATTTTTTCAAATATATAAATTGTTTATCTTTCAAGTGACATAATTATGAAGATTGAGTTTCATTATGTAATATTCATACTCAATAATATAATATTATTAATTGCTTGATTTTGGGCAAATACTTTTGTGAAATGGATAGGGAAATAATAGAGGAAACATATTAATTTAAACACGTTTTTATTTAAAACCAACTCTTACATACTAACGGAAGACAATATTATCAATCAAATTCCTTCATTTCTGTCAAAAGGAAAATATTCTCAATCAATTTAACCTAATTTAAAGCTCAGTTGAAGAATCACAAATTCCTCGCTAAATCCTAGCCTAGTCTATCGGACAGAAAAATCCGTCACAAAATGTAAACAAAAATATCACAAGATGATTCACAATTACATCGAGATTGTTTTAAAGCTTTTGAGCAAACATCTACCTCCAAATGGCACATCGCTACGCTAGCTAAACCTAAGATCACAGACGGGTTGTCGAAACTGGCGACAGTTCACGGGTTACGGGAGACACTTCGCTCGGACGGGGCTCAAGCCTGCACCCATCTGTCGGCGAAGTTGGGGATCTGCTGCTCGGCGCGCTGGCACTCGGTGTAGCAGTGTCCGGGCGCGGCGAAGTCCGCCTCGTGCTTGCTCGCGCTCGTCCAGAAGAACGTGCCGGCGGAGGTGCGCGCGAAGTGCACCGGGACGAAGGAGTCCTCCGGGGCGACCGGCAGCACGGTGTCCTGCTCGCCGTAGACCAGGACGGCGGCGCCGGGCGGGCAGTGGCGCATCTCCTCGAGGATGCGCCGCTCTAAGCTCTCGTTGCTGGAGTTCTGCTCGTCCTCCGAGCTCGTCTCGAAGCGCTCGGCCTTCGCCGGCGCGCGCTTCGACCGCTTCTTGATGATCTTCAGCAGCGGCCGCAGCAGCGCGCGCAGACCGCTGCCCTTCAGCTTGTCGCTGTTGTACTTGTTCTCGTTCGTCGAGTTGTTCGACGCGACGATGAAGTCGTTGTTGGCGTAAAGAGACATGTCGTGTGTTGCGGAGCGTGTGCGCGGGGCGAGTTCACTAGAGGCAGTGTGACGGCGGCGGGCGCGCGCGGCCTTTTATAAGCCGCCCTCGCCCCGGCGCGAGCTTTGAAAAAAGCGCGTGCGCGGGGAGCTTTCTGTGTGTGTAGTGGTGTGTGGGGCGGGCAACACGCGGCGCGGTGGAAGCGTAGAGCGTTCGTATTATAAACGTTTGATGCACAATATTTTATAACTTTCGGGAGATATGTCCTTATTGATTTTGTCTTAACTTGAATTAAATTTAAACTATTTCCGATCGGCATCAATAAATATATTCTGAACAAACAAACCGATACCCCAGTGGTATTATTGGTAATCAAACAAAAGGTTTTTCTTCAAAGAACTGTTCTCATTGCTTCAAAACAAACTTACAGCCGTATTCAGAGTGGGCGGACTAAGTTTAATCTGCCGATATACACCGGTTATTGTATGGTTAGTCCGGTGCTAATCCCTTACTTAGTTTTGACAAGCTCTCTCTGAATACGACTGATAATTTTTATTTCTCACAATGTTATTACACTTGACGCGGTCGGCACGCGCCCTAAAATATTTTGGATTTTGACAATGCATCGATTACGATGAGTGTTTGCGGCATCTAGGGGAGGTCGCCAGCCGGCCACGCTCCAGGCTGTAGGTCGATTGTTATCCGCTCCCCTCTAACTGTGGGGTCATTAAGTCATACCCTAACTACTTCCCCCTATTTCGGTCGCGTGCGCTCGCTATTTACACCACAAAAGCGCACCTGATTTACTCAAACAATTCCTTCCTACCACTCGTAATTTCATGATGTTTCCTATTTTCGTTATCGTTGCATCGCTGCTCATTAACGTGAGTCCTATTAAGATAATCAAAGCTCGAGTAAGCCGAAACGCCTACGCCTATTTTCTAAAAAAACATTCCGACTCATACAAGTTTCAACTCGAATACTTTTTGTACGCACAGAAAAAAGTCAAATCAGTGTATCGTACGGAGTTGGGCGGCTCGGCCAATGGGGTGCGCGGAAGGCGGCAGGTGCTGTCTTCGAGAATCCACCACGAAGATATGCCGTATAAGTCGCCACCGCGATATACGATCGTCGAACACGTGCATTCGACAGGGACACCGATAGCGGAGCGCCTCGCTCGTGAGAGGGACGCGGAGTATTTTTTATTCGAGATGAATAGACTCGAAACTCCCTCATCTTCGAAATAGGGAACGCAAAGGCTAATTTGGTTATTGAAAATTGAGGGGTTGTTCGTGGGAATGGGTACCGCTCGGAGGTTCCCAGGGCCCGGCACATTTCGCCGTTGAGTGGGGTTTTTGTCGAGGTTTAGCCGCGAGATTGGAACTGTGACAGATGGCAAGCGCGGGGTTGGATAATGGCCGCCACGCCGTTGTTTGTGCGTTATAAATAAAATTGAATCGTATGAATTTGGGGTGTTGTATGAGTCGGGATTGCTCTCGTTGGGGCGAGCGATAATGTGGGGGCCGTGGAGGGTGCGGCGAAGGGATGAAGACGTAAACAAGTGCACGAGGTCAGTGGGTGTTGAAGAACGTGGGAGGGTGCAATTAACTTGATATTAGAAGTATTTTGTGAGGGTATTAAGGGTGATTTTGATAATAAGATGGTGTGATTAGCGATTGTTTGGGTAGTGATAATTATTGAGGTAGATTTCCAAATTATAGGCCTCTTTTTGGGATCGATTAGTTTGTTGAGACTTGATGCATCTCGCTGCTGCCTTGTTTAACTACATAAACATTTTTAAACTAGTTTAAACAATACTACTGATTTGTAGATTCGAGTATATGCTGCTGTAACAAATTAAACACAAAATGTATTTATTGTACAGGTTAATTTACAGTCTTTAATCAATTGTCACTTTAGCAAAAATGTCTATCATACAATCATTTTTGTTTTAGATCTACAATTTTCGCCAAACAATTGGGCGATCAATTAAGAATCTACGTACATCATGACTCCACAAATGTAACTATTACTTATTTTGAATTACGTCCTTCTCTTTACATACTTATTAATGTTAGAACAAACAGCTTACCATAAACGAATCACGCTTATTCATACGAAAAGGTTGCGAATTTGATGATGTGTGTGAACGCAGGTTATTTGCCAAGTGGATGTATGTTCGGGAAACTAAGCAAGCGAGAACTGCAACAAAAGCTTTATCTTACACAAATTGTACAATACCATCCTACCTGTCGTTGTCACGCTATCGCCGCAGATCTATTGTGAAGTTGTGCAGTGCATCGAATCTCTATTGAACCTTCTCTGCAAACTCTTCTTACACAATATGTATGATATAAGTCCCGAGATAGAGTTCCAAAATGGTATGGGAGAGGTTCACTTTTGCTTGCACGTTCTTTTCTTCAAAATGTTCATTTGTTTTGCTTCCCCTATGAAAGCGTGGGAGCGTTAGGGCGAGGCAGTGATTTGGGGGACGCGCTGCGAGGGAGGTTTCCATAGGAATTGGGGGGTGATTTGTGAACCGTCACCTTTGTCAGAGATGCCACTTGTCACCGCACCTGAGCGAACGAAATAGGGGGTGTTGTAAAAAATATGGAGAATGAGGCTTCCCCTAATCTAATATCATTTATTGTTCAAATTTGGTTGGTCCCAAAACTTAATCATTAGTTGGATAATGGTTAGACTTGGCACATCAATAGAGAAATAAGAATTGCCAAGAGTAGAACCAATGTAATGACCTTTACTCTGAAACCGGTACAATGGAAATATATAATTCGAGATCTTATTCTGTCATATTGATGTCATCCATAGAGTAAAAGGGACTTAGGAATAAGTATCTTTCCAGTTTTCATGTTTGAGTTAATGTCTGTACACATTCACAGGCATAGTAACAATAAGCAAGCAATAGAGCTTGATATAAGTTATGAAAAGAAAAAATTTCAAGTCATCAGTCAGGTTCTTTAAGCCAATATCTAAAAACACCTTGCTGACAGATCATGATAATGAGCATCCTTCTATCAGTACAGGATTCTTCAATGATACTTATTATTTTTAAATACCACAGAAACTTCAAATAAATAAAGAGTTAGCCATTAAAATAATATTAATAAAACATTACATTTAATCACATTGGCATGTTCACTTATTTAAAAACATAATCCTCCTTCTTGCGCAGTCGGGTAAATAGTATAAAATCAAATATCTCACTTGGATTAAGTAGACCGAATTCAATTAGTACACTCGACGCTCGATAAGGTGTGTGCAGAATTTTTGACAAGTCCTACCTTAAACATTTATGACAATAATTACGAGTTTCATTATCAAATATGTTTGGATTGGACGGATACAATACTTAAGACTTACATAATAAAATTGTATTGTTACGATCGAAACCAATTGTGGCATTCTACACCACCTATCGTGGTGTAGAATGCCACAATTATCAGCCCGACAAGCAATTTAACCTGAAGTCAAAAGCCTCATCGTCACATGGATTGATCAAAGGGCACCCCGCAACATAGAACGACTCCTGCGCAATGCTCTTGCGATGTATTTAAACGCTATACGCAATTCCACATAACCACTGATTGGACATAATTGCCTACTGTGCCTCGCCGACACGCGTATTAGGGCTGTCACACATTGCATAGAATATTATTAGAAATCATAAAAAAATCTGGGTAGACTAATAAGACTTACCAGACGTACGAGAATTCTAAACGTTAACCAGGTATTCCTACTGTAGTAAAGCGTTAAAAAAATGTGTATCTATTAACCGGTACAACAATTAACAAAAACAAATACCAATACCTTGCATATCTGTAAGCAGTGGACAACGCTTAGACTAAAATAACGTTAAAAAATATTTTTCTCTGAAACGGACTTATGATGAAATATGAATAATCCGAAAATGAATGAGCAATAAACAATAAAACAATATTTGTAAATGTGTTGCTCTAATTAGGTCAAGAAATATTTTTTTTTACATTTGAACCAAAAGTCCCTTAACACCCTGTTTATTGCATTTAAAAATAATGTTATTATTCTAATCATATCATTGTATAGAACGTTCAAAAGAAAACGGATAAACAAATGTATCTGAAGTTAGATTTGTTTCTATTATGTTACATATTTTTTTTAATACGGTCACGCGTTTTCATGTATTAACATTAGAGAAACATATTATTTCTTAGTCTTTTTTACTCCAAAACCTACGCAATATGACGGATTTCGTCTATATTACCGGAAAAAAGTTACATGAAAATACTACACTGCAAAAAAAACGCGTTATTTGCAATTAAAAAAAACTATTTGCATATTCAGTGCCAGCCTTTACCTATTATAAAATATAAAAGTTAAGTCTAAACTGTTATGTTATTAGTTGTGTTATTCACTTTACGTATCTAGAAAAATATGATACACTATTAACAGTTCTACTTGTACCAAATACTTTTTTACATTAACCTTTTTTTTGCCTAGAGACTATTAAATAGATAAATATTTAAATATAAACTTTAAGTTTTCGTGAAATTAGAATATACATATAAGGTATATTAAAAATGTAATGGAATAAAAGTGCCGCGTGTGAGCAAACCTTTACGAGCTGCTCGCGCGCCGCACAATTACAGGCTATTACTTAGTATTATCTTTGCTATTACGGAGAGGATTCATCCAAGTGTTCAATGGTCCGTGATGCTGAGCTTGCAAAATAAACGTGCATACGCCAAATACAAGCCGTACCAATACAGCTTTGCATTTTATACCTTTCGGTATTGTTTTAGGTAACGATTTCTTTAGATGTCATTTTAAACGTCTCAAACTAATGTTTGCTAAGATAACTTGCAAGGCGATTCCGAAGGAGAAGTTGATGCATAAATCTAGTTTTTTTTTATAATAATGCAATCTAGTTATCTTCGAATAACTAGCAAGTGTTTAGTTCCCAACTTTTTAGACTAGAACATCTATGGTTCCCACTTTAGAGACATATACAGATGCATGATCGGTCGATATTTTTACAAATCGTTCACATACCCGTAGGTAATTTTGGTTTAAAGATTTTGATTTGTGGGGCAGTTAACCCATCACTTGTTTCATCCCATGAAAATTCAAAATTAATTTTCTTACACAATGTTAACCCCTTTGGTTAACCCACGATCAATCGAAGGTTGAAAAAAAGGTTGGGATAATTATGTGCTACCGAATGCGATCAAATTTGTGAGATCACCTGAGATCTAAAAGATCGGTAGCTCGAGCGGGTAAATAATACCATGTTCCGGACCTCCAGGCGATTTGTTTTTTATTGAAACTAATTAAAAAATAAAACAAATCATGGATATCGATTATACCAGTGTGTAGGCCAAGAAAGTTTGTGGAAATTGTTCCTCAATTTCGAAGTTTGAATTCCAAATATGGTGGCGATACCATTTTTTTTTTGAAATAATTACATTATGACATTACTAATTTATTAATATGGGTACTAATAATGTTTAAAATTAGAACAGTTTTTAATGATGGCAAAACTGTCTCAGTTCAGTATTGTTGCACATTTGTTGGTAAGAGCTTAAATTAGATTTTGCATGATTCAATTATTTCAACTCATTTTAGTAAATATATCAGATTGCGAATATGTACCTACTTTTATTAATATTTAACATTAAAATTTTGTAGATTCACATCTGCGACATCATTGACATCTACATTTGAAGCATTGTTAACAGATTTTGAAAATAATCTGAAAACGTTTTGGTCGTAACATTCGTCGGAAGCAGAATTACAATGATTACAATGCTTCAAGTGTAGATGTCGCTGAAACTCAAATGAATGAGATGACGGTAATGTCGTATCCATTAAATAAATAATATACTAAAAGTTAGGCCACAAAGAAGAAAAAAAACAAAACAAATATTTCCTATTTGTTTTATTCTTTCAACAATCGATATCGCTGTTCTGCTATAAACAAAGCTTTATACTCATAAAGTAGATGTTTTTACAGCTATCCGTCTTTAATTAATGTGTCCTTGTTTCATATGTCAAATTCGTTTAAAAAAAATGACGCACATGCTTAGTACGATAAAGTATATTTTTACTTAAGCTATTATACTGTTTAGAATAAAAAACGTAGCAGTCAACTACGCAGACTTGTGTTAGTTACTTAAGTAAAAACTGTATCTATTCGGATTTTTTTTTTCAAATTCATTTAACGAATTGTGTTTTATAGTATTACTTTAAAATGGAAATAGTAATATTAACCACAGATCAGTCACGCCTCAAGTATTTATTTACAGGCTGTAATAAAACACTCCTTTCGCGTCCAGTAAATTATCCCTTTTTCCGAAATTACCGACCCTAAATGCCAATTAGAGTTGGTTTCTGGTACCATTGTGCCTTTAAAAGGGACCAATTATGTAAAAATGCCCGAGGCCAGATTTCTGGTCATATTTTTTACTTCAACTTTGGACCGACTCTAAAGGACATGACCAAATGCCAATTTTTAAAAGCACATACAATATTTATGAAGAGCCAAAACGACTAACATGGTTAACTTGTTTCTTTAATATTCAGATGATTGTATGGTCAATTAACGTTAGGCCACTAATACTTTAACTTCAGTATAACCTGTAGTAAACATTACACCCTCGCGGCCCGAGCATCTAATAGGTCGCAACGATTTGAGTGGTGTATCTTCACTGTTGAAGCCCTAGCCTTAGTATTTCTCGAATCCGAAATGCCGGTCAACCGACATTTTTAAATGTCAACAATAGCGTACAAAAATGTGTGAAAATAAATATTTTTTTTAGATTTGGTACCCAATGTGTGACCACCATAAATATTTTAACAACGGATCCCTATTACTAAGCCTCCGCTTTCCTTGCGTACAGCGTGTGTATTTATATCGTCGCTATAACAACATATAGTAATAAAAAACAACAAAAAAATCGTACAAGAAAGTATTTTTTAGGTAAATCTTGTATGGTGGCACGTAATCCTTCACGTGCGAGTCCAATTCGCAATTGACCGGTTTTTATCAATTTAAGCAGACTAAAAAATTTCAAAGTTAATGTCTTTGGTAGTATAAAAGTTTTATTAATTAATCTCCGGTTCCACCACTTCTTTATCGCAAAAAGTTAAGCGAAAGTTAAACTCAAACTGAATCAGACTTGGGCCTAAAGTTTTGACGTCCCTGCGATCGCATTCTATGAGTCGCAAATTGCAAAATTTCCGTGCTCGCCTTTTCGTTCATGCACCACTTTCTTTCTCTTTCTGAATTGGATAAGTTTATTTCGTCACGACTGCCAGCTATTCCATGATTCGGAATCCATGTAAAACTGTAGCTCCCCTTCGCTTAGAAGGTGGTAGGGTTAAGCCCGCCGAGGATGGTACCATCGCATTGCATGAAAAGATAGTCGAAGCGGCAATGAAAAAATATACGTGTTTTCCATCTAGTTCAATGTGGCCGTGCTCATAAAGGGAAGGTTCTTGCTTGGCACCTAATTCCTTTGGGAATTTCATTTTAAACTTTTTGGTAGTCAAACTACACCAATGCGATGTGTTGGACTAATATCTGTTGTGGTATTCATCCTCCATGTCCAGTAAATTTGTTTTCTTATCATTTTGCTATATGACATTACATAGGTCAACAAAACAGTTTTGTTTAGTACTACATACTTTTATATTACTTGTTTATACCTTCGTTCGGTCATTTTTTTTTATGCAACCTCACATGGATGGCTAATACCACACAACTACCGTTATGATATTAGGCTAATTCACCACATTCCCTTAGGAATTAGGTGCCATGCCGGGACCTTCCCTTTATGAGCACGGCTACATTGAGCTCGATGGAAAACACAGACAATTTTTCATTGCCGCTTCAACCATAGTTTCATCCAATGCTGTGGTAGCAACCCGGATAAGCTTAACCCTACCACCTAGTAGGGGAAGGGAACCTATAGTTTTACATGGGTTGCGAACCATGGAACAGCCTCATTCGTAACAAAATGCACTTATCCAACTCAGGAAGAGAAAGAAAGTGGTGCATGACCTGGCGAGGATTTGAACCCAGACCTCTCGGATAAAAAGGCACTTCCTTTAGCCCCTAGACCACGAGCTGTTAAAAGAATGTTTTTTTCTACTCTCATTGTTGTTTTCTTTCAGAAAGTTGTAAAATAAGATCAATGTAAGATCAATCTACGTACGCGATAGTGGCGACCAGTTTTTTTACACTCTTTCTTGCCGGACTATACTTTCTTCAACGACCAACGAACGCCGTACGTCAAAAAATATCTCACAGTTCATCGAATACAACGTGTCCGCTCGACGATAAATCAAATGTCAACATGCGCGTGCGCCGGCGATATTGAATTTCAGACAGCCTCGTTGGATGAGCAACGCCGTGACCTCAGGACGAATCGCCTGGTTTCGAGGAAAGCCGACATCGACAGGATACCTGGTGATTAATGACTCAGATGTCCTCTTCAATCTTGTCTTGGATCTGGTTCTGTTAAAGGAAGGGAATTTGTGGCGCTTAATTTAGTGCGATTATAAATTAAATTTCTGTTTTTTTTTTAATGTGGTTTTTTACTTATCCTTTTTCCTGCTACAAAATAACACAATAAGTCCTATTTCACAGCATTTCTATTGCATTGAGCACATGTATGTGAATCTGAAAACAGTTTCTCTTACTTATAGCCAATAAATATTAATGAAGTTTTAGATTCACATTCCAGCTAATATTTGCTATTATCACCCTTAGATAATTAACTAAAATTAAACTATCATTTATTTTTTCTGACCTCAATAAAACGATGGCAAAACGGGATACTTAAAATCAAATAGCTTATTATTTTAATTTTACGAATAAATAATGTTCAGCTTACTTATTTAGCTCGAAGTTTCGTCCACCAAGTGTTGGACATCAGGATTCGCGACGCGACCTGGAGGACCTCTGACGCTTCGTCCAGTCAGATATCAACTGCAGTTTATCAGTAAACTTAAAATAAAATATCGAATAACCGTTAAAATCTAAACAAACATATTAAATCGCCTTTTCTAAAAATATACTTCACGAATATCGTGAAAGCAACAAACATAAAAGTAATAGACAGTTTACAGTACAAATCAAGTTATTCACAAATTTGTAAATATGATTTATGCAAAGTTTATACATGAACACAAATTTGCTCAAACCTATAATTTGATTGAAAATTTTAAAGATTGGGTAACATGAAAACCCCTAATATATAACATACAATAAGTAAGCTGACACGAATAAAATAAATGATAAAATATGACCAATCTGAGTGCAGTGTACTTGCCTCTGGATGATGAAAAATAACAATGACCAAATCTTACTGATTTCGGAGATTTTTTTAAATATTTAAGGGCATTTTATATGATTATTTTATGATACGAGTAGATTTTGAATTATGGTGAATTTGACCGCATAATTTCTAACGCTATTTCTTCTGGCCTACGAAACAAAAATGTTTCGTAACAACATTATGCGATCGTGACATTCCTCAACACATGGCGGGGTTGTTATGTTATGTATAGTTATGTCAACTTGGAGGCGACGTTTTCTTTTGAATGTTTAATGACTTGTCGCTGAGCGCTTCCTCCGTTCAAACTAATGATCATTTATTAACATGTCAATATATGAATTATATTCTAAGTTAGAACCAATTTTCTTAAAAGTAACATTCTTAATTTGCGTTGACATTTTAAACGTCACCTAGAGATCTCTATAGACTTGGGAATCGGGGACGAAAACTTGTTATTTATCACGAAAGGTAGAGTCTAGGTTAGTTACTATAAAAGTTCTGTCAAAGCTGTCTAATACCACGCAATATAAAACAGATTAGGTTCGATTTTTTTATTGACTCAACCTATGTAATTGAAAAAACTCAATTTCCTCGATATTATTCCGAAAATATTTTGTTACAAATTATGCTAATGAAATGTTTAGGAAAGAAAAAATTACAATAACATTACCTTTATTTCATTTCGAAGCAAAATAACAATGAACGCATTTCCAATAAAGATAATATTTAGGGGTACCCTTTGGGTACGGCCAAAGGGTGAAAACGGAACCCTATTACTAAGCCTCCGCTGTCCGTCTGTCCGTCCGTCTGTCCGTCCGTCCGTCCGTCCGTCCGTCTGTCTGTCACAGGGCTGTATCTCATGAACCGTAATAGGTAGGCAGCTGAAATTTTCACAGAGTATATATTTATTTTCACGCTATAACAGCAAATAGGTGAAATAAAAAATATTTATATTAAACGATGGTACGGAACCCTTCATGCGCGAGTCCGACTCGCACTTGGCCGGTTTTTTTATATTACGATATCATTATTAGTGCAATCTACTATTATTTTGTTTTTGTGTATTTAGTATTGGGTAAGCTGCAACGTATGAAAATAAGCCAAAAGCTAAATTTCTAACTCTTTAATGACCAATATTTTAAATCGGTCTATACCGATTTTTTTAATCGGTCTATACCGATTTTTTAAATCGGTATAGACAATCTAAATTGCCGATCAAGGCCTATCATATCGAGGGCTTACTTTAAGAATGCATTAAGGCAAAAAAGGTGTATTTTGACTTAATACATTTAATGATGCAATGTTGTTCTAAATTGTTTGCGCTAAAATCTTCAAAACACACTTTATCGTACACTGACAACGACCAAAGATATCGTAATATTTACATCCTAAATATATTTAAACTTTTTTTGTAAACTTAATTATCTCAATTACTTACTTAATATTTAATTATTGACTTAATGCTCTCTTGAAGTAAGCCCTCGATATACGATGTCCTTACTTTTAAATAGCGGATCAAGGCTTATCTTACAGAGGTCCTTTAATCAGATATTTAAATCTCTGTCCTTAATGTGATAATGTATTTAATGGCCTCAAGTATGGAACGCACTTTATTTAATAATCTTTTTTTCTTCCGCCATCAGTAATAGGCATCACTTAACACAACCGTAAACTCCTCTCCACCCCACTCAGTTATCTCGGGATCATCTACAATCCTGAACAAACCAGTCCCTTTTATCAGCGCGAGAAACGACTCCAGACCCCCACGCTTCATGACGGAGATAAAGGCTACATGTCACTGATTAGAAGCTCTAAAAATATTCCTTGGCCGCCGCCACGGGTAAGGCTACATATGTAGCGAGGAGCAACGCGACAGCGAAGCGGCAGCAGTGCAGATGTAGTCTTCTATTGAAGTCTTCATAGAAAAGTGACAGAAGCACTATGGCCATATATTCTGTACTCATAATGATCAGAGAAAAAATATTCTTAAGAATCTACTAGATAGTTAAAACCTGTGGTAACCACCATTAACCCAATAACCAGTGGATATTGAATTTAAGACAATTATTTCCACATATCTGCTAACAAAAGATGTTTTTAGACATCTTGGTTAGCAATTACGATATGGGATATTATTTATTGTTTAGTTAGATGGCTTACCATACATACTTATGAGGAACAGGACGAGCTGCTCCTCATACGCGTGGTAAGCCGTATTATATATTAATAAATATTATATTCAATTCCCGCGTAAGATTTAAAACAGCGATATGGCTATTGTAGTAAATGTTGAATATTTTTTAACATCGTCTGTTTTTTTTTATTCAAAAGCAACTGTATATAACCCAGGAGTAAATTTAGAGTTATGTTACTTTTGAGAAATTATGCCATTATAAGAATAAGAGACTTATGTGTATTTTCTTTTTAAATTTGACTTAAATAACATTTGAATATGTCCAACAGATCAATATTATGAAGTATATATGTATAATGAATGTATCTACCCTGATAAAGCTCTCTTGCTTTAATCTCAGAAAAAAGCCGTCATGGGAGTCATTGTGACAGCATAAATGTAATCAAGTACTTGGAAGCTTGAAAAAATGTTAATCAAACTTGTAACCACAGCAGTGTACCCCAATTCCGAAAACATCCCAAAATCCGGTTACCAGGGACCGAACTCGTAATAAAATCGTGTCGAGCCCAAAAATTACGATGCAAAAAAAAAACGAAAAAGTCCGGAGATTTATTTAAGGGAGCGTAAAGATCTGTTTATGGTATGCGTCGGTAATTAAGGTGGCCCGTCGAGGGTTTGCCGCCGAGCGAACACGTGCGCGGAGACGCGCCGGGCGGAGGAGAAAAAAAACGAGACTCACGGAGTGGATAAAAAAGCGGCGAGACCTGTTCTCTGTAGGACAGGTCCGCTCCTTGGCGCGCTCGTGACTGCGGTGGCGGCAGTGCAGAGCTTCTCAAACATTTTGCCTCAATGTTGTTATGATCGCTCTCGTGTTGTGTGAGTTCCGAACACATTCTCTCTTTTTTTTTATGAAAATTTTTGAAAAATATGTAATGAGCTGGCTTGGCTAAAAAAATTCTATATAATTATCGAATCTGCTTACAGAATTTCACGAGAATCGGTTTAAAAAAATTTCAAAAACTTTCTCGACTACAAAATTCCATATAAATATCGAACCTGCTTACAAAATTTCAAGAGAATCGGTTAAGAAATGCGACCTGTAGAGGAGAACTTGTAGATATGTTCCTTGGTCGGTACAGAACAGATAATTTGACAGAATTCATAAAGAAAGGGAAAGTAAATATAACAAGCGACATTTTCAGTATCTTCTCTCTTTGGTCTGTGATATTGTTTATTCATTGGTCTAGATAGCCCGCAAATCTGCTGGTATGGTTCTTCACTAAGCGTGGTTTCTCGAAGTGAGGTGAATTTGCCTTTTCTTAGCAACTAAGGTTTATCAGCACAGCCATACATTGTCATACGTTTGACCGAAGCAGCGATAGAACGAGATAAATTTAACTTTCAAGATACATTTATTTAAATATATGTAGGTATTACATTCATTTGCGGGCTATCTAGACCAATGAATAAACAATATCACAGACCAAAGAGAGAAGATACTGAAAATGTCGCTTGTTATATTTCCTTTCTCTTTCTTTATGAATTCTGTCAAATTATCTGTTCTGTACTGACCAAGGAACGTATCTACAAGTTTCTTGGTCAACTTCCATTTATTGCCGCATAAATGTGTTTTATTTTTATTTGGATGTCAACATGTTATCAATGTTAGAGACAATTTGGCAATTTAAAAAATATGTTTATTGTGAAAGCAATAACTCTTACTTGCGCTGGTTGGCTCGATTCACCTACGGAAATAGTTTATAACTTCAGCAGGTCTATTCCTGGCATTCAGTAATCAGGAATCAGGAATTCTGAGTCTAGAAAACAGCTTTTATAGCGATTTTCATAGCGAGTTTTTCGTCGGAAAACCTTGACTAAATAAAAAAACTATGTTCCGGAATATTATCGTCAAAAAAATCGCTTTGAAAACCACTAGAAAAGCGACTCAGGAATCATGATTCCTGATAACGGAATGCCAGGAATAGACCTGCTGGTCTGTGTTTGATTGCGTAATATCTGTGATCGATATAAAAGTTTGAGAAGCATATGCCTCGCCTTCCCTTAATGTTATCTTATTATGGCTTGAATAACTTTGCTGCTCCTAAGTAATAGCGTGAGGTGAATGTTTTTTTTTCGTAGTGATCCTCACGGAAATTGTAAATTATTAGTAAGTACAAGCGAATATAATTAAAGCAAAATTAAGACTGCAATCCTAAAATAGTCATGTGGTAAAATATTTTCAAGCCGTTATATAAAAAAGAGTCGACAATGAACGTCAATATTACACGATTGTTTCTATATTTCTATTACACCAATAAACGATTGTACAGCTATGGAATAATCACAATTTAATTAAAATTTGCTATAATAATCAAAGGGTCTGTTTTTTTATAATCCTAAATAAAGTTTACGTGTAAAAAATATTATTGAACATTAATAATTTGCGTTACATTTTCAGCTGTGCTGAAAAATTATTTTATTTACACTTAAAAGGCACTACAATATTCAGCCAAGCTGCAAAGTTTCTTATGATTCCGCCTAGAGTTATAAAACCAAGCCAACAGAAGATATTCCGTTATCTTTGCCTTCCAAAATCGTGCAAAAATATATATTGCAGTGACAAAATTATCTTAAAATATTCTTCATTTATGTCGTAAACGCATGCAAATTAGCCAATACTTAATCATTACCTCAAGCTTTTACAATAATGACCTTGAGTTATAAACATGAAGAGCCTTCTTCGGAGTAATTATAAATTATAAACACAATTTTAACGTGGGTGGCTACCACTTGGTGAATATTAAAATTCCTGCTCGCCCCGCTACGGTCGATCGGATGTGAGCAGGCTGGGCAACGCTAGCCATGCATGTCAAATCACTATAAAAACTTTACATTCCTGTAATACTGACAAGACGTAAAAAAACAATGACAGGACAACAATATTATCTTGGATCTTCGGATCTATCACGTGCTCGGAATTAAATTTGTATTTGGTTTTTATGTACATGCCATGGATAAATATCTATTTGAATCGGTATGGGGTTATGTTTAGAATAAATTAGGTTAATAAGCTTCGTGAATGCATTGTAATTTTATTTCAAACTCATGGTTCAATCCTGTAATGTTATAAAAAATTTGGATTCGTGTACCAAAGTTATTTATTTATAATTAAAAATCTAAAACATAAAAACAGTTCATGTCCATTCCCACATAGGCATGTTAATTTGTTTGATAAGGAACTTGCATTTACATCAAAACAAGAATTAAATATAAAAAATAAAAAGGAAGCATGATATGATCCCAGCCATAAATATTTAAACTTATACAATCCCTGGAGAACATATTTTTTAATGTTAGTAAAAACATTTTTTTCGACATTGTCAGCTCTTTACCTAAGTAGATGAGTGTACCTAGTAGTGATGAGGAGGATGCAACATGTCCACAAATCAGACAATGCGCATAGTGTATGATTTGGTAAGATTTACGAAAATTGTAATTACAAAACGACTTATAGGTCAAAGTAAACCACGACCGCTGTAGTAAAAATTCTAACGAAAACCAAATTGATTATAAATCTTAATGCAGCAAGCTATGTTTGATGACTAATTCTTTTAAGGTATTTTTACTTTATCGTTGAGTAATCCACCTCCGAAGTTATTGTATAAAACGCACGAAAACTCGAAATTTCTGACCTTAAACCTTAGAAACCAAACACAATTTTACAATGCCAACGGTTATCAGACATCTAGTTCGATCAAATAAAGCTATTTTGAGTAAAATTTAGGATCTCTGACAAAAATAGTTTTGTATAGAGAGTTGAGCGGGAAGTAAATACAAACCGCACTATCCCTTGACTAACTCTGTTGTTTAAGTATTATTACATTTTCTTCATTTATATTTCATGATAATTACTTAGCTCTTTTTTATTTTTACCTTGTTTTGAAAATGTTGATATGGTAAACTTAAGGAAAATATCCCTCACAACACAGGGAATCCTAGTGTGGGGCTTATGAATCAAACTGTATGTGAAATGCATTTTTGGTAAATAAAGAAATATTATTATTAATAGAGATTGAAAACTATTATTTGCAAAAATATTCATCTAGAATCTAAATGTATTTTTCTCATAAAAGGTTAAAGGTAAGTTATTTGGTCATTTCAGGAAGGAATTTACGAAGTAAAAGTATAAAAATAATTCTTATTACAGTAAATACGGTTCGGGTAAACAAAATCGATTTTATCTCAACAAATATTAATATTGGAATTTCTGTACATTAACGTCGTCATAGGTGTTAGATGAAACGCGCAAATTTCTTATACGAGGTTGACATGTTCAGGATAAAATTAATAAAAATAATAATAAAATAATGTACGGAATATTTAAAAATAACAACCATAACGACCTTTTTTATACTTATATACTTAATGTGGTCTCGCGCCTTCGAAAAATTGAGAAAAAAAGTTATCGAAATTAGGTTTTTTTTATATTGATAGCTTCTTATTCCTGAAATATCGGTATCAAACTCAACATTTTCTATGATTAATTGTTAAGTGACATATTAACATATACGTAGTGATTGATTGATTTTGTATATAGAAATTGAATTATGGTAGTAACGCATAAAAACCTCAAGGAAAAGTTATAATAGTTTATTTATTTTTATATATGTTATAATATCAAAACATTTGCGGATTTATTAAACACACTATTCACGCAACGATTACAATGAAATAACAACTATTTCCACATGTGCATGATCAAATCCAGATACAAAGTTTTGAAAACCCACACCTTATACAAACGAAGTAGCTTTCATTGGGGTCCTTTCGTCTATAATCTGTCACGCTACACTTGACGCGAACTGTCGACAGCGACTTTACGCGAGCCAAGCCAAACCTTACTCCGGGTATCGTGAAAAGAATAAAGAAAACAAAATACGGATTAGACAGGACAGCCGGCATGGAAGATGTTTATCAATATTTTTGTTCAATATTTGCCAACATTCGGGACTCTAGGGAAATGATTCAATTTACAATTGTGATTTTTTTCGTTCTTTCCATTAATTGTTCTTTCATATATTATATTCTAGAATTTCCAAAACACAGTTATAGCTTTAATAGGGTGTTCTTAGTGTGTAAAGTGCAAATAATGTGTTTTTGTAAAAACTAAATTACTGTGATCTGTTAGTTTAACTAGTTTGGAATGATAATGTAAATCATGTTTTTCAGTAATGGTGGGAATTGATAACAAAAATCAATATCTTGTTTGAAAAATGGTCGATTTGGCAATGACAACGTTTTTTAATTATAATTATATTTTATTAAAATAAAGGGTAAATATTGTCATGGCACCTAGTTCACTGTGGAATGCAGCGTGATGGTTTCTTATTATGTCTCTGGTAAATGTATATTTTGGTTCTTGTTCTTTGCAATCATTGGAAAGCATTGTAATTTTATTTGGAACTAAATTAACATATGCCACTCGTATCAGGTTAAAAATAAAATAGAATAGACAATCCGTAAATGACCATTTAATTATCATGAACATGAAGACAACTTTTTGAATGAAATAATTCATTTAACATGCACAAACCCAAACATCCTTAAATTTCGCGACACATGCAACATTACAAGAAATAATTCCCTATCGAGTCCACACAATCTTAATGGATTAAAGTATTCAATTTCAACACAAAATATTTGTACAAAAACATCCAACGAAGAAAATATTGTATGTGCAACCTTAACAATATTATAAACGGTGTATTCTTTTGTGCGAGAGCCTTAGCAAAATTCACGGATGAATTAATTTCTTTTAGATTTATCGTGTAGGAAATTGAAATTTGTGTCGTGATTTTCTATCGCTCACAAAGATTGAAATCTTTTTACACTCGCTCTCGGTACAATGCGGCTAAGCTGATGGATTTCTGGGGCTTGATGTTATAATAATGCCTGCGTGGGGAGTTTTTTAGTTCGGTAAAAAGCTCGGCTACTTACATTTTGTGCTTGGATTGATGATTTCATTATTTCGTGAAAGGTGAATGTAATAGACTTTTTAAAGTAATTTGGTTCACGCTTAGTTAGGCTGTGCATTGTTGATTGAATCGCATCCAATGCAAACGACCAAAGGAAATTAGAACATTAAAATGAGTACCCAACTTAAACATTTCATGTAGCTATAAAAAATTTTTTTTCATTGGTAATGGGGTTTTGTGTAACTGGACATGGATGGCTTATACCAAACTGACCGTCAGATATTAGATTTATACACCACATTGGAACTAGGTGCCGTGCCAGGACCTATCTTATATTGCTCGGCTTCATTGAACTGGATGGAAAACCCGGACAATTTCCATTGCCGCTTCGACCATCGATTTACACGGGATTAACCCTACCACCTAGTAAGGAAGGGGATCTACAGTTTTACTTATAATCCAAACCACGGCCAGTCTCAACGGTTAAAAATGGTCACCCATCCAGAACCTAACCGAGCTCAGAGGTTCCACTGGGCTAACGAACTAACGCAGACGTTTCGTGAATAATGCTCATACTTACAAGATTACAAGATATTTCAGACCTAATGTGATTTTAGGAACTATACAAATAACAAAATAGGTAGCCCTAACCTCACCTAATAATGTGTTTGGTTTTTCTGGAATAGGGTTTATCCTGCAGCATACCTATAGGTCTATGAGCATATGTTATGCATGAAAACAACAATCAGAGAGGCAATATACACATATACTCATTTAAAGGAAAAAAAACGCCAGTCAGTTACCTACTAGTTCTTCTCTTTGTCAATGCATTCTCAGTAGCATCAAGTCGGAAGACTCCAGCCACGAAAATATTTTGAAAATATTTTCTCGTATCGCCAAACGTCTAACTGCCGTTTCTTTCGGTTTATCGCGCGGTTGCGCTCTATTACACAATCCACGATTTCTCAGAGTAATTTAAACCGTGTACCTTGAAGACAAGAGTAAGTATTGCTTGAAATGTGTCTACTGAGTTCCGTCTAAACGAAACGGGAAGATAAATATTATTATCTCGCGGCAAGATCTTTACGAAAAAGTTGAAATGGGTGCTCCGCAAAAACGCAAGAATATTTTCGTGGTTACCATGAGTGTGCCAAGAGATTCATATGTTTAATTTTATATTTAATGTTATTATTTTCTATTATGTTATATTACTATACAGTCTATACTATGATTTTATTATATTGATGAATTATTTTTTGTTGATTTTAGATTTGATTTATTTTTTCAATTTCGCAATTTAATTTAAATTTTATATATTTATGCAAATATTATTACTTTAATTATTTCCACATATATTTCGATTTGCTTTATCTGATATAGTTTTTTTCGCAAACGCAAAAGAATTTAAAAAATGTTTAAAACTGAAAATTACCTCTGCAAGACAGATTTTATCTAGTGCAGGGGTCTAAGAATATAGATTTTTTTAAAAATAAACAATAATAATAGTAAATTCAATTAAACTCGTACAAGAGTTGGGTATTCTGTTAAATGAGTCATGTCATGTGAAGACATAAGTCCTCGCGGATACCTTAGGCAGACGATAGTCTAACTTTTAAGCAAGGTAATTTTTTTTTCGCCAGTTCGATGACTTCTGGCGAAGGAGAATCGGCAAGACACTTCGCCAGGTTTGTCATTTTCTATTTATTTTTTCATTGTTACGTACAAGCTAGTTTACAGTCATTGATAGGTTACTACTGCTCAGAAATAACATTATATATATACATCGGTGACTAACTTTAGACTACCACAAATATATCTTATTCTAAATTAATAGATATTGTACTCTAAATTATTCAGGTGCAAAAAAGCTTCGTAATTTTTTATACAAATTTGTGGCAATGGTTCCGATAGATTGTTTGATAGTGTTATTTGTTTGATAGTGTTATTATTAATTTCTTATTATATCTGCTAGATAAAACATACCAAAATTCTAGCATGAAAACGAATAAGAAAAAATATGCAGATACCCAATAAAGCGCACAAAAAGGACGTGATCATCACTTGAATGTGATTCTTCCCAACCCCGGCAAAGTTCAACAGAATTATCTAAACATTTGCAATACAATTTAAAACTAAATATACTCGTTCGTTTTGGCAACCCTATGCAAGTGCACCGCGTCAGTGGTTATCAGCGATCTCTCGTGCCATGTAATTCGACACTTTCCGCTGACAAAGGGCACATTTTGCTGCTCGCGACGCACAGACAGACGCACGGACACATCTCCCAATTCCGGAGCAAAAAATAACCTAAACACAACCGTGGCGGCGAAATACAGAAAGCAATTAGGGGTTTTTTGTTCGTAACCGAATTTCGTTTAGCTCTAAATTTAAAATTAATATTTTGAGGAATGCGCTCCGAGAAAAAAATATCCAAGACGAGCACGTGTTAACTTTTGGAAATTCTATGGCACGTCTTATTTTTCATAATTAGGCGAGGGATGTGACGTGCGGACCACCGCATGGGGAGGAAATTGCATCGCATAAGTGGCCTGGTATTCGAACGGACCTAAAGTGATGGACATTTACAAGCAGGTATACGGGGGTGGTCTGTGGGTGAGCTGGTACTAGAAATAAATACAATTGATTGTTGCTATTTTTTTTATTTAAGTGAATTTAAAGCATTTGATTTATGCGTTTAAATTTCATTATTACAATATACCTATATAAAACGTAAATTATCTTAAAAAGTAAAATAATTTCTTGTTATTAATCATAATGGTTTAAATTATGTTCGAAATTGATAGCAAGATCAAATTGTGTCAATCAATTTGTAAGCACTAAAAGTTTCATAAATATTTAACTGCATAAATATAGCAATCGCCTTTTATTATGTAACTGGACATGTATGGCTAATACCAAACTGACCGTGATATATTAGCCTATCACACCACATAGGAACTTGCTGCCATGCCAGGACCTTCCTTATATTAACCCTTCCACCTAGTAAGTAAGGAAGGGGACCTACAGTTTTACTTGGAATCCGAACCAAGGCCAGCCTTGACGGTTGAAAATGGTCACCGATCCAGAACCCAACCGCGCTCAGAGGTGCTTCACTAAGCTTATCGCTTCCCAAGGCGTCGTGCTGCTGGGCTACCGAGGCTGACAAACTTGAAGTTAATTAATTATTATTTACGAACAAAATATAATAATTCAGGGAAATCACGTCACCGAATGAAATTCGTTTGGCGCTTTATAAGAACTCCCTTCTATTTAATTCGTTTATTCATTTATTTTTAATTTTTCTGTAATATCACCAAAGACGGTCCAAGCTCGATTACCGTGGATGAAGAATGAGATTCCATTACTTTTTACTCATATCTCTATGTTTCTATTATATATAACTAAAATTCATTTTAGTTTATTCTAAATTATATCGACTTAAATGATTTTAATAATAATTTCATACTAAAGAAATAAACCATGATACAAAATGTTTCGACTAACAAGACTTTAGTATAATTTTAATAATAACAAGAAGGTGATACTATGTCTCTGAACCCAATCAGCAAGCGGTCTAAATCTCAGGAAAATATAATGAACTTAATGATGACCTAGCACCTCATTTACGAGTAAGCCTTCTTTATCAACATTTTTTAAGTCTTAGCTTTAAAGGATTGTGTTGATAATATTGTTATTTAAACTCAATCTTCAGTTTGGAACGTATTTAAACAACCTTCCAGGGATAATTTTTAAATTCTCAGTCACCTGTGACTCACCGGTGAATCTTACATTTTCTTAATAATGGAATGATACTCGCGTGAAACTTTGTCACACAACACAATATATTTGTTTCATATTGTTTTATAATTAGAATGCGATGACGAAAGTGAAATGGAAGTGATTCTCATTCACCCGCCCAGGTGAATTCCATGAGAACAGGGGCATGGGATCTATGTAGTTACGTCGGGCATGCTGTATGGTTTTTTTTTTATGAGACTGGACATGGATGGCTAATACCACAAGTTCTATCATGGTATTAGCCCAACACACCACATGGGAACTAGGTGCCATGCCAGGACCTTCCTTATATTGCACGGCTACATTGAACTGTATGGAAAACACGGACAATTTTCATTGCCGCCTCGACCATCGTTCATCCAATGCGATGGTACCAACCCGGGCGGGATTAACCCTACCACCTAGTAAGTAAGGAAGGGGACCTACAGTTTAACGTGGAATCCGAACCACGGCCAGCCTCTCTCAACGGTCGAATGCTCACCCATCCAAGACCAGACCGGACCCAGCGTTGCTTAACTTCGGAGAGCGATCGCCGAAGTGTCGCGCCACTGGGCCACTGAGGCTGACAAAATGGTGTGAGCTTAGCCATGATTTTCCAGTGATGTAAAAATACACTACGTCCGCTTTGTCCTAGTCCAATGCATAGTTAAAATTAGGTACGTTCATAGAAATTTCAAACCACCGCTCCATATATACGAAACGTTCTTACGAAAACAAGTTTCAGATTCTCGAGCATATGGGGGCGTAAATTTATCTCTGCCGAAAGTAGCAGAATAGAATACTAAATTCAGTTTTCCAAAATGCACAATACACAATGTAACCACGCCTACTTGCGCTAGCCCATTCACTACCGCCTCAATTCTCCCATTTCGTAAGGCATTTCGCATCTGGTGAGTACCGTACACCGCGCTTCCTGTCCGGATTATAGAGATCGGAATCTGCACAATTCAATGGTACGTGAATCTTTGCTGTATCTCTATACGGACATTGTGCGATGGATTCAATTGCTTGATGAATGAATTTGTTGATTGATGAATATGCCGGTGACATGCTGAGTAAACAGTCGCGATCTAGAGATAAAGCCTCCCTTGACACTTAGTAAGAGAATATTGTCGTCTCAAAAAGAAAAGTCGCTATTCAAATTATTCTTTGGCCCATTTCGGTATGCGGAATCATGAAGCTTTAACATTTTGCGAAAATAAAAAAAACCACACAACTGAAGTTAAGTTGGTGGCAATATATCGTTTTTAAGAACGGCCTAGTTTTAAACAACGGGGTGCAATATTAAAAATACATGATGCATATTTTGATTTTATTAATCAAACATATACCGATTTTATTTCCCAAATAGATTTTTCGAAAACCGTCTAAAAGAAGAGTCTAAGTACGTACAATGGACGCCACTATAAACTCCAAATTGTGTACTTCAACCCTATGCTTAACGATGGAGGAGGTGATTCTGAAGCAACTTTTTTCAATGCTAACCCTATCAGCAGAATGTCAAGTAAACGGAACTGAATTTTTAAGAATTAGAAAAGATGGTAAAACGTCGAAAATTCTTGTCCTCGATTTAATTTCATTAAAGTATTTATAAGTAAACTAGCTGCGGCACCCGGCTCCGCTCGGTTCCATGTCGTTTTAGACTGATGTTGAGCTGAATTATTTCATAGATAAAAAGTAGCCCAAATGGCTAGTCGAAAAGGCTCGTCAATAACGATGTAATTTATCTGCTACTTTTTAATCATAACGGATGGAGCCGATATAGTTTAGCGCCGTCATGCGCCACGGGATGGTATTAATTTTGTTTGAGAGTAATTTCATTGATATTGCTCGCCCTTAGAATATTCAGCGTGATGGTATGTATCCTAGAGTGAGCCCAGCGATATTTTCTTCAAATTAATTTAAATCGCATCTTGATCTGTTTTGTGGTTACGGAGATTACTTCTCGCATGTGGACAGACGTTCCCTTTTATATAAGTAGAGATAACAACGGATCACAAACACACACAAAAAATAGGTATCACGGTTGTCAAAATAAAACAAAAATAACAATAAAATTGTATGCAGTGGTCTTCGGTATTACGAAAACTAGTAGTCAAATATAAATAGGTCGACATGGTTATTTTTTTTAATAATGGTGAAATAAAAAATCGTTAATGCAATAAAAAATTGCTTTCCAAAATTTTGCATATTTTTAAACAGTTTCAAGTTTACAAATACTTTCACGTTTTTATGAATATTTATGAGACATTCCCAAAGTACTGGGAGGGTTGCGTAATATTATTTGCCTGTCTGAAGTAAGTTTAGCAAAATGTTCGAAAAAAATCAAGGGTTTCTCGCAATTGTGAAATAAAAATGTTTGACTCGTTCGTTTAATAAAAACCGGCCAAGTGCAAGGCGGACTTGACAGGGTTCCGTACCATCGTACAAGATGTAACACAAACAAGTTACGTGTTTTGTATAGTTTTTTTTATGTTACCTATTTATTGCGGCAAAATAAATATACATCTTGTGAAAGTTTTAGGTGCCTACCTATTACGGTTCATGAGATACAGCCCTGTGACAGACGGACGGACGGACGGAAGGACGGACGGACAGCTAAGGCTTAGTAATAGGGTTCCCTTGGCACCCTTTGGGTACGGAATCCTAAAAACACACACAAAACACCCTCAAATTACCTTTTCAATATTAACGCAGTGTGTTATTATTTCTTGCTCTGCACGATCTATACCATCCATCGTTTATAAATACCTTTATATAATTAAGGACATTTGACAGTTATTTATTAAATTAAGAACCATCATCATCAATCATTCCTAAGGATTTGTTTTCAAAAACGTACTTCGCTCATATCCCAGCGCACGTGTTGTCGAACTCCAAACGTTTTTTCACTCCTGTAAAAAGTTTCGGTCGAGTCGTGAAATTCTGAAATGAATACCCAGTCGTTAAGCCGAACACGTGTGGAATATTTGTGTAGGGAATATATTCGAAATAAGCTAAATGACATCATAATTGCCAGCAATAAAGAGTTGGTCTCAAAGCGTTATGATCACAACATTAACAGATTTTATTAGGTCAGACGCAAAGGTTCCGAGAAACCATCGTGGCTGGCACATGTTGCTTAGTCTAAGTATTATGTGCTCTATTTTTTATAAATAGAGCGTAAAATGTACAATAAGGCTAAAATGAAACTTTCTGTACTTCAAGGAAGAGTATGACTGTGCAAAGTGGGTTTGCCAGGCATCATATGAGACGGTGTAACAGGAGATACATGTAATCGAAAGGGAAATGTAGAAAATATATGAAAAAAACATAGAGAATACTATATTAAACATTGAAGATACAATTATTAGAACATCTAAACCGAATAAGTGAGGAAGGATTGACCTAGCTATTTAGTCGATTTAGGTCCAACCTACTTATCAAGAGCAGAGAGCTCCATAAACGTTAAATTGGTAGCACCCATAATCGAAGAGTATGTATGAAGAGAAGCATGCATGTTGTAGAACGAGACAAGTATGGTGTAAGCGTTCCACATGGCCAACGTCTTTCTCGCTGCACATCGCGCTGTATCATCTCTGCCTACCCCTCCGGCCGAGGTTCTATGATTTTTCGTGAGTAATCAGACCTGAACTCAATGGAATCGTGCGCGACTTGAATCTACGCATAATTTCAGACCTTTGGACTACATTTTGATGCAACTGCTACGAACGTTGGATGATAAACATATACATACATGTTAAATTGCCTGTGGCCTAGAGGTGATGCCTGGGAGTTTCCAAAATCTTAGGTTCGATACCTGTGGTATGCAGCATCTCTTTATTTTTCATATACCATTGAAATTTGCAATTTATTTGAGAATTCTGACCACTCTATGATTCGGAAACCGTGCAAAATGTATGTGCTCTTCTCTACGAAATGAAGGTGGTAGAAGGAAGGGTTAAGCCCATGAAACCCTCCTTCGCTGGTACCTATCATCGCATTAGGAAAATTTGGCGAAGCGGCAATACCATTTAAACATGTTTTGTATCTACCATATTAGGGATGGTCTTGGCATGGCACTCAGTACCTGTGCAGGACTGTGTGTGATCAGCTAAAATCACGAGAATTAGGACATAGAAATAAATACAAATATTTTAACACAAAGACACTCCGTTGTTGAAATTCAAGTAATTTCTTTTTTTGACCCTTGGACATTTACTCTACAATCTCTGTGTCCATTGTACAGGGCACATATTTCGCAGTGGTTAGTCATGTGGAAAATTGGCAACCCTACCTTCAGGAAACGTGATTTTGTATAGGCACAGCACAGAAGTAAGAATGTATGAGGCGGGTCCTCGTTTGTGCAAGGATTAAACTGCCTTTGTTAGTGCCGACAACTCTTCCCTGAGCGTGCGCACGCTTTATGCTCTATGCATTGTTGGTCTCTTCGGAATTCAATAGCGCTTTCACGTAGATTGTTTTTACAAGAAACACGTCTTCGAACTCTTTTGAGGATTTTGCAGAGATGAAATGATTTAGAACATACCATCGCACCGCTTTATGGAGGGGTAGGCAGATATAATAGAGCGCCATACGGTACGATCACGGGTTGCTACGTACCTATCCTTCACAAAGTATAACATCAATCTGTAGGCCTATTCTTGGAAATCCATGCTCAGGAATCAGCAATATTTTAAGTAAGAAAACAGCTTTTATAGCGGTTGCTAAAGCAATATCTCGACAGTCTTATTCTTGAGCACGCAATTCCAAGCATAGGCTTACGATATTTTCACACAGTTTTGCTGCGTAAATTTGTTTCGTCATTATTTCGTAGTTCTCGTCTCTTTGCCTATTTTCAGTTGACAATAACTCCTGAAATGATGTCTTAAGTAATACCTACATACGGAGTTCCTGAGCATTTAATATCGTACTTCTTACGTTCAGACTTTCGTGGAAGTTCTTATGGCCGAAAGGTAATTTACATTTTCTAAACTATCGTAAAACAGCACCCTAATTCTCCTTTTAAACTAGTACTTGGGAGAATACCAGCGCCAAAGGCATTAAAGTTACCCCATTCCCCAGACTCGATAATATAAATAAAAAACACCTCCAAATTTCGCACCTTTAACCGTTTTTAGCACGTTTAGCTTAAAAAATGGGGTAGTTCGCAGCAGATCGCTAATTATATGTTCTTTAGAATGAATACAAACAAAAAAACCGTATGCAGTTTCTTCACCTCCCCAAAATCGTCGAAACCCAAATATTGGATCTTATCCGGAAATTTATTAACCCTTGAGAAGTTTTTTTCTGTCAATAGAGAAGTTGGTTGAAGAGTAGCAGTTCACTCTGAAATATATGTCATTTTTTTTGAGTTTTATATATTTAGGCACCAACATTTCGTCCACCTCGAACTATATCGTTCGTGCAAAAAAATCCGCTACTGTACCTACTATAGTATACATATATTAGCAAGAAGTGTCTAGTAGATAATACTCTTATTGCGTTTTGTGTTCAAATTCTAAAGGTTTGCTGTAGGGATGGATGATCTCTTAAAATAACAAGTGTTTGCTTCAACGATTAACAACAATACCGGAACCTTTGCCAGCCTCATGAAAGCCCTCATCTCATTGTCAAATCTAAAGATATTATTTGCTAAAAGTAACAGAGTATATACACCTTTATTGGAATGACCTTAAAAGTAAATTTCCCTACGATCTTTGTATTAGCTTATGGCTTATTTCAAATGCTAAGGTTTTATATTACTCTTAAAATGAAATGACCTAGTATTGTAAATTTTATTAAGGGAATATTTACCGTATTATTTGATGGATAAGGTGTAACTTGCTTCTGAAGAAATATTTCGTTGTTATTTTTCGAAACACGTAAGGACATTTTGCGACCAGGGAAACCGAGGCCCAGTTGGTTCACCATAAACACAATAACACATTATACTATTGATACCATAGTATTTAAAAGGCTTTACACATTCATAATAAAAGGTTACGGGAAATAAGGGTGCCTTTTGTATTCGAGTTTTATTTTATTTTCATATTCATTGAACGGAAATAATATTTGTAAAGAAATCTTATTCAATGCAAAGTTAAATCGATTTTATTTTGTTGTAAATGGCGCATGCTATGCTGAAGTATTTGCGAAGTTTATTGCTTGAAAAAATGTTTTTTATGTTAATGACAATTTATCACATGAAACTACCGGCGAACTTATTTAACTTATTTCATAAACAATTTTATAAGAAAAATCAGTTTGTGAAGCTCATAACCCTTATCGTGGCCCTCCGCGGATGAGGCGGCCTCCAGAAGTTTGCTCGGATGTCAGGAGCAGTGCCGGAAGACAGAATCGGGAACTAGTATCAATCCTGAAACATACCTATCTAATGAATTAATTTATTTATTAATTTTCACTTAGTTAAATACAGTTCATTTAGTATCGTTGCTGAAATTCTTTAAAATTTTTTTTTACAAATACATACATTTCAGGGAAAGATATAGAATCACTCATCAATGAAATTGCATTAATAGCTGAAAAACCGTATTAATGTGTACAAACATTTATATTTTCGGAAAGTAACGCAGCTACGATCTAGGTAACACAATGGGGGGTATATCTCGACCATAATCTTACTCAATTATACGCACAACCTTGAGTGTCACATTTCAAAACCCACGCCGCCCTATCTCCGCCCACTAAACATCAATTTGAACAAATTACTTCACGTTGGCCAAGCACCAAGAAGTTATTCCGGGAACTCTTTCGAAATTCAAACAGTTTAGAGTTTCCCGCCCTAGGTCTCGAGCGCCCCGCCCAGCGCACGCCCAGGGCGGCGGTGAGCGCGGGAGAGGCGGAGACGGACCCGTGCACGCATGCGCGTCGTGTCGCTGGGCGGAGTTAGAAGTCAGCGGTTTTAATTTACTTCTCTATTTAATATTGTCAGCTGCATTTACGTAGCCTTTTTGCTGTATTAAATATGTTTCTTAAAGGTTTTTGTTATTTTTTATATGACGATATGGATGACTAATAACATTATATTAACCCAAAATACCTGTTAGAAACTAGGTGCCATGCCAGGACCATCCTTGTATTGCACAGCTACATTGGACTGTATGGAAAACTTTCTCTGGCGCTTCGACTATCGTTCATTAAATGCGATGGTACTAACCTGGGCGCGATTAACTCTACCTTCTAGTAAATAAAGAATACCAAGAACGACAAATCCCTTAATCCGCTCTTACGAAATGCACGGAAAGAAATCACCACACAGCAAACCAATTCTATATGGCCTCTTATGACTGCATTTTTCCCTATTGTTTTCAAATGTGAGAGTATAACGGCACGATTACGTTTTTTATTTCCAAGTAAAATATTCTGTCTCAACAATCAACTTCTCGCAACATGCGCATTCTTAAAAGCACCATTTGTGGATATTCTGTTTATAAGAATGCCTTACATGTTTTCTGTGACATTGGAATTAAGCCCAGTTTAAACTTCCAACACATTTTCCTACACTGACACATTTTACAAAACCCTGAAGACTGTCGTGTCACTCCGATGAATCGAATAGTCTCGTAGAATATGTACACACAAAACCCTTATCAGGGTATCAAATCTAAAAGCTTTGCCGTCTTGTAAGCGAAAGAATAGAATCATAGATCTTATCAGGGACAATGGCCCTTAAACTTGGAGCCACAATGCCCCATGAGGGCTTACTGTGAATATTGAGATGGCTTTCGAAAAAACACAAGACCTCAATTTGGCGAGATTGTGTTCGTACTTTTCTTGTGTGTTTTTACGATTCTATTGTTCAGCGTAAATTTAATCCGTTCATTTAAAATTGACACGTGCGCATATGTACTTCAAATCGTCTTTGATTATTATATTACATTAATAATGACAATAAAACATGTAAACAGAAATTGATAATTGAAAAAAATTAATAGAAAATATTATTTTGTTATATTTCCTGAAGACAACCTTAAGGTTTCATAGATTAGAGAGGTTCCTGGCTCGGAGTTTGTTCGCTTCAACGTACGTTAAGAGAATTGATGATCGTGAATACGTTATCAATAGGTCGATAGTTGGATAGATTCGATGGGTCTCCCTCTTTCGGGATAGATTTGACTGAGGCCTTCTTTCAGCATCAGGTACGATGTAAAAGGTACGGGTAAAGATGAGGCGTCTGATAATGGGTGCGCGTATGTACTGTTCAGGGGACCCATTCAGGTAAGAGTGAGTTCGAGTTCGGAAGTGAGTTAACCTAAAAATAGCTGGGAAATATGTTATTATGTAAATAACCGGACTGCTATATACATTTCAAACGTATTTATGGGGCACACCAGATTTTTACCAACGTAAAATGATGTTCAAGAAGCGTGGAAACATGTGTGAGTCGATATTTAGCGACGAATTCGAACTCACTCTTACCTGAATGGGCCACCTGTACCTGGTATGCCATCAGGGCCACTGACATTTGAATATTAGTCTCATTCTTCAGTCATCATTACAGCCATTGCTCGGCTCCTAAATCGAAATACAACAAAATGGAATAGAAGGATGGTTAATCAATTAGTTGCGACTCCATACAATATTTGTTTCTTTACTTTCACACCAATAGATTCATTGATCAATCATTCGCAATATGAAAATTTAATCTTAAGCTTAAAAAACATAATGAATCATTGGAAAACTTAGTAAAATATTTATTCATAATCCATAGACAGTACACAGCACTCGGATTTGTCATATTTTATCATTTGCGAGTTCAGCAAACATAGCGAAGAAGAACTGGCAAGAAATTTAGCTGGTTTTTTTTTTCAATGTCCACTTAGTCTAAGTTTTTTGTTATTTTTTGAGTCAGCGTCAGCCGGGCACGCGCTGCGCCAATCAAGAGAACCTTGGCTACCTTGGCTGACAATGACTCAGAAAATAACAAAAATCTTAACTACAAAAATGGAAATTATTTTTTTACTTTTTAGTGCTTTTTCTTTGAAGTCGCTAATTTTTTTTGTTAAAATTTTTTTTTGTTTATTTTTAGTGAATCTGAAGTACACTTACTAATTTGTACACGTCCTTTCCAATAAAAAAGAATCACCGAAATCGGTTGGCGTTATATTGAGTTATTCGTCCATTTGTCGCGCACATCTTAATACAAATTTAAGACTTTTATGATTTTCTCATGGATATCATTGTCAGAACTTAACCAAATTTGACCATTTGGAAAGCACTAGCTATCATTTAAAAAAATAATCATCAAAATCAGTTGACCCAGGCAAAAGTTATGAGGTAACAAACATAAAAAAAAACATACAGACGAATTGATAACCTCCTCCTTTTTTGAAGTCGGTTAAAAAGTGTTTGTAACTGCTTACAATAACACGTTAAAACACTTATTAATATGAATTGACGAGAATCAACAATCCATGTCGCATGCAACAGTTTATGACAAATATCGGTCTATTTGTAAAGATTAGGCCCGCCATGTGAAATGTTGCATCATATCGCCTCTCTCAACCATATTTTAGGAAAAGAGGAGACCTGAACCTAGCGTCACCGAAAACAAGAACCTTAAAGCGATGCACCACTCCAGTGCCAACAAGAAACAAATGTGCACGATTTAGTTTAGTTTAGTTTTTTCTGTCTTGAACTACTACAGCATCTAACTTAAACCGAAATTGTGTTTTAGTAATATTTACACAATAAATAAGTCCGTACACCGTTTTCTCCTTTGCTACGCACATCCTCCCCAATATGTATCTAAGGTAAACATTTAAATTATTTATGTACATGGTACGTAACTCTCAGTGCAAGAGAATTACTTGTATTTAGCTGCGTACTTCCCTGCGCGTGTGTTTCTTCAAACGCAGTATTTATAAAATCACCGCCGATCCATTTTCCCGCCTATTAGCCAGCATGACACCTCGCTCGCAAGGTGAATTGGGGACGTCTAGTTTTCACTAAGTCCCTGAAGTATGTACCCGTCCACATAAAAAATGTAACCAAATGAAACGCTTTTAAGTTTGTATGTATTACCAAGATATCACCTGTCTTTTTTCTACGACGATTAAATAATGGTCACGAAAGATACAAAACTCAGAGTTAATGGTCCTTTTAGCAGTCAATAATGGAGACAAATTCGTTTTAAAAGGCAATTTCGGACATAATTCGTCCATTGTGTCAATCCAAGCAGAAATTACCCGGGCACGGAAGAGACAAAAAAATTGATGTCATCCTTTAAGGCTATCGTGAGATGCAGATTGTCTGTCTCTTTTACTTGTTTTCTTATTCTGTTGAATTTGGGATTAAACTTTACTGAAAAACTCATTTTGTAGTTAATATTATATTTGATGGAATAAATGTTCCGATTCGAGTTCGTCTAAAAATCCGCCTGAAATAATATTCACTTAGAAACATTATTATATTCAGTTCGAAGTGAATCTACTCACAAGTCGCCTTAATATTATATTGCGCATATTTTTTTAATGCAACCTGATATTAGTCCAATACACCACATTCCCGAAGGAATTCGGTGCCATGTCAGGACCTTTCCTGTATGAGCACGGCTACATTGAACTGGATGGAAAACACGGATTTCTTTTCATTGCCGCTTCGACCACCTTTTCATCCAATGCGATGGTACCAACCCGGTCGGGCTTAAACCCTATCCCCTAAGAGGGGAAGGGGACCTACAGTTTTACATGTCCGAACCATAGAGAAGCTCGCATTCGTGATGAAGTGCATTTATCCAACTCAGAAAGAGAAACAAAGTGGTACGCTAGGCAAGTCCCCGTGCCACTAGTCTACGAGCCTCTACTACCGAAAGCCTGAGCATCCAATGAAAGTAGTTGTTTTTCTATTTATCCAATGGACATATGTTCGAACACCCATAATATACACAATATATGAAACTTGACGAATCATTCAAAGCGGGAATAACATTTGTTAGCAAAATCTCATCACAGGCAATTCATTTGAAATATCGCGTTAAGAATAACTTTAACTGCAATTGTCAATGTTTAACGTTGCGAATGAGCCTTTTTCTCCGACGAAAGAGCATTCCTATGACAAAATATCAAAATTATTCACGCATAATGGGACAATTTGAAAGAAGGTCGTAGCTGTATCCTTCGTCGCACAAAATATAATTCCTCTTTGAAAAGGAATACAGAAAACGATTCATATACATTTCATAATAAATGACAATTATCGTAAATTGATTCCGGATTTGACAAAAGATTGCGAACAGCTAACCAAACATTGGCCAAGAAACCGACCTTTTTTCGTCAAAGCCTTCTTTTGTTGGGCGAGTGCAGTTGCCTTCTTTCGATCTGTAGACGCTCGGTATATTATATCCTAATGTTCCTTAATTTGATTTCTTGTAAACATTTCAGCCGGTCTCATTTTACACGAGTACCCACTTAAAATGTCTTGTCCAAAGTTATATTATAAATATAAAAATATAATATAAAAAATATTTTTTGGACACAATGCTAATTAATCAGATCCTAAATATTTCATATGTTATTATAAACAGTGTACTGTTTAATTTATCAACTAAAATTTTTTTACGTTTAAATATATTGTGTTAGAAATTATTAAGCATACTTTTAAACAACTAACTAAGCATAATACGATCAATATTAGCAGTCAATATACACTACGCAGGTGAAGCGTTAAATTATTATAATTTTAAGCACTGTGTTAGTATGAGGCAGTGATAACAGATAAATTGATTAAATCTCAGCCATGGAATTTTCAGTTAAGTATAGTTTTAGTGTCTCAATTGGAAGATGTACTTACTGTTTGCGGAAAAGCTTTCTTAGCTGGTTCGAGTCTACCTCTGCCCTATACTTTACTTATATATACTCGTACAGCTGCCTTTAGTAATGTTTTCTTGATTAATAATAATTATGAGCGATTCTACATCACAATCAAAATATTTAGGAAAATCAAATTAGATTTAGTTCGGCAAATTTGGCCCAGTAGATTATTGTGGACCACATGATTTATTTTAACCTAATTTCTTAAGGCTGTTCCGACCCATATAAAGTTGTTTGCACACATAACGCAAAAAGTATTGCACTTTAAGCCACGAATTAATAATAAAAGTTTAATATAGTCATATTATTTGCAGCGAAAACAATTTCACAAATTCAGGTTTGTTGGTTTTGGTACAATTTATTTAAATACGATTTTTATTTAACAGCGTCATCTAACGGTGTAAAACTTCTAATCGGCAATTACAACGAAACCATTAAACCTGAAATTGTGAATATGTTTTTGCTGCAACTACTATGGCTATATTAAATATTTTTTAAAGAATTCGTGCCTTAAAATGCAATACTTTTTGCGTTTTGTGTAAAAAAAACATTGTATGGGTCGGAACATCCTTGAAGCAACTGGACTTAGCAGTCAATTTAAGAAAGTTACATATTACACATGGAGGTGCGGAAATTACCCTGCATGATGATACACCATCGATATTTTAAATGAATATACGACACTGTCATTCGGTTGGCATTGACAAAGTTTTTAATTTTTTTTATTGTACCTGATTGCCTAATATCATATCAGATTGTTTTCAATCGATTTATTATATCCTGAGTAACTTGATGCAATGATATGATAAATGATGCAAGCACAGCAGTGTATAAATAAAAAATATACTATAAATTATAAATACCCGTAATATGGCTCACTGAATGGCTATGAGCATTATACAGGGCTAGAGGCTAGTAATTTAATCCGAATTTTGAATAAATCTCGAATTAGGGACAGGCATGTGAATTGAAATAATAAAGCTGTAAGCACATATTTGTAACATATTATCTGTGCTGTGAGTGTGGTCATCGGACCCTTTCCATTCCGCCATTCATGTGACTCATAACCGAAAGTTTTACTACTGTATCTGAACTGTACTTCAGGCATCTGTAGATATTTACTCCAATAACTTAACAAATAATATTGCTCAGATGCTAGTTCCATTACATTATTGAACTATTTAAGGTATTTAAACATTAAGATGGAGTTCCAAAACAATAACTTTAAGTTTAATAACGTTAGAACCTTTCAAGTTAACTCATGGTGTTCAGGGTTACAAGTTACTGAGATAACCTTATACATAATATTGTAATGACTGTATCTCACAGAGCTAGAACTCTTTAGGCTTTTAACCATTTTCCGTGAAATTTTAATATTGTATAAATAAAAAACAATAACAAAAAAATTACCGACTTCAAAGAAAAAGCACTAAAAAGTTAAAAAATATTTGCTATTTTTGAAGTTATGATTTTTATTATGTTTTGAGTCGTGAACATCCTCCTTTTTTGAAGTCGGTTAAAAAAAGGATTTATTTTAATCAATTCAGACTAAGCACCAATAGCATTTCTCTAACCGATACGCCAATTTATTGTTTTGCCTCTATATCCTATAAAACAGCCTACGAGCTAGTGTAGGGAAAATAATATAAATAATTTAAAGGTGTTTTTTCAATAAACGATTTTTATTTCTATTTCTATTCTATTTGTAAAGGAAACTAACATTTAATTTTGTAATATAACTCAACAACAAATTTTGCGATAGCGCCTATTTACATGAAATCTTATTACAGTTTCTCATTATTCCAATATGGCATTACATCCGCAACACGCAACATGTTATTTAAAACGAATAATAACTGCAAGCATTCCGGTTAGCCACCGAATATTACAAATATAAATTTTAATTATTACGAGGGATAATGATCCCGCACCGCATTATTTCAAGACCATTATGCGGTTGTTATTCCTTACTGTGCTCTGGTTGCGGACACCGAGACATCATTGTTCACTTCAATAAGGATGTTGGGGTTAAGAACTGTATGCAAGTCCAGCTGCCGGCCGAACCGCTGGTGGCATAATCACGCTCTACGATGGAGCAGCACGAAGTCTGAGCGAGCAACGAGCGTTCCGAGAAACCTTTTGTCGCCAGCCACCCTGGTGGTGCGCTGTTTGCAAACGTCCGTCCCAATATTTACTTCGGAGTGAACGAAACAAAACGTCCTGTTGGGCGACATTCGGGACTCGGGGACACAATGAGGAGGCAAATTTCGTTGGAAATGTTTGCGAATGTGTAACGTCTTGTTTGCACTTCAGCGTGGGTCGCTCCCAGCGTGGGGCGCGTTGAATGCCACCGAGGTGAAATCGCCTAAGGTGACACGTCCCCCGTATCCATCTTCTATTTATTTAATCACGTCTGTTGGCTGCCACCATTGTGACTTAATGGGCACTTATTGTAGATCGATTCGTGCAAGTGACCGAGGAAGAATATCACAGGCAAACAAAGTGCACACAAATGTATCGTCAAATATGTACTCAATCACTTCTAATCCATAGTATTTGTTTATTTTGCGAACCCAAAGCGAAGACCTGTGCAAATTATCTTTTATATACTTCTTCATAAGCCTAAATTTGTATGCCTTTATTTTTTCTTTCAAGGCTATTGGGTTCCTACACTCAACTATTTTGAGAGAAAAAGAAAATTGAAAGTTTTTAAATAGTACTAGAAAACAATTGTTTAATCTTTTTTTTTCTTACTATAAACTGTATACACGGATACACCTGGAAGATCATAGTTAACTTCAAGGTTCTGTCTTTCATGATTAGAATGAAATCTATAAAAAACTTTCGCTTATATCATACTAATACATTATATGCAGTTTATTTAAAGATGAAAAATCTCAATGTATAAATTAAAATAATACAGGCGACAGGATACAAATTGGAGAGGCATATGTCCAGCAGTGGACCCAAACGCGCTGACTGACTGGATACAAGCATCAAAAGCACATTTGTGGATGAATTTTTAAATACACAATCATATCGCTCGTAGTGTAGAGGTTAGAGAATTTGTCTCTGGGTTCAAATTCATGTCAAGTTCCATAATAAAAACCATTTTATGAACTTCACACATTGTTTTAATAAAAAATAAAATGTTTGATTTTTAATGTGCTCTACATATGTTCAGCATTGTGTTGTACTTTTAGGTAACAGGGTATAGGTGCCTAGCATGACATAAAATGTCTGTCACACCTCCATTGAACAATTAACTTTTTCGTTTCGACCAACCTTGTCATATATGTTGTGGTGACAATTCTGCAGGAATAACTTTACCGCCTAGTTAACTAAGCTTTTACTCGAGTAATCCTCATTTCTTTAAGATATTCAAACTCGGACAAAAAAATATGCACGACCTATATTCTAAAACCCCTGTGACTAGGCTACAAGTGGCTGCACAGCTTAAATTAATCACACTTATGTGGTAATCATAATTATTCCAAAGCAGCAAGGTGCTTAAGCTTCTGTCGTTCTTAAGCTTAAATTCAAAGTATTCGATAGGAATCCGATTAAATTCTTACATACAAATACTTTTGAAGCTAACCATCCAATAAAGGTTTCGATATTTCAAAACATTTCCATGCATTTATAATAAAGGAATAATACTCAATCCATAACACCCAATAAGTGTCTTGCTGCGCCGTTCTTAACTCGAATATATGCAAGTCAACGTCTTGTTATAACGAAAATTCGTGGAGAAAAAACCTCACACCTCGAATCAAAAGCTCACGGAATTGTAACAGTGTGTCGGACAGTATTGTGAAACGTCTCGCCCTATTTGAATGCGTTGTAAAGGTGAGAAAGCTAATCGCGGATGCCCGCAGAGTTGGGTACGGTTTGGTTCGGTTAGCCTCAGCGCTGCATTGTGTCGTGAACACGTGCGCTGGCCGACGCTGCTGGAGACGGCCTCTCCCCCGCGACAGTTATCTCAAGACCGTCCCTCAATATTGAGTTAATAGGACAATGAGCCCCCATTCGAGATAACGACAAGATTTGCCACTTCAATTTAGACGTGCTATTGAGTGGACTGAGACCTCGATGTGGAGTTCGATTTCGATTTGAAAACAATATTTAGGTAATATTTTACCTGCATTGCAATAATAATAAATCTTTGCATGCGAATTAACTCTTACGTGTAATTGAGGTATCAGTCAACTATTACCCATACATACATTATTTAAATGAATCATGGTATTTAGCCTAAAGCTACTTTTTAATGACATTATATGCATATAATATGACATTTTAAACACCAATACGGTAGTATTGGTGTTTAAGTAAATATCTATTTATAATCTATAATAGATATCTATAATATTTTTTTCGGTTCAGCTTCTTTTTATTTTATTACATTGATTTAGTTTATGTAGCACGTAATATCTTTTGTTTGTTTGTATTATCTCTTATCGTCAGAACCTTGAATCACTGTTAATTCTATGTTATTTAGGTTAATGGCATCTTTTTGGTTTCAATATTATGTGTATTGTTTAAATTTGTATGTTTTGTGTAACTGTTTGATTCCTGTATACATAAAAAAAGCCAATAGAATGTTTTTTTTTGTTTAATAAATAATTTTTTTTTTAAGTTGGTCACAAGACTCTGCAAGTCACCATCGTAAGTACGAGTCATATTCGCGTTGCAACAGCCGGGCTTTTTTTTCATGAAAAATAGTGTTATTATAACTTTCCGCGCTGCAGCTTTAGAACTTAGCAGCTGTAGAAAAAAAAAACAAACAAAAAAGCTACAATTTTAAAAAAACATGAAAGTCTATAAGTATTAAATTAATTTCATATCAAAAAGATGAGTGGATTTCTAGACAATTTTATTTTAAAGTAAAAGACGATTTATGTTTCGATTATTTTACACTTTTGAGAAATAGATACAATCAATTTATTATTCTAGATTTGTTGTTTTAAGATAAGTATATATATGACATAGTTTTACAAATATTTATGGACAACTCAACAATATTTTTTTAATCAACCGTTTTTCTACGTATCCATTGTTGTTTCCGCTTCCGCACCTTCAGATTTATAACAATAATATACTCATATCATGCATGAATGTTTAGTGAACTATCACAAAATAAAAAATATTTCATAGTATATTGAACTCTTGCTGTTAACATATATTTTCTCTATTTAATACCGAAAAGTAAGTACAAAGTTAAAATACATTATTGGTTCGTTAAGGTGGCCCAACCCGGCGGCCTCAACTCATTTGCGGGCACGGTAGAAAACCGTGCTGTTGCGCTCTGGGACCTTCTCTGTTTCAAAGAATAAGACAGGCTCCGTGATGAGGAAGATGCAACATGTCCACAAAAAGACAATGTGCATAGTGTATGATTTGGTAAGATTTACGAAAATTTTAATTTCAAAACGACTTATAGCTAAAAGTAAACCACGACCGCTGCAAACAAAAATCTAACAAAAACCAAATAGATTATAAATCTTGATTAAATAAGCTATGTCTGATGACTAATCTTTTTAAGATGTTCTTACTGTATCATTGCGTAATCCACCTCCAAAGATATTGTATAAAACGCGCGAAAAATTCGAACTTTCGGACCTTATAACTTAGAAACCAAACACAATTTTACAATGCCAATGGTCATCAGACATCTAGTTCGATCAAATAAAGCTATTTTAAGCAAAATTTTGGATCTGTGACAAGAAATATGGACGTGATCTTCTTTCCCCTTTTGTATGGGGAGATGAGCGGGATGGCCTTAAATAAGAATTTCAATACCACACGAGAATGTTCATAAAAACCGGTGTACCACTGCGCGTATTAACTTACGACTTGCGCGATAAAACAACCAAACGAGAACGGGTTATGAAATTGTTATTGATTTCAGTCTTCGTAATGAAAACTCACTCGGAATACTGGTCCGGCGGGGTGGAAACCGCGATGCTGCGGTGCGCGCCGCGCGTGGGGTCCACTCTTCAATTCCCGTCACGTAACAAGTGCACACGGTTTTTATCGAGCTGCTTTTTTTTTCGACGCGTAACTCGATACCACCTACGTGTATTTGAATTGATTCTAGTTGCCAGAATAAAATTGTAGAAGAGGTCAATGTCCGGACACTACACCTTTCTGGAAGATCATCATACCTTTTAATTGGCTGTTATATGGAGGAGTGAGAACATTTTTTTTTTACTTTTCAAATTTTGAATATTGTTATCCTTATATATGGTTAAGTTTATTTTTGACTAAGTCAATAAAAGAATAGAAAATATAATAGTCTCATAGTCACCATTAAATTAATATAAAAAAAATTATAAGCGCGGCTCGTAGCTCAGGGGCTGGTGGACTTGCCTTCCATGCCATGGATCTGAATTTAAGACTGACTGAATTGAAAACTCCCCGTTCATGCAAAATTTTCTTTCTATTATTGGATAAACGCATTTTGTTACGAATACGAGATGTTGTATGGTTCGGAATCCTTTTTTTATGCGACCTGACATGGATGGCTAATACCACACAACTACCGTTATGATATTAGCCCAATACACCACATCCCCGAAGGAATTAGGTGCCATGCCAGGACCTTCCCTTTATGAGCACGGCTACATTGAACTGGGTGGAAAACACGGACAATTTTTTAATTGCCGCTTCGACCATCTTTTCATCCAATGCGATGGTACCAACCCGGGCGGGCTTAAGCCCTACCACCTAGTAGGAAGGGGACCTACAGTTTTACATGGATTCCGAACCATGGAGCAGCTCGCATTCGTGACGAAATGCACTTATCGAACTCGGAAAGAGAAAGACAGTGGTGCATGTCGGTATTGAACCCAGGCCTGGGTACGCTAGGCCAGTCCCCGCGCCACTAGGCTACGAGCCGCTCAAAATGATCCATGTTAAACTGTAGATATATTTCCCCACTGGGTGGAAGCGTTGAGACCCACCCAGCCTGGTACCAAATCATTGAAAGAAAAGAGTGAAAGCGGCAATGATAAATCCGCGTTTTCCATCCAGTTCTATGCAGCCGTGCTCATACATGACACCAAGTTACTTCGGGAAACTTACTTAAACTTACTACTTTTGGGCAAAAATCATGAAAGCAGATGTGTATTAATCATCCATGTTACGGTTTTAAGGTGGCCCGGCGGGACTAACTCATTCGCGGGCACGGTACAAAACCGTGCTGTTGCGCTCTGGGACCTTCTCTGTTTTAAAGAATAAGACAGGCTCCGTGATGAGGAAGATTCAACATGTCCAGAAAAAAGAAAAAGTGCATAGTGTACGATTTGGTAAGATTTACGAAATTTTTAATTACAAAACGACTTATAGCTAAAAGTAAACCACGATCGTGGTAGTCAAAAATCTAACAAAAATTAAATAAGCTATGTCTGAAGACTAATCTTTTTAAGATTTTCTTACTTTATCATTGCGTAATTCACCTCCAAAGTTTTGTATAAAACGCGCGAAAAATTCTAACTTTCGGACCTAACCATTCGAACTTAGAAACCAAACAAAATTTTACAATGCCAACGGTCATCAGACATGTAGTTCGATCAAAAATATACTTTTATTTTGAACAAAATTTGGGATCTTTGATAATAAATATGGGCGTGATCTTCTTTCCCCTTGGTATGGGGAGTTGAGCAGTATGGCCCACCTTAAATAAAACTTTGTTAAATCTTAGTTTGCGTTTTAAATTGTTTATTTAGTCTCATTGGCAAAGCTCCCTGTGTCTCGAGGCAGTCACGATTACCTGAAATTTGGGCATCACTAAAAGCCACCCTCGCTGGTCAAAATAAATAAGTATGTTTATTTTCACCACGACCGCTCGCCTCCCCGGAGAGCTTTGCACATATTTGTTTTGCCTTAAACTACTTTCGGGATTGACTCGTATTTATCATTTTGAATAAGCTGGGGAATGCGTTCAAGTATGATATATTTCTATTTATTTAAGGAAGCGTGCAATGGGTTGGTTTTGATTCTGAATTTGATCCTTTCGTAGGTATACATTTATTAAATTAATGCGTAAATAAGCTAAGACTGTGTTCATATAAAAAAATATTATACACCTCATCACGGGTGCCATTTATGGCTCCCGAGCACCGATATACGGTTTCAGTACTCAGAGGTTGACTAATGGTAACCTCGTTGCATCCAATAATGTATTAGGCATAAAATTGTGTGGCGAGTTTCTAGAAATTTCTAGAAACACTACCAAAGGGGTATGTTTCCTTGCCCATAAGGTGTTTCCTTCACGCTAAAGCATTTGTTCTACATGTATGTAATACAGTTATCGCACTCTAAACTTGATATAAAATTATGTAGCTTCCATCCTTTATCGACTGGGTGCCATGCCAGGACCTTCCTTATATGTCACGGCTGCATTGAAATGGGTAGTAAATACGAACATTCTTTATTGCCGCATTAACCATCGTTCATTCAATGCCATGGTACCAACCTGGGCGGGTTTATCCCTACCACCAAATAACTAAGGAACCGGACCTACAGATTTACGTGAAATCACGAACGATTTCGGAAATTCATCAGTAGCCCCTTACGAAATGTACAGGTAGAAATGCAGTGGGATCACTTGCATTATTATATCTGTCAGCATATCCTATATAATTATTTTTTTTGTACTAAGCAAGTACGTTACTTTTATTCGCATGTTTATAGAATCGACCGTGAAAGAAGGACTCGTTAATTAAAGAAATAAGGGTGCAAAAAGAAGTACTTTATAAATATATCCAGCCCTGCAGGGTATGTATTTCATTCTCACATATCTTTCACATTATATTTATTTAATTCCTAATCGTGCTTTATTTATTTACAGACCGTACAAGTCGGGTGGAAGTGGCATGGCCGGAGTACCATAAATAACTTGCTAAGTATGAAAATAGCTTGACCTTCGTAAAGGTAAAATCGTAGCACCCGTTATCATACAGCATGTATGATAAGAAATATGCCTGTCGAGGTGGTTGGCATGAACTTACTCTAAGATGCTATATCATCTCGGCTTACCCTTTTAGGGGAAATGGTGTTGTGGAGAGATGAAAAGGCGGGTCAGGTCTTGAGACCCACGGCTGCGCAGCTGCTTTCCTCTAGTCGTGATTTGAATGTTGTATATGTGTTATCTCACTGGGAAACTTCGTTAGTGCGATATAGACTTCATGTCTGGCTGGTAGGGCCATCTAGCGACCGCCACGTTTACTAACTTCTGTGCATCTGTTTTGTTCACTAGATTCACTAGATTCATAATCACGAAGCCTGTAAGCATCAGAAAATTACCGTCCCCAAATACAGCAGTTTACTAATAATTTTAAAACCAGTATTTCAATTTTCTTGATACCTACTGGATATTTAATAATTAGGCAATAAATAGGTCCGGACTTTTTAAAAATGTATTTAAACATCCTACAATGTTGTATGTTTCCATACCCAAAGGGTGCAAACGGAACCCTATTTCTAAGCCTCCGATGTCCGTCCGCCCGTCCGTCCGTCCGTCTGTCTGACACGGGGCCGTATCTTACGAACCGTAATAGATAAGCAGCAGAAATTTTCAAAAAGTGTGTATTTATTTATCCGCTATAACAACAAATAGGTATAATTACAAAATAATAAAAATTGAGATTTTTGGGTAAAATTTTGTACGATGGTAAGGAACCCTTCGTGTGTGAGTCTGACTTGTACTTGGCCGGTTTTGTTCTTTGTTCTGTCACTACACTCCTCATAGATTTTTCATAAAACCAAAATTTTCCTAATGCATATTCGTTGTCTTATATTTGATACTAAATATCAAATGAATTGCAGCTATTCAAAACATAGGATACGGGCCATTATTAAAAACATATTACATATAGTTGGAAGTATATAAGGTTAGCAAATATGATATTACATCCATGATTAAACCAACCGGATCGAGAAAGGGGAAAAAAACTTTACACCTGATTACAACTCACAAAATCACAGTTAATAAGGAAGTAGCCGATTTGCCACGCCAAAATTCCGTCCAAGGGCCTCATTCACAAAAAGCTCTTCGGTTCAAAAGCGCAGACATGTTGCACGTTCCAGTGGATACGCAAATTACAACCCAATCAGACACGGCTCTACGACGCAGCCAAATTAACGTAATCCATTGAAAATAAAAGCATGACATAAAACTCGTAACATTATGCTGGTAGTTAAGTTTTTATTTGTTTTTGAAGTGTTATGCTTTTACACAAAAGATTTTTTCATGTTATATGAACGGTTCCCCGCGACAGCCTTGAAGCTTCGAACTTTCACAGAGGCTGCGAAAACCATGCCGGCCGTCCAAATGCTTCTTCACAGCACGTTTGAAGGACCCCAGGCTGTACTTCGGGGGAAATACCTTCCATTCCATTCCAAAATGTACCAACTCTATCGATACATAATCTAGTGGATCGGTTGGTCCCCATTTTGGGAATGTCGGCAGTGCAGTTCCATGTTAAGCGATGGTAGATTAATTCTACATATTGTCATACCGTTCTTTTGTTTGGAGAAAATTCAATATTTTTATAGTTATAATAATAATAATGTTTATTTTCAGAGCCAGGGTTCATTATTTATCAAAATTTTTACATATAAATAAAAAAAACAAAATGCCAAAATTAAATAAAAGCAATAAAACCCTTAAAAATAATTAAAAAAATATATCTAAAGTCAGTCAGCAAAAGAAACAATATTTCATTCCATTTCTAAAAAATTGCTGAGTGGAACCAATCGGCTATCCCACTAATTAAAGTGTTAGTACACTACCTGATTCCGGACCAGAATCGGGCAATTCGGTGTTTATAAATTGTCTTTTATTGGCAAAATAAATACTACCGGCGAGCCATTGTAAATTAATGGTACAAATTATTATTATGGTTGTGAAATTTTGGTTGGATTCCGATCGTGGGTCAACAAGTATCAGAGGTCCTGTTGGTTCCAACGGGTTGTAACGAAGAAGCCCTAACGTCCTCTGAGACGAATGTAATTTGTTGTGTAATCGATTGGAGAGTGGTTCGAAGGACTCGCCGCCTCCTCCACTCCCCATTCATAGTCCTGAACCCTCCACACGCGCGATGGACAAAGATCTTCGAACATTAAATGAATTATAAAAGAATATTTTCAGAAAAAAATCTTATTGCGAGTATAATGAGCCCCTATAGCCCAGCGTGAGTCCAAAATTCAATCAATAGAAATTTATTGCCGAGATTCGCAAAGACCCGCGCTACCTTTAAGGACGGTCGAGTATGAATTGGTGTTTTTTTTTTCTTAGCTAAGAGATAATGTGGCGGCGCGATGCCGCTAGAGCGACCGTGCCCGTATTATATGAGTCCCAATAGGACTGACAGTAAGTAACGCCCACTTTTTTATTCTTTTGGGTTGGGTTTCTTTAAAAGTTTTTAAAGATTAAAGAATACGGAAACGCTAGGTAGAAACGATTCTGTCCAGATTGTGAAGATAAAGGTAGTGCCCGGCTGCTAAAGAAGTTTTGTATGGTCAGAAAATGTGTTTCCTCGATATACTATTTGCCGATTTTAAGAATATTAATATCTCCGACGCATCACTATTTTGTACAGAAACAAGTATTTAAGAATTAAGAATCAAAAAATAGTTTTATGAATATAGGACAATATTGTCCATACTAATATTTTAAATGCGAAAGTGTGGTTGTTCTTTCACGCAGCAATAAAACTGATCTATTTTTGCATTTGAGAGCCGGAGAGTGACATTTACTACTTTGTATCCCAAAAAAAGTATTTTCCAAATTATATTTCTATTCTATCCGGCCAAAATATAAATATAAATTTAATCAAGTATCAGTTAGCCATTTATTTATAGCTGCCTTAATATAAAAAAATATTTAAAAAAAATATACGATAGGTATGGCACGAAACAGCAATATCACCGTCGTGGAGGAGTAGTCGGAATTAAAACTTTCCTCAATTAACACGGCTCCCAAACTTACTTAACCTAGAATAAATGTAACTTAACAAATATATTTACAAGGAATCCGAGCGCTTCCATACTGTCCACTCGCGTGTTATAATGGCAGGTAAGATCCGTCGAATAATCTGCCCCTTGGCACATTATGGGAGCGAGCCCAAGTGGCCATTTAAACACGTGTTCATTCGTGTATTGTCAACGAATCCCCCAAAGCCATAAAGACGTATGTCGCTAATATTATTCTGAAGCATTCTCAACTTTCATACCGGCCGCTAAGGTTTCATTGGGCGAAAGGCAATCTTTTGATTCGCAATAAGAAAAGGAGTCAACATTTTATCAAACATGAAGATAAAATGAAACGTATTGATAGGCAAGAGAGCTGATGTTCCAATGCCGAAGACTCGAAATATTTTTCTTGGCAATTAGAATGAATTTTATTTTTAAAATTCGCACAAAACTGCTAGTGATCCATCATTTTCAGTTATTATTGTGAGGCTCTTATCGTTCTGGTTTTTTTTAATTGTGCTTTTCGCCTCATCACCGTTTTGCGTGTGTGTCTAATGCAGAATTTTGAACCAAGTATTGGCGTGAAAAATAATGTTATGGTTTTAATTGATTATTTACTAGACAGATTTTTTAATGCTAATTTTCAAGTCATATTTTCAGGAGATTCATTAAACACAATTTTTTTTTAAGCCATGCATTCACAATTTTGTCTTTTTTCATTTAATGGGAAGATTAATGAATATCATTTTGTTTTCAATAGGCTTTTATGATCCCAGCACCTGAATGGGTTGATGATTAGAATTATCACAAAATTGACATTTTGTGTCACAAGTCAAAAAACATACAGACGAATTGATAACCTCCTCCTTTTTTTTAAGTCGGTTAAAAAAAGAAAAATAATGTGTTATTTCGTTTTTTCAGAAAACACTATAACGTTTTTGCAACCACAATTTCGCTTTTATTAGGCTCTAATTTTGTCGTTTGAAAATTTAATCGACACCTAGAACCTTCTATACATAATATTATGTTTTTTCGAATTATTTTCCATGATATTTTATGCATTTTCCCATACCCTCGAAACAATTTGAGCAGTAGGTGAGCTTCGATTGCTTCTTTTTTTTCTCACTGGAACCGTTGACTACGAAGATTTTTCCTAATTTTGGGAAAAGGTAAGAAAATTGTTAAGGCTTAATCCAGGAGTATATCCGGATGGTCCAGAGTTTCTATGTTCTGCTGCTCCAAATAATCTATTGTTGCAAAAAAAAATTATTGTTTTATTATTTTTTTCTTAAATTAAAACTTTTTTTCATACACCCCAGTCGAGCTAAGATCACGCTTATCCGACCGAATATTAAAAATATATTTTCTCCAAAAATATTTTTAAGTACAAAAACCAAATAATATGTTTTCGGAAACATACATTTTCAAGAATAGTACCAGAACGATTTAAATTATCACATAACATACTCAAACTTTCCGAACATTAAATATTATCAGTCAAAGTCAATTAGCTGCAGGTAGTCTCTTAAGTGGAATTGCGACAATGGAGGCCTAATAAGTTCTTCCACTTGTTTCAATAACACTCCTTTGGAGTCCCACAAAAAGTGGTACCTGTTTTATATGACACCCTTGAAACCGAACCCGAAACTCAAGTCCTTCAATCGGCGCGCAATTATTCCATCCTTATTGGGGCCGTAAAGGAAGTCTTTCCAAAAATGCCGACATCAATTTTAATAACCGTTTTCTTGGCATAAAAAAGTAGTGGCACGTCTATAGTTTCCTGTGGCACCATCATCCGGTTGTTTAGGGCGAATTCTTTACACTTTTTTTCAAAACCAATCGGCACCTTTTCCGTTGCAAAAGATTGCAACACGTGCTTTCAATTTTGCTGAGCAGTCCCAGAGCTCACGGATACTTTGAGTTCGAAATCGGCTCCAAACATTCCAAGTTAGGGAACCGCAGCTAGTTATATTTCAAATATAATGTAAGCAATGTATTAAAATTCTAGAACAATAAATAAATAAATGAAATTCGCTAGTTGGAATCACGCAGCGTGAGTTTCGGATTGTAACTGTTTAGATTCGTTGGAAGTAAACTTCATACGTGCTTGGCGGAAAGAATATGAATATGAATATTTAAGGTTATTAAGAGGAAAGGGATTATAGCAATCAAATGATGTGTCTGATTTAATCTTTTTAAACAGAAAAGCTTCACAAATTAACTTACAGCCATTTTCAGGACGTTTTGGGTGAGAAAAGGAAAAATGAACCCTCAAAGTTTACCTTCGATCCATTCAAATTTGGTCCATCTTCTTTGGCAAGAACCAAGGTAGCAAGTACAGGAAAATATCAGATAATCGTAGATTTGCAGTTTCAACACAAAAACTATCTACATATAAATTAGTACGAAACCAAACATGCACTGGTCCGTTTTTTGTTAAATATGGATACATAAAGAAAGATTTTGTGGTAAAACAGTTGTATCTTTATATAGAGACATCGTATGTAATCACAATTATATCTAACGTGAAAATTTTGGCTACAATAGACCAAAAGACATTATACAACTAGGACACTGGTCACAAGCCATCTCAAGCTTCACGTATTGAACAATTCCGAGCTCCGGGTCTAAAACAGCATCGCATGCGTGATAATGGAGCGGGTTCTAATGGATTTGACTTGTCTCTGTTGGTGAGTGCGTGAAACTCAGCGCCGTATAAGTGCAGGAAGCAAGCTCGGCTTACTAACGAGGACAATCTTACACGCGAACATTTCCTCCGCTCGAGGATAGCAGACTTCCGCCACTTATTGGGCAATCAGCGGCTAATGAACCGCTGGCACCTCGAACTCCGTCTCGGATGTCACCGAAACCTCACCAAATTATAGCACAGATCCCAGACCTTGGTTGGTTTGTGTGACCGCAGTTATGGAGAGTTCTGCAGAGCAGGGGCGGAAACTTTCACAATTTTATGTCAAAGTAAAAAATGTGTGCAGACTTTTCTGGTTTATGACATCACTGTTTGTGTCAGCGAGCATGGAAGGGCGGGAGTCGAACCCGCAACTCGTCTGTTTGGGGGCGGCTAACTCTACAGGTAGACGTTTTGGACTAAGTCGTGGCTAGACTGCCGCAAAACGAATAAGTTTCGATGGCTTTCCCGTCCTTCCATGCTCCCTGGTTTCTGTTACGGTCGTTATTTATTTATTTGAGCATATATTATACCCAATTTTATTCTTCACTTTTATAATATGTGGCACAGATTTATGGAGAATGGTAATGGTTCCTCTTTATTTTAAATATTTATGGAAATAGGGTCAAAAGAGCCAGAAAAAGTTATGACAGTTAAACTAAACACGGTAGAATGCCCCTTTTAAAAGCGTTTACCCATAGACGTATGGGCATTATATAATATTTTAGATCTAAATTATCGATGATATTTTCCGTATTAAGTTTCCATATTAAATCAAAAGTAGCGGGAGGTAGTCAGCGATACTTGTGATTGATTGATTGATTGATTCAAAATTCTTTATAACGCCACAAAAAAAAAACAATTTACAAAAGAAAGTATAGTGCAATAACAACATAAGTGGGGCCCAAAGTGACTTGATTAGATAAATCGAAAGCAAAAACAAAGTTAGTTATATTCAAGATGTAAATTCATATTTTCATTAAGGTCCAAGTGGAAATAAATGAAAAAGCTTTCGAGTCATATCTAAGCTATTAAAATTAGTTGATGAAACAAATTGTTTATAAACTTTCGGCACTATACCACAATATTTGAAGTGACATTAACGTAACAACATCATGGACAGGACGGAGCGAGCTAAAGGACCCTGTCAGAGTCCTCTGTCATGTCAGTCTCTGAAATAATTAAACAGGTTGCCAACATGAGGCTTCCTTTAATATATTAAAAAAAATACTTTCATGTATTAAAATTCTAGAACAATAAATAAATAAATGAAATTCGCTAGTTGGAATCACACAACGTGAGTTTCAAATTGTAACTGTTTGGATTCGTTGGAAGTAAACTTCATACGTGCTTGGCGAAATGAATATGAATATTTAGGGTTATTGAAAAAAATATTACATTCAAGACAACGTTAAACGTGCCAGCTTAATGCTTTCAGTCCCAAAACGTAGCACAAATAGAAAATAACTCTAAAGGTGATTATACCGCCGGAATATTGCAGTATTATCGTTTTACAACATTTCTACCTAGGTAATATGTGATAAACTATAATATACTGAATGACATGAAGAGATCACATAGCTCTGCTTAACTTCTTCACATGATAATTTGTTTTTTTTTATGTTTATACATATTTTGTGTGTAGAACTTTACGGTTGTGTTTCCTGCCCGTTATACCATTTATAATTCTAACAATTAAGCACATCTTAGATACGCACTCTCTGAAGATTGGTATCGGCCACATCAAATGTTTCGCAATCGGCAAAACGAAAAGGATTGATTTTTTTCTTACATAAAAATAGTAATTGTGTAAGTGCCATAACGCACTTCCATTCAGTCCCCACGTGCAAGGATCAATACCTGGCTCTAGTCTGATTTCATTGTAGCGCACTGAAAGAGCGATGGTTTGGTAGCGACTCATAGAATACCACTCAGACGGGACGAATTATTTTGGTCGCTCCTTACTTTGTGGCGTGTCATTGTTTGGGCGGGCGGCGCGACAAAGCAGCCGATGCGAAAGGATCCGAGATGCGCACTCGCGGCTATTCAAGGAGTGTTTAATACTTTGTTAGCTCACAATACAATGTTTATAGTGCTCTCATTTGGCGAAGTACACTCACTTACTAAAACACTACTCGATTAAAAATAATAAAATGTTTCAGTTGTGGTATAGAACGGAGAGAAATACCAACGAATTCGCAATTCTGTTATAAATGCACTCAGCAAAACTTCAAACTTTAAACACATATATTCTAGTCGTATGTTTTAAAAAAATCCCTTTTTCAATTATTGAGTAGGGCTTTAAAATATTTTTCATTCAAATAATTATTAGGCTTATTTCAAGTTTTGTATTTTTTTATTCAAGTGTAACTTATTTCATAATCAAATTGTACCAAAGTGCATTGAAAATGACTTTATTTCATTGAAGTCATTTAAATCAAAGGAGTTAAAGAAAAGATAGAACTTCTCAATCATCAATTTGCGTTTTCGAGAAGTTTAAGATTCTTTGAATAAATTCGTAAGAGGAACGATAATTTTTAATAAAAAAAATCCTAATTACCGTCACTAGAGAACCTTGTATGCTTATGAGTTTAGTTATGTATAGAATTGAAAATTATCGGTCAACACACCATAATTATAATGTCGGCCATGTCGGGACCTTCTTTATGTTGCATGGTTACATTGAACTGGATGCCAAACAAGGACAGTTTTCATTGACGGTTCGACCATCTCTCAATGCATGTGATGTTACCAACCCTGGCGAAATTAATCTTAACACCTAGTATGTAAGGTTTAAATGGATTCCAAAATATCACCAGCATCCACGATCGAAGCGCTCGACCAGCATCACTTGCTGAATAATCATAAAATAATAATTTTCCATAAACATAAAGGTAAACAGAGACATCTACGTTATCATTGGATAGCCATGGAGATATTAAAAATAAAATAAAACGTTCAATCTAAAACAGCTTCCGATGCGTTTCAGACAGAAAATATATTGTATTAAGAAATGCATGTTGTATGTTGTATATATAGGAAGCCCTCCGCCCCCAACAGGATCGGCCATAGCGGCTTACGTGGGTATTTGGGCGATTAGGAATGAAGGAACAACCAAATCACAATCACGTGTTATTTTAATTTGGCGAAGTGACTTCCTTATGATAAATCAACAAAATCAATTCACAACTTCACAAGATATCTGATACTCAATCAAAGGTCATTATAATAAGGGGTCAAAGTCACAAGATTACGCGGAACAATAGCGATTCGTCGGGGACGTGGTGCGCTCCTCTTGACGTTCCGTCCAACATGGCCGCGCTAACCATCGACACGACGCTCCGCTAGACTGACAGCCGTTGACAGCTCTCAATCTCGTCCCAACGTAACTTCAATAGATGGCGCTAGTGAAGCGCCGTCATATATTTAGCTATCAACTAAAATTTTCCTAAATATGTTTTTTAATATGAGAGTACAAACGGCGCGGCGGCTGGCTTCAAACTCAGAAGACTCCATAAAACTCCCAGAAAGTTTCGCAGCAGACGTAGTTAATCTTGACAACAAAAACGTTCCAAAAACCCAGGAAACTGTTAAATTTGATACTCAGCTCGCCGCTCCCGGGCAGCCGCGTCCCGTGAATGTTCACGGCTTCTTAAGTTTTAGCTTTGTGCTTGTGTGCAGGGTCGGAAAGTGTTTCCGTGCGTAAACTAAGAGGGACGCGTTAATTTACGCTATACCACGATGCTCAATGCGACGACCGACGCCTCACAATAGCTTGTTATGTCAATACTCCATACGGGGAATATTCAAACGGACTAGCCGCAACACTCGGCGTTGCTCCAGAATAAATTGGTTTCTTCGTTCTTCATTCGATGCAGCGCTTGAGGCGTGCGCTTTTCACCTCAGGAGACAATGGTTCGATATCTGTACACTGTCTTCTTGTTCGTGCATTTACAATACTTACAGGAGAGGACAACACCATGAGGAAATATATCCTATGATAAGGTACACCTGAGATATTCGGTTACCGGGATCCATAAATGACGATTTTTAATATGTTCAGTAGTTTACCGCTCAGGTTAACTTTCTTATGTAACTAGACAAAGGCCGTTCATTAATTACGTCAGGCGTTTAAGGGGAAGGGGTCAAGCCGAATCAGACACATTCACAACAAGAGGGGGAGTCTCGGCAAATATCACATAATTTAATGTTCCGCAAAAATCATGTAAAATTACGACAAAACTAGGTAAAATTAAGTAAAACATGTTCTCACAAAATATATAAGGTTTGTAAATCTTTACGTGATGACGGACTTCTTTGAATAAATCCAGCGCTATCAAGCACATATTAACGTATTTTCACAAAAAAATACACATTTTGAAAAATGTCACGTGAGATTAGGAGGGTAGGGAGGGGGTGGAGACAAATTTCACGACATCTCACCAAAAGGGGGAGGCAGGGGGGTCTAAAAATACGGCAATAACGCCTTAAGTAATTAAATGGACATACATAGATGGCTAGAACCCATTGAGTAGGGAAGGATGGGTATAAAACACATTTGTATTTTGTATTCGTATTTTATTTATCACCCAAAGACAGCTTTCTGCACTCGGAACTCGGAATATTACCACATTTTACATCGTCAATTATAATTCTACATTCGTCAACTTGTGAAAACGATATGTAAACAAGTAAATTAATAAATTAATTTCTACAGCAATGTAGCATTAAATGTCAAAGTACGAAGATTGCAATAAAATAGACCAAAAATGTCAAATTGTACAAAAAATATCAAGTTAAAGTTATTTCCGTTTTTAAAAGTAAATCAGTGGTCAGACTCTAGAACGAACATATTTTTGTCCTCCAACGCATCCTTAACAGAGTAATAACTCTTTTCAATTACCATAACGTTAATTCTGCGCTTAAAACTATTTGCGTCTAGTTTTCTAATTTGTAAAGGAATATTATTGTACAAAATAATGCTATTCGTTATAAAGCTTTTGGATATTTTTAATAACCGATGTCTGGGTAATTTTTGCTTTTACCGCGCGTATTATAATTATGATTATCATAATGGAAAGAGAATACACGAACATATTTTCTCGCATAGTAAATGTTATGATAGACATTTGCGGTATATAATGCAATGCACTTTTATGTAACACAAATATTCTACCAGCATCTGCTGCATTTCTCCAAAACATAAGCCCATAGGACATAATACTTTTGAAATATGCATGGTGTACAGTTTTTAACCGACTTCAAAAAAAGGAGGAGGATATCAATTCGTCTGTATGTTTTTTTTTTGTTTTTTTTGTTTTTTTTTATGTTTGTTACCTCATAACTTTTTCCTGGGTGAACCGATTTTGATGATAATTTTTTTAAATGATAGCTAGTGCTTCCCAAGTGGTCCCATTTTAATTTGGTTAAGTTTTGACAATGATATCCATGAGAAAATCATAAAAGTCTTAAATTTGTAATTAGATGTGCGCGACAAATGGACGTATAACTCAATATAACGCCAACCGATTTCGGTGATTCTTTTTTTATTGGAAAGGACGTGTACAAATAAGTAAATGTACTTCAGATTCACTACAAATAAACAAATAAAAAAAAATTAACAAAAAAAATAACCGACTTCAAAGAAAAAGCACTAAAAAGTAAAAAATTATGTTCATTTTTGTAGTTACGATTTCTGTTATTTTTTGAGTCGGTGTCAGCCAAGGTTAGGTTAGGTTAGGTTAGGTTAGGTTAGGTTAGGTTAGGTTCTCTTGATTGGCGCAGCGCGTGCCCGGCTGACGCCGACTCAAAAAATAACAGAAATCGTAACTACAAAAATGAACATTATTTTTTTACTTTTTAGTGCTTTTTCTTTGAAGTCGGTTATTTTTTTTGATAATTTTTTTTTATTGCTGCATGAGTTCCGCAAAGTTCCTTAATTTTCTGAATAGCGTAACAGGCTGAACTCAATTTACCAGCTAATAAATCTTTGTGTGGTTTCCATGTAAAACTCCTATCCAACACAACTCTCAAAAATGTCAAACTCACTTAATTTAAACTTTGACTCGCTTACTATCAAAAGTAGGCTTTACAGACCAAAAACTGAAATTTCGCTCGCCTTAAAACGATTTTGACGCGCTTGCATCAACGCTAACGCATACTCAATGATTCCGGAGGTCGCCATTATCGTTTGTTCCTGAAAGCTGGACTTAGTGGGAACCTTAAATCTTGGTCCCAATGCATTGTCTAGCTAATGATAATCGTTTCGGTGGTAAAGTAATATGGATTGACAGAAAAAGTGTCGCCCGGACACTTTTTTCCGTCGGGCAAACGCGCGATAAGGCTTAGTTCCAAAAATGGCTAGTGTAAATATCGTAGCTTTACAGTGAAAATCTGTCCTAATTACTTGAGTTATTTCTGGTTAGTTATGTATCTGCTCGAAAATCGTCAGGGCAGATATACATAGACATTTGGATTTAGTCAATAAAATGAGCTAAATAGAAGCAGCTGTGACGAAGCTACAGTCAACACAATTGCAACGCATACCTCACCGTGAAATTTGTGAAATATGAATGTCACGATCATGAAAATCCGCTCGCATTCACAAGAAAAGCTCGCGCGATCAAAGGAAGTATGTTTGTAAAGTAGAAATCCGTTCAGCGCGACGAATCGTCGAAGAAAGGCCGTTAAAATTTGTAAGAAATAACCGAAAAACCGAAATGTTTCTGCGATTGGACACACGTTAGCGATTTCACGCCACCCTGTCTCGCACCGAAGACCCAACACTGATCTCTCGAATTCGTGTATATTCGAATTCTGACTCCCGTCTTTGACGGTGACACCGTCGAGAGGTGCTATGTACCTGGAGCTCAAGGCGATTACCTTTTCGAAAAGCGGCTCGGGATACACTATTGGGCCTGGCTTTGTGCTCGGAATAATTTAAAACGCACGTCCGTCGTTGGATCGGAACGAATCAGGTTTAGAATTTACACAGATTTATCATTCCCAAATGTCTGTTTGAATTTAATATCCAATTCGTAGACTCACCTTTTCAAACCTTGTAGCACTTTAGTTTACAGCAATAAAAATCAAAATTGCCTGTAAAATATCATATAGTAATACTTTATTCATAAATTAAGGTCGGTAAGCCTATTCTTCTAATTCCGTGCTTAAGAATCAGGAAATCTTTCAGTCCACTGTCCAGAACACCGCTTTTATAGCGGTTTTCAAAGCGATTTTCTCGAATAAAAAACAATGAATCGTGGTAATACCATGCCCCAGAATCTTCCGTCAAGATAACCGCTTTGACAAATGCTACGAGAGCTTTCTCGACTGAAAGATTTCTAATTTCCAAACTCGAAGGATATTGTTAATCTCAAAAATTTGTGAGACTACATAAAAATGCAGAATTAATGTTTCTCTTTTAACTAGATTTGTATTAAATACCGCTCGAAAAGATGAATTAAAATTAATGACTCACCACGAAATCACTACCCACAATATATGGTCCCCGCCTCGGCACTGCCTCTGCTCGAGAAGTTAATTTGTACCGTAAATAATGGGGAGCCTTAATCCAAACAGGAAGCGGTCGCACACGCGATGCCGTCGGCAATTCGTCATACTAAATAAATAACGCATCGCCGCCGTGTCGTCCCAGCGGCACCGCACATTTACAGCGATTAGACATTACATAAGTATTGGTTCGGAACATGGATATATTAAGAAGAAATTAGGTCACGCGTATAGAGCCATGTGTGACGGCTGTATTCTTATTAGAAACATAGGTTCAAGATTCAGTTCAGTTAGCAATATTTTATTCCTTAACTTTGTTACTTTTTAGGGTTCCTTACACAAAGGGTAAAAGAGGAACGCTATTACTAAGCCTCCGCTGTCCGTCCGTCCGGTCGTCTGTCACAGGGCTGTATCTCATGAACCGTAAGGCAGCTGATTTTTTCCCAGAATGTGTATTTATTTTGCCGCTATAACAACAAATAAGTAAAATAAAAAAATACAAAAAACCATACAAAAATATACAAAAAACCAGATTTTATGTTTTAAATCTTATACGACGGTACGGAACCCTTCGTGTGCAAGTCCGACTCGCACTCGGCCGGTTTTTTTGTTACCAAAATGTTCTTATTACTTGAAACGCAAACAAAATTACAGCTTGAATATAATTTTTACCTTTAATCCTTTTTTTACATTTATTTTTTGTCATAGTAAACTTTTCAGTTTACATTGATTTATTAGAGGTCAGAAGGATATTAAAGGCGTGAAGGTCTTATTTCACGATGTAAATTATCCTATGCTTGTTATAAAAAAAAAAATGATTTCATCTTAATTATACGTATATCGTTAGATTTCTTTATAATGAGCAAATAAAACTTATGTTTCTTCAATGATATTTTTGGAAAAACAATGTTTTGCATGAATCCATGTACGTTTGTGCTTAAAAAATCGAAAAGCAGAAATAAAGCTTCAAAATTTCTCAGTAATATTCATAAAGAAACGCTGTTTGCAACTCACGAGCGCGGGGACTTGCTTTGCATGCCGGCGGTCACCAGCTTAATACCCGCTCCGTTTATGCACCACTGTGTTCCTCTTTATGTGGATAAATGCATTTTGTCACAAATGCGAGCTGTTCCATGATTCGGAATCCATGTAAAACTGAGGGGACGTACAGTTCCATGCTAAAAGGTAACCCCGAAAGGGTTGGTACCATCGTAGTAAATAGATGGTCGAAGGGCGAAAAAAATTTGTCCGTAATTTCCATCGAGTTCAATATAGCCGTGCTCATAAAGGGAAGGTCCTGGCATAGCATCTGATTCCATCGGGAGTGCGGTGTGTTGGGTTAATATCATGACGGTCGGTATTGTATTAGCCATCCATATTATCCAGAATATAATTTTTCATTCTTAAAAATGCATTATTTCTAGAGAAAATGATGATGTGTTGCAGTGACATTCTACATGCGTGATGTGATCCATTGAAGACAACCATAATATGGTTGTACCATAATATATTATACCAGGAAATTGCATTTACCCTTCACCGCTAACGACTGGCCATGGACACGGCTCCCGAAGAAAGAAAATAAGAACACGAAGCCTGACAGCGCATGGCCTTGTCACTTGGTAATAATTACGAATATATTTGCCTCAGTCTTCAATAATATGAAAATCATTTCAGAGAAACGCCGCACCGCTACTGTTTCTACCTTAATTATAGGTATTTGCCCATCAAATCGGACCCAATTATGGAGAATTATCGTATGTTATTACAGGCAAGTCCAAAAGCATGGGAGCTTTGTGTTCCTTTAAATGTCATCAAATTCAAAAATATTTTAATGAATTACAAGTTATCGCTTGGAGATGAAAGAAAACAATTTTAAATCTTAGATTTTCAATTTCAATTGCATTGTTTTGTTCAAACAAATATATGTTGTTTCTTGAGGTATATTGTGTGGCTGTCGCAAAGGTAGCTGAATTCGAAGATTTAAGAAATGCATTCTTTGTCCATTGGCCAAAGCACAATTTTACACGGCGACCGCCAATATACTAGAGAAATCGCCTTCCATGCCCTAACGGTTGCCTACCCCTAAAACATGTCAGATTTTAATCCAACTGTTTAATTACTTGAGAAACCTTCATTATATGTTCCTATGTTTTTTGTTATTCTGTAAATATCTATATTTTTCAGTAAAAATATCTAGAATGAAGGTATAAAAGACATCTTTTTAGGGTTCCGTACCCAAAGGGTACTAAACGGAACCTTATTACTAAGCCTCCGCTGTCCGTCCGTCCGTCCGTCCGTCCGTCCGTCCGTCCGTCCGTCCGTCTGTCACAGGGCTGTATCTCGTGAACCGTAATAGGTAGGCAGCTGAAATTTTCACAGAGTATGTATTTATTTTGCCGCGACAGCAACAAACAGGTAAAATTTAAAAATAATAAATATTTTAGGGGGGCCCCATACTAAAAACGTGAATGTTTTGTGTTAAATCTGGTACGATGGTACGGAACCCTTCGTGTGCGAGTCCGATTCGCACTTAGCCGGTTTTTTCTATTATGTTTTTAGCCATTATTTTTCAATATAAAAGATGTTTTATAAAATACAAACATACAGACGTAGATTTTGGAGGACACCTCTTATGTAGGTTCTGGTGTACGCGATATGCCGCGCTTAACATAAAAAAAATGTTAACAATAGTTGACAGCTAGGGTCCAGAAATGACACTTATTTTAACGGTTATCGATGTCGACTTTAATCATTTGTATAGTTTATATGATGCAGGCCAGGATGTCAGTTCATTCATTGATTTTTTATGTGACTTAAACGGATAGCTAATACCAGATCGACCGTCATCATATTAGCCTAACACACCAAATGGGAACTAAGTGACATACCAGGACCTTTCTTATATTGCTCGGCTACATTGAACTGGATGGAAAACACGGTCAATTTAAATTGCCGCTTCGGCCATCGTTCATGTAATCGTTGGTCAAAAAATCCGGACAATCACGCTAAAACATTTTTCATTAAACATTAGTATGGAAAGTATGGTTAGGTACTCTGGCTCGGCGGGCATGGAGGAAATTTTCTATTTAGGGCCTTTTTCACCTACCTATTAGCTTAACCGCCACATATTAAGGGCCTATTTTTTTCGGTTGCAAGCAATACCAGTACTAATGATAATCAGCACTTTAGTAATAAAGGCCCTTTAAGTGTCGATTAAAATAAATCAGCACTTTGTGAAAACCAGGCTTTGTCTAGTATAGTTTTAGTAGTAAGTTGCTGGTTTTATTTTGTTTAGGGATTATTTGGCTTGTATTCACAGCGTATGTTTTTTTAATAAAGTATTTATTAAATTTCTCAAACCACATCTGTATTCTTCCCTAATACGTAATCTAGAGATTTTTTTTTTAATGAAATTAAAACCGTGTCAAAAAACATTGTTAATTTTTAGAGTCTATAACACCACTAGTTGCCTTATATAAATTCAAAGTAAATTTTACCTTCGTAAGTAAAATTAGGAGATCTACCATACCGAACGGAAAAACTCTGTAATAAATGCAACTCGTTATCACATGCTCGGTAAAAAATGCAGTTCTACTTCCAATATATTGCCGAAACCCGCACTGCAAAAGGTGTTACATTCAAATCGCCAAAACATTTCAGCCACGGCATCCCAGTGGCGGGAAGTCTTGCCGTTCGGTAATCTATGTCAAACAAATAAAGACGCAGTTCTGTTCTGGATAGGTGATCGTTTTCAAGCGTTTAGGCACCCGCCCTTACTTACTAGGTGGTAGAGTGAATGCCACCCGAATTCATTGAAAGATGGTCGACGTCGCGCAATGATTTAAATTTTCCATCCAGAGTGGTCAGTCTGAGTTCTGACCTAAATTGGCGTTTACGGCCAACCGATCGACTGGCGTTTTCTCCAAACTCCATACAAGTTTTTACTAGATATTCTGTGGTTTTACTTCTTCAAGCTGTCAAAGTCAAACGCGGACTTCCGATTTGTATGAAAACGCGGAGTGGACGTAAACGTTTACGGCAACGTTGAGTAAGCTGTCAAATCAAGTTCGGAGTCGCAAAGCTGCGCGCGCTCTTCAATTTCTCCATACATTTGAAAACGCCAGTGGATCCGTTTGCCGTAACGCCAATTTAGGTGACAACTGAGACTACCGACTCAGATTTCAGCATCAGCATCTGAGCCCGTAGTCTCAGTTCTCACCAAAATTGGCGTTTACGTAACTTCGAAGTTCCGTAATAACGTCAAACTCCATACAAGTTTTTACTAGATATTCTGTGGTTTTACTTCTTCAAGCTGTCAAAGTCAAACTCGGACTTCCGATTTGTATGAAAACGCGGAGTCGAAGTAAACGGCAACGTCGACGTATTTACGGCAACGCTGAGTAAGCTGTCAAATCAAACTCGGACTCGCAAATGGTAGTTCGCTTAACGCCCACTGTGGCGCTCTTAAATTTCTCCATACATTTGAAAACGCCAATCGATCGGTTTGCCGTAAACGCTAATTTAGGTGACAACTGAGACTTCGGGTACTGTTTTGTTTGATTAAAATGTGCTGTCTAAAACATTTAGTGTACTTTTCCGCTAAAAGCATTTCGCTTTTTGCAACCGGTTTAGTGGGATGGTTAGCAATTGGTAGATTAATTTAAAGTGCAAAAAAATATTACTATCTTTGTTTTGCTATTAATATCATATTCCATGAGAACATGGACCTTATACTCCCGTAAAGTACGGGCTATGTCACTGTCGGGTTCCTCAATTACAATATTTTGTTATTATTAACTACATAAATTGACAATAAAATAAGAGTCTGTAAACTTTTAGAAATAATAATTTCATTAGGGTTAATAAATAATCAGAACATTTTCAGAACATTATAAGAGAGGGTTCTTTGCTCTGGTAATCTATGAACGTAACTTTTAAAATAATTGCATTTAATATTTCGGGGTAATTCAGTTTTTATTTCGCTTTCTTTTCGCCTTCCTTTAAACTTTTGTTTTTGACTCGATAAAAAAAATCAGATTAGGTAGAGAAGCTGAGGTACCCGGCTCCGCTCGGGTCAATATCGTTTCGGACGGATATCGGGCTGAGCCTAACATTATGAACATGATCATGAGTTCCCCATGGCAACATTCATCCCCCTCTTCACCCCCTTTGAGTTTAATTTTAGACACAAAAGTTAGCCTTATTTATGTCCTTTCCCAAAGTCAGACTCTATACTAAATTTAATCAGTTTGTTAAATGGTATAGGCGTGAAAGCGTAACAGACAGACAGAGTTACTTTCGCATTTATATTATTAGTACGGATTGTACTGTGGAGATGAAATGATGGAATTACCATCCTTGTAACGGGCGCTCCGGTCGCTACAGTACCGTGGGTTAAATGATCAAAAAAGAAGAAAGAAATACATTTTAAAGGAAGAAGGAAGAAAACAAGAAATACATTTGTTTTATCATCACCGTTTATTATCATACTTTTCGAGATCAAAACGAAAGTCTTTCTCTGGCACATCGAGTACCGCTTACATATTCAGTCTCCTGCATCCTGTAATTTGTCACTCATTTTCATACAATGAGAAAACTTATCTAAATTAACTAATACAAATAAGACAAAACAGACGGTACTAAAATTAAAATTAGAAGGCACTTAAAATCTAAATCTTAATTACTTGTTCACTTCAGTACAATTGACATTTTAATAAAAACTATCTTATAATAGCCTTAGAAAATAAATGTTACCAATACATTATTGTTATTACATAAGTTATTATACCAAAAATGCTTAAGATATGAGACACTAATACTAAATTGGCACATTCGGCCTACCTCTCGAACAAATGAGAACATAATAATAATAAAAATAATGAGTGCTTTTCAAGTGTGTACGAAACTATAAGTTAAGAATGAGTGCTTTTCAAAACGAATTATTTAAAACTAAGAATATATTGTGTGTTGCCTAGTTTAAGAATATACTTATTTAAAAATATGCTACTAACTATCTATGATTCCATCACAGTTACGCAGTTTTAAAATCTAATTAAAGCTTTTGCAAAATGTTTATGCACATGGCAATAACCCAGTGCAAGAAAAAGAGATAAAACAGATATTAAGTTTGATTTATCTCTTCTTCCGATCTCTACATTGCCTACATTTACATTATTCTTCCTTATAATTTATTAAAGCTCAAGATTTATGTTACAAAGTATGTATGTTTTGCTATAGTATATTACGTAGTCCTACCAAATTGCAACTGGAATTAGTGTTACCAATTGAAGAGTTTGAGATGTACAAGATATTTTTTTAACGAATATGATATATGTACAATCGACTATGAAGCAAGGACAGGTTAAATAAGGAAAGCTGAAAAGAAAACGAATTTATAAGGCAAAGTTAAAGTTACTTCATTTTACAGCTTTGTAATTTAAATTAAAATGTCCTTGCTTCACAGTGGATTCTACAAGCATATCACAAACATAGAAAAAAGCGACATAGCGGGTTTGGCAACAAGTTCTGCATCCATCAACAGTTTAGTTTGACAACATATATTTTTCTCACTCCCTAACGAGTACCCAATTCCTCAATAAATGTTTCTTTCTGAGAAAAATAAAATTACTATCACAGTTTTGATTAAATTAACTATAATAATCTAGTTTGGAAGACATTGATCATTACTTTCTAACATATTTTAAGAGCTTTGTTTTGTGGCAAAAGCGATGCTTTGATTTCATTTGAATATTCATATCAAAAATAACTATGAAGTGCAAAATAATACAGTGCAATCGGTGGTTTAAAGCTCTGTACCAAAACTTCATGCGTCAAGTGTTTATTTACACCAAATAATGACGATACAAATCGAGTGGCTTCTAGAATTTAGATCTTACACGTAACTAAAGAACTATATCGAAGAAAATGTAAACAATACCAAGAGTTTAAACTGGGTGATGGTAGAAAATACTTAAAAGTGATCTCATGCAAGAAACTGTTTACAATCTCTTCGTTACTAATCTACTGGAAGACATGGATTAATTTAGTATAAGCGACAGGATCGCAATTATAACTAACGTCTGGAAGACTTGATTTCGTTCGTCAAGAGGTTATAAAGATGTTTCAGAACAAGAGCTGTCAAAGGTTGAAAATTCAATTTAACGAAATTATCGGAAGAATACAAATATAGAAAGCTTCAGGTAGCTGCGTGATATTAGAAGGTAGAAGAAATATATACAACTATAAACTACAAACGAAGCAGTTCTTTTTACTAAAGCAAATCTCCTTGACTTCATTGGCGAGGTTCTCCGAGACTTCCACTCCGTCTTGGGGGATGATTTCAAATCGGTTACCGGTCGAGATGTCGGCGGCCAGCACGGGTACGGGAGGCTTCACGGTATCGACGGGGTAGAAGAGCTCCGAGAAGGGAAGGATCAGCACCTCCGGCTCCTGGCTCCTTGGGGCCAACAGCTCGCCGAACTTGGACCAGTACTTGTTGAGGTTTACCTTCGCGGAAGTTGTGATCTTGCGAGGCAGCCTCGGCTTCAAGTTCTGGGGAAGGAGAAAAGAAAAATGTTATTTATAGATTTAAGTACGTATTTTTAGGCACTGCTGGGTACCAAAGAATCCTTTATAATTTGATTCAATAACCTTTTAATTTCGAAGACACTTTAAGATAAGAGTTAAATTTCCTGACTAAATCAATGCTACTAATCGAGATTTACTTAAATTAAATATGCAAGATGTTAAAGTTTAGCTGCAAAAAATTCACAAACAAGAAATTGAAAAAAAACAACATACCTGTCTATTAAGTAGCTTTGCCCACGGAGACCTGGGAGTCTGCGCCGGCGACCCCTCCGCCGACGACTTAGGAGATTCACCGTCCTTCGACAAGCACATCTTAAATGTCAGAGTTTTATTTACAAACACGAAAGCTCTCGCGCGCTCGGCCGTTCCCGCGAGCGTGGCGTCGGCTCGGCGGTCGCTCGGAAGTGATTCCAGTGCGGAGTCGACGGCTGCTATTTATAGGGTGCCCCCTCCGAGGCAGTCCGCGGCGCATGCGCGACGCGCGCGGGAAGCGTGCGGCCGCCACCGCACCGCACGCGAGGGCGCGCGCGGTAGCGCCTCGCTGTACTCCGGTGCGCCGCCGCAAGTGTGTATATTCTTTGACTGCGCCGTGTAAACTCGTTTTTACAGCGTGAACTTGGTGCTCGCGCCGTAGGTTCTATTTGTACCGGTTTTCAATAGGTAGCCGCGATGCCTACATTGTAACTTTTATGTGATAGGGAGAGAAACCTTTTTGGTTTTGTTAACATTTTCTAGGGCGGCGTCGCTGCCCGCCCAACTTAATTACAGCGATAGATTAATAGTGCCCGCAATGGAAAGCAATTTAGTAATTACAAAGGAGTTACATCAATTAAAATGCGTTATGTTTATCAATGTGTTCAGTATAATCAGTCCCAAGTTTTGCACCAACTAAAAATACGATTACTTTATATGTTTTTTTTATTAAAAACTAAATATGACCCACTCAAAGTCATTTAAAATGAAGGGTCAATTCAATGAGAAGCAGAGGATTATTTTTTCTTTCATATGTAATCTAGATAAAATGGTACTACGAACTTACGTGAATAAGAACAAGCTATTATTAGAAAAGTCGTGCTTTTATATAGGACTTTACACAACAAAACGGTAAGGGCTTGGTTAAACGCTTAGGGCCGAGTGCACCAACGGCCAAAACATCAAAATCAACGTCAACGCACGATTAAACACGTCACTTTGTATGAACAGTATGGAAAGAACTCCGTGCGATTCACTAAAAGTGACGTGTTTGAACATTGATTAACTCAGCCGTCTCGTCGAGCAATCGGGGTTTAGAGAGACTTGTTTGGTTTGTGTGTTTCGATATTATTTACCCACAACAGGTCACGAATGTGCTAGTCTCAACGCATGGATTACATGTTACAACTTTCAATTTGAAGTACACCTTACCAGGCAAAATGAACTGTTAATTGCTCTTATCCGAGTTTACGACGTGATTAGTTCTGGTGGGTTGACACCGGACCGGACCCCGCGACCGGACGGGCAGTTCCGTCGCGAAATCATTAATTTTATATCGAGCGATAACATTTTAGTCGTCTTCGGCCGTAAACGCAGAACGGGCGGCGCGTGGGAAAGACGAAACACAAATTTAGGAAGGTATTTATTCGTCCGCAATTAGTGGTAATTCGTTTTCACTTCTGGCGCCGTCGGCGATAGCGTTCTGTATGGGATTAAGAAACTATCTTACATTAATCTGAATGGTGACCAATTTATCTGTGTTTTAATTTCACGAGATGACTCCTATATGTTCCTATATGTTCCATATGTTTGTTTAGATTTTCACTGTTGTTCGACGTATTATTTTACGTTTACGGATAAACAGTGTTCAGCTTATTTACTTAGCTCGACAGTCGTCCACCACGCTGTGGACATCATCAGGATTAATTACATATAATATGATATAATAATTATATATAATAAATAATAATATGATTCCTAAAGTTATCAATACATCCAATGTAACCATTATTTTTTTTCTGTTTAGTTACACTTTTGATTTAAACAAGTGAAACTTATTTCATTTTGTAATCATCTTATTTAAAATAAAAATTTGCGTTTAGGACCTGTTATAGCCACAGAAACTTCATATTAAAAACCTCTTCTAAAAACTGCTAATGAGAAACGGGCTGAAATCAAACTATTGTATGAGTTTCATTTGATTGTGATTTTTTTATGAATGGCTACATTTTATTTTGGTCTAAGCCTGGTTTTCAAGAAGTGATTTATTACTAAAGTGCGGATTATCTTGTACTGGTATTATTTGCAAGCTGCTAAGAAATGCCCGCAAAATGTGGCGATTAAGATATTCAGCAGTAGGTGAAAAAAAGCGGCCAAGTGCGAGTCGGACTCGCACACGAATGGTTCCGTACCATCGTAAAAAAAAAACAAAAAAAGCACGTTTTTTGTATGGGAGCCCCCTTTAATTTTAATTATTTTTTAATCTTACCTATTTGTTGTTGTAGCGGCAAAATAAATACACACTCTGTGAAAACTTCAGCTGTCTACCTGTTACGGTTACTGAGATACAGCCCTGTGACAGACGGACAGACGGACGGACGGACGGACGGACGAACGGACGGACAGCTGAGGCTTAGTAATAGGGTTCCGTTTTCACCCTTTGGGTACGGAACCCTAAAAAGGCCCTAAGCCTGGTTTTCACCAAGTGCTGATATATTTTGATTGACACTTAAAGGGCCTTTTCTTCTAAAGTGCTGACTATCTTGTACTGGTATCGATTGTCAGATGATAAGAAAGAACCTTTAATGTAGGGATTAAGCTAATCAGTACTTGGGGGAAAAGACCCTAAGTAAATTAATTGTATTAACGACAATTTGCAATTCAAAAATAAATTACTGTTTTTTTCATCATGACATTGTTTACAATCGCTTAGCTATGCAAACCAGAAACGATTAGCACTATTTTGATTAAATCATCCTAGCCTATTGCAACATAATGAGCACGTGCAGATTGTAATGTTACAAGAAATATAGAGGGAAAAAAAACGGGGGGGGGGGGGGGGTTTCTTCACCCCATTCCAAAATACCCATCCCTTTCGGAAATCCCACAAAGGCTTGGACCATAAAGGATTCAATTCTCAAGAGGATACAACTAACCGAGCCTTATTGAAATTCAGAGGGTTGCAGACAATAGATACGTTCGAAAGGCCGACAATTGTTGAGGTAGGTATTTAAAATTTACCTTGATCTTTACGGAGCTACCTGGTCGGACAAATGCTTTACATTTTGGTACCAAATATGTAGGAATGAATGAGACAAAAGAAATTTGAAGAGGTTAAGTTTTTATTTCAAGAATAAAAATTAAGCGGATTAACGGAGTTAAAGTCACTAATGACGAAATGGTCCTTCAAGAACAACTAAGTGTACGATACCTATTTTTAGGCACGCTGTAAAGAGTTATGGATAAATTCAAAACGGTGCGGAGGATTTTCCATTTAGCTAAATGCGACCTATTGGCATAATAAAACCCTTAACAAAATATTATTTAAATATTCCTTGACAGAGTAGGTATCTAGTTTTAAAATATACTTATGCCATGTTGAAATTATCTTCACGATTGCCATGATTATAGCGTTTATTTATAAAAAACATGTTTGTAAATAAAAAAAACAAACCTAGTTGTATAATTGTATCTATATTGCTTCCGTATTCTCTTACACACTTATTTAATCACACATCTCAATAATAAGTCTCTTACACACGTAGTCTCTTGCACACATAGTCTCTAACACATACATATATCTCAATATTTACTTAATCTAGCCCTATACTAAGTGTCACTTCATTATTCCTTATTTATCTCTTTAACTCATGATGAGACTCACATTTATTATTATGTAAGTTTCCACAGAAAAAAAAAACAAAAATGTAAAAAATTGCCTGTGTATTGTCTCTGTATTGATACGAAAATTATTCATATGGTGCAGATAAAACCGAATTTGTATAAGTAATAATAAATTGCATAAATTGAATGAGTTAATTACCTTTAAAAAATACGAATAATTGAGTGCTACCCTAGAGTAGGGAGCAAGAATTTAGAACTGGTTCCTACATTATATGCATCGTTGGTAAGCATTCAAGTTTGTGGCCGTTAAAAAATTGTAAAATGAAACACAACCGAAGCTTGAAGCCTTTTTCCGCAGACAACAATCCCCTGACCGCACCGCACGCAGTCCTTCACGTGCGAGCCTGCTTAGCATGCGCTACACAAAATAAAGGACCATCCGAAAATAAAGGACGGGGTGGTTTTTTACCCCCATAACGTTCCGTCGAGGTGTAAGGTTACCGTAAATGGTACATTGTATTCGAAAATCCTTAACGCACGCACGTTACGTGCTCGCGTCAAAGTATGCGTTCGTGTGTGTGATGTGTGTATATGTGTTGCCGGAACGTGTCCAACACACGCTCAGCACACTCCTATTGTTAACATGAGGTGTTTTGTTTGGAGGAAAAACAGCACATCACAAATGTTTACAATAAATTAAGAAGAAACGATGAGGCAATTAGTATATTTTTATGTTGATACAAATAAAATTTTATATCTCATCGCGTCCCAAAAAAATTGGTACATACAACGTTTTAAATACATGGTATTGCAACAGCCACTACAAAAAAATTAGGAAATGATTATTCGGATTGAATTAAACAAAAGAATCTAATTGGTTTTTTTTATATCATCAAGATAAAAAGTTAGACTTTCCATTTACAGTAATTCAATAATTTAGTGTAAAAATAATCTTCGCATGTAATTGGACATGCATGGCTAATATCACACCTACTGTCATGACAATAGCCTGACGTGCCACGTGGGATCTAGGTAACATGTCAAGACCTTCTTGCGGTTACATAATTTTACGACATTACTCAAAAAAACATATCAAGCAATATACTTTTTTTTTTCAACCGACTTCAAGAAGCAGGAGGCTCTCCATTCGTCTGAATGTTTTTAATTTATGTTTTGTTGTGTGTATGTTTTAAGAGTAATCCATATATTTATGAACATACTTTACCTGTACATAAGCACAATTTACAGAGGGGAATGGCTACAAAATTCCAGCACGTCCCCACTTGTGCCCGTCTCGCATTACCATAAATCCAGCTCCGCGCGGTCGTAACCCTATCTGCGCACGCGCAAGTGTAAGTGCGCGAGGGTTGCTACATGCGCGCCCCACACGAGCTATACACACGACCCGCACGAGAACACACACACGCACGAAGCGAGCCAAACTCCGTGCGTCTAATCGCCCTTTTCCTTCTGTCGTTTCCATAGGGGCGTCTATATGATACGTCGATAGTTGTTGTCTCGACAGCGATATGATATTGAACATCTACTCCCTTACACTCATACCTTCGCTGTTACTCCGGTATCATAAAGCCGGTATAAGGTTACTCGCCTACATGTGGAATTGAACTAAGTTGCGATAAAAACTCATTAGTAGATTTGTAGTTTTGACAATCAGTCAATCAGCTGTGCAGTATGTTTGCGGGGGCATATGATGGCCGGGAGCTGCTAATTCAAGTCCATTTCGTAAAGAAACTAGTCTAACCGAGATTATATTCTATCTCTTCTTCCGATATTATTAGCAATGAATCCTAAAACATATTTACGCTTAGCCTCAATAGCCCAGTCGCGCGACACTTCGGCGATCGCTCTCCGAAGTTAAGCAACGCTGGGTCCGGTCTGGTCTTGGATGGGTGACCATTCGACTGTTGAGAGAGGCTGGCCGTGGTTCGGATTCCACGTTAAACTGTAGGTCCCCCTTCCTTACTTACTAGGTGGTAGGGTTAATCCCGCCCGGGTTGGTACCATCGCATTGGATGAAAATTGTCCGTGTTTTCCATCCAGTTCAATGTAGCCGTGCAATATAAGGAAGTTCCTGGCATGGCACCTAGTTCCCATGTGGTGTGTTGGGCTAATACCATGACAGAAGGTGTAGTATTAGCCATCCATGTCCAGTCACATAAAAACAAAAAAAAAACGTTTGATATAACTGTTCAGAGGATTTTTTTTTAATAAGATCGGCGATGAAGTAAAACCACGGAATAAGTAGTAAAAACGTATTGGCTTGACGTTTTTACGGAACTTTGAGATTCCATAAACGCCTAGGTAAGAACTCGGACTGGCCGTACTGAATGCGTGCTCTGTTTCGAAATTCCCCCGAGTCGACCTAAGTCCCGGCGGCGTATCGCCGCGCAGGCGCGAGCGGAGGGAGTGTTCGCGCGCCGGGCGTGCGTGAGCGGATCCTTCCCCGGCGCGGCGAAAAAACCAGAGCACAGGTGTGTTGGTGCCGTGAATGAGCCGTGGGAAAGCGAAGCGACCCCAGGTTCCCATGGTCGGGGAACAGTTGCGCGCGCACCTGCACACCTGCCCTGTAGTACTACGGGAGACGTCCCCGCGCGGGGGTGCAGCGCGCCCGCTTGACCACGTGGCTGCATCGAAGGGCATTCGGGGCCTATCAGATCATGAGTGTAGGAACTCGCTTTTTAGGGTTCCGTACCCAAAGGGTGCCAACAGAACCCTATTGCTAAGCCTCCGCTGGCCGTCCGTACGTCCGTCTGTCACAGGGCTGTATCTCATGAACCGTAATAGATAGGCAGCTGAGTGTGTATTTCTTTTGCCGCTATAACAACAAATAAGTAAAATTAAAATAAAAAAAATTAAGGGGGGCCCCATACAAAAAACGTGATTTTTGGTTTTAAAATTATGTACGATGGTAAGGAACCCTTCGTGTGCGAGTCCGACTCGCACTTGGCCGGTTTTAAAATGTTTACTTCAATTTAAATGAAATCTGCATGAGAGACTGTAGGAGGATTCTAAGTCGTGGGTGAAATAGCATACACGCAATATAAGCATACAAGTAGCATAAATTGGCACGCGCACTGCCTACGATCATTTTGCTTTCTGGTTCATGTTCTACCAATTTAAAAAATGCGAAAGTTATTCTGTGTGTCTGCTGCGTTTCACATTTTGATGTGATGATGAAATTTTGAATGAAATGATGAAAATGTTGATGAAATTTAGTACAGAGAGAGCCTAGACCTTGGGAAAGGACATAGGCTACATTAAGTGGCGAAAATGAAACTCAAAGGGTCACCGCAAGGGTCAAGGGAGATGAAAGTTTGTATGGGGAACTCAAATAACATAAAATAAGTTCAGCACGACATCAGACCGAAACGACATTGACCCGAGCGGAGCCGGGTACATCAGCTAGTACCTGATGAGAATTAACTTCCGCAGCGTGTTTATTTATTGATATAACTTTGTTTAGTTAATATCATGATCAATCGTACGTAACTATGTACAAATTAAAGGACATTGCCGAAATGTAAATCGCATTAAAGAGTAAATTGACCAAGACCGAGACCAATAGGCAAACATGGGATTGAAAATTAAAATTAAAAATAATAATTTTCAATTACTAATTAATTAAAGTCCCAGCGGACAGGGATTATTATTTTTTTTAAAGTTTACAACATGTTGTTCTCAGTGTTGTCAGATGTTGCGTTGCGTTACCCACGACATTTTAATACTGCCTTGCGATTTCAGCTAAATGATTAATGTCATAGTCGTTAACATGCAATAAAAATCTAAACGAAATCCACTCCGTATATAGTAAAATGAATTATGTTACTAATAAAATATTTTATCATTATACTTCCTTTTTAGTTTTGGTCTATTTTCTATACCAATATCTGGGAGCTCCGACCGCGACATGGCGTCATCATGAAGATTATATGTATGTATCAAGGTAAAGATCGGTCAGTACGTCTTCAACAGTTTACGGAGAACCGACTGCTATAGCTTTAATATTTTCCTTTAGATCGGAAGGAAAAGGCTATCAGCCAGATCAATTAATTTTAGGTTTACAACCATACTGTTCGATCATAGCATACTGATTTCGCTTCCTCTACAAACATACACGTTTGTAATTATTACACTATTTTATTTATAATTTTACTCAAATTCCTTTTTCGTAATTAATAGAAAATAAATATTTTATATATTATTCTATATATTCTATGCTGAAAGTCCATGCCTTTCCGTGTAAACAAAGACACAAATAAAAGTAACATTTAACTAGACTAACCTCAAATATGCATTTTAAAAAGTGTCCGACGGGATATTCCTGATGTGAAAGTAAAGTAAATCATATTAATTATTGTATGTAAACCAGTGAGGAATGAAAATAAGTTTGGTTGATACGGTCAGCTTTAAGTCGTAGCACTTTTCTGGCCCATAGTAAAAGCGGCAATTTCCTTTCAAAACTTAAATCGTACTAGGAACTAAAACGTTAGTATAATTGAATTAAATTCCCTGAAAACAGTGGCTTAGTGTAAAAGCAATCATGCAATATATTTCGTTATCTCAAATTATGTTTTTAAATTAGTTAGTAACAGGGAAAATACTCAATTCTTAATTTCCTATTATTTATATTTTAAACTTTTCTCTTAAGCTTTTAAAATATCCAAAAACCATTTCCAACTATAACCCTTCATACACTAGAACACACACTGATTAAATTGCTTACGCAGTACCAACTCCTTACCAACAATTCTGACAGTTAAGAGACGCCATTATGCGAGGCTACTGCCCGTAAATATGAAAGGCTGGACATTCCTCCAGGCGTTCGCTCCGTGGCATTCTTCTGAAAGGTAAATTACAGTATTTGACAATTGCAAACTCGCTTTATGACACGCCAAGTAAATTCATGCCTCGAAGCAGAGGATCGAAAAAATATCAGAAATATATGGAGCAGTCGGTAGGCGCCCCGCGGCGGTCACAGAAGCCGCTAATAACTCAAGATTAAACGATCGGTTAGTGTTTTTCTTTAGTTAATAACTGCTCGATGAGATATGACGCACAAATAGTAGCCCTCGCCGTGAAATAGTACATTCTGAGTTTTAAGGCCCGAGGCCAGATCTCAGGAACATAAATTCATTTAAATAACCAATAAAATGGCTGTTGAATGATTTTCCTGTCCACATCAATCAATAATGAAATTACATAGATTACTTTATTTGTGTAAAAAAATATTTAACTTTAAATACCCCCATGTATGTTTTTATATGAGTATTTGTATGTTGTTGTAATGTTCGTTTTAACGTACCAGTTCGTTGTAAAGTACCAGATTTTTTTTGTAGGTATTAAATTTGAGTGGTACCCAAGTAAAAACCATACTTAAATGTGACGACATTTACTTTGACTACTAAACGGTCTTATCTGAAAAACGTTTGTTTTGTTAGAACATGTTCATTAATTCATTGTTAAAGTTCACATCATATTATGACGGAAAAAATCTAGAAAACTAACTAACCAGAACCATATATCTCAATCCACCTGCCATATGTAATGTAAGTGAATTAATTTATTAACGGTCGCGTAAGTCGCTCGGGTTCAGGTGAGCCAACCGCCATAGTGTTCAGTCGGTTGGCCAACGTCAGTTCCGGTTCGCTTCCTACGAAACATCTAACGGTTCCTTTTTAGGGTTCCGTACCCAAAGGGTGCTAATGGAACCCTATTACTAAGCTGTCCGTCTGTCCGTCCGTGTGTAGTTATTTTGCCGCTATAATGACAAATAGTTTTAAAAATAATGCATAACCCATACAAACAACGTGATTTTTAAAAATCTTGTACGATGATATGGAACCCTTCGTATGCGAGTCCGACTCGCACTTGGCCGGTTTTTACGAAGAAATATTCCTTGATCATTTCAGGTACCTATTACGACAGGCATCTTTTGTTTGAAAATAAAATTGAGCGAAAACACTTTTCAGATTAATTAATTCACTTTTGAGATTACACATTTGTGATTTGTGGCTTTCGCCCCTTAAAAAGGATAGAAGCGAGGATAGAAGTGAGTCCACTGCATTTCTTTCCGTGCATTACGTAAGAGCTGACTAAGCGATGTTTCGTTCATGGTTCTGAATCCATGTATAACTATAGATCCTCATCTAATCTTACTAGGTGAAAGTGAGATTTCCCTCGGTAATGAACGATGGTGGAAGCAGCAATCAAAATTGTACGTGTTTTCTATCCAGTTCAATGTATCCGTGCATTATTTGTGGAAGGTTTTGACATAGAACCTATTTCCCATGAGATATATTGGGCTAATATCATGACAGTGGATGTGGTAATTGTTATCCATGTAAGGGATATAACTGCAGGTAATAATGTATTAAAATATAGATATTTCACAAATGTATGAATTCCTCAAATAATTATATATTTCGTTTGAGCCTAATTGTTCATTTAGCCACATTACAAATGGCCAGCCATTTTAAAATGCATTGGATGGTTGCAACAGAATCCAGTCACATTTAATAGTACCATGGCAACCTAATTTGCAGTCGTTTCAATCATCCCTACTTACTAGACTAGACGTAATGAGACAGGTAATACATTCCAGAAAACTTGCAGTATTAACACTACAGTAACCATACATTATAGTAATTGTACCTATAATTGTATGAGATCTAAAGTCACTAGAATAGCATGTTATTATACTGGTTGCAAGCTGCATACATTGTATGAGAACCTGTAATCCATAGTTTTTAGCTTAGTTTAAAAAATATGTAAACACATCAATGGATAGTTAAGACTTTACAATTATCTTATTAATATCCTAAGAATGTCTCGACAAAAAACTTCTTCTGATTATTTTCAAAATTTTAGTACTTTGCTTCAAAGTTCTTTTTATATTAATTATAGGTATACGCAATGTACACACTAAGATCTAGCAGTAAAATGTATTCTTTATTGTTTATTCATCATTCATATACAGTACACTGCAACTCGGATTTGTGCTCATAGTCCCTAATTCCTTCGGGGATGTGGTGTATCGGGCTAATATCATACCGGTAGTTGTGTGGTATTTGCCATCCATGTCTAATTGCATAAATACAATATGGCGTTGAATAATCTCAAACTGTTTGTACCGTTTGAAAATCGGTAATTTCGAAATGTTTCACCAACACGTTTTATAACTTATCCAAGTTTTATTTTCATATCATATCTTGTCTAGGTTCGGTTATCTACGAGTACCTACATTGTAAATAAAAAAAAACATTTACGAATTTGGGTACGATCAGTGCAAAATGTCAACAGCCTAGGATTAAATTCTGAAAAACCCGAAGTTTGAACCCAGGGAAAGGATAATTAGTGTTAGATTTTTCACATTTAAAAAACAATTATAACTTATGTATTTTTGACTCCAGGGAAGTAATAATAACTGTTTTATTATAAATTTTATATTATAATGTTTATATTTTCATATGTCAATACCTATATTAATCTAAATCAATAACAAATAACAAATAAATAACAAATTATTACGAAAAAAAACTCAAAGAAAAAATCCTTAAAATTTTCCTCATTAAGAATCTGAGTGCGTGTCTTAACTTAACGCCTGCCATTACACAAGTAATTCTACTTATTTAACAACTGGTAATTTACCAATTATAATAATCGCACATATTCCACCAGTTTCTACTATTTCAAGTGAGTCTGACATTTAAATTATCATAATATTAGCGCTTCTATGGACGATATTCAATTTATTGTGACAAATTTTAAGCTGACAACCATCTCAATGTATTAGTTTAACAATCATGAGTGTCGGGTTAGTATAAAGGTGTGCTAATATTGATTGCAGTTTCTTGTTGTATGGTATTTTAAACCAGAAACAAATAAAACAAGATCTAAACATGAAGGAAGAGATAAATCTTAGCTCTTTAACAGACCCGCATACGAGGTACAGCAACATACACTTTAACCTTATATTTTATTTTTGAATACAAAACACACTTCTTGTGTGCAGTAATGTTATACTATCTCTTCTTAAAGCGGCAATAGAAATAAATAATATAACAAAATATATTTTGTGTACCTATTACGGTTCGTGAGGTATAGCCCGGTGACTGACGGACAGAAGGACTGACTGGGTCCAGTAGCGCCCTTTGAGTACGGAATTTATTTTTACGTAACTGGACACTGGGCATGGATAGCTGATACCATACCCACTGCCATGAGATTTGCACAAGACACTTCACGAGGGCTAGTTGCAATGCCAGGACCTTCCTTATATTACACGGCTGCATTAAACTTAATGGAAAACATGGAAAATATTCATTGCCGCTGCGACCATCTTTCGTTCAATGCTATGGTGGCAAAACGGACGGGCGTAACCCTACTACTTATTAAAGGAAGAACTAACAGTCTTACATGGATTCCGAAAAAAGAAACAGCTCGCAATTGTGACGAAATGCACTAATCTAAATCAGAAAGACGCGGGAGCGGGGTGGGGATTGGATCCATGACCTCTGGCATGGAATACAAGTCCCCGCGCCCGTGAGTTACGAGCCCCTCTCTAACCAATAGTATATGTGATCGACTAATTCCTGATACTAGATACGATTGGTGCAAATGAACGTAAATATGAACTTTAAATCGTTTTATTCTTAATTTCTTATTTCCTTCATAATTCCTGACAAAAAAATTACACCTTCAAATAAAACCCTTTTTTTACATTACGCGCATAGACAAATAGCAGTCCACTGTACTAGACATCTAGTGTGCCGCAGATACACTAGATGAGCACTGGTTTCCTTGCACCTTGCGTCCAGGCCATTAGAAGCGCAGTAGAGAGAGGGCGCCGCCAGGGATCCGCAGAATACAAATATGCACAAGCGAGGTCCAGGAATGCGCAGCTGTCTCTGCAATCTACGAGATTTAGCTCGGGGCCTCGCTGCGGTGAGCCCAAGCGATGCTTTCTCTCGATTTCGCGCTTATTCGTGATTTTACCATTTTATTGAATTCCGTTGGCCTGAAGCCTGATCGATATCACTTTAATTTGTTTTTACGACCATTTACTTTTTTTCTTCTTTTTGTACTTTTGCCGGTTGCTTGTTTGTAACTCTGATTTCAGGTCAATGCCCTTTCTATGGGCAAGAAAAGCGCTGAGATTTGCCAATATTCTGCATTATAGGAATTCCACATAACACAAAGATAAAATTTAATTAGTCGGCGAAAATTGCTATAAGGGCGTAGACACTTAATAATTGTTAAATAGGACAGACTGTGAAAAAAATAAACAACTAGAGCCCTCTGTTAACAATCTCTGACACATGCCAATTACAATTAAGTTCGGAGTTATAAAACGAAGAAATCAACAAACTAAACAGCCTAAACAAATAATAGTATGAGTGCGTTTCGTAGAGACGTAGCGAGTGCTACGGGCGCAGAATGCGGCCATATTGCAAGCGTCCCTAGCGTATCGTAGACCCTCTACGAATTCATCCGTACTTCATATTCTTTCCGCATACAAAATAAATTTGCAAACCATAAAGTAGTCATGTTATAATATTTCGAAAACAACCTTATGCCTCGAACACAATAATAAGAAGTAACTGCACATATTTGGGCCTAAAGTACCGATAAATTTCGATACCAATCCACTCCAACGAGCTCTTTCGATAATTATTACAAAAAAATAAATGTCACCGCTGATAAGCGAACCGCACCAAAAATGTACGAGTGCACACTATCATTAAGCACACAAAATATGTTTTCCATTTACACAAACTCCGAGGCGGCTATAGCGTACGCGTTGTGTTTAAGAAGTGCTGTCTCGAGAAACACCTGCCTTATTTTCCCACGTTCAGCTACGGACGACGAGCGTCGTTCAATGACTACGTGACAGGTTTTTTTTTATTTCATTTGGATCGATTGAAATTTCTATATTATAATCATATTATTTTGAATGGACAAAAATAAATTCATGCATATATTTATGTCGGGTTTCGATAATAGAAATTACAGCATACTTTATTCGTACAAACAGTTTTATGTTATTTTACATTTTATTGGCCCAAAGTTCGGTTGAAATCACATTGCAAATATTACGTGTGCATAAATAATACACCTTGATTCCAATAATAACCATTTTCCTATCTCATTTGCTCCCCTTACCTTAGATGATAATGCCAAAAGAAGGCAGGTCAAAATTGTATGGAGCTAAAACACATATTTGTAATCTTAACCAAATTTTCGCAACATATTTTTCATGTTTACTTTTTAAACTTATAGAATTTTGTGTTTTGAGTGTTTTACTAAGGAGCTGATGAAACCCATTATCGAACGTGTTTAATAGTACGGAAAGGTTGCTTATCCTGAACCCTAATTACTTTTACATTATAAAACTTCATAATGAATGTTTTATGACTTACGTACTTACATATAATGCGTCGGATGGAAAGATAATTAAGAAAACTAAAATATAGCAGTCGTAAAAGAAAAGTTACAGTACGTTATATGTGAACGGCGCGGACGTGGACGAGCGCCCTCGGCTGCGCACGACTCGGCTGCGCGGGCGCATGACGCACGCTGACGAGCCTCGTGAATACTGAGTGTACATTGTGCCATGATCTACGCTAACGTAACCGCAACCATGAACGGGAGGTTCATATTTGTCGTACACATCATATAGGGCAATAACTGTATTATTACATTTTATTTTATTTAAGAAATTTATTGCTATTAAAAAAATAATTGCTAATTAAAATTATATCTATGAGCATTTCCCTGCGGTACGGTTTTCGAGGTATCGCAACAGATAATATCCAGTGAGTCCGCTAAAAGATGACTCCAATTCCGAGGTTACCTGCCATAATTGGCAACCTTATTGATTTCTTCACCAAAGACCGTTTTCGAATGTTCAAACAAAATGTTTTCTAATTATTTTCAAAATCGGAATAAGAACAATATTTAAAGTTACCTATAGATTTACTATCGATGCAATGACCGTGAAATCAACGAAACTTAATAAAGGTTGGTAAAGAAGTTATGGTCTTAACGTTAACCAAGTATTCCTAAGCATATTTGCAGCAAAAAGATATATTATATTTTGTCGTGCAACATTTAGTACAAAAATGTATGGAAGGGCGAATTTTTTTAAGTCGTACAACTAAATTTGATGTACTTGTTTTTTACTCCAAATATGCCTAGAATAACATTTGGACCATACCTCCGTTAACACCCTGTGTAAGTATACTGTCCTCCTATAGGACAAACCTAGTTTAGTATAGGAAGGTAACATTTACTTTTGTAACTACTGTTTTTATCAAATAAATAAATAAATAAATACCCTAGGGAACATAGTCCACCTAGTCACAAATCGCAAACCCACTTACTATATTGATACGCAGCTTTCTCTCCGACTTTCTTCTTCCCCTAGGAACGAGACAAGAGTGTATGTCGTGCCGCGGTTATAGATCGATGAGCGTGGCGCTCGGCGCATGCGCTACGCGTGCTGAGACGCACGCACAAAAACGCAGCTCGCTTTCTTTCAGGGCTGCGTTGTCGCGTACACGAGCAGTTATGCCGGTCCGTTTGAGCTTGTCAATGAATTCAAAAGCTTGGACTGAGTATGAATTACTTTTTTCTTAAAAGCATAAAGGAAATACTACATATGAAAACAAAGTAAGATAAACTGTTTACAAATGTTTAATTTTCATATTCATTTATAAAGAATGTCTTTGCGAAAAATTAAACCATCGTGAAAAGAGAAATATCTTAAAAATATTTTAGTATCATTCAAATGGTCAGACAAAGAACGCTTTATGCTTTTTATTTGTATATAGATACGTTATGTGCAAGGTAGTTCTCTTTTCCTTCTTACTAGGTACCAGTACCAGTATAATGCAGGATGGTTGAAGCGGCAAAACAATATTTCCTTGTTCCTTTAGACGAATTTTTAACTGCCCCGATTCATCTAAATCCACTTATAATCTTGCTGTTCTTACTGTTCTGTGATTGTTCAATAAATGTTTTTTAACTTATTCATGGTCAATTAGACGCCTGACTAAGCTGAAAGAAAACGATTGCAGACTGGGATTTAGTGAGGTGCTTATCATACCTTGTTCATACCGATAACGTCAACTTGACCGAAAACGTGGCATGGTAATTGAATATTATTTAATTTTCATAGAATGGAACTTACCTCTTTTTATAATTTTAGCCAAAAAGCTCCACGGTAGTATTATTTTAATTTGATTATTATTCGAATTATGCAGACCAAATACGAATTGATTTTGAACTGATTAAATTGAAAAATGGTATCCAGGAATCATTACGATTAAATATTTTATTGTTTAAATTATTTATTGATTCTTAACCCATACTCTAAGTATTGTGATCTCCGCTCATAGTAACTTATGCATATTCAATGTATTCAAACTAACACACTAAACCCTTCATAATGATGTTTATCGAGCACGGCTTTGCATAGGATATCCGCTTAGAGCATAGCAAACTAGCTTACAACTAGACAACCGTAAATATTCACTATCTCAATGTACTCTTTGATAACGAATGGTCGGGCGACGTATTCTAAAATGCTCTCTTAGAAAATCTGAAAATCTCTTAAAAAATTGCTTGTGAGATAATGGTTTTGTTTAGTCTATTGATTATTTCTGCAAGGTGTTTTACTATATGTTTTAAGTCTCATATTTGTTATCCTTTTCTTGTGCCTTTGCAGTTTGTTTATGTTTCCTGTATTATGTGTTTTTTTTTTCTTACTTTCCACAATGCTGGCGGGTGATGAGGTACTGCCTGCGGTTCGGCAGCTATATATATCTTTTATTGATTTAAATATATATATATATACATTTTTAATTATATTATAGTAAATATTTATTTATGTCCACAATATCTGACAATTCAGATAATTATTTTTCTATTACCTCTTCTGACGAGTTTTTCAGTGACAATACTTCTGACAGTGAATGTGTTCTTCCTATAGATGAACAACTTGACTTCACATTTTCCAAATATCCCAAAAACTTCAACTTTGTGCATATCAATGCTCAAAGCATACCCTCCCACTACCCCGACCTTCTCAGGACATTTCCAAGTAAGCACATTCATGCGTTATTTGTTTCGGAAACTTTTCTCAAGCCTACATTACCATCCACTTCTTTTTCACTTCCCGGGTTCCACCTGGTCCGTAATGACAGAACGGGGAAAGGTTGCGGTGGTGTTGCTATCTACCTCCGAAGCAATATTCCTTTTACGATAGTTGCCCAGTCTCCTACTCAGTATTCGGAATCACCCGAATACCTTTTCCTGGAAATCATCGTCAATCATACGAAAATCCTCATTGGTGTTTATTACAGCCCTAATCTAAATATCAATTATTTTTCATCATTTGAGTCTTTTCTTGAAGAACGCTGCCCTCAGTACAACCATACTATTATCATGGGAGATTTCAACACCTGCTTGATCAAAGATGATCACCGCGCTAGAAAACTTAAGTCCCTCGTGTCTTCAGTCAATATGAACATTCTTCCCCTGGATGCGACACATCATTTTCCTAATTGTGAACCTTCTTTGCTTGATTTGATTATTACTTCTTCACCTAACCATGTAAGTGAACATGGTCAGCTCCCAGCGCCTGGTTTCTCCCATCATGACCTAATCTATCTATCCTATAAGGTCCGTCCTCCTAAAAACAGACGGAAGGTTCTCTTGCAACGTAACTTCAAGGACATCAATCTCGAACGCTTAAGGGAGGACGCGCGTGGCTTGGATTGGTCTGTTATACTCAATTCCTCTTCCACGGATGAGATGGTCGAGGACTTCACCTCCAAACTCACTGCACTCTTCGATGTTCACGCACCTCTTCGTCCCACACGAGTAAAACATTTTCCAGCTCCGTGGTTGACGGACAATATTCGGATAATGATGGTGAAAAGGGACAAAGCCAAAATTAAACTAAGACATACATCCACGGACGAAAATCGCACCAAGTACAAGCTGCTCAGGAATCGGTGTAACAGGATGTGTAGAGATGCCCAAAGACACCACATTCACAATACCCTCGAAAATTGCTCTCCCGTGAATGCTTGGAAGTTTCTTAAAACTCTTGGAGTCGGTAAGAAATCATCCTGTAGTAAAAATAACATCGATATCAACTCCCTTAATAGACATTTTTCCTCTCCTCCTGTCACCATCGATCAAGTGGTAAAGTCTCAAACTCTTTTTCAGCTTTCAGCTTTACCGACTCCGGAGCACAATTCACTCACTTTTCGCCCAGTCACTGACCGTGAAGTTAAGATGATCCTGAATTCCATTTCTACAAAAGCTGTTGGTGCTGACTGCATTAGCCTTGACATGCTGTTACCACTGCTGGATGAACTGTTACCAATAATAACTTATATTTTAAACCATTCCCTCTCCAGTGGATCTTTTCCAAGTACCTGGAAAAGGGCTTACGTTATTCCTCTCCCAAAAATTTCAAATCCCTCCTCTTTCAGCCAATATCGCCCTATTTCAATTTTACCGGTTTTGTCAAAAATCTTGGAACGCATTGTTCACCAGCAGTTGGCCGACTTTCTTACAGATAACCACATACTGAACCTAATGCAGTCAGGTTTCCGCCCTGGTCACAGCACTGTCACTGCCCTTGTCAAAGTCACTGAAGATGTCCGTACAAATATGGAAAATAAGAATGTTACAGTTTTAACGTTGCTGGACTTCAGCAATGCTTTCAATACAGTTGACTTTGACATTATGCTAGGTATTCTAAGGACACTTAACTTATCTCCGGTAGTGCTTGACTGGTTTGATTCATACCTTCGTGGTCGTCATCAGTGTATCAGGATTGACAATGAATATTCTGACTGGGCTGATTTGACTGCTGGCGTTCCACAAGGTGGCGTGTTATCTCCTTTGCTGTTTTCCATCTTTATAAATCTGATCACGAATCTGCTTACTTCTCTCTACCACCTTTACGCCGATGACTTACAGTTGTATTTGCATTGCTCCTTAGATAACCTGGCAGATACCGTATCTGAAATGAACGTGAACCTGGAACATATACTTACTTGGACAAAATCATTTGGCCTGCTGGTAAATCCTACCAAATCACAAGCCATAATAATAGGCAGCCCTAGACTTCTGTCGAAGGTTGATTACAGCACATTGCCAGCAGTGATCTACAATGGAGTTGTCATACCATACTCCAAAACAGTCAAGAATTTAGGAATTTTCATTGACGAAACTTTATCGTGGGTGCCCCAGGTAAACGAGGTCAGCAGAAAAATCTTTGCCGCCGCCCACTCCTTAAAGCGCTTGCAGAATTTCCTCCCAGTCCGAACCAAAATTACTTTGGTGCAAACTCTCCTCTTTCCGATTTTGGACTACGCAGATGTTTGCTACTTGGATCTAACTGAAGTTCTCCTAGACAAGCTGGATCGTTTGCAGAATCTCTGCATTCGCTTCATATATGGTCTGCGTAAATATGACCATGTATCGCAGTACCGTCGAGAGCTTAAATGGCTACCCATCCGTTTCCGAAGGAACTGTCATTTACTAATTCTTCTTTACGGAATTCTAAATAACCCTAACTCTCCTGAATATCTTCGTTCCCGGTTTATGAACCTCTCTTCACACGGTCTCCCTTTGCGATCTAGCAATGACAGTATCCTTGCGATTCCTCGCCATACGACGTGTTTTTTCTCTAACTCCTTTACTGTTCATGCCGCACGTCTGTGGAACTCGTTGCCCATCACAGTCCGCTCCTGTCAAACTATCAGCTCTTTCAAACTTAAAGTCAAGGAGTTTTACTTAAATGAAATGTAAAGATGATAATATGTTCTCACTGTATATATATATTTAATTTTATTGTCCTTCTAATAGTACTGATTTTAGAATCAATGGTAATAGTTATTATAGGTTTTTTTTCCCTGGTTTGTGGATATAATAATATGTATTAGTGTATTGTATCATATATATTAGTATATTCAATTATATGTATAAATATGTATATATTATGGTATATGTATGTTTATGGAGTTAATTTTTTTTTCTTTTCAAATTCTGGTGTGTCACCTACCTACAGATATTTCTATTGCCTTTCCTCATCACCCCAAGGGTTGACTGGAAGAAATCACTCTTAGTGATAAGTCCGCCTTTGTGCAGTATTGTTGTTTTGCTGTATGTTTTCTCTGAAATTGTATTTTTGTTATGCACAATAAAGAATTTATTCATTCATTCATTCAAAATCTAAGTTATCTCAGGAGTTCAAAGTATTAATTTATTGGTTAAATAAAAAGTTAAAACATTTATAGAATAAAACAAACTATTATATAATAAGTCGTATACATATATGAAATTATAAATATTTTTTATAAATCATGTAGATAGGATCAATGGAATGAAATTATATATTGTAATTTTGCCACAATCTATATATTTTGTCGTGAAACTTGACATTGCTGTACAGCGGGATTATACTCATTTGGTTGATCCAGTTTATATTCGTCCATACTTATTAATTTTTTTACTAAATAATATTTGCTCTCAAAGTTAGGTGCCCTGAAACATTTTGCTTAAATACATTTATAAATGCATTCAAATATATTACGCAATTTTAGATAGACTTCGAGCTACTTCTGTGCTTCTTGAAATCCGAACAATCTGTTACTTTCGATTTACTTTCAAAATTAAAAGTCCTTCAAACATATTTTTTCGACAAACAGTATGCCGAGAAGCAAACTCCATTTGTCAACAAGATGCGGCGTCAGAATAGCGGCGCGCTGGCCGACGAGTGCCACCTGCTCCGTATTCCCACGGTTGATCTCGCTGACGCTTTTTGCTTTTTTCCTCTTTCGCCTCGGACCATTTTCGGAACCGTTCCCACTTGCACTCCGCTTGTATTATTCCTGACAAAGTAAACACGTGTGCTTATAACGTTAAATATAATTATCTGCCGCGCGACAAGCATTTAAACTTGTTTTTGTGGCGTTCTGGCCGTGGCGGGTTGATATGCTCGGAGAAACTGCGATTAAATAATTGGTATATACACAGTGTCCTATTTAAGTTTCCGAATACTTAAACGCTAGAAAGGCCTGAGCGTTTCAAATAACTTTTCCCGAGAAATTAGAATAAAATACCTAATAATTGCCGAGAAAAAAAATCATTTCACTTAATACAAAAATGCAGTTTCGCTGGTGTGAAAAACCGGCCAAGTGCGAGTCGAACTCGGACTCGAAGGGTTCCGTACCATCGTACAAAATGTAAAACAATTTTTTTTTTTGTATCGGCTCACCCTTTAATGTTTATAATTTTTTTGTTCTACCTATTTGTTGTTATAGCGGCAAAATAAATAAACATTCTGTGAAAATTTCAGTTGCCTACCTATTACGGTTCATGAGATACAGCCCTGTGACAGACGGAAGGACGAATGGACGAATGAATGGACGAATGGACTTCATAATCAATAAATGTTAGCGGCTTGCCGCGCCGCTGGCGGCTAGGTTTGCAGAATATTTTGAATTTTTTTAAAAATTCTACTAAATTACTACTAAATTCGCACTTGTTTTATTAAGATGGGCTTAACTTTGATAAAAAATCCTGGATTATGATCAAACCTCGAATCGGTTCGGTTAATTTATGTAAGGTATGTTGCGTTAATCAAAATTTTAGAGACTATGTACAAAACTTAATTATTGGCTTATCAGATGAAGATCGGGGGGTCCATTCAGGGAAAGAGTGAGTTCGAACTCGGCACTAAATGTCAACTCACTTTTTTAAATAGTTAATGTTTTCACACTTCTTGAACATCATTACAGTTAGGTAAAAATCTGGTCTGTCCCGTAAATACGTTGGAAGTATAAATTACGGTTCCGTTATTTAAATAATAATATATTTGCCAGCTATTTTTAGGTTAACTCACTCCCGAACTCGAACTCACTCGTACCTGAATGGGCCCCCTATATTTATATTAATGTATTATGCACTATATGCATGCAGATGATCATATCATATTATTATAATCTTACCGAAACATCGTTCTTTTTTTGCTTTACTTCATTAGATTTACCAAAAAAAATATGTCACATCTTCAGATTTTGTCATCAACATTAAATTATTTTGTGTGCTCATTAATGTGTTACCAGTTCTAATAATGTAAACTCCGTATAGGCCGCTTATATAAATAAACCTTGCTGTTTCGAAGTATTATAAAAGTTGATTTACTGTGAGAACTGTTACTATTTTTTACACACAAACAAACATAAGCATTGTTTATATTTTCATTGAAACATCTAAACACATATACATATACTATGTGATATCGTACAGGTATTTTCTCAATTTGGGACTTTTATCTTACAGATTAAACATTGACTTCGGTAATACAAAATTCCTCGGTTATCTCAGAGTATGATTTGTGTCTTTAAACAATCCGCGATATGTGAATTTAAGGAAAAGTACATATGACGAAACAAAATCATATGGTGTATATATTATGAATTAATAATTAGCCTACTGGTTTATTACTAAATGACAAATCCGAGTGCAATGAATTGCCTATGGATGATGAATAAACAATAAACAATTGTGTTAAGGTATTTCGTTAAGAAGAATCTGACAGCGCGGGTTCTAATTATCGGATACCTCTTTCCTTCTTATATGAGATTGAAACGCGGATTTCGAATGTTGCTCAATCCATGGTTCGGAACCCGTGAAAAATTCTAGGTTACCTTCCTTACTTAATAGAGTGTAGGGTTGACCCCTCCAGGGTTGGTACCATGCATTGGGTGAAAATATGGTCGAAGCGGCAATGAAACATTGTCCGTCGTTTCCATCCAATGTACACATAAGCCTATTCTTGTAATTCCGCGCTCAGAAACCAGGCATCTTTCAGTCGAGGAAGATTACGGAGCCCCGTATTGCAAGGATTCAACATTTTCCGTAGAGAAAATCGCTTTGACAACCGCTATAAAAGCGAGTGTTTCGATCAAATGATTCCCAATTCCTGACCACGGAATTCCAAAATAGGCATACAATTATTCAGCTATGTGCTTTAGAAGGTCCTAGTATGGCATCAAATTCCTTTCAGAGTATCATGTTTGGGCTAATATCATGACAGTAGGTGTGGTATCAGCTGTCCCATATCCAGTTCCATTCAAAAAATAAAAAAAGGTTTTCGAAATTCCTAAATTCTTCTAAAAAATCTTCTATCGAATATTTGTAGCATTTAAAAGGGCAAGTTTTATATAATATTATAATAAAATTAATTACTACATGGGCATCAACATTCGTATTAATGGATACAAAACATCTTCCACTTTAAAGTAGTGAATAGGTTATTATGTGTTAATAGGAATTTAGTAATGTTTTGCTTTAAATACTATAAATAATTCGCTCGTCCAAGAAACTCATTACCTATAGCACTTTTGTTTTTTGTTTTATTTGTTTACTATTGATTTGGACAGTCTTTTTCGAGATTATATTTTTGCTAAAAAAACTACATTAACTCTAAATATAAACATATATTTTAAATTATTCGTACATAATTGTGTGAAGTTGTATGAACAGGTTCGTCTTTTATCTTGACTTTAAAAGCTTTTATTAAAAAAACGTCTGCTGGTTTTGTAAAATGCAAGTGTAGTTATTGTTTATTTAAAAATCTAGACTTAAGTGAGCCTCTTGCCATGAGAACGACATATAATGAACGTGTTATGCTTAAATTTCAATTGTATTTAATTGTAGTTGTAAATTTTTGACGACTCCAAGTGTTCTCTGCGTCCCAAAGGAGGATTAATAAATACAAATACAAATAAAATTAGTTTTTTTTTATTTGCATGCTAAGCCCGGCACATAGCATACTTATTTCATATTTATTTGAAAGATACAGGTATGATATAATCATAATAATATGATTATATTTCTTACTTACATATTTATGAAACTGTAAGTGTATTAGCAATATAATTAATTCCAGGCAGGATTTGCCCTTTCTCATCACAATGCGATTTAAAAAAGCAGGATACATTTAAATTCAAATATTTCGAATTTTTTTCCAAAACTACATCTGCAGGTGCCTTATTGTGTCGCGGACATAATTATAGATTTATTCCCCTTTGTCCTCGCGAAAGGCCAAAGTAGGCCTCCCGATCCTCCCCTTGTCGCCTGTTTTTTGCGTATCATTCCAAATTGGGTTGCTATTGTCACGTTTGGTTTGTGCAACAGGTAGATTTTGCCCCTTCGCTCCCAGGGATCCAATGACTTGTGGAGAACATCGAAATAACCATATTTCATAATTATTTGTCACTGTCACTGGTATCCTGCCCACAATATTAAAAAAGTTTTAAATTTTTTCCACCGAAGTGACTAATTAATGTTCTTTGACGATTTTTTATATTTATTTATAAAATAATAATAATATTCTTTATTGCAATCCATACAAAAGTACAATGCAAAGGCGGATTTTTATGTACGGAATTTATTTATAGCAGCTTAAATGCGATGTATGTGATGATGCGTGTATGTCATTGGTTGAGTGCACTATTTGGTTATTAATCGAGCTATGATTTTGTAAGAAAAATTGTATAACCCTAACCAATGATTTTTATCATCTTAATCTCTTTTACTTTTGTTATAAACATCGAATACTCTTTTAATTTGAGGTTAGGCAAGAACATCGACATTTAAGGTGGCCCAACCCGGCGGGAGTAACTCAATCGCGGGCACGGTACAATATTGTTGCGCTCTGGGACCTTCTCTCTTTCAAAGAAAAAGACAGGCTCCGTGATGAGGAAGATGCAACATGTCCACAAAAAAGGCAATGTGTATAGTGTATAATTTGGTAAGATTTACGAAAATTTTAATTACAAAACGACTTATAGCTAAAAGTAAACCACGACCGCTGTAGTCATATATCTAACAAAAACCAAATACATTATTCTTACTTTATCATTGCGTAATCTACCTTCAAAGTTATTGTATAAAACGCGCGAAAAATCCGAACTTTCGGACCTTATAACTTAGAAACCAAACACAATTCGATCAAATAAAGCTATTTTGAGCAACATTTGGGATCTCTGACAAGTAATATGTGCGTGATCTTCTTTTCCCGTTTGTCTGGGGAGTTGAGCGGGATGGGCCACCTTAAGCATTATAATCAGATATTGTTAGATATAATCAGAAAAAGTCAATATGCTCATTTCTGAAAACGAAAAAATAGGGCACAATAGATAATGGTATAAGGAGTTTAGAGAGTCCACATTTTCGAGAAATTGGTCCTTTTAAAAACGTGGTTATTATAACGTTTTTGCCAAACTAGTTCGTGCTCTCTTAGACCTGATCTTTAATCCCTTTTTTCAGAAATGGCTACCGTTTCTCTCAACTTTCCGAACAATAGACAGTGACCACCCGTTGGGACCGCGCCGTCAGTTTTTGCATCCATATCTTCCAGATTCAATTTCAGATAACATTCAAAATAACGGTTCTCAACAAATAATCCATTATTCATATTAGCAAAATCATTCGAGACGCGTCACGTGGCTATTGGGAGCGACCCATTAGATCGTGAGCTAGATAACTTCTATTCTTCTTCGCATAATGTATGGTAATACTACATTTTAAAATGTTATATTTCCTACACCCTTCTTATTTATATATCACGGTTACAGCCCGATGTAGGTTAAAGTCCATTTTTTTTCCTCGAACTTAACTACGAATACCCAGGTGTAGCCGTTTCAATTGTACTAATTTCCAGTTTATGGTAAGAAAAAATAGAACTTTAACCTATTAGTTATCCAGTGTTTTCAGACCAAACATGATTACGTTCATGCTATGTTGGAAAAAAATATAAAGTATTTTTTGATGATGACCAGTTTTTTAGACCAGTGTACAATTGCAGAACCTCAATAATGATTGTGGCTTCATGACCAGTGCATTTTTCTTTTTAATAATGAGCCACTTTATAATTTTTCCCTTGTTTCTTGCTCCAATTAGATCTATTTGTGTGTAATGTATCATGTCAATAATTCCTACTTATCTTTAGAAGAAGTCACTGAGGATTATAATCAAAAACGCATCCCAAATATTTGCTAAGCAACCATAGCAATATTAGGCATTACCTGCCTCTATCTGGTGAAAGTGTACATGGTGACAAGCTAAGTTCGAAAACGTTGTAGGCTTCAGGAATTTCATATTATAAGTCGAGGTATCATTGTGGTACAGGATATTTATAAAATTACGAAATATTACTAAACATTGTATATGTCGCCAATTTTATACCGCCTCACCCGCGTTCAGCTAAGCTAATAGCTAAATAAAATAGGTTTAGGTGTCAGCCCGACTTAGATTAAAAAGGAAAGGATATATTTCTAACATCATACCATGTTGAATTGGGATGATAAAAGTTCACAACTAGCTTTGCAATAAAAATTTCAGAATACATTAAATAGAAACATTTATATTAAATTAAAATCATATAGGATTCATTAATATTTAATAAATTGTTTCGTAATTTAAGCACATTTTAAATCTTGAAGTTTTGTTTCTTGTTAGATCTTTTGTCTCTTATAATCTATTAGATTTAGGGTCTCTTCCACCAAGTTCTGATTATAATCTTATTATATCTATAGATATATATCTTATTATAATCTATAGATTATATATAGATTATAATAAGAATATAATAAGAGTAATAATCTAATATTCTAATATTAATCGAATAGAAACAAATGAATATTAATGATATTTTTTATTTACGATAACATTACTTAAAGTATTGTTAAAATGTAACATTTTCATCAAGTCTACCTTGGCAAAATTTGTAATCAAGATTAGTTTAATGACGGTGTAACTAGTTCTAGCAGTGATGGAAGATGGCGCTGGTTAGAAATGTTATAGCACCAGCGAAAACAAATATTTTTCGGAGAGTTTTGTATGTTTTATGACGTTACCCATGGCCTCGATAACCCAGAGTGATGACCTCTCGGCATTCGATAAGAGAGGTTAAGCAACCTGTTTATTTATATTTATGGGACATTTACCAGTAATAAGATAAGTCGGCTTTATATTCACAGATGATTTGTAACGATGACAAGTGAGTTATGTCGCCAAATCCGTGCCGTGACGTCTATTTGTGAATTTCACGAATTCATAGACCAGCCTCCGCGATGTCATTGGCTCTACGCCGGCCAATGGAGACGACTCGCAATTTGTTTTATCTCATTGGTGTGCGCACGCTCACAACTTAGGTACGCGTCCAGTTTTCTAATTAAGGCGCCGAGACACCGTGAAACTCGTTGTGAATTATTGTTGAGGTAACTTACAAAAACTGGCCAAGTGCGAGTCGCACTCGCACACTAAGGATTCCGTATCAATGTATAAGATTTAAGGGAATTACGACATTATAGACGTTTCTTGTACGGGGCGGGGGGCCAGGCAAACCGCGGCAAGTTATCCGCAGAGACACCTGGAAACACAACGAAATATGAAAACGGAGATCCGGAGGAGTGTCGTGCACAGGAACCTCAACAAGACCATCAGCAAGTCCATTCGCCGTTATATTCGCCGACTTACCAAAGTAGTCGATATTGGACACCAAGTGGCTAAGCTCAAATGGCAGTGGGCTGGTCACGTCAGTCGAAGAGACGACGACCGTTAGAGTAACCATGTTTACACTGGCGACCGTGGACAGGGAAACGGAGTGTGGGAAGACTACCCGCCAGGTGGGACAACGACATCAAGTGCGTCGGCGGAAAGCAGTGGTTCTATACCACTGAAAACCGCGAGGACTGGAGAAAAATTGGAGAGGCGTATGTCTAGCAGTGGACGCAAACACGCTGACTGACATGACGCTAACCTCCAATATTTTAGGGTTTTTTTTTATTTTACCTCATCGTCGGCTATGAATAAACACCCGTAGAAAAATCAAAATATTAAAGTTTAGATTATTATCTAGTATATGACGGTGAAACGGTTTTAATGCTTTGCCCTCATTCTTTAAAAAAAACGTTTTGTAAACACATATTTACTAGGTTTTCAAGCCGGCCCTGGAAAACTATAAATGATTTCGACAATTTTCTTTTTTGTGGTACAAGATTACACATTTGTCTAGTGAATAAGCGTGGAACATATTAATTTACTTTAAAAAGTAGGTTTTACAGACCAAAAACATAAATTTCGCTCACCTGTAAACCATTTTGCCGCGCGAATGAACCCTAATGCAAACTCACTGCTTCCGGTGGTCGCCATTATCGTTTGTTTGCTGAACGCTGGACTTAGTTGGAGCCTTAAATAAATCGTTAGAACGACGACACGCCATACGCCAGCCATCTCTAACCCGTCTAACCGCTTTTTAATGCCCGACTTCAATTAAAAGGCACCGACCAACTTATTGAATATCATTGAATAAGCGCGGAGGCGGTCCAACGAACAGCTCGTCAACAGCTCGAGTGTTCATAAGAGCCTAGGAGACTAATGGCTCACATTCACATGCGTCAAGTTAATTGAAGTTGGCTGGGAAAAAGAATAACTGAACGAGAGATATTATAGAGCATTTTTTTATGTACTGAACATGATTGCTATTACCAAACCGATCGTCATGATATAAGCCCACGACACCGTATCCCTGAAGGAATTAGGTTCCATGCCAGGACATTCCCTCAATGAGCACGGCGACATTGAACTTGGTTGAAAACACGGACAATTCATTTAATTTTTCTTTTCATTTATTTTAACATTTTTGGTAGTCAAACTACACGAACTTACGTCAAAAAATGATTGATCCGCGGATTCGATCAATTCTGTAAAGAAGAAACCGCAAAGAAAATTTACGAGTTCTGTTTGTTTTGTGGATCTGATGGATGGCCACACTGGCACGATTTAGATGCCATGCCGGGGCGTCCCCTTTATTTCATGAGCAAGACTTCATTGAACTGGCTGGATCAATTTTTCATTGCCCCTACGATCATCTTTCATTCAATGTACTGACATGATCTTATCCAACTCAGAAAGAGAAAGAAAGAGATGCCTACATACACAAAGCGGGATTGAAACCACGAACTACCGAATGAAAGGCTTGGCCTCGCGCCCTTAGCCACAGTCGCTTAATAATTAATCACGGACATGCATTGAGCATTGCTTCAATCAATCACTGCACCACGGGGGAAGCAGCAATCACTTCGTTCGATTAACTAATCCTATATAAGATATTCTAATTTACGAAGTACGTATGTAATTACTTACATCGGAGTCGGTGCGCCACCGCACAGCCCGGAAGCAATGACTCAATGTAGAGAGCTGTCGGATGCGATTTATAACTTGCCGTGACCGCGACTTACTTTTAATCCGCCATGTTGGATTAGGCGGCCATATTGGATTAGGGCAGTCCTCTTACACGAATTTGCTAGATTTAAAGAAGAATGCAAATTCTATCGGTCCTTTTTAGGGTTCCGTACCCAAAGGGTAAAAACGGAACCCTATTACTAAGCCTCCGCTGTCCGTCCGTCCGTCCGTCCGTCTGTCCGTCCGTCCGTCCGTCTGTCACAGGGCTGTATCTCATGAACCGTAACAGATAGGAAGCTGAAATTTTCACAGATTATGTATTTAATTTGCCGCTATAACAACAAATAGGTAACATTATAAAATAATAATAATTAAAGGGGGCCCCATACAAAAAACGTGTTTTTTTTATCTTGTGCGATGGTACGGAACCCTTCGTGTGCGAGTCCGACTCGCACTTGGCCGGTTTTTTCTTATGATGAAACGGTATGGCCTGTGACGAGTGACAAAAGATGTTCAGAAAATCCAAATCCAATTTTACAACGTGTATTTAAACTCTCTTAGTCTACTTTTCATAAAGTGCTGATTTATTTTAATCTACACTTAAAGAGCCTTTAAGCTCTTAAGCTGCTAATGCCCTTAATGTGTGGCGATTAAGCTATAAAGGGCTTTAGTTATAAAAAATCTTCAAAGGTAACATTTACAATATAAAATTAGTAACATAGCTCTATGAAAGTTCGCAAATCAACTGGTATGGTTTATTCATAAACGTGGTTTCGAGAGGTGAGGTAATATTGGCTCTTCTGAGTACCTTTAGTCTCGCTGGTTTTTCTAAAAACAAATGATCTTGACATACAATTCGTTAATGTTACTTTTCGATTTATTTATAGCCGTAACCTCTTACTTTCTAGGGTTTACAAATGCTTTTAAATTTATCGACTATATGTGCGACACTATCGCAGTAGTGGCCCGCGCTAAACATTTGCAGTGTAGACGCCTGCTTGGTTGTTTCGTACATACAGTTTCCGCCCGCATCTAGGACGTGGCATGATTGTAGAGCACCCATTTTGTAACTTGGTTCAATCATGTGCGAATATCATCGTTTTGTTGCAAAAAAGGTGGGTAGGCATTTACAAATTCTCTTAAATGGAAGACATTATGCAAAGAGTTTTATCCAAAGCACAATTTTCAAGTGAAAAAATTGATGCAAAGTAATATTTTGTGAGTGAAACAAGAATTTTCAAAAGATCTTTATTGAAACCTATTTTGAGTTATTCAAATTCAGAATAACATAAGTTTAATTTATCCGTAAAGAAATAGTATTTAGAACATACCTACATTTAAAACGTACCTTTTAATAATCACTTGAAATTTAAAACATTTTATTTTTTTATTTTTTTTTATTTTTTTTTTCGCATTATGGCGTGCATAATGCGAAAAAAATATCAGATAAACACTACATTATATATAAAATGCGATGAAACAATACGAATTTTTAATATTTTTCCAAATGTACCACTTCACTTCAAATTTTAACGAATTTTATTGGAATATAAATATCTATCTATCTCTAATAGAATATAATAATCTTGCCAAATTGAAAATAAATAAATATTATTCTGATACGAGCCACGCCACGCCATCTGTTCCTCGTTGGATGAACCACGACATGTTTGAAATGGTTTCCATTTATTCCGCTCCTCGGCGACGTGGCGCTGTTGCAGCGAAGGAATATTATTTGGGCGGTAAATCGACGTAGCATGGGCGGTTACGTTTTGGGCGGATTTTAATATCATGAGTTAATTTACAAAAATGTGGCATTTCAGTTTTTTTATGTAACTACATGGATGGCTAATACGTCTGGTAACACCTACTGTCATGATTTAGAGCGACACACCTTGTACTGGAAGCAAAACAATGGTTATTGCCACTTCGACCATCTTCCATTCAATTCGATGGTTAACTTTCCTTATTGGAAATGAGATGGACCTAAGATTTTATGTAATATTCGTACTAGGCCCAGCAGGTCGAACACCGGTCACCCAAAATCCGACCGCGCCCAGGTTTACTTATCCTCGAATATGCAGTCGTATCACTAGGCTTTATCAAAACCTAATAATCAGACCACTATTAAGTCTGCTTCTTAATATACCTCACGAAATAACTTCTTTGCATTCTTTGACGTACAAGCAGCGAACGTTTTTGATAAAACAATAAAATATGGTAATATTATTTCTATTGAAATGATCACCATTGCCTTTAACATTAAAAACGTATAAGCGCGTCGATATTCAATATACCTACTATCCAATCATTGTTGTAATACAATTACATTATGAATTTTATCGATCCAGTGTTAGCATCCTAACATGGTTTGTATTTTTAGTAACATGTAATAATGTAATTTTACAGTGAGCGTAATTTAAAGTGCAATTATTTATTGAGGATACGGTTACGACATTTCAGTAAAAATTTTCAGGAAACATTATGCATATTTTTGTGCGCGTCTCTTAGATGGAGGTGAACGGAGAATTCAGCAGCATTTAATTAATATCTATTCAGATAGGCACACACTGCATCGGACACAGATATAATGTGGCTTAACCAATGTACACACAAAATCAGTGTGTAAAACACAAAATCATAGTGTGTAGGTGAACATTGTTGAACATAACTAGCCTACCACTTATAATACAGCCTTTGGGCCAGTTTAAGTGGTCGCGAATATTATTTGTTGTTTATATTTGTGTGAATAAATAAAATAAATTAAAAAAAAAAACATACCTCCTTAAGTTTGACATTTTATAATATCACAATCGCTACAAAAGTATTTCTAATTACGTCCAGTAAATACTATATATGAAACCTTGTAAAGTCCTTTTTATTCTGCGCTTAGTGTCTTATTTTAATGTTATCGCCATATATAGCTATTTGTCCAGTCATGCAAAGTTTAAGCGAAAAAATGTTTTAATACGCGCGTCAATTTAAGCTTGCGATACTATAATCCGACGCGCGCTTGCTACGTGTTCTCGACTAAACTCGCCCTCTATCGGCCGGCGCGCTAACGATAAAGAGCCCTCGTGCGCGCCACGAGCCCAAATATCTTACATCTCTCTCCGACAACACAAAGCTGCATACACCCGTCTCGCTTGCAGCTTTATTGCAAAGTATAGTCACCGTATAGTGGCGCGCGCCCGCGACGCGCCGCCGGTGGCAGCGCTGTCCCGCTCGCGCTCGTCGTCTCTATCGATCATTGATCTTGAATGCGGTAACTCGAGCGGCGCGCGCGCACACCTTCCACTCGATATCCGCGTCTCGCTTCCACCTCGAAGCTTCGCAGCGCGCCGTCCCTCGTTTCTTTTATGTCTGTTTTATTATTCCTTGTAGATCATCGCGTGATTGTGTGCTGTCGCCGTGCGCACACGACCTGCGGCGCTCTCGCTCTCTCGCGTTGGCGGCCCGTCGGCGCGTCCCGCTCTGCGCGCGCGCATGTCGGACGTGCTGCCGCGCTCGATGTTTTGGGAAGTGCACCCGTCGCTCGTTCCCACGGTTGCGTTCAAGCTGACTTCCTTACGAAAAAAACAAACAAGAGCACTTTGTTGAAGAAAATCGACGTCTGCCGACCTCCATTGAATGATTAATACAATTTTAAACGCGTGATGTCGCTACCTACGCGGCTGTTTTGATAATAATGGTTTATTGGCTACACGTGGTCAGCTTTCCGCTCGTAACAGTTTTAAATGTTGATATCAAGCGTATGAACAATAGTTTGAACTGTGACTTCTAATTTAAATTTTAATTCGGTGACTGATAAAATTAAATGTATTCAATTGCCATTTTGTTGCGTGACTTTTGTATAACATATTATTATTTGCGCTAGTTGATAGTTATTTTTATGATTTTGCTAACATTTTATTCTTCTATAATCCTCTTAGAACATCGAATTATCAAAGAAATTAAAGAGTTTTCCATAACATTTTGAATATTATGGCGCCATAACCAAGTTTTGAATTCCGACGAACCAATTGAATAGGTGCAAGTATCTACATAGTCCGAATTGAATCGGTCATGTTTTTCAAACATTCTGCCCTCGCTCGCCATGTGTGCCAAGCCAAGACAAAAACGAATCCACCCGGCTCTTCCTACGCCACGCCGCGCTGTTCCCACGCTCGCCCCCTATTCTTGCACGTGGTCTTCGAGAAAAAAAACTGATATCTTTCGCTTTTTAGGCATGTGAAGAATTTAGTAGGTTTCTTTGTAAATTGATAGCGCTTTGATTGTGAGCGCTGGAGGATGGAGTTTCTTTATTACACAGAAAAGGATTTGGAAGTGTGCGGTTTTTGGTAGTAGTTAGGTACCTACCTACGTCTCTGTAGGTGGATGGGTACAATATATGTGTTTGCATGTTCACTAACTATGTTGCAGAATATAAGCTTCTATGCTATTTTAGATGCAAAAATTGTTCAATAAATAATGCAAAAATGTTACAAAATATATATTTTTATGTGCAATACATATGACCGTTTTGTTGACACATTTTGAACTAAAACTCTTGTATTAAAGCAAATAACAAATGTTTCGGTCTAAAACTAGAGAAGAACTACCCTACTAGGTGGTAGGGTTTAAGCCCGCCCGGGTTGGTACCATCGCATTGGATGAAAAGATGGTCGAAGCGGCAATGAAAAATTGTCCGTGTTTTCCATCCAGTTCAATGTAGCCGTGCTCATAAAGGGAAGGTCCTGGCATGGCACCTAATTCCTTCGGGAATGTGGTGTATTGGGCTAATATCATAACGGTAGTTGTGTGGTATTAGCCATCCTTGTCAGGTCGCATAAAAAAAAAAAAACGATGACGGATTTAATCGAAAGCAAAGGTAGTCTAGGCCCATATTCCCTTCAAAGAAAAACACCTTAAGGCGCTAGGACTAGCCAACTACTCGCGCCATACAAATGCACTTTATAACAAATGTAATAATATGTAGTGAAACGCTTCAGCAAATCCAAATAGAACTCCAGACTCCAGAAAATCAGAAGTTGATTTTTCTCATTAGAAATCTGAAAGTAATTCGATTTCTAGATATAAGCAAAAACAGCATATATGCATAAACAAAAAATTCCATTTGCTTTTAGATTTCTACATTTAGTCAAAAAAGTTCGGAAATGGACACCGTTTCCGCAATGTATTTTGTATAGAAAAAGGAAACATACATTAACGAAAATAATTCAATTCCTAGACAAGGAATCATATATTGTAAGAATGACACTTATAATCGTCAGACTTAGTTAGTTAACTTGGGGTGCCTCGTCTAACTTTGCGATTTGGCTAGTACCAGGCCCTTAAACGACAACTGTTTGGGTCTTTGCTAGTTGTGTATTTTAAAGTATTATTTCATATCTTTTGGATGGGGGTGACTCTGGAGGCAAAAATAGGTGCCTTACTTTTATTGTTGTACTCTCCTAAATAAAATTAATTCTATTTTCTTTTTCGCGTCTTGAAAACCGATTTTACATCATACACTGAATTCAGTCAGTGATTCAATCAGTGAATCCAACTTAATTCCAATAATAACAACCGTCTTGATACATTAAAATAATATTCCGGGAGGTCACGACATTTTTGGTCACGATAAGGTAAATGGCTGAATCTGGGTTCACATGTTAGAGACCAACCCTCTGATGCTAAATATGTCGGTCTGCCTGCGCCGAGTGGTTGCGTTATCTAGAATGGCTATATAAAATAGATGCTGGTATGTACCTGCTGATGAATATACTGATTGTCTGGAAACATTGATACCTATTAATTATACAACAATAACCAGTCGATTTTTTATTAAATACTTAAACCTACCTAAAGTTATATCTGTAACTTAAATTGCCTATAACTAAGAAATGCAACCAAAGATTTGTTCAGTTTTTGTATTGCTAAGCAAGTCTGTACTGATGCTTTCATGCTTCATCATTTGCATCCATTTACATTATCATGTATATTTTTTGTCACCATAACTACTTTTTCAGTCGCCTTATCTACGTAACGCAACCACTTGGAACAGGCAGATTGACACATTTAGATTCACAGGGTTGGTATTTATCCCGTGAACCCAGTTTCAGCCATTTACGTTATCGTTACCATTTTGGTCGCGACCTCCTAGTCTATAGAGCCAATTAAGTAAATTGGACACTCTAACTGTTAACCTTAAACACTAAATGTTACTGTATCTTTTAATTGTTTTTTAACTGTGTGTTTACTATTACTGTTCCCGAACTGATTGAAAACTGTTTCTAGCCTTAGTATTTTTACAATTCATATTTACGTGTTATATTCAGTGAAAAATCTGTTAAAATTGCTTTACCTCTTGAAACTGGACAGTTGCAGGCCTAATTTTTAGTCAGCCCTAATGTTCATTCAGTTAAGATAACCGTTTCAAAATCATCTGATCTCTCACACGTTTTAATTTAACCAAGCGGTACCTACTCAAGCGGTTCAGTTGGCTCCTTAATAGATACTTACCGTAATACATTAATACTAATGAGAAATATTTACCAAAAATAACTGAATTTTCCAGAAGACTTTTATCTCAGAATAACCTCTTCTGTAGTGTGTGCATTCAAGAGAGCACTCTGTATAAGCATTGTACAGCAGCGGTAGGCGAAGTTGTCAAAAAAAGACACACAATCAAACTCAATCCGTATGAATCATCGCAAGACACACTTCTTCCACGCGACGGCAGCTGTCTCCCAAAAATTCCCGCCAAGTAAGGTCGTATCTCCTACACCTTTACTAACGATAATTTATCTTAATTCGAAGCGTTTTATGAGTCACAAACGGATGGCAAAACCCAGAGATAATTGCATCATGTTTTTCATTTCTTCATTTAAGCCAATAATAATGAAAAAAGCTATACTGGAACGTGGGAAACACGGTTTGAGTTCATCCCCTCGTTTCTTATTTATAGCACTACGTCGAACAGAGGTGAATAAAAAAATAAGTATTAAATTGAAAAGCATATGAGCTCTTAAGAAAGTTTTCAAATGTTTATACATTTTTGATAACGAATAATGGAATTAGCAATCATTGACAAAGACTTGCATATGAATTCTTGAAATGAACAAATATTAATAAAAAATAAGTTACGAAGATTATAAGAATTACGGTGTGTCATTAATCATTTTTTCATAAGTAAGAGAAACAGTTTTATTGATTTCTAAAATATTGGAAGTCTTGCCATTTGTGAAATATTATTAACAGCAAAGTTGAAAATTACATACATACCTTTTTGCTGTGAACTTAAGTATTGTACAAATAAAATAAAACTTAAAAATTTCCTGACGTGTAGCAAACCCATATCAAACTATCATCATAAAATATGCCGACAATTTTTGCTTACATTTGCGACAAACTTTACAGTCATTTGTAGGCCTAGACAAGATTGACATATTCGTACGTTACATATCACTGATTTTTAATGGCCTCGTACTCCACTGAATTGATATTTTCAAATTCAATTACAGTCGAAGACGTTGCACCAATATGTATCGTGGTTTGAATTAATAAAACATGGTGAGGGCAGATTTAAAATTTCAGTTCCAAATCATAAAACCGACCAACTCTTCATAATGTCTTGAACCGGTCTTCAATCGCACAATCTTTACTGCTGGCAGCTTCAAACTGACGTACAAGTTAAAAGGTTATTGCTACTGGACCATCACCAAACGAATTGATGGACCGATAAATTCGATCACAAATTGATAATGGAACACATAAACACCGAACACACAAGCAAAGGGTCGTATAAGTAATTACACTTGCGTCCTTCTTGAAACGGCATCGCGGTGATAACACCTCACGCTCACTTTTTTTTACCCAATCACTGCCTTAAGTGATATGCCTTCTTTAGCCTGCAGAAGAAAAAGGTAACAAGCCTTCAGTTCTACCGCATCAGTTACGACGTTTCGACTTTGAAACGGTGCGTAAGAAGGCAGCACCTGCCATCAGTTCCCACAGTTTTGAGCGGATGTGACGTATTAAGATTTCAACAAGAACCAAAACGTCGTATAAGGCTCGTCGTGCATTTTCCGACGTTCCGTTGGGACGTGGGTGGGTTAGAATTAAGTAAACAATTAGTAAGCTATCAGGAGAGATAGTCACAGAGTGAATAACAATTATTCATTGAAATGTCTGATTTAAATTTGTGAAAGTTATCGTTAACATTGACGAATTTATTACGATTTAAATCATTTAAAATCATTATAATTTTAAATACCTTCGTTTTTTTCGTTAATGTTTTATGAAACTTAAATTACTTTATGTAAATTTTAAATGGTGACGGCATAATCTTTTTATAACTATCACCTCAGTTTTCGTATCTCGTCATCGTGGCTCTGGCACTTTTCCTCAAAATAATAATATTTTTCAAAAGAAATATTTTTAGGATCACTTCGTTGTCTGTGTAGAAATTTACCCTTTTCTCAAAAAGTCTGACGATTTGAGCAAAATTAATTACTTGGTGCTCGTAAGCTAAAATTTTGCCTGACATGGATGGCTAATACCACACAGCTACCGTTATGATATCAACCCACATTCCCAAAGGAATTAGGTGCCATGCCAGGACCTTCCCTTTATGAGCACGGCTACATTGAACGGGATGGAAAACACGGACAATTTTTCATTGCCGCTTCGACCATCTTTTCATCCAATGCGATGGTACCAACCCGGGCGGGCATAAACCCTACCACCTAGTAGGGGAAGGGGACCTACAGTTTTACATGGATTCCGAACCATGCACCAGCTCGCATTCGTGATGAAATTCACTTATCGAACTCTGAAAGAGAAAGACAGTGGTGCAAGTCGGAATTGAATCCAGTCCCCGCGCCACTAGGCTACGAGCCTAGTGGCGCGGGGACTGGCCTTTCTTATAGTTTAGTTTTTATTTTTCTTTTTATAGTTTCAAAACGTTGATATCGATCGACCTAAAGTTCAAGAGTTCCGTCGCATCGTCTATTCTATCCGCCCTTGCGCCTTCAGAGTGGCGTTGTGTGCGCTTCCCTCACACCGCCCGCCGCCTCCGCCACGCCACTACAACGCAGTTAGGTGTTTATACGCCACCGCTATGCCACCTCAGATGATTGAGTTCTATACAATGGCTCGTGCCTGATTCCTCACTCAAATTAAGAAATTTGATTCTGATATTTTCGCACATTAAATTAATCAACTGAGAGCTATCGTCTTTACGTTTTAATTTTTGTTATAACTTAACTTATATCCATGATAAAACATCTTGATACAAATCTTTAGAGGCTTAAATCTTTGATATAAGATAAGTTGACAAAAAAATCTAAACTTACCGACGTAGGTCTCAGTTGGATTTATTATATGTAAATGCAAAATTTTAGAATAATTCTTTTCGATTTGATTGAGGAAACAGGCACGAGACATTATATGGAACTCGATCACCTCATTATCCTCTTAACCCCTCATGAATCGAAAACTTCAATCAACTCTTCATTTGAAGCGATGAAATTTTAAATAATTATGATAAATTTTAAATGAATATTAAAATAATTAATTTACCCAAACAGTTTCCAATAACTTGTATGCATATGGCATTGGCAAAGACGTTGAAGAAAATCCAGCTAAGTTTTTTTCTAGTTCTTCTTCACTGTGTTTATTGATATTGAATGATAAAATTTGACAAATCCGAGTGCAGTCTGCCTATGGATGATGAATTACAAACAGTGGTTTAGTGACTGTATACTTTTACTATATTTTTACTTACAAACATGTTTCTTCAAATTGCATTTAGCTACCTTTTTAGGTACTTAAACTGCTGCATTCAACCAATTCTTTTCAATTACTGTTTTGATGACTTTCGAATTAAAGTTGATTACAGGATGAGTCGGTAAACACAAGAAAAAGTAAAAGTGTCTCTAATGAAGGGTCATTACGTCAATTGGATTAATTGACTGAGATTGGATTGGCTTACGTTCGGCATATCCGACAATCACGGTAAATGGGCGATTATGGTCGACAATGCGCTGCATTATAGTGGTAAAAACCCCAAATTCTTTCTAACTCATGCCGATTACAAAACAAAATGCTGGTTTAACCTTAACAAGTATGTTTTATTGCAATAAAATGTAACATAAAAATATTTCGAACACGAAGGGTTCCGTAACATGCCAAAAAGTCAAGCTTCTTTGATTTTTTTTATTTTAACTATTGGTTTTTTTTCTGACTAGACGTGGATGGAAAATACCACACCCATCGCCATGACATTGACCCTGTATTCTCGAAGGAATTAAGTGCCATTCCAGGACCTTCAATTTATGAACACGGCTACATTGCAATGGATGGAAGACACGGCAAATTTTAAATTGCCGCTTCGTCCATCATTTCAACAAATGCGATGGTACCAACCCGGGTGGGCTTAACCCTACCGCCTAGTAGGAGAAAGGGACTTACAGTATTGCATGAATTCCGAACCATGGAGCAGCTCGAATTCGTGACGAAATGCACTTATCCAACTCAGAAAGAGGTGGGGCGGGGATTTGAGCCCAGACCTCTCGCATGCAAGGCCGAGAGTAGCCTTGCGCTGAGCTAACAGCCGCTGTAATAATTATTAAACGATTAATCCATCTATCTTAAGACTTTTTACCTCATAAAGCTATTATACATGCGAAGAAGTTACTTAGCAATGCTAAACCATTATTTGTTTTCCTTTTCCGAAAGGTGAAAGAAATTAGCTTTTTTTAAGACTCTGAAAGAATATCTGAAGAAATCTAAGATTTGAGAAAGTCAAGAAATGCATTCTTTGTCGAGTGGTCGTTAAGTTGCCCGGTTTTGAACTCACCCCTCCCGGTTAAAAAGCGCATGCCCACTCCGCTAGGCCACAAAAGCAGTAAATTTGAGCTGTGTGGGTTCCGGCATGTGACAAGAATACAACACTGCATCTGTTCCCGTGTCGTAAGGGCTGACTAAGGAATTCGTCATTCGTGGTTCGGATTCCACGTTAAACTGTAAACTGCCCTCCTTCTTACTTACTAGGTGGTAGGATTAATCCTGCCCAGGGTGGTTGATTATTAATTGTTTGTTCATCGTTCATATGATTTGGCATTACTCAGCCAGTAAAGAGAGAAACTAATTTGTGAAAATATGGGCTGTTAGGATTTGTAAATATATTCAAGAAAATAATAATTAAATTGGACATGTTTCGATATAGAAAAGAGTTTTCTCCTGGGGGTCTATTCCTGGCATTCCGTAATCAGGAATCAGGAATTCTGAGTCGCTTTTGTAGTGGTTTTCAAAGCGATTTTCTTGACGAAAATATTCCGGAGCATAGTTTTTTTTAATTAATCAAGGTTTTCCGTCGAAAAACTCTCTTTGAAAATAGCTATAAAAGCGGTTTTCTAAACTCAGGATTCCTGATTACTGAATGCCAGAAATAGACCCGCTGAGGGTAGCTACATATCTCCGCAGGCTTTTTTTATTCAACCTGATATGGATGGATAATACAACCCTTTATGACATTAGCCCAAAACATCACATTCCCGAAGTAATTAGGTGCCATGCCAGGACCTTCCCTTTATGAGCACGGCTACACTGAACTGGATGGAAAACACGGACAGTTTTTAATTGCCGCTTCGACCATCTTTTTATCCAATGGGATGGAACCAACCCGGGTGGGCTTAAATCCTGCAGTTTTACATGGATTCCGAACCATGGATCAGCTCGCATTCGTGACGAAATGCACCTTAGCAACTCAGAAAGAGAAAGAAAGTGTTGCATGATCGGGGCGAAGATTTTGCAGGTAAACATTGGTCGTTACAATTTTAAAATGTAGGCTCTGTTGCAGCGGGATACTAAACTTGATTGAACGCATATTTGTCTATGATATACTATGTGTATAGTCTTATTAACAACTATACGAGTATATTTGAACTGATAATACGGAGGGCCAATCGAAAACAGGAAGTGGTCCAGCCATATGTATGTTCATATGTGGTTAGGTGTCGATAGGATAACTAACCTTTTCTTAAAAAAAAGTGTATAGGTATTTTTTTATTTACCCCGCAATAACTAGGTATTAGGTGTAATTCCAGAATCTTCCCTTCAATGAATGAATTAGGTATTTTCATGGAGTCTCACAGTCATCGTCGGGGACCGATACAGATTTCGGAGTACCTCGATGTAGCGGTGGTCGATTCTGCACCTCAGGAGGGAGTTTTCGACGGTCCATTTTTCAACTGAGTCGAACGCCTTTTTTTTTTTTTTTGCTGCATTTTGTAGTTATAGGCGATTTAGGTTACAGATCTAATGTAAGGTCAATTTAATTATAAAACCGACTGGTTATTGTTGCATAATTAATAGTTTTTTTTTATGTGACTGGACATGGATGGCTAATACCACACCTTCTGTCATGGTATTAGCCCAACACACCACATGGGAACTAGGTGCCATGCCAGAACCTTCCTTATATTGCACGGCTACATTGAACTGGATGGAAAACACGGACAATTTTCATTGCCGCTTCGACCATCGTTCATCCAATGCGATGGTACCAACCCGGGCGGGATAATAAAGGGGACCTACAGATTAACGTGGAATCCGAACCACGGTCAGCCTCTCTCAACGGTCGAATGGTCAAACATCCAAGACCAGACCGGACCCAGCGTTGCTTAACTTCGGAGAGCGATCGCCGAAGTGTCGCGCCACTGGGCCACTGAGGCTGTCATTATGTCCAGACAATCAGTATATTGTTGGCAAACATTTCTTAAATTTCCCTAAATAAACATTAAATATATCGATACTTTTACATTTTTTTATTAAAGGAAGAGCAACTTTTAGGAACGAATGTGTTTTTAAAATAATTAGTATGGCGTTTTATTTTATGAACATAAATTGTGTCGCCAGAATGGGTTAGTCTAGTAGGACATCTGAAGTTAATATTAGAGAGTAAGTACGTGGTTTAAATCCAAGAATGTATGATTTTGAATAGCATGATTAGATCCCTATTTTCCCTGCGATGTTGTAATGATTCTAAAATGTCATCGACTTGATCAAACTATTTGGGGCTCTATATGATACATATTTCAGGAATTAATTTTGAACCTCTTCAAGGTCTTGATATAGGTATCACGTTGAGGGTTCCAAACTGTTGATGCATATTCGACATAACTTCTTACATACGCAACAGACAGATTATGAAAATGTCCATCGCAAATGAACAGTAAAAATGGGTTGTTGCCCTGCAATATAAACGCAATAGCTGTAGTGCAATCAAGGTACAGTTAGCCGACTGTAAGTTGTTCAGGCCCGCCACTTCCTCTTCATGACACCTGCGAGCGTTCGGTGGGCGCCGAATTACCTACAGGATGTCGGATCGATTATTTTTTTCTGCGAAATCGTACAGCCTCTGTAAAGGTGAGCGTAATTGCGAATCCAAGAGTATTACATACTTGCACAAATACTTGATACCCCTATTTCACGGAAACACCTAAAAGAGATAAACATTAAAACGAGATCAGGATTTTCGAAGGTAGCGAAAGAAGCATATGTGAAATGCAACTGAAATCCATGCGTTTCACCAGCCAATGCACTTCACTCGTTGTATAGACACCGAGATAGATACCAAACACTGCCTTATTTGGCCATATATTTTCGTCTAATTGACACTGTGTTATTGTAAAATCTGTATATATAATATAAAATAATGATAAAAATTAAATAAACTTTATATAACATCTTACTCTTCCGAGAAATCTTGGTAACAATTAATCCCCCTTTTAAAATTATAAAAACCATGTACATGTCAGTTCAATTAAGATAATTTCAGGTTCAGATAAGTGACAATGAACGTCAACACATAAAACGACCAGCCTGTATACACTTGCATTTACCGACCTCATAAACCCAAAAATATAAGGTTCTTTATGATGTATAAATATCCAGACACCTCAGAGTAGGCAGGAAACACGTCCTCCGCTAATCACGACGGGTAACTACAGGCTTCGATTCACGATTCCTTACCGTCTAATTTAATGATAAGTCTGGTGGCAATTCGGGATAGGTAAAAGAAATCTCGGGAATAGAAAATACTAAATATTAGAAGAAAAAATCGTCTTTTTAACCGACTTCAAAAAAAGGAGGAGGTTATCAATTCGTCTGTATGTTTTTTTTTTTTTGTTTTTTTTTTTTTTATGTTTGTTACCTCATAACTTTTTCCTGGGTGAACCGATTTTGATGATTATTTTTTTAAATGATAGCTAGTGCTTCCCAAGTGGTCCCATTTTATTTTGGTTAAGTTCTGACAATGATATCCATGAGAAAATCATAAAAGTCTTAAATTTGTATTAAGATGTGCGCGACAAATCGACGAATAACTCAATATAACGCCAACCGATTTCAGTGATTCTTTTTTTATTGGAAAGGACGTGTACAAATTAGTAAATTTACTTCAGATTCACTTAAAATAAACAAATAAAAAAACAAATTTAACAAAAAGAATAACCGACTTCAAAGGAAAAGCACTAAAAAGTAAAAAATAATTTTCATATTTGTAGTTACGATTTCTGTAATTTTTTGAGTCGGTGTCAGCCAAGGTTAGGTTAGGTTAGGTTAGGTTAGGTTAGGTTAGGTTCACTTGATTGGCGCAGCGCGTGCCCGGCTGACGCCGACTCAAAAAATAACAGAAATCGTAACTACAAAAATGAAAATAATTTTTAACTTTTTAGTGCTTTTCCTTTGAAGTCGGTTATTTTTTTTGTTAAATTTTTTTACATTTTGTTGAAGTCACGGGATTTGAGGTAAGGATTTTTTCTTTCAATGTTCACTTTCCATTTAATTTTCTCCTACCTATTTCGAAAGACCCTATTTATTTGATGAAATCTTTTATTTTTCTTGAATGTTATTGGGGTTCTGCAGTTGTGTGTAATCATTAAGAGTTGATAGTAAGAAAAAAAATATCTATTATTTTCTAACAAAATATATGCTTAGGTGTTAATTTATTGTGTAAATAAACTATAAAAATCTTTCTCTTTTAGGGGCTCGTACCCAAAGGGTGCCGACGTAACCCTATTACCAAGCCTCCGCTGTCCGTCCGCCCTTTTGTCCGTCCGTCCGTCCGTCTATCACAGAGCTATATCCCATGAACCGTAATAGGTAGGCAGTTGAATTCCTCAGAGAGTTTGTATTTATTTTGCCGCTACAACAACATTTAGGTAAAATTCAAAAATATTAAAAAAGTGATTATTTCGTGTTTAATCTTCGTGTGCGAGTCCGACTCGCACTTGGCCGGTTTTTATCTAACCACTAGCTGCGGTACCCGGCTCCGCTCGGGTCCAAGTCGTTTTGGACTGATGTTGAGCTGAATTATTTCCTAGATAAAAAGTAGCCCAAAGGGCTGGTCGAAAAGGCTGGTCTGGATGTAATTTATCTGCGACTTTTAAATCATAACGGGTGGAGCCGATATGGCTTGATTAAATAAAAAATATTCTAACATTCCCAATTATAATACATAGGGCGCACTATAAGTTTTCGGAACTGGCCACTTCGCTAAACAATATCGAAAAAATAAATAAGTAATTTGGAATTATAACTCATAGGGTCGAGTGCAAAAAAGGGCAAACAATCAAAATCATAGTCAACTTAAACACGTCACTTTATATGGACAGTATGGAAGGAACTCTATGCGGTTCACTAAAAGTGACGTGTTTGAACATTGTTTAACTCATCCCTCTCTTTTGAACAATTAAATTCAAAAGTGGTTCTGTTTAGTGATGGAAATCTAATCAATGTTAACTGTGCCGACAGATGGCATCACAATCAACGTCAGCGTATGATTAAACATGTCTTTTTAAAGGTACAGTATTGAAGGAACTCCATGCGGTTCGCTAAAAGTGACGTGTTTGAACATTGATTAACTCAGCCGTACTGCGTATCATATAACATTTGTCGCGAAAATTGTTAATCCTTTCTATTTTAGAGATATTTGGAAGGCGGGCAAAGTGACGCCGCACGTAGCGCCGCCATGCGCCACAATTTGAGAGTAATTTCATTGATATTGCTCAGCCTTTAGGATATTTAGCGTGATGGTATGTATCCTAAAGCAAGCCCCGCGATCGAATCTGTACATCGGTACAAACGGCATCTTGATCTGTTCTGTGGTTACGGAGATTACCTTTCACATGTGGACAGACGTTCCCTTTTATATAATCACGTAAAAAAACATAAAAATTATATGCAAGATAAAAAAAAAACAAAAAAACAAATTGAGTTTCCAGGATTCGAACCTGAACCCTCCCTCGAACAAAACATATTTGAACCAGTCGGTTATACGCGCTATACCAACTGGCTTCTTGCTTTTGTCGCGAAAATTGTTAATCCTTTCTATTTTAGAGATATTTGAAAGGCGGGCAAAGAGACGCCGCACGTAGCGCCGCCATGCGCCACAAAAATTTGTTTGAGAGTGATTTCATTGATATTGCTCATCTTTTAGGATATTTAGCGTGATGGTATGAATCCTAAAGCAAGCCTCGCGATCGAATCTGCGAATCGGTACAAACGGCATCTTGATCTGTTCTGTGGTTACGGAGATTACCTTTCACATGTGGACAGACGTTCCCTTTTATTATATATATAATATATAATATGTATAAGAAGAAGAATAGATAAACCCGACATGCACCTAGAAAATTGTAGTTACATTCAAGGAAATAAATATTTCTCTAGGTCGCTGTGGCGATCGAACGCTAATTATGTAAGTTTTTAGATTACCGTGGTTACTGTTCATTTTAAAAGATTAAACGGCTTTCTACTCACGGCATGATTTGTTCGGAGCACGACATTTCGAGCCAAACATTTGGCTCATCTTCAGGTGAGCTCCAGTGTCCAGCGGCGGCCAACGGGGAACTGTCAATTTGACGTGTTCCGCCGTTGGCGAAGATTGTTACGCTAATTAGCATGGCCGTCTGAGGCTGACGGAAAGTAGTACTTTGTTACGTCACTTTGACACCTTTTGTATGGACGAAATCGCAAAGTAATAGAAAATGACGTCACAAAGTACTATTTTTCGTTAGTCTAAACTTCTGTTACGACTATTTATTTCAACGAGAGGCGAAAATGAGAGGTTGGAGCTTAGCCACTATACTCTTTTGTGCTTACGCTTGTTAATTTGCTACTTTGCAGGTTCATAACTGCGCTAGCGTGTTCAAAGCTTAAGACGATAATTAGATGATCGACTTCCATACAATGTCTCGTACCTGTTTCCACAGTCAAATTAAGAAATATTTTTCACATTAAATAAACAAACTGAGCGCTCCGTCGGTACGTTTTGTTTTTTTTAATAACTTAACTCACTTCCATGATATACTCCCTTAATATGTTGATAAAAATGTGAAACATAACAGAAAAATATTTTTGGATTTGTTTGAGAAAAAAGGCATGGTCCATAGCATGGAATTCGATTACCTCATTATCTATTTTATATTTTCATTATTTGTATGCATTTAATGAAAAATACATCAACGTTACCTCATTAATTTGTTGTTATTAATTTGAAGTATCAGATCTTGAAAATAGTTTTTTTTTATCCTGACATTCTTCTGCTTAAATGTCATTGCATACTCTCAAATTACTGAGATTTTCTGATGAACTAATTTTAGATTAAGAAATTGAATAAATAGCAATATATATTTAACACTGACTTTCATAATATTATGGGGCAGGGAGTTCATTGGTACATTGAAACTTTAATTAGCATTTTATGAATAATTAACGAAACAATTATTCGTTAACAATAATAACAATCTGTCTTCATTATTTGAATATTTATTAGTGTAATTTCTCAAACAATTTCTTGTTGCATTTCCGAACGAATTTAAAATTATCCTTCGTCCATGTATAATTGTAATTACATTATCATCCGTTCTGTACACGCGATGAAAAAGCTTTATCCCACTTAGGACCATCATTTGCCCTAAGGCGTGCAGTGGCAATAAACCATACCCTAATGATACCCATTTCCATAAATAATCCAAGAAAGGGACTGAGTCGACGCGGTAGCCATAAGATTAAATTGAGTTATCACTGTAATGCATTTTAAATTGGCTCATAGGCTGGATCGTTGGTGGCTCGGTTTGTGCTGACCTCAGAACACGAGGTGCTGACATAGAAAATATCGTTTGCACCTACATTTTTATTCTGATGCCACGCTTGAATATAAAAATCATCAAAATACATAACGCAATGAAATCAGCCTTTGAATTTGCGGCTTCATTTCGAATATTATCGAAAATAATATTTTTATTTGCTGCGTACAATTATAGCACTTACGTTTCTTTCTGATGCCATGCTTACATATAAATATCATCAAAATATATTACTCAACGAAATCAGCCTTTGAACTTGCGGATGTTTTGCGTCATTTCGAATATTATTAAATATATTATTTTAATTCGCTGCGTACAATAATAACAGTTATATGGTGTTTATTGTGTATTGTTGTTTATTGTTTATTCATCATTCATAGATCGTACAATGTACTCGGATTTGTCATATTTTTTCATTAGCCAGTTCAGCAATCCCAGCGAAGAAAAACAGGCAAAAAACTCGGCTGGATTATTTTTATCTCAATACTGAATACTTGTACTGCAATAGAGCCTCTCAATCATTATAAACCTACTGCTAACCAAGATATAAAGCCACAGATAATATAATTTTACACACATTTTAAAATATTTTCTAAGGGTTACAACATTACCTTTCCCTTTCGTTCTTGGTTAAGCAAAGATATTTCTCCCATTTTAATGTAACAATTAGGACCCTTTTCACCTACTTACTGCTGATTATCTTAATCGCCACATATTTAAGGGCCTTTCTTTGCAGCTTGTAATCAATACCCGTACAATATAATGGATACAATAAATCGATTAAAATAAATCAGCACTTGGTAAAAACAAGGCTAAGTCTTCAATCGAATATAAATGGTGGCGTTGTTTGTATCTTCTGAATGCAAACATTTTTTTAACTACATAATATTTAATTGAATAATCCAGGAGTTTATATTCCGGAAATTAAATATATGATCAACCTTTAACGCAATTGCGTCCATCTTGCCTCTTGCCTCGGTTAAAGAACTACGGTTACCATTTGATGAATGGACTGATAAACTCTTAAATGACTCGGCATCGCGTTAAATTATTAAACAAATATTATCAATAACAATGCACGATTCGTCTTATCATTTCGAAGATGAGTGAGCTTTTGCTTTGACTAGCAATTGTGACATTCAACAAGGCAGTGTCGCATTACTACACCCATTACTAATTAGGTTATAGGTATTAGAAGAAAATTACCGAAACACATCAACATAAAATCAATGTAAGATTAAACATATCACTTTTTGTGGATAGTATGGAAAAAGGGATTGAGCTTCCATATTTTGTTATTACCATAAACATTAGAGAACTTTTAACTACATCTATAAATCTCTAAGTATATCATAAAAAGTCCGTAACATGAGCGATAATGTTCATAAAGATACACTATTTCGCACGGGCTAGTTAACTCTATGGTACTACTTGACCGGTCACGGTTGTTGTAAGTCGAATAAGAAGAGGCGAGGTTATGACACTTGTAAAGACGTCATTAGGGAGCTGTAGAAACATTATGGCCATCTCGCTACAGCTACAGGGTTGGATTTCGTTCTTCTATTTAGATAGAAGTGTGTCTAATGCATGATGAACCATTTGTTCATCACATAAGTGATAACACGCAGGTTCCCCGGAGGGGTAGGCAGTACTTGAAGTAGGCAGAGATGATACAGTACGATCAAAGCATACTGAGACATTTGCAACAAACTTAAATTTGCCTCTAAAGCTCGCGCGTGTACAAACGGCATCACCCTAGACGCCACACATACTTTTCCCTTGCAAGTGTCAATGCTTCTGAGGCGCCGAGGGTGATGCGCTCTGTACTCTTATTGTACGCGCGAAGCGTATTTAAGTTTGGCGCGTACTGTACGTCTCTACGAAGTATTCATAAGCCGCCCTAGCACGACGAGTCCACTCGCTTCTGCTCTGTCACTATTTCGTCACCCATTCACTATCCTTCTCAATCCTCGCTACTACGCCCCGGTTGCACGAAGAGACGGCCGAGTTAATCAATTTTCAAACACGTTACTTTTAGTGATCCGCATAGAGTTCCCTCCATACCGTCCACACAAAGTGACGTGTTTCATCATACTTTGACGGTGATTTTGTTTTTTTGGTTCTTTCGTGCACTCGGCCCTACATCTTCTCTCAGTTGACAATGCTCTCTTATCCAGCTGTCGTTGAACTTGTCCGTTCCGCAAATATATTTGTTCTTTATTATTTTTTTATTTATAAAAAGGTTATTTCGCAAGCCTCCATCAAAAAGTTTTTTTATAATATAAGCAATACATTAAAACCGATTTACGGTCATACACTAGATAATAGTCCAAACATTGATATTTTAATTGTTCTACTTATGTTTACTCATAACTGACGCAAAAATTACAATAAAAATGACCCCAAAATATTGGATAGCTTTAACGTTGTCAATTTGTGCATTCTTGTAAAATAAAAGCGTGTTAATATCCTGTGTAATTTGAGCTGAAGACCAATTCTTGTGCTAATTAAATTACATATGTAATATACACACTACTAAATCCTCACTGAATATGTGACTTACCTCCGACCTATTCTGCAGGTTTGTTCCTGGCATTCAGTAATCAGGAATCAGGATTCCTGAGTCTAGAAAACCGCTTTTGTAGCGGTTTTCAAATAGATTTTCTTGACGAATATATTCCGGAGCATAGTTTTTTAATTAATCAAGGTTTTCCGTCGAAAAACAATCTTTTAAAATCGCTATGAAATGGGTATTTCATTTTTATAGCGCTGAATTCGGAACACCTGGAAATTTATTGCCACTCATTCCGGGTGGATCGATTACCCGAATACCAAAGAAACCTCAACGTGAAATCGACTCCTGAGAATTCTCCTGATTCACCAACTCGGAATTCCCAGAATTGGCCTACTGAGCCCGCTCTCCCTGCTCTTTAAAAATCCTGCCTAGCCGACACCCAATCCAACTCAATGACGTCGAGTTCCGCTACACGAGGCAAGATGGCTACATTAATAATGCATGCGAAAATAGTGCGAGGTTATTTGAATTATTTAATGGGCAATTAACGTCATAAATGATCATCGATATCTTCCGTGAACCTCGATTTTTGTTTATCATCAAAGCAAGTACGACCACTTCTTTTCTTTTAGTGGCATCTGCGAAATGTTTGGAAATAAATATGACTGCTACCTATGTATATACATATGCAGGCAAGTTTGTATTGTTCGTATGTATGTGAGAATTTAATAAAGGCTATTAAATCTGCCTATACCCCTCTGGGAACTGGCGTGAGGTTATGTATGTATTTAAATAGAATTTAATTCTTGAAGTAATGGTGTATTTCAGTATACACATTTTTAACCGACTTCAAAAAAAGGAGGAGGTTATCAATTCGTCTGTATGTTTTTTTTTTGTTATCTCATAACTTTTGCCTGGGTGAACCGATTATGATGATTATTTTTTTAAATGATAGCTAGTGCTTCCCAAGTGGTCCCATTTTAATTTGGTTAAGTTCTGACAATGATATCCATGAGAAAATCATAAAAGTCTTAAATTTGTATTAAGATGTGCGCGAGAAATGGACGAATAACTCAATATAACGCCAACCGATTTCGGTGATTCTTTTTTTATTGGAAAGGACTTGTACAAATTAGTAAGTGTACTTCAGATTCACTAAAAATAAAGAAATTAAAAAAAAATTAACAAAAAAAAATAACCGACTTCAAAGAAAAAGCAATAAAAAGTAAAAAATAGTTTCCATTTTTGTAGTTACGATTTCTGTTATTTTTTGAGTCGGTGTCAGCCAAAGTTAGGTTAGGTTAGGTTAGGTTAGGTTAGTTTCTCATGATTGGCGCAGCGCGTGCCCGGCTGACGCCGACTCAAAAAATAACAGAAATCGTAACTACAAAAATGGAAATTATTTTTTACTTTTTAGTGCTTTTTCTTTGAAGTCGGTTATTTTTTTGTTAATTTTTTTTTTATTTGGCTTTATTTCTGGGACTAATAAGAAAATTTAAATGGTTGAACTGAATTAAATATATTTTGATTTTTGAGATTCTATGTGCGGAGAGTATACACGTATATTTATAGAGTAGTAACCACCTGTGAAAAATCTGTCGAGTTTCGTGCTACTTTCGTTCGGGGCTCGTTTCAAAAACAAGCAATCAATATCATGTCTAAAATCAAAGTCAATGAATACCAAAACGTTTCTAGATTCGATTAATTGTTACTTTAAGTCTGGATTTCACCAAGTGTTAATTTATTTTAATTGACACTTAAGGTGGGCATTCCCGCTCAACTCCCCATACAAACGTGGAAAGAAGATCATGCCCATATTGTCAGAGATCCAAATTTTTGCTCAAAATAGCTTTATTTGATCAAACTAGAATTCTTAGAAAAAATGTCTGATAACCGTTGGCATTGTAAAATTGTGTTTGGTTCCCAAGTTAGAAGGTCCGAAAGTTCGATTTTTCCGCGCGTTTTATGCAATAACTTTGGATTACTCAACGATAAAGCAAAAACATCTTTAAAGTATTAGTCATCAGATATAGCTTGTTTCATTAAGATGCACAATCAATTTGGTTTTTGTCTTACCAATATCTATACTATCTATGCTAATAATAAATCTGTAAGGGGTGTTCATGGAGTAAGTTGCTTTGTTTTCTAAGGTACTTCGTTTGTAGACTTTATATACAGGGTGGTCCAAAAATCGTGGACTAAACGAAACAGGGAGGTAGAGGGGGTTATTTGCAGAAAAAAACTCTCTTTGTGATAGGGTCCTATCTTGATCTCCTTAAAAGTTATGACAATTTGAATGTTTTTGAATGATATTCCAAAATTTGTAAGAAGTAGGCAATTAAAAAAAAGGGGCAACTTAAAAGAATAATAAATTGTGTATTATTAATTCTGGGAAATGTATCATTACTACAAAAAATATTTTGTAACAGTAGGTATTTAATAGTAATTGCATTTTATTCGATATTTTTTAAGCGTTACGAAAAATTATTTATAAATTTATGACCTTACTGTGAAAAAAAAATGTATGGCAAAAAAATGACCCGTTATCAAAAAAACTTGCCTATTTAATGCTGAATAAAATGTGGTATAAAACATTAGGTTTTTGTGGCAACTTTTTTTATAATAAATTTTTCTTCATAGCAAAGTCTAAATTAAGATTAATCAGAGGATATTAAAATAAAACATTATTAAATTCGTACATTTTATTTTCTACAAAAATTGTTCAAAATGCCTCCCTCCAGCAGCGATGCATGCACGACATCGTCTAATGAAATTATTTCTTAGTCTTCGAAATGCGTTTCTGTTGCGTTTCACATTTTCAATCGCTATATCGATTTTAGCTCTTAACTCTTGCACTGTTAAGTTTTCTTGTGCGTACACCACTTCTTTCAAATATCCCCACAAAAAAAAATCAATAGGGTTTAGGTCCGGAGATCTCGGTGGCCATTGGATTGTTCCACCTCGACCGATCCATCGATTTGGATACTGACCGTTTAAATGTTGGCGGACCGCCCGAGCGAAGTGTGGTGGCGCGCCATCGTGTTGAAGCCACATGTTCTCCACCAAATCCTCTGGAATTTCAGCTTGGCGCAATAATTCAGGTAAATCATTTTGAAGAAATTCTAAATACAGAGCGCCGTTCAATCTTGGTGGGATTTCCAACGTTACTAGCTGTCCTCCAATGATCCCAGCCCACATGTTGACGCCATACTGGTGTTGGAAGTTGTCATTTCTAACTATGTGCGGATTCACAACAGCGTAATAGTGCAAGTTGTGAATGTTAAATATTCCTAATCATCTGAAACTCGATTCATCAGACCACAAAATTTTGTTGAAAAATTCGGGGTCAGCTCTATGACGTTGTAGCATTTATCTGCAAAACTGCACTCTGTTTTCAAAGTCTGCAGGGAGTAAAGCTTGAACTCGTTGTATGTGGTACGCATGTAATTAATTTCTCTTTGCGAAACGTTGTACTACCGTTTTTGGAATACCCAAGTTTCGGGATATGCGACGCTGACTCGTAGTGGGGTCCATTTCCAGTTCACGGAGTACTTGTTCTTCTTCGCCATCATCATGAATAACTGGCCGACCACGACCATCTCCTGCATGATGTTGACCAGGCAAGTAACCTCCCGTGTAAGCAGCGTGTACGCGAACAAAAATCCTGTGGTCGGGAAAGCGGTCACGGTTCGGATAACGACGGCGATATTCCCTGGCAGCAGCCCGAGCATTTCCATCGCAAAACCCATAGAGGTAATGCATTTCTGCATACTCTCGTTGGGTGTACTCCACTCTTCTTACATCAGCCATATCCAGCCAAGTCGGATAGTCAGGCAGGCAACACAAAGTCCGTATAGGCAAGCACAAGTCACAAGAAGCCAGTAAATCACAGAGTCCGTATAGCAAGCGTGGGTCACAAGTTAGGGGATCACAAGGTCCAAGTAACAGCAAAATTAGTCGGGAACATTAGCAGAAAACACGTGCGCCGTAACAGGTAGGTAGCGAGTAACTAAACCGGTTAGAGAGCACGCCGCGCAGATAAGCAACAAAATAATTCCACGCAGCAGAGAAGTGAGCAATCATTATTGTTCCTTAGTGTGAAAAGGACTCTTACAGGTAGTATCTTTCTCTCTCTTTCTCTTAAACAAATATTATAAGAGATAGAGCCGACTGTTGTTGCTATCTCTGTCGATACAAGTCATTATATGGAATAATATTATGGAAAACCCAGTCTGTTTTTTTTTACTAGGAATCCGCTAATTTACCTTAATTTAGGCTTTGCTATGAAGAAAAATGGATTTAAAAAAATGGTGCCACCAAAACCTAATGTTTAATACCACATTTTATTCAGCATTAAATAGACAAGTTGTTTTGATAACGGGTCATTTTTTTGCCTTACATTTTTTTTTCACAGTAAGGTCATAAATTTATAAAAAAATTTTCGTAACGCTTAAAAGATATCGAATAAAATGCAATTACTATTAAAAAGTGATGCCTACTGTTACAAAATATTTTTTGTAGTAATGATACATTTCCCAGAATTAATTATACACAATTTATTATTCTTTTAAGTTGCCCCCTTTTTTTTAATTCCCTACTTCTTACAAATTTTGGAATATCATTCAAAAACATTCAAATTGTCATAACTTTTAAAGAGATCACGATAGGACCCTATCACAGAGAGAGTTTTTTCTGCAAATAACCCCCTCTACCTCCCTGTTTCGTTTGGTCCACGATTTTTGGACCACCCTGTATATGATACTAAGACTAAATTGATGATTTTTAGAAATCAGTTCTGTATGTATGTATGTATGTATGTTTTTCCATAACTCTTAAACCGATCATCCGAATTCGATGAAACTTACTACACGTTTATGTAAATACACGGGACATAGGATAGGCTATATATAATTCAGTTCCGATTGCGTTAAGATGTAGCTGTCATACAAACCGGAATTCTCCGCGCGGCTCGGCGGGAGGGCCGCGGCTCTACTGGGGGGGGGGGGGGCGCTTACGTTTTCATCACTATCTGCCTTTATTTCTTCGTTTACTTATTTCGTACAAGCCACGAAACGGACTTTTTGATACGGTTTTCATTAATATAAGGAGCGATCAAATGAAAACTTTTTACTTGAAAACTGTAGGTATTAAAAAGGCCTACAGAAAGATCCACGATATCATGTAGAGCGATAACTTCGAACCACTCGCCCGATTTATTTACGTATTTTATCAACGTATAGCAACTCTGGGAGCAGTCATATTCCGGATGGGTCACCGTTTTCGATGTTAAAAGTGGCTGGTATTCCTCATAAAACTTTGTAAAAGTAAGGAAGGTGGTAGGGTTAATCCCAAATTTGTTGGTTTTGTATCAATTTCTATGTAGCAGTGCCAGTGCAGTAAGGGTCTGGCGGCACATGCTTTTAAAATTCGCTCCCAAATGTTTACGAAGCTCTAAATGGAAATATGTCGATGTTTCTCATTTAATAATGCTATATCGGTTCAAACAATTTCGATTTAATTTAGTAGATGGATACATAGTCCTCGACCAGCCTTTTGGGTTACTTTTTATCCAGGAAATAATTCAGACCGAATTCAATCCAAACCGACATTGACCCGAGCGGAGCCGGGTACCGCAGCTAGTAATACAATAAAATACTTTGCGCATTGTTTGCTTTGTGGACATGTTGCATCCTCCTCATCTCCTCAGCCTGTCTTTTTCTTCGAAACAGAGAAGGTCCAAGAGCACAGAATAACGAATAGTCCAAGAGCGCAATATCACGGTTTTGTACCGTGCCCGCGAATGAGTTAGTCCCGACGGGAAGGACCACATTAATGGGCCTTTATTACTAAAGTGCCGATTGTCTTGTGCTGGTATCGATTGCGAGATGGCAAGAATGGCTCTTTAATGGGAGGATTAAGGTAATCAGTACTTGGTGGAAGAGACCCTAAGAGATTTTACTGTTTCTGAAAATTACGGGATTACGATTATGCATAGTTTTCCCTTTTAAACTTGAATTTTCCCTTGGTATGACATACAAAATAAGATAGTGCCTTACTGAGAATCGAGTGCGTCTACACTTGCCCGGGTTGTCACTATCGGTGCGATGCCTTCCATATCACCCTTGATCGGTCGAATTAAAGTTAAATAAACACGATTCGACGGTAATTTAATTGAATAAGCACACAAGTCGCTGTTGACACGGTGCAACCGTGCCGACTCAAGTGTAATGTCAACAGAGGTAGGGAGGGTGTGGGCGCGGCGCGCTGGTGACGATTACTTTTCATATTTACCGTAAATTTACAGCGGAAAAAAAATGAACATTTTAAGAAATTAATCCATTGTAAATTGGCCAAGGCACAATTTTGCACGCAGACGCTAACGGTTCTCTACCCTTAAAATGTGTGGTACGTCGCTTATTCCAAGGAATGTGACATATATGTATGTAATCGACCGTGAAGCAAGGACACATTAATTGGGTAGACGCAATACCCGCGAATGGTATGTTTTGCTGGTTCGGGTCCAGCCTTGCAGTATATTCGTAAAGTAGTTCTTTTTACTTGGCTCTTTCTTCAATTAATGTGTCCTTGCTTCACGGTCGATTATACTTACATACATGTCACATTCCTTGCATTAACATTCATTTAAACAATATTGTTTATTAAAATTAAAGCTTTTTATAATCAAAATACAGCAAAATAACATTTAAGTAATGACCTCAAGATTTGCGAAGTTACCGTAGAGATCGCCTTTGCTCACTGGAATGATGGCCGATGATATAAACCCCTCTTTTTTCATGTGCGGTGACAACTTCAATCCAATATATTCCAAACCTGTTCGCAATTTATAGCTCAACTGTCAAGCGACGGTTAGATTTAACAGTAATTTATTTACAATTTCAACGTGATAAAACATTTCGTAAGAAACCACCTGTTTACTTCAAAAATACCGAGCAATCGGCATGATAAGTAAAAAATCCACATTCAACACAGCATGGCTCATCAGATCGAAGATTGGCTTTAGAAGTTTTACAGGCATTACATGTTTGAGCGTCTTATAAAACTTTTGTCTTAAGCAAGTTAACAAATATTTGAAGAATTCCAAAACTAAATTTGTAAACATTTTAAGTTTAAGTATATTCTAGCTATTATAATTTTTTCATATCCTCTTAAAATAATCTTGGTCCTTTCATGTGGTCAATCTTAATTTCCTATCCGTCTTTCTAATTTACATATAGCTGCTAACACAGCATCCTCATCATCCCTGCCCATCCAGCCTATATCCGGAGCACCCGCTGCAGATAATCAGAGCGCCCCCTCGTGGTTGACATTAATCTTTTGAAAACGAACCGTTTCTCAAATTCATTTCTCTACCGCACCGTCAGAACGTGGAACTATCTGCCGGCCGGGCCCTTTCCATACACCTAGAACCAAAATCCGCTGGTATGGTGCCTCGCTGGGCATGGTTTTGCGAGATGATGTGGATTTGACTTTTCTGTGCACTTCTTTCTTAGCACAGCCATACCCATACCCATAAAGAAACGAAATGTTCAGTTCTTTCTCTTTTTTATAAAAGCTTTTATTTAAAACCCATTTGTACGATTTTTTTCAACTTTTCTCTGAAAAAACCTTATCACGTGGGAGCCCCAAATTACTGTGGCAAGTGACAACCATAATCGTCATGAAGTTATGTGGTTTTTAATATGTTTTTATAAAATAAATATTCTTATCAATTCGATCCTACCAGAGGTGGACGACATGGAATGGTTATTTACTCTGATACAGGAGCACGGGTACATCTTTGAGTGCATAAAATAAATATCATATTAAAACATATTACCCTTTTTAGGGTTCCGTACCCAAAGGGTGAAAACGGAACCCTATTACTAAGCCTCCGCTGTCCGTCCGTCCGTCCGTCCGTCCGTCCGTCCGTCCGTCCGTCTGTCCGTCTGTCACAGGGCTGTATCTCAGTAACCGTAACAGGTAGACAGCTGAAATTTTCACAGAGTGTGTATTTATTTTGCCGCTATAACAACAAATAGGTAAGATTAAAAAATAATTAAAATTAAAGAGGGCTCCCATACAAAAAACGTGATTTTTTTGTTTTTTTTTTCTACGATGCTACGGAACCCTTCGTGTGCGAGTCCGACTCGCACTTGGCCGGTTTGTCGTTCAGGGGCGCGGGGGCTGACTTTTTATGCCAGAGATCTCAGGTTCAATACCCGCCCAATTTGTGCACCACTTTCTTTCTATTTCTGAGTTGAATAAGTGCTGTTCGTCACGAATTCAAGCGGTTCCATGGTTCGGAATCCCAGTAAAACTGTAGTTTTGCTTCCCCTCGAGGTTGGTAGCGCCCCCAATTCGTTAACATGGAAAATTGACGATGTTTTCTATTCAGCTAATAATACAAAGGGATGGTCCTGGAATCGTACCTAATTTCATATGAATGTGGTGTGATGGGTTAATATTATGACAGTGAGTATGGTATCAGCAATACATGTCCAGTTACATAAATACATCGTATTTTTTATTACAATTAGCATTTTTTAATGGATTTGAATGGCCAATATTAAACCTTCTATTAAGATACTATCCCAACAAATAGGAACTATACTTGACTAGATGCTATGCTAGGACTTTCCTAATATTTCACGGCTACATTGAACTGAATTAAAAACCCGGACAATCTTCATTGCCGCTACAACCACCCTTCTTTTAATTCGACGGTACCAACCCGGGCAGGATTTACCCTACCGAATCTGCTGCATAAAAGTTTGATTATACGTTTTTTAATCAATTTTTTTTTTAGGGCTTGGGTATACTTTGTGACCATGTCAGCCCCGTGAGGCCTATTAAATATTAAATACTTAAAAATACAAATTACACAGGTTATAAGATGTGAATGTGAATGATATGAATATGTAACTTTTTTCCCGAGACATCCATGAGAAAATAACTTTCTCAAAATAAAAAGTTATGGTGAGTCAAATTTATTTCTAAAACATTATTTTTAATGTATCGCTAGTGATGAGATTCTCGAGCACATTGCCGTGAGTCAGGAAAGTGGATTCTCGAAGACGGTGACGCACCCGAAGTCAATTGACCCCACAACTTTACTAAGATTGAAAACCCACACTCAAACCACATATACATATATGACGTCAGAGAAGGCGTCATTATAAATCGATTGATACGCGGCCACCGATGTAAGTAATTGAAAATGAATTTAGGGTAGAATAAGACTTATTTTTTTTGTACATTTTGTACTACCTACATTGTAGTAAGAATTTGTTTATTCGTTTGTTTATGTATATTTATTATTAACTTATATCAAAAATCTACCCTCTACTCATTCCCGCGAGCTTTTCATACATCTGTTTGGCAGGTACCATTTTCTTTTTTTCCTGTAGTGACTGAGCATGTCACATTAAAACTAATTGAGCATTGAGTAAAATTGTCAACATATATTTTTTTTAAATAATAATATAGTGTGTCAAGGACTTTGCTGGCATCCTTATTTCTAAACGTATATTGTTTATCGTGACTGATTTGTTTAAAATAATAATATATGTGATCTTGTCTCGCGACATGTGTAAATATTTGAACAATTTACGATTAGCTAAGACAGAATTTCCAAAATAGTAAGTTTAACCACTGATAACAAAATAAATTAGAGACCCAGTTGCTACAAATGGATCCTACTCTTGATAACAATTTTACCAAATATTTCTCTTCAATCCCGCAAAATTCAACAAGACATTTCAAATCATTAGAAATGATTTTTTTATTGATTTGATGAGCCTTTTAGGAAAATCTAAATACATATATCTGAACTATAAAAAAACCATATACTCTCCCAAATTACTGGTTGAGCCCAATAACCTCATATCAAATGTAAGCAAATTAAAAGTTAATTGTGGTTAATATGGAAACGACAAGACCTGAAAGGCGTGCCTTGTAGCATGCAATTACTTACAAGATCATTAGAGTTCAAACCATTTCCGTACCATAATGACAAGAGCACTGAACACACGAATTTGAGTTGCATCATTTCTATCTAGCTATTGGCACAGCTGGTGGTCGGATATCATATCAGATTTTCAATCATCGTATACTAGGTGTTAACGGGCTTTTGGTCCAAACGTTAAAGTTCCCTAATCGTAACCAGTAGCGGGGGCACAAACGCAACGATACGGGTATATCGATCGATAATTGTGTTTTTGTTATGCTTTTCGTGCGAGCGGAAAAGAGAAAGATAAAGTTTATCGGTCGGTATAGCTGTATCGTTCGTTTGTGCACCCGCTGCATATTCTTTTGAAGCACAAAAGGCGGGTAACATTTTGTAGCACGGCTTGATAAAACGTTCTAAAATGTGAGGGGAAGTTTTTTTAGGTCGTACCACAAAATATGATCAACCTTTTTTCATCCAAATATGCCAAGTAATGCCTGTTTAACGTTTGTAGGTACTATAAGCATGTGACCTGTATAATGTAGAGTTGTTCTCAAACCATAAAGTTTTTGATATTTCTGTTCGTGGTATGTGTATCATTTTAAAGGATAACACAAATGTTCTGATCAAAGTGGTGTTTTTGAACATTTGACATTTTAAACATTTTAATTTATTTTTTTAAAACTTGCGCGACTAAATAAATCTGTATAATTAACGAACCTGCTCAAAACATTTCACGAGAATCGGTTAAGAAATGCGACCCGTACATACGAAAGCTTTTTTTGCCCAATCTCAAACGGGGACGCTACGCTCGAGTTTCGCTCTACGCTAGGTCAATAAGTCGTGTTAAATTATGACACGGCGAAGATTCCGCAATATTAGATCGTTCTTTGAAAACATATAAATCTAAAATTGACAATTCACGTAATAGAGGAAAATAAACAAATCATATGTTTTTTTTTTTCGAAATACGGAACCTTAAAAACTACATTGAATTACGGCAAACTAATGTTAATTCTGCTGGACACGAAGTGAACGATCTGAAGCCGGATACAAGTCCTTCGAGTTGGTGACGTCAACAATCTGCGATTCGATGTCATATTTGTCACCCACCGGCGAATCTCGCATTCTGGCGACGTCGCCCACTCGCTAATACATTCAACGCCCGATCGATGAAGTATGAAGTTTCTTTTCAGCGACTCGCTCACAATGGAATTATGATAATTTATCGCTTGGCTTGTGCCGGACGAGTGTGTGGGAACGCGCGGAGCACGGGCTTTCCCACGGTCCGCCTCAGGCGAGCGGCCGCCGAGCGTCGCGGCGAAACGTCGCATCTTGCGGCGTCGCGGCCGTCGCTTGCGACGTTCTCGCCGGGCGTCTTCGCTAAACGGTTCGGCGGCGTCGAGAAGGTCGTAACGGACGCGTGTCGGCGGCGCGCGCGACGCCTTTCGCGCGAGCGAAACGTCGCTCCTCGCGGCGTCGGGCGCGCACTTACGCCCTTCGCGCTCCGGAGTGAGTTGTAAACAAAATTGGAGTAAGTAGCGTCACGGCGGCTGCACAATGGCGTATGGCTGGCGGCGCGGTTCGCTTCGCCAGGCAGGCGTGTTGGCATTTGCGCCGTTCCGTGTGAAACAATGAGACATCTGGAAGGTCGGGGAGTCACGAATGCATCGATGCGTCGCATTGCAGCACTGTAAACTATGACTTAATTTCAGTCATTCCGGATAGCGTTCTGTTTCCATACAAATATAGCACCAGAAGCTGCTAAAGCTACACTCAACTGACGGAGCTTGTACCCAGGATGACCATCTTATTTACATTGGAACATTACGGACGGATGTGACATATGTTTAGTGTACCTACCTGTAACCTGCGTGTTTATCTAATCGCGTAACGATGTCCGTAGCAATGAGGTGTCACCATCAAGCGGCAGCGGCGCGGAGGGGGCACTGCGTTGACAATGCGCTACCCTTTCGAGACACGACACGGGTCGGCGGCGTTGGCGACACGGTTGGCACAATTGTTGACTACCAAATTAAAGGAAAATTCATATTTATTTGATATAACTTTGTTTAAACTTGCCTAAATCTATAAGAACACATTTTCTTTACAGAATACAAGAAAGGAAAAGCAATTTTAACACATGTTTTTAAACGAGTTTTTATAGTTTACGAACGAACTTATGTTAGCATATTACAAATTATATATAAAATTAAACAATTACAGGACTTATTACTCGAGTACGTGTTTGTGTTACTTCTTAAAATGTTTGTAAAATATACTCTGGTGAAATAAGCAAATAAGGAAAAAAAAATACTTGGTTGTATGGAATAAACGAAAAAAAAAATTGAAAAGAAAAAAAACATAATAATTACAAATAGTTAAGTGAAGTAATAAATCAAGGTTTATCATAAAATTTCACCGAACATATTTTTATTAATTAGTATGTGTTGTAATAATAATGTGATTAATATGTGTTATGCTATGAAATATATCCATTTATACTGTCCCCGATGTGGTTGATCACCTGGGGAGATTTTTAATTTTCCAAACCTCAAGACGTTCAAAAGAGGCCAAATCACTAAAATGAATAAAAATCTAAATTTTAAAATAATTGTGTACTTAAATGAATTAAAGTATAAGGCTATAGTAATAATAAAATAATAATGTGTACTTGTATTAATAAAAAAAGTTAATTACAAAATATTAGTTGTCGATACAATTACAAAATAAAACTTTTTTTTTTTCAAAGCACCCCTCTGATGCGTGCCAGGCATACGACAAATCATATTTTCTATAGACATTTTCCAACAATGAGTAGCCACGAGATCACTGCAAGGGGGGCTCCTAAGACAGGGGTCGCAGCGTGAGAACGGAGACAAACTTGGGGGCCAGGTGACGGTGAGAGCGAGGGTGCAAGACTCGTCAGCTGTTTGACTGCACCGTGGCGTGTCCTTTACGTTGGATGAAAATATTTGAAAGTCATTTATTATTTTCAATAAGTATTATTTTTCAGTAAAAAAAAATAGCTTTAAATGTGAATAGACCTTGCTTTTTTTTGCGGGAGAAATACAGGAAGGACCTTATCATAATTCAATCCTAATGATTAGGCTTGCCCAGGGCTTAAACTATTATTCCACAAAATTGTGTACTGTAACTTAACAATCTCATTAAATTTTTAATGTAATTTTGTTGCGCAAATCAACATATCATACTTCAATCCTAGTGATTAGGCTTGCCCAGGATTTAAACTCTTATTCCACAAAATTGTGTACTGTAACCTAACGTTTCATTAAATGATTTTATGTAATTTTGTTACGCAAATAAAAACTTTTTTGTTTTATGTAGTTATTAAGCATTAGCCATGTATTAAAATAATAAAAAAGCATTTTTAGGTAACTAAATAATAAAATTGTTCCACATTCGTATTTTTTAAAACTAGCTCCGCGTTAGTACTTTTTATGTTTATAACTTTAATATTTATATGTCCAACAAAATCTAGGAATTTATATTTTTATATAGTAGAACGTTTTCTCTATCAAAAACCTAAATTACACATTTTTAAACTGGCGATAACTTTGCTATAATTTAATATCGTTAAATATTTTTTAACCAGATGCGCACCCTGTATGTGTGTAATATTATTACGCGCAATCACTTGATGCTTCACGGAGTCCACGAGTGTCTCAGCAGATGTACAATAAGACGCGTGTGAAAATTTCAAAATCAAAACCGGGAGCGCATTGTTGTGGCACCCCTACCTTTATCAGTCGCCGCGCACCGCAATCGGTCTAGGCTAGCGGGCCGCATATAAAACGCGAGGCGAGCGCGGGCGCCCCACCATTTGCCAGTCGACACCGCTGCGAGCCGGTCGCGTCGCGTCGCGTCGACCGTCGATCTGTCAACATTCCGCGCTTAAATGATCCTCGAGAAGAGCATGTCGCCGGAAGCGCCGAGCGGATACTTCCTGCACCCCGACGAGGAGCCAGTCTCGCGCACCTACCAGTACCGCAAGGTGATGAAGCCGATGCTCGAGCGCAAGCGGCGCGCTCGCATCAACCGCTGCCTCGACGAGCTCAAGGAGCTGATGGTGACCGCGCTGCAGTCGGAGGGCGAGAACGCCTCCAAGCTCGAGAAGGCGGACATCCTCGAGCTGACCGTGCGGCACCTGCACACGCTCAAGCGGCGGGGGCAGCTCGTCGCCAAGCCGGAGTCGTCGTACGCAGAGCGGTTCCGCGCCGGCTTCGCGCACTGCGCCTCCGAGGTGTCGCAGTTCATAGCGAGCGCGACGCTCGCGGCGACGGCGCTGCAGCGGCAGGGGCCCGTCGACCCGCAGGCGGGCGCGCGGCTGCTGCAGCACCTCGGCGCGTGCATCCAGCGGCTCGAGGGTCCGCGCGTGCTGCACCCGATCCCGATCGCGCCCAACGGGCCCGTGCAGCTGTCCCCCCCGCACGGCGCGCACCCCGCGCAGCAGAGGGCGCCGAAGCGGAGCGCGGATGCTGCGCCGGCGCCGGACGCGCCGCACGCCAAGCTCCAGTGCTACGCCCCGCCCTCGCCGCCGCACAGCCCCGCCTGCTCCGCCCCCACCGCCGCCGCGCTGCACGCCGCCGCCGCCGCCTCCGCCGCCCACTCCATGTGGCGGCCGTGGTAGCTTTTCCGAGTGAATTTCCTTTGTTATAATTGTAAATTTTAAGGGTATTTGTTACTAAAGTGCTTGTATCTTGTATCGATTGCAAGATGGTAAGAAATGCCCTTCAATGTACGGATTAAGCTAATCAGTACTTGGTGGAAAAGACCCTAACTGCAGTAGAGAACAATCGCGACAATGACTGTTAAGTTTGTGTGATGTGACGTCGTTCCTAAGTTTTTGTTAGTGTGTTGCCTGGTTTTGTACGTATTTTTGTAGTTGTGTTTTTAATTGACTGTTTTGTTACCTATTGTATGTGTTTCGCTAATGTTAATAAATTCGAGTTTGTTTGAATTAAATATACATTTGTTTTTTGACGCATTCCTATCGATGTTCGTTAAAATCTAAGGTCTTCCAGTACATTCGATAGGGTAGGACTTAGTGGGTCAGTTAAGTAGCTGTTAGTTTAAGTGCAAGACTGTGATAACTTTTGGATTGCGTCCAAGAAAATCCACTTTCTAGTGGAAAAAAATCTTAGTTTTAATGATAAGACGATTATGTACATAAAATTCCATAATTCATCTTCGATGGCATCATGACACCAAACTCATAAATTATTAGAATATACGAAATAATAAATAATATTTTCTTTAATTTGTCTTTATTTTACTAGCCATTTGCAATAAGATATTTTTATTTTCAATCAGAATACATAGTTCCATGCAAACTATATTTTTAATAAACCTAAATTTATTCATTATTATGTTCCATCTTGGTATTGTTTGCAAAATTTATTTTACATATCTTCTGTAGTAGTTTGATTTACAATGCAAATAATTTCCCCCTAGGTCGGCGGAATAATATTAGTCTAGGAATATGTTTTCGCTTCTTTAAACCCAGATTTAAACAAGTTTTAAATATTTATGTAATTTATATTTTTGATGGGTTGCTCTGCAGGCACCGTCAGTAATCACATTTTTAAATAGTTCATGTTTCCACACTTCTTGAACATAATTTTATTTTGGTAAAAATTTGGTTTGTCCCATAAATACCTTGGAAGAATAAATAACAATTTCATAATTTAAATAGAAAGCTATTTTAAAGTTAACTCACTCCCGAACTCGAACTCACTCTTACCTGAACCCAGACACCAGCCCATAAGGGTCCCTTGTTTCACTTTTTGCAACAGGAATCTTTAAAATTCTTTGTGCGTGGGTTCGTAATTCTTTTCACAAACGGTTTGACCGACCGTAGGTTCTATGCGCCCTAAATACTTCGTAACTGTGCTTGTTCTAATGACTTGATAATCACAAAATTTTAATACTTGGTATATGTGCAGCGAACATTGTATGACAATGTAACAAACATTTGTTTTTCCGAAGTGATTTTCGAGAAATCAATCAATGGATGTCGGCTCACACCATGCTCACAGCACCACCGCGCATGAAATTTTAAATTTGTCATGAAAATATTCGCATGTAAAATATATACGTCAGGCAGCAGATGACAACTGGCGAAGAAAAACAGGAGACCGCACAACTTGGCGAAGTCTGGGGGTGGCCTACGTCTAGCAAGAGACAGAAAAATAATGAAGAAGAATAAGAAAATATTTAATTAAACGTTTGACTGATCAGATGACCAGATGATCAGAGGAGATATGAACCTCATTTGAATAAGATGGGGTTCACAGCCCTAAAGGGCCACAGCCTCAGGGGGCTGTTGATGCGGGGGTAGTAGGTGCGTCCACCGAGGGCTTCACCATTCGGCCCCCGACATTGATGTCGGCCTCGCAAGAGCTATGTGGTCAGCTGCAGGAGTGGGCAACGTCTGTTGTCCTGCAAGCCGGTCGCGTCCGGGCTGTTTGTTATGGACCACACAACTAACGTTGGATATTAGCCCTATACACCACATTCCCGAAGAAATTAAATGCCATGCCAGGCAGGACCTTTCCTTTATGATTACGGCTGCATTGAACTGGATTGAAAACTCGGACTATTTTTCATTGCCATTTGCAACAGATATCCCCATTTGTCTACATTGCCTCTGTGGGTAATCCGGAACTTGTTCTGGATGAACCTTAGAGCCTTGAAGTATCAGACTCAGATCACAATCGCAAACTGCTAATATCTCATTTGGTAGATTTTTTTTGGTATTTTTGAGGTATCTTATTAAGTTATCCAGCAAATTTTTTTACACTGCAACCCTATAATATGCTACGTAGTATGTCTGGTACCACCGATGAATGACCACACGAGGTTGGGAATTTTCAGTTCTCAATTCTCTACCACTTTGTAATTCTTCAGGAAAAATACTCGAAAATGTTATTTCACTATATTTTCTGAATTCTTCACGCTTGACCTGTTTTTTAGCTCATAAAATACTCGGAAATTATCAACCAAAGAAAAACCCCGTCCCAAGGAGAGCCCGGTCAGCCCTTATGATATTGCCTGTAGAGTTCACGCTGAACTATATTGAAGCCGAGGGGTTAGTCACTCAGGGAATATGTGGTACAATTGTTTAGGAATCTCAGTAATCTCAGGTAATCTTAGGTGGGAGTCCGGGGAAACTGGTGGGAGTCCAAGGAATCTCTGGAAATCTTAGGTAATATGGCTGTTAATCTTGAGGAAATAATTGCCAATCTCTCACATGAATTAGTAATTTGAGGAATTTTAGGCGCGGGAGTAAGAGGAATTGTATTTTGGGAGAGCATTTGTCCGATCACCTTTTTTTTCTCATTAAAAAAAAATTGTATTGCAGTGAAATTGGAAGACAAACTTTCATTTTGAGAGACTATCGTCTTTTTTTTGCTCATTCAAAAATCCTGCTCAAACTAAGATTTTTGGTTATTCTAGGAATCTGGATGTCCTTAGTAATCTTGAAATCCCAAAATCTTTGGTACTAAGCCTAGGAATCTTCAGTAATCCTTTAGGAATCTTTGGTAGTCCTTTAAGAATCATGGAAATATTCCGAAATCTTTGGGAAACTTTTGTACTCATTGGGAATCCTTAGGATCCAGAAATCACAAGGTAATCCTGGTGTTTTTTTATTACTGGTAACCCTATTAAGGTGAGTGACTTCTCGGACCAAGCCGTCGTCGCCGAGGACAACACATCTACTCAGCCATCACCGAGCCAACCTACACACGCCACTTCTCTCCGCTTCACAAGAGCGCTCCGCTGCGCACAAGCCTGCGAAGGTTTCGGCGTTCCCACGCTCCGCTCCGGCGCACGCAGCGCGCGGCACGAGCGCCATTCTCGCAACACTGCGGCACCGGCGCGGTTAACTAACACTGCACGCTAATTGCATATCATTCGCGGTTGGCTCCGAGGGGTGTAGTTCTGCAAACTGAGTATGAGAATATCGGGGGCCATCGATATCGGGAGTCTTACATGCAGACCTCAGATCAAAAAAGAAAGGTGATGTGCCATCTAGCTTGTTGTCTCCAATTTTCCAAACCAACTTCAGGTAGCCCTTCCCGGCGGGACTGACTTATTCGCCGGCACGGCACAAAATCGTTATATTGCGCTCTGGAACTGTCTCTGTTTTAAAGAAAAAGACAGTGTTCGTGATGAGGAGGATGCAACACATCCGGAGAGCAAACATAGCGCATAGTGTTGGATTTAGGTAGATTGACACCAAAAAAAACCGTCTTCAAAGAAAAAGCACTAAAACGTTAAAAAATAATTGGCATTTTTTTAGTTACGATTTTTGTTATTTTTTGAGTCGGGATTAGCCGGGCACGAATTGCGTCAGTCAAGAGAACCTTAGCTACCTTGGCTGACACCGACCTAAAAAAATAACAAAAATGGCAATTATTTTTTACTTTCTCTTTGAAGCCGGTTTTTTTTTTTTTTCTTTCTTTTTAGTGAATCTGAAGTACACTAACTAATTACACGTCCTTTCCAATAAAAAAAGGATCTTCGAAATCGGTTAACGTTATATAACTCAATATTCATCCATTTGTCGCGCACGCTTAATGCAAATTTAAGACTTACATATTTTGGGCCTGTGAACTTGGCAGAACTAAACCTAATTGAAATGGAACCAAACGAGAAACACCAGCTTTCAAATAAAAAAATAATCACCAAAATCTGTTCACCCAGGCGAAAGTTAACTAAGTAGGTAACAAACATAAAAAAAATACAGTCGAATTGAGAACCTCCTCCTTTTTGGAGTCGGTTAAAAAATAAATATTACAAAATTACTTCTAGCTTAAAGTAAATAACGAACGCTGTAGACAAAAATCAAACAAAAGTGAGACTGATTTTAAACCCGCAAGCTAGGCTTATCGACTAAACTTTTTGAGATTTTTTGTTATATCATGGAGTGATCCACGTCCAAACTTATTGCATAAAACGCCCAAAAAAACGATCTTTCGGACCTTATAACTTAGAAAACAAATACAATTTTAGAATGGCAATGGTCATCAGGTCTATTTCGATCAAATAAAGCTGTTTTGAGTATAATTTTGGATTTACGACAAGAAATATGAGCATGATATTCTTTCCATGTTTATATGGAGAGTTAAGCGAGAAGGCACTTCACATAGTCGCAGACGCATTGCAGGGTTTGTGTGGGTGGGAACCAGCTTGGGAACTGACTTGGTGAACGCATTTCAGGGGCACACTGCCTGCGATGTTATTACTATGTGTCACACAATTTTGTGCATGCGATTATATGCACAATTAGTCCATACGGCGGGTAAATACCACATGATACTTCTTCTTCTTCTCCTCTATGATACATACGTACGTATGTATGTTAGTGAGTGTGCATGCATACGTAAACCCTCCCTAAATTATACCTTCTGTGTGGTTCCACGGATGCTGTGGGGCTGGGCCGCGGTACCCGTGCGCAGTGCGTGCTTCTGTAGTCACGATCTCGAAATTAGTTCCCTTCTGAGCCACTTGTTTGAAATGAGCCGAGAGCAGGGTCCGCCTCGGTTGGGCCAAGCTTTCGGCCTGCCCGCCCCGGTCGTGCCGCCCCGCTGCGTGGGAATCTTCTGCCCATTTTGGGTACATTTAATTGAGGCCTCGGCGGAAACATTTGAGCGGCTCGTAGCCTAGTGGCGCGGGGACTGACCTAGCATACCAGAGTCCTGGTTTCAATTCCGACATGCACCACTGGCTTTCTCTTTCCGAGTTCGATAAGTGCATTTCGTCACGAATTCGAGCTGCTCCATGGTTTGGAATATATGTAAAACTGTAGGTCCCCTTCTCCTACTAGGTGGTAGGGTTTTAGCCCGCCCGGGTTGGTACCATCGCATTGGATGAAAAGATGGTCGAAGCGGCAATGAAAAATTGTCCGTGTTTTCCATCCAGTTCAACGTACCCGTGCTCATAAAGGGAAGGACCTGGCATGGCACCTAATTTCTTCGGGAATGTTTTTTTTATGCTACCTGACATGGATGGCTAATACCACACAACTACCGTTATGATATTAGCCCAATACACCACATGGTGTATTGGGCTAATATCATAACGGTAGTTGCCATCCATTTCAGGTCGCATAAAAAAACCGAACTGAAAACGTGAAAAACCGCCGATAAAAACCGCTATTTTTACCCGACTGCGAAAGAAGGAGGGTTATGTTTTTCGAGTGTATGTATGTATGTATGTATGTATGTATATATGTATGTATGTATGTATGTATGTATGTATGTATATTTCTTTGGCACGCCCTACAGCCTAAACGGCTTGATAGATTTTGGCTTGAGAGGTGTCGTTAGATTCGTCTTAATTGTGAGAGTGACACTGGGTTTATCAAAATTATAAAAAAAAATCATAGCCGATTTTTGGCGCCAAATAATGTGTTTTCAAATATATTTTTCCTTGAAACCTATCGAGTGGGGTATCAAACTAAAGGGTTTTCTAAATAGTTTACAAAAAGGAATGCAACTTATATGTTTAAGTGTAATTTGGAATGAGAAATTCCAAAAATCATCAAAATATTCAACGTTAAAAATGAATTCAAATGATTTTTGTTTACGCAAGCGCGCTTGTCACACCAACTCAGGTCATATACTCCTCTTTTCACTACCTCCAGCTATATGGAATGTAGTTTCGGTTACATTGCATATTTATATGGTGTAACCGAAAGATAACTTTGGGATGTCTATAACTGGAAGTGGTGGATCCGGGCGATAGTCAGATAGATTTTCGAAATTCTCGGACGCCGCATAGACCGACATCACCGGCATATCTAATAGCTTTACTAAAGAAAAAACTTTCTATGAAGATGTCGTCAGCCCCCTGATGAGGGCTTCTGTTACATAGGGTACATAAGATATGATCGTCATCATAATATCACTGATCTTTAACCGTGCGTCCTTGGGATCAGTGGGACGGAAAAGCACGGCCATGCCAAAGTTGGGTTTATCATCATATATCACATATTATTAACCCGTTATATTATTCAAAATAATAAACCAGGAGTTTATCTACGGATTAAATCATGAAAAGTTATATTTTGATGGGCTTTGGAGGCAAGAAAAACAATAAACGCTCAGTTGGGATGTAACAGTTTATAAGCTTCAAGGTAACACATTCGATCGGGCGATTGTGGACCTCGGGCCCACATATATTTGCAAACGATGAATCCAGGTCTCTTTCGCCGCATCCAGTTAAAGTTCTAATCTGTGAAACTGGAACTTAACTAGCACAATAATTAAATAAAAATGGCTTTAACAATGCTTTTGACTCACATTCAAAGCTGTCAGTCAAGAGACAACTTCCAGTCTAATGAAGTAGTGGATATAAATATTATAATCATGGTTATTATGGAGTTTATTGAATTTTAACTAGCAGTTAGTTTATACATGGATGAAATCCTGTGATCAAAGCGATTGCTACAGGGTCCGTCACTCGAACTGTTACTTCTATTTTCAAAATAATAATGACATCGCGCCAAATTTTGGTGAAACGTCAATTTGTTTCATTGTTTTTAAGTGGGCGAAAAGAGCGGAAACAAATTTGAATTGTATAATAAATTTTCGCAATGGATATTAAACCTAACATTGTGATCGTTTTGTATTTGACCGGAAAATCACAACCAGTCATCGCTCGGGAGCTCCGACATTTACGTGTGAACAAAAGTTTAGTGCATCGAACCATTAATCGTTATAACCTAACAGGGAGCATTGCTAAACGGCATAGAGGCGGTCTTCCGAAAATAGCAGTATCACATGATATGGTTCGGAAGTTAAAGGCTCGAATTCAAGGAAATGCTCACCAGTGTTCTGCAAAATTTGCGAAAAGTCTGACAATACCCGACTCAAGTAATCGGCGCATACTGAAATAAAAAGAAATGCAACTGAAGCCCTACCAAATAAAATACAAAAATTACAGCATCTATGTTCAGCGCAGAAGGCAGTTCGACTACAAAGAGCTCAAGCACTGAAAGTCTTGCGTGGCGATCTGGAAAACATTGTTTTTTCAGATGAAAAAATGTTTACTGTCTAACAGTATATAAACAAACAACATTTTCGTGTTTGGCTACAGGGCAAATCCAACGAGAATTTAGACGATGGAGTAAGCAATTCGTAAGCAAGCGCCCGCTTCTGTTATGGTCTGGGCTGCAGTGACCGCAAATGGTCGCTATTTACGCGTGTTTATCGAGAAGGGCGTCAAAGTCAACCAGCAAGTGTGTGAAAAAGGTGTTAAATGAGGCGCTCATACCATGGGCACGTAAACAATGCAGTACGAAACGCTGGACGTTCCAACAACACTCAGCATTGTCTCAGAAAGCTCTTATCTATGGATCAAAGGAGGCTATATAAAACAATAACAATGATTGTCTTAAAATTAAATGTTTTATTGTGATATCTTTTTTAACGAACCATACTTCAATTAACCAAACAACATCATTTTCAATTGGTAACACTTCGAGTGACGGATCCTGTATATATAACCACTGGATTTGAGTGTCGAACAAATTTGTTTGCTTATAAATTTAGTGTAACTGTAATAAACGATGATGAGAGGGAGATTCTAAAAAAAACATATATAGGGTGTCAACGGAGATATGGTCCAAAAGCTAGCCACGTATTCCTCTAATATTATCCGTATATTAGAGGAACGTATACACGTATCCCGTATATTTAAAAATATAAAAAACCCGACTGCGAAAAAAAATTTAACTTAAAATTGACTTAGTAAAGGAACTGAAAAGATAGAAACAAGTTGAAAAATTAAATATTTGTTGTGTTTGAATGATCATGGTTGACAGTGTTCACAAACGCAGTCGGAGGCATAAAATACATTAACTACGATTTATATTTTCTATTGTGTGCCTATGCAAATTTCACGATGATCGGTTGAGTACGCGAAACAGACAAACTTACTTTCATATTTATTATATGACAGTTAGGAGATTATAATTTGTATCAGTAAGTATATTTTTGCTATACCCATATCACTAAGAAAATCGCTAGTCATTAATAATGGAATGTATTGGGAAATATATAATTCATATTGTGCATCAAATACATTAACTATGATTTATATTTTTTTGTTATTAAATTCATTGAAAGTGTACCTATGCAAATTTCATGATGATTGGTGACACCGAGAACGAGAAAAAAAACCTCACTTTAGATATAAAAATGAAAGGTAGGATATTGGAATTATCCCACCACGTATTTTCTTGCTCCACCGAAATAATCCATAAAATCGCTACTAAATCCACAGTGAATACTATGGAACGTACTATGGAACGGGCTATTTGATGCCTCCGACTGCGTTTGTGAACACTGTCAACCATGATCATTTAAACACAACAAATATTTAATTTTTCAACTTGTTTCTATCTTTTCAGTTCCTTTACTAAGTCAATTTTAAGTTAAATTTTTTTTCGCAGTCGGGTTTTTTATATTTTTAAATAATTTGTTTTATTTTTATTTATCCACAAAGGCAAACAATCTGTAAACGATATAAATCATACTCTGATTTAAAAACTACAAGACTAGTTTTATATATGTTTGTAAAAATTCTAAAAATACTGAAAAAAATAATCAGTGAATCAATTAGATTTCTAATAAATACAACCGTCTTGCAATATTAAAAAAAAATTAACAAAAAAAATAACCGACTTCAAAGAAAAAGCACTAAAAAGTAAAAAATAATTTCCATTTTTGTAGTTTTGTAGTATTTCTGTTATTTTTTGAGTCGGCGTCAGCCGGGCACGCGCTGCGCCAATCAAGAGAACCTAACCTAACCTAACCTAACCTAACCTTAACTTGGCTGACACCGACTCAAAAAATAACCGAAATCGTAACTACAAAAATGGAAATTATTTTTTACTTTTTAGAGCTTTTTCTTTGAAGTCGGTTATTTTTTTTTGTTAAATTTTTTTTATTTGTTTATTTTCAGTGAATCTGAAGTACACTTACTAATTTGTACACGTCCTTTCCAATAAAAAAAAATCACCGAAATCGGTTGGCGTTATATTGAGTTATTCGTCCATTTGTCGCGCATATCTTAATACAAATTTAAGACTTTTATGATTTTCTCATGGATATCATTGTCAGAACTTAACCAAATTAAAATGGGACCACTTGGGAAGCACTAGCTATCATTTAAAAAAATAATCATCAAAATCGGTTCACCCAGGCAAAAGTTATGAGGTAACAAACATAAAAAAAAAACAAAAAAAAAAACATACAGACGAATTGATAACCTCCTCCTTTTTTGAAATCGGTTAAAAATAGATGCATCTAAGTAAATCGGTTACTCTAACTGAGTGAAAATAGTTAGCTTTAAACATGAAATGTTACGGTATCTTTTAATTGTTAGGGTTCCGTACCCAAAGGGTAAAAACGGAACCCTATTATAAACCTCCGCTGTCCGTCCGTCCGTCCGTCCGTCCGTCCGTCCGTCCGTCTGTCACAGGTACGATTAAAAAATAATTAAAATTAAAGGGGGCCCCTATACAAAATGTTTTTTGTATTAAATCTTTTATAATGGTACGGAACCCTTCTTGTGCGAGTCCGACTCGCTCTTGGCCGGTTTTTAACTGTGCGAAATAACTGTTTCTAGCTTTAGTATTTTTTTCCATTCTTACTTACGTCTTATATTTAGTGAAAATGTACTGCCCAATCTTGTAAAATTCCTAAGTAATCAGCCGTAATATTTAATCAGTTAAGATAACCGTTTCAAAATCATCTGATCCGTCACACGTGCTATTTTTACCAAACGGTACTGTTCAATCGGTTTAAATAACTGTTTAATATTAACTATTTTGGCTCATTAATAGATACTTAACGTAATACATTAATAGTAATGAGAAATACGTTAACATAAATTACTGAATTTGAAGTGTGCTCAAACTGTAATTAGTTGGACATATTTTTTTTCAGTGAAGTAGTGAAAAAAAACAGATATAAAGCGTCATTTACTTTTAAATAAAATTGTCTTGAAAACTCCCCATCGTTTCGATTTAAAACTGAAAACTATTGACTTCACAGTTTTTTTATTCAGTTATTAAAAAAATATATAAAAACATGGCTACTAGGATTTAGAAATATATTAAAGAAAAAAATATTAAATCGGACATGTTTTATGTAGAAAACAGGTTTCTCCTGAGAAGAGAAGGTTCATGACATACAGCCCTCTGACAAACGAACGGACGGATGGACGGATAAAAGGACTGACGGACGGACGGACAGCGGAGGCTTAGTAATAGGGTTCCGTTGGCACCGTTTGGGTACGGAACCCTAAAAAGGATGTTTGTGATTGCCATTTCAAATATACCGGTTCTTCTAAAGAAAGCTCCGATAAATAGGCATGTAATTAAAATGTAAGTAAAATAATAGAATTAGTAAACAAGTCTTTAACTTCATCGCTTTTTATCGATTCAAAGGCAAAGATATAAATATTTTTTCAAAGGTATGTTTTGCTGATTCGGGTCCAGGCTTGCAGTATATTCATAAAGTAGTTATTGTACAGCTATCATTATTTAATTTATGTATCCTTGCTTTACGGTCAACTCTACATACAAATAATGGAAAGCCTAATATTAAACAACTTTTTATTCCATAACGCTTTTAATTTAATAGAAGTTACCTTAAAGAAGATAAGCACTGATTAGTTAACAATACAAATTTCACATAAATATGTAAACCGAGGGCCTACCTTAATTTAAGTATGTGTAACTCTCTATGGTCAAAAATGGTGAGGTAAGTCTTCGACTCTACCAAGACTCTACATACATACACGCGGAGGCTGCCGGAATCCTGGAATCGAACTGAGTTTGAAATCCGTTCCCTATTTTCCTAGTTAACACATTAACACATAACTGCATGAAATGTTAGTTCGTATAAACAAAGAAAATGCTCTGGCACGGCACATTGTTGCAGCATTATCGAGAAATTGGGAGACCGCTGCTAAAATTACGAATTAATAATAGAAGTAAGATTGTATTGAGCGTTAAAAAAGTGACAGAGATGCTTTCGACGGATTTGTGATGTTAGCAAGGTGTAGTGCGCACTGGAATACGTAGGCATTAGTGTATATATTCTTTGGGTTAGGTAAGGTACCCTTCACGTGTGCATCTCCATCATGACGACACGTTATTATTTCAATGACAGCTAGTGGCTTGACCACCGGGAAAAGGATGTGAGTCAACCAGCTCTACCCCCCTCCCCTCCCACCATCGCTCCGGCAGCCTCGTGCTGCGAATGGCCGTGGGATTATAAACAAGATTAAGCTTATGTTAGTGCAACACGAATGCAGGTATGTGATAATGTGTCTGGCCCTGAGATTAAGTCTGCTCCCATTCGTTGCATGATAGTGAAGTAATTATGAGAATTTATTCCCTCTGAATTTTGGGTTGAGGCGAAAAAAGAGCTCAAAACGTGAAAAGCCGTCAAACAAGTACCTATCGATTTGAATGTTTTACTCATAGCTTTTTGGTTTTTTGCAAGCACGGAAAGAATTCTCTCAATCCCGTCAAAGCGTCGAATACTCAAATCTGAACTGTCATCCCATATATAGAGTGGTCCAAAAATCGTGGACCAAACGATACAGGGAGGTAGAGGGGGTTATTTACAGTAAAAAATCTCTCCGTGATAGGGCCCTATCCTCCTTGAAAGTTATGACTATTTGAATGTTTTTGAATAAAATCGCTAAATTAGTAAGAAATAGGCAAAAAAAAAAGGGGGCAACTTAAAAGAATAATAAATTATCTATAATCAGTTGTGGGATATGTATCATTACTACGAAAATGCTTTTGTTACAGTGGGTATCACTATTTACATACAACATGTACTGACCTGCCGATTGAAATGAGTGAGTTTGCAGTTCGTATTCCAGTTTCCCTTCAAAAGTGAGTCATGTGTTTGATTCGTGTTAATACAATGAATTCAAGAAAGAACAAGTGTCTTTCCATGAGTGAAAAAATGCGTCAAATTATCAAGAATCGACTACTCCTGTGCAATGAGCTATCTTGCAGTAATTCATGTAATTTCGTGCTTATAAATCAGGAATCTTAAAGTCGAGAAAACCATTTTGATAGCAGTTATAAAAGCAATTGTAGGTATCTATGCAAAGCTTTGAATCATTGAAATACCGTGCTCCGGAATCATTCCGTCGGGGTTCAAGGTTTTTTTTTGCTGAAAGATTCCTGATTCTTGACTACGGAATTCCAAGAATAGGCCTACAGATTTATAATATAGGCACAACGACTGCTATTTTACGCAGTGGAATTCAACATCGGATGACCAGCTAACATAAACTTAATCTTAATCGCAGATTCAATGGTATTGCTATGCCCTTTTCAAATTCAGAAATACGGACTTGTGCGAACAGACAATTAATTAACCGACCATTTCTGTTGCACAAGTGAGCGGCCGAACTAGGCAGTGCGAAACGTTCGAAGATTCTATGTAGTTCGATTTATTTTAGCGTAGGCTCGTACGTACGTAATTCGTATTTCTGATTAAATATGACCGAAGATATTTAGTTATAAGAAACATCTGGGTATCACCTGACAAGGATATTATGCTTAATAACATAAAGTGACGACAATTTAGAAGGATATGTTGACAAGACATGTATGCGCATGCAAATCGAGAGGAATCCAGATCAAGGTAATACTGGCAGATTACCTTGTGATTTCCAGATTTCCAAGAATTCCCAAGGACTATGAAGATCTTACCAAAGGTAAAATTTTTAGAAGGGATTACCAAAGATTCTGGATTTCGTAAAAAAATCTAAGGACTAGGTACTAAATATTACTATAAAATAAAATAATTATTTAAAATAAATTAGTTTCAGCATAGATTTTGAATGGTTATGCGGTCCGTATTTTTGAATAAATAAAAAAAAGATCATGTGGCCGACATTTTGGAATGAGCGAAAAAAAGTCACGATGATTTAGAAATAATTTCGGGAGCATTCGGGACTATTTCAGATTTTTAGGGTTCCGTACCCAAAGGGTGAAAACGGAACCCTATTACTAAGCCTCCGCTGTCCGTCCGTCCGTCCGTCCGTCCGTCCGTCTGTCACAGGGACCGTATCTCATGAACCGTAACAGATAGACAGCTGAAATTTTCACAGGGTGTGTATTTATTTTGCCGTTATAACAGCAAACAGGTAAAATAAAAAAAAAATTAAAATTAAAGGGGGCCCCCATACATAAAACGTGATTTTTTGTATTCAATATCTTACTATGGTACGGAACCCTTCGTGTGCGAGTCCGACTCGCACTTGGCCGGTTTTAGATTCCACGGACTACCACCAGATTCCTCCGACTCCCACATCAGATTACCTGAGATTATAAATTCGTTGTGCACCAGATTGGCCAAGTGAATCCTCGATTTAAATCAAATTTGCGAGAACTTTACATATTGGAATGCGTGAAACTGACGTAAGACCTAGAAGAAAGACAAAACGGATGGAGTTAGGATATGCGTGAGGATAAATACTGCTAAAACATAGTTTTTTCACTCCCACTTCACCTCTCGCGTGTTGCAAGAGATAACTAAAGTTATTACAAACACTACTTAATGTATTTAGTAGAAATATAGTTTTAGGCTTAGATTATTCTAAGGTTTTAGGGTTTCCAATTATAGAAAAACTAAGAGTTTCACTACTTTCTGACCGTCTATCCGTCACCTAAACCAAAACCCTAAGATGGTATAGTTGTATGACTATGCGTGTAATATATTGCAATATGTTTAAAACCTATGGAAATACGGCTTACTACTCAGGGCACAATCCCCGTTCATACACCACTTTCTTTCTTTATTTTTCTAAATTGCACTTCGTCACAAATACGAGCCGTTCCCCTACTATATGGTAAAGTTAAACTCGCCCTACTGGTACAATCGCATTGGATGTTTATTATTATACTTTAAGGGATAAGCTTTAAATATAAAAATATATAAATTTCTATTTTTTTTTTCATAATTTACATTGCACCAACTTTTAAAACAACACGAATTATTTGGTCAGATTTGTTCAATTTTCTCAGGCAAAACCATGGGATCCGAAACACGGCCTGCCTTAACGCGAAAACGGTTACCCATCTTGAACCAAACCACGCTCAGAGTTCCTTCGCCGAGCTTATCGAACATGTGATGCCAAAAAGTAATGTTTAAAATCTTTGCCATTTGTTTAAAATCTTCATAATCACATTCGTCATTATTTTAATTTAAAATCAAGCCCCTTTAAGTGTATGTACTGTTTCTATTTCGCACCCAGGTCAGCCAAGAGCCGATCCAACGCCAGCGCGGAGTCCAAGCTGTTCCGTGCTAGTGCCCCCTCCCCGCTTCAGTCTGGCCGTGCCCCCCCCCTACCCCTCCCCGCCCGCCGGGCGCGACACGCCCGCGCACGCGCACGACGCTCTGCACGAGCGCTCGTGGTCTGCCGCAGCCGTAGCCAGAGTGGAACTCTACCAACAAACTCTACCAAGATCTTTTAAAAGAAAGCTTGGCTACGTTGTCCACAAACCATATCACATTTTGTTTATATTACCCGACATGGATGGCTAAACTCAGCCTGATATCCTCATACATTCCGCTATGTTCTGCATATTGCTGATTGATAGCAGTCATAAAATATAGCAGACACTACCTGCAACTACAACTTATGAAGTAAGAATTAATGAAGACGACCACCGTTCTGAGACTGAACTCGGCAATAGGGCTCCAAAGCACGTCCAACCGAGCGAAACAAGGAACACTTATCTTCATGGAAGGGGTCCGGTGGTCGACTGTCTACATGAATTTTCGTGTCCGTGGTATTAAAGGAAATATAGTCTAGTTAAAAAAATACATCAGTTTACACATCACACCTGTAGAACCCTTTTCTTTAACATATTTTATCCAATGGAATGGTGGCTAGCTGAGCGTGTATTCGCTAGCTTAGATGTATTTGCCTTTTGCTGAGTACCTTTGGTGTCTCAGGCCCAATTTCACTGGCCGGGAAACACAGTTGTGACGATCACAACGGTAACACCATTTCAGATGCCTATTTATTACAACCATATTTTCTTCCTTACAGATTTACACGGAAACCGAAATAAGAGTCAAACCATATTGGAAAAAAATAATGAACCTCGATTTCTCAGGCTATAGGCTTCACTGAAGACTTCAGCATACATTTCCGTGGCCTTATCCAGTCGACCATCAATTCTGATATCATATTTAGCTTTTTCGCGGTCTATATGAAGAATCCGTCCCTGGGAGGTTCGCGCCGCCTCCTCAGCCGACGACTCCAAGTCCGCCACAGGCGATAGTTTTCCCACGGTCTTACGATCTACTTACATATACATGCACGCCTACCTCCACTCTAGTAGCTATACGTGTACAGTCAGCCGCCTAATTGGACGCTTTATAATTCGATCTTTATTGAACTTTTAGCCGAATGATGGTGGCAAGAGTGCGCCTGAAGTGGCCATTAGATAAGCAACGTTGACTACTACAGGTGATTTTGGGATTACTACACATCGGCTAAGTTTTAATTAAGTATCGAAGGCGCAGAACTTAGCAGTATTTTTAGTTACATATATTTTTAAATAACTTTATAGCCTTTGACGAGGCCTTTGATTAACATACTTTGATTTTCGACCGCTAATTCTGCAGAAAATTTGTTCGTTCCTGAAAGTTGAAGCACACTGGCTTTGCAGAGAATGTGAAAGTTTCAGTTTGAAAATATTTTTAAGGCTGTCGTAGTAAGGCAGGAAATCTTAGATTTGAACATTTTAAGAAATGTTTCTTTGTCCATTGGCCAATGCACAATTCTGCACGGCGACTGCTAATTAATAGCGAAAATGTCCTCCAGGCCCTAACGTTTCCCTACCCCTAAACGTTGTCAGATTTTAATCAATAAATGTTTTTGTTTGAGAAAGTTTCATTGTTTGTCCGTATGTTTTTATTTTTTCGTAATATCTGTATTTTTCAGCAAAAAAAACGAAAATTAACGTTAATATTTTCCTAAGAGATAAAATTGCGTTAAAAACATTAAACAGACGTAGACTTTGTTGTCAATATATTTTAGAATCTAAATTTTCAAAAACCTCGCAAAACATTAAGAGCATGTAAACAGTTATCGTCCGTAGTGTGTGGAATCGATAGGGTAAGAACTCTCTTAACGTGAAAAATATTATTTTGTACATTTCGACGGAGATATGAAGTTCCACGCACAGAATCGAACAATGAGAAGCCACAAGCGTTTTCACCAATAAACTACAACACCGTTCTGGACTCAGCTTTTACAACATCTAGGCACATCCAAACTGGATCCATTTGATGATAGCGGCAACGGCGTGGTCCTATCGTAAACATCGCACTATCTTAATCGCAACTCTAGGAACGAGAATCTGGTTAGGTTTATGGTCGTTCTACTGGGAATTCACACTGTTCGGTGTTATGTAATACAATGTGTTATGGTAATTATGACATAGCGGCCAAGAGAATGGCTGCCCGCTGGACAGTGTTGTGCATGACGCATCGACGTTGTTCAAGATAAGGAACCTATGCAAATAGTGCTCTTTTTATAGCTCTCTCTTCCTGTTGTCTGAGAGATATTAACGATCCACGCCGCAGAATAAAAACACATTATTTAAAGTAAAAAAAGCCACAGCTGCATTTAGATTCGATTTTGTAATTTTGCAGTAATTTTTTAGTTCCACATGCCCTTTCAAATGAACGGAGCAACTATAATTTTTTTACGCTTAAAACAAAAGTATCAAGAAATCATAAATGTGAAAAAAAAATATCAACTTTTTACTAACGATTTTACGCGTGATACAACATTTAAGATAATCGACCCCTTTCCTTCCATATAATAACAGCCTAAATGCATTAGTGATCCTTTTTTGTTATAACATTATAAAATCGTGACCAGCTTCTTAAGTTAGGCCTTATTTTAATTATTAAAACGCTTATTCAAAAACGTGATGCAGAAAACTCCGCCCGTTGCTCCTTTAACCATCATCCAGTAATTTTTTTAGAAGGTTACAGATATTCTTTTCAGAATTAATCTGATCGGGAATGGTAGAAAATTAGATTTGTGAGAGGTTAATAGTTCAATGTATGTATGTATATGTATGTATGACTTTCTACAACCCCTCTCAAGCACGATTGCATTAAAATGAAAAGTATTAATTATTGTTGGAACCATATTTTAACACAGAATCTGATCCATTTAAAAACAAATATAAATAAAATGTACTTTTTAGAATGAGGACGAATGGAATTCCATGGGTTGTTCAACAGGACAGTTCAACACCATATGACCTTCCTGCTCTAGTAATTGGGGGCTTGGTGACATATGCGGGGCTGTTTTATTGATGTTTTTGGTGAACTTAGCTAGTTCGACAACGTAACTTAATATGTCTACCAGTCTAGCTTTTTCTCTGTTTCTTTGCCGGTTCTTCTTTCCTGGGTTCATCGAATCCGCGAATCTTTGTGATGTAACTTAGTGTAGTTTGACCATAGTTGCGCGCGCGCATGCTAGGTCTATGAGTTTGACTACCTAAAAGTTGAAATCAATTAAAATAAAAATGAAAGAAAGTATATTATATGCATGCGATGAAAGGCCACAATTTTTTTTTAAACATTAATAACATGTTTCCTGCGTTACGGTCGATTTTACAAATATATAAATTTTTTTTAACAAGAGGGGGCGTTCAGCTACATATAACCAGATTAGCTGTTTCCCTTATTTATTTATCATATTAATTCTGTAGGCAGACATAATATATATACTTTGAACAAAAGGACGTACGAAAGTATATTTTTCTGAATAAACTAAAAATACCTAGTTAACATTTTTAAACGTTATTTCCTGCGGATAATGGTGACCTAAGTAGGAAACCGTGTGAGCAAAGATAGTCAAATCGATTCTTGCCGCGGTCGGAGGCTATGGGTTCATACGGTGCACTGTAGATCATTGAGAGAAAATGATTAATTTTGCAGAGCCTAATATCTTGCGTGATGTAGCAGATTTACAACTTGTGAGTAGATTTAGTTCAGTAGCTCTTTATTACATATATCTTTATGGTAATAATCGAGTAGGCGCGATTTTGCGTAATTTGGGTTGCGAAGGGAATATCTTTTTTTAAATTATTTCAGAGCCTGCAAGTTAGCAAACATGGACTTACCTCCTTCTCCTCCATTACAATTCTCAGGTTTTTAACGAATTTAATATAAGGAATGACCGAGTCATTGAATATACATGTTAAAAGGTCTTCCTGATTCAACGAAGCCAGAAAATTGGGGGTAACAATGATTATTACTGCTTGCTACTTTGAAGGATTCACCTAAAGCCGCTCGAAACCTTGAAGACTATAAATGAGTTAAAAGACATACTTTGGCTCAGCTAAGTAAGAGTATCTAATCTTAGCATAAGACTAACGAAAAGTATTACTTTGTGACGTCACTTTGCATTACTTTGGTATTTCGTCCATACAAAATTTGTCAAAGTGACGTCACAAAGTAGTTCCTTCTTTTTTAGTCTTAGTTTCCGTTACGACTACGTATCTCACCCTTAGTGTAGTTTGAATACCAAAAGTTTAAATAAATGAAATCAAAATCAAATTATTCAATTGTTTCGTGCCTTGATTTTCCCCTTAATTGCCGAAGGGGTGAACATTTTGGACAATAATTAAATAAATTGGGGAGAAAACCCATTTTTTCTTCAGAATCTTACGCGGGCAGAGCCGTCAGTATCCCCTTATTTTACATTTACAGAAATAAATATTAATAAGGCAATAAACATATTTACGCCGATTTTTATTGCACCTGTAAGCACAGGTGTCATGGACAAATTAACGCGTCAATCATATGTATAGGAATGATGTTCCTGGTGCTATATACGTACTATATAATTCATAAAGTGGGTACCTAATGTAAGCGTTATTATGCAGCTTACATGGTGGTAAACTCACCGCTTGTAGCGACTGGCAGTGTCTATTTCTGATTTTTTGAGAAAAGCGAGCGACTCCCGTTCCCACGATTCGATTTCCGGCCAAGGCGAATTTTGACGAATAGCGCTCGAGAATTACTTTAACGATCGTAGAGTCAGACAATAAAGTCGGTCTATTTATTTATATTATTAAAGGCTTTGCTTGAAGGAATTCCCCTCATTGAAAATTGTGGCTTTCGATTAGGGTTGTCTTTAGACATGAATACAAATTTAACAACAAGAAAGAATAATGACGTGAGTGTTAGTGTACAAATACAGCATGCCACCCTAAAAACCACTGAATATGAGGTGTGCTAGCTAATATCATGACAGTAGGTGTGTTATTAGCCATCCATATAAAATTCAAAAATCAATATTGTGGAGTACCGATTATGACGGATTATTACGTTTAAAGTACATACCTTGAGATTAATGCGCGCTCTTAAGGTGGCCCAACCCGGCGGGCCTAACTCATTCGCGGGCACGGTACAAAACCGTGCTGTTGCGCTCTGGGACCTTCTCTGTTTCAAAGAATCAGACAGGCTTCGTGATGAGGAAGATGCAACATGTCCTCAAAAAAGACAATGTGCATAGTGTATGATTTGGTAAGATTTACGAAAATTTTAATTACAAAACGACGTATAGCTAAAAGTAAACCACGACCGCTGTAGTCAAAAATCTAACAAAAACCAAATAGATCATAAATCTTGATTAAATAAGCTATGTCTGATGACTAATCTTTTTACGATGTTCTTACTTTATCATTGCGTAATCCACCTCCAAAGTTATTGTATAAAAGGCGCGAAAAATTCGAACTTTCGGACCTTATAACTTAGAAACCAAACACAATTTTACAATGCCAATGGTCATCAAACATCTAGTTCGATCAAATAAAGCTATTTTGAGCAAAATTTTGGATCTCTGACAAGAAATATGGGCGTGATCTTCTTTCCCCTTTTGTATGGGGAGATGAGCGGGATGGGCCACCTTAAGATGAATTAGGAAAACAGTGTATCGCTACCGCCACCGCCAAAACTCCCCGCCACCACAGCCGACACCGCACCGTCCAGCCGTGCATTACTGAATGTGGCTTGCTTTGGAACGGCGGATTTTCGAGAGGTGCCTGTGACGTATCTTACGCAAAAACTGCAAACATCAATTATATTATGAAAACATAATGTTAGTTTACAATACATGTAAACGGTTCGGATCCCGTTTTGCTCTAACCAATATAGCTCAGGCCCGACAATTCCACTCACTTTCTCTAAGCCGATCTTTTTTGTCCTTTCGGTCCTTTCTGTTTTTTTCAGTCTAAATGTGCAAACGATTACACACAGTACCTTTCACAATTTAAATGTAAACCTTAAAACATATCACACAGCGATAGAGAAACAAGAACATAATTATAAAATAATCTAAGAGACAAACTAGTAATAAGGTAACAGTATTATGATAAATCGGGTCCAGGCGCATCATATGTCATTGAAAATGCTAAGTGCATAAATCAATGACACTGGTTTTAGGCCTGACCGTTTAGAAAACATAAGCATTTGACAACTACATACTAACCAACTATGTATGTATCCACCTAGGATCTCAACTCGAGTATAATGACCTTACAATTACACCATCTGCAGTCATTCATGACTTCAGATTTGGTTATCCCCACACATAGGAACCTTTTACCTACAGTCGCCTCTGACGACATGCACGGCAAAAAAATCAGTGGGATCGCTTGTATTATTTTTACACGCCGCAACCCACAGAGCACGACATGCATCGATTCGATGTCTACCGCTGTCGCTGCTGACGGTGGCGGCGGCGGGTGACGGAGGAGTAACGACCGTCAATTAGTGCGCGGGAGGCGCAGAGCGACGCAGGCGCCGCGCCGCCCGCGCCCGCGCCGCCGCCGCCGACACGAACTAGTTCTGTAAGTGATCTCGACTAGCTTTTTATTTTATCTTATTCGAATAAACGTTACCCAGCGAAGCGAGATCCTACTATGGGGCGGGGAAAAACGAGTTCATCGCAGAGGCGGTTCCTTGGGTTGAAAAGTGGGTATACTACATTTATTTTATGTAACTGGACATGGATGCGTAATACCAAACTAACCAGTAGGAGCCATGCCAGGACCTTACTTACATTGCTGGGCTACATTAAACTGGATGGAAAACATGGAAAACAGATCGATACATGCAGTAGAACACGGACCAAACTTACCACTTTCAGTTGAACGTCAAAATGAACGATTTTTTTGTTAAATCTGCATAGGTTTTTTCCTAGGGTTGTTTGCACAAACAGTTGAATAACAGATGCTTTAAACAATGATGGTACAAAAATCTTGCAAAAAGAGAAAGTATTTTATCTGTTCATCTTTTACTTGAGCCACTTCTGGTACCTTTGGTCTGTTGCCCACTGCTCATACATGATGATAATATAATCGATGATCTCTGAAATATAAAGAGGTGTGCTGTGATCGTACCCCATACGGTATGATCACAGCACACCTCTTTCACTTAATCTACAGACCACATAAATCGGAATATTTCTGTGCTACAGACATACATATTTTTATACATGCTCTGCTATTACGGGTGCTACGTACCTGACCTTTTAAATGTTTTACCTACATCGACTTGGTCGCGGTAGGTACTTTCACGACACTTTTGCTCACTTCCGAAAAGACTGAAAAAGATGGGTTAATATTCTCAATAAAGTCTCTATTTCTTTATAGAACTATGAAACCCCTTGAGGGGCACAAAATCAGTTAAAATTTCTTACTTTCCGTACCCAAAGGGTGAAAACGGAACCCTATTACTAAGCCTCCGCTGTACGCCCGTCCGTCCATCCGACGGTCCGTCCGTCCGTCCGTCCGTCCTTCCGTCCATCCGTCCGTCGCTCACATGGCTGTATCTCATGAACCGTAATAGCTGTAAAAGCTGAAATCTTCACAGAGTGAGTATTTATTTTGCCGCTATAACAACAAATAGGTAAAATAACTAAATGATTAAAATTAAAGGGGGGCCCCATACAGAAAACGTGATTTTTTGGTGTTGATGGTACGGAACCCTTCGTGTGCGAGTCCGACTCGCACTTGGCCGGTTTTTATATTCTATTTTTTTTTTATATCCACCTGATTTTCAAAAAATTATATTTAGATCGGGGGACGGGAGGAAACGATGAAATAAGCATGGAAGTGTTTTTTTTTTCATTGTATACACAATCTAAAAAAATACGGTAATACAGAAATGTTTTTTTTATATCTGGAAAATATTATCCTTTACCATCTTTGAGCATCTCAATACAGTTTCTTATACATTTGCTTATAGAAAGAAAATTATGTATATGCTGTACCTTAGGAGCAATAAACTTTAGGCGTTTCCGTTCTAATTTAACTCCTGAGATTCATACCATGCAGTGATGATGATAAACAGGCCTCTTTCAACATTGTATCGTGCCTTCGCGCAGCGGTGAGCGTGCGTTGATCTTACAAAGATTGCCGCGATATTCTCAAAGACATCCACTAAGTCGTCATCAATCACAGAAATCTCCGTTGGCTGTTGTGATCCCGGCGTGATGATGCGGCTCTTCGCCGACAGACCGCCTCGACTGTCCATAAAGATGTCGCTCTAATGAGGAGCAATTTGTCACATTATTGTCCCTATCTGCGTACGGCGTTGAATTTGCGAAACCGGTCCGCTAAGCGCACGGTCACGCTAGATATTTTTACCCTATGGAATTGAAGTGTAGAGAAATCATAACGAAACAAATTACTCCAGTATATTTACTATTACACTTCTCGTCTACTTCGAGGCAGTCAAGTCGAGGCAGGTTTGGTGATGACTACGGTCAGAAATCTGGGAAACGTATTCTAATTTATAACTTAATCTTGAGGGAAGGATTGTAAAAACTTCGAATTTATTGTACACCTGCAGCGGGAGCACAAATAATTTTATCCAGCGGACAAACATCCGTGCATAGGCTTTTATTATTATCTTGTATGCAGGACACTTGTCGCCAACCGGTAGCATAAACAATTTTATATCGAGTGAGATTGTCTGAATAAACCCACTCCATAGACAAATCTCGACATAGAATAAATTTTGTCCATTTGTGGGAACACAAATAAATTACTAATTGGACGTTTGTTGAGGATAATTTTGTCACTACCATCGGGAGGGTGTGTTAAATTCTAGAATGAGGTGTAAAAACTAAAAAACTGCAGTGATGAACGTCAGTTTGACATTAGACAAACTACAATCCTTCTAATCTCACAAGGCAAATGCGCTTAACCCTCGGCTTAACCAAGCAATTTTTATCTAAATTCATTAAAACGTACTTAATTATCAATCTATACGAAGTTCAATTCGAAATAACTTAGTTGTTGGGGATTTGTAGGAACTGGCATTTTGTTCGCTGCTATTATGTAAAACGCTATTTCTTGCTCCTTCTTGCACCGAATGGCACGGAGCAGTCTGCGCGAACACAGCCAGGGTCAGGGAGGTTTGACAGTGACAGTTCTTGTGGACAAAACGTTGCCACTTTATATCAAGCATAACATTCTTATCTCTGTAGCTCGACAAGTATCCACTTTCATTAATTTGAATACAGGAATTATTTATAAAGCAAGAAGGGTGGACGGATTATTGCACTCAAATGCTCTAGTCGTGGTGCTGATGTACATAAAAAGTAGCCAAGGGCGGATTGGACTCGCACACGAAGGGTTCTGTACCATGCCAAAAAATCACGTTTCTAGTTGTTTTGCCTTTAATTTTTGTTTTGTTAGAGTGGACAGTGTTTGTTATGACAGTTTATGAGATACAGTCCGCCGACAGACGGACGGACCCTTTGGGTACGAATCTCTAAAAATGTTTCCAAAATAAAAAAAACTGACGAATCCAAGGAATAAACATTCGCATAAACCATCAAACATGTAAGACACTGAATCAGACCGGAAATTAAAGATATGTAGCATCCTGAACATGACCATCTCAGTGTGTCCACGTGCTAAGCTCGCGCATGCGCGCCAGACGTCTGCGGAGTGGCATACCGGCCCCGATGTGGGAACGCACCGCGAGGTTCGATTCCCACGCGCCGTCCGCAGCATTTTTGCTCCGATAAACAAAGCCGCCCACACACTAGCGATAAGTAAATTGTGCCGGCGGCGATATGTGACACTCAATGGCACTTCTTTTGGGCTTAAGGCGCGCACATGTGTGTGCATAAATGAAACGCGCGAAATGTGTATTTTAAAAAAAACCTAAATAGGCTACTGAAATGATGGTGCCTTGGCATATTTAGGGCCTTTTTCACCTACTGCTGATTCGCTAAATCGCCACATGTTAAGGCCCTTTCTTAGCAGCTTGCAATCAATTCCAGTACAAGATAATCGGCACTTTAGTAATAAAGGCCTTTTAAGTGAAGATTAAAATAAATCAGCACTTGGTGAATACCAGGCTTAGCTTGGTTTTCACCAACTGCTGACCTAGTCCCAATAACAGGCAGCGTTCCACTCGTAATTAGCCTTGACAGCTTCAAACTTTGCTGCGGCATGGCCGGTTACCCGAGAAGAGTCCTTCACTTCACATGACTGGAGGCTAAGGAATATTTTCGGTGGCGAAAGTGTCTGCAAATGCTGCGTCCCCGATCGAAGTCCTGCCTAAACCCGTAATAAATTGTATGCCTCAAAATTATGGTTTTAAAGTAATTGGTATTAATTGGTGCATATATTATTATTTAAGAAAAAAATAAAAATATGTCGCTATCGGCTCCTCATATATCGGTTAGGATAAACATTCTGTACAAGTATATTAACGGTTATACCAATGTTAATGTAAAAACGTGTTTTGAAGGTTGTACGCGCCTTAACCGTTTTAATTTATGGCATGTTGGTAGGTCAGGCGTTGGAAGGAAAAAGGACTGCTGGTTTTTTTTATATTTATGGGGACGATATTCAATTTAGCCATTAGTGGATGTAAACCCTTGCCTCGACCCAAGTTATATTTTTGGTTTCTAGCACCGGATGTATTATACGAATCAGGAATATTTCAGTCGAGATAATCACTTTGACAAACGCTATAAAAGCGGTTTAACAACTGAAAAACAATCCTTGATTCCTGAGCACGGAATGGCAAGAATAGGCCTACAGAGCTCGTTTATTAAACTAATTCACGGAAAAGTGAATCACTTAAAGGTCGCTGCAAGTTCAAACAAGTTGCCCGTTATGGTATGAAATGTGTAGGTGCCTAGATGATAAATGTATTTATTGTATGTACATATACAACACGGAAAGTTCATCAAACCGACAAAAAAGCGAAAATAATTACCGTGAGGTTTTGTGGCCTCGGTCAATGAGAAGGATCAGTTATCGAAAAACATCGCATCGTCCGTCCGTCCGTCCGTCCGTCCGTCCGTCTGTCACAGGGTTGTATATCTCATGAACCGTAATAGGTAGACAGCTGAAATTTTCATAATGAGTGTGTATTTCTGTTGCCGTAAAAATAAAAAACAAATGAAAAAAAAGTGGTGGCCCCTATAATTTTTATTTGTTTCCATACAAATAACCTGATTTATTTGGGTCAAATCTTGTATAATGGTACGGAACCCTTCGTGTCCGAGCCGACTCGCATTTGGCCGGTTTTCATGTTTTAACAGTTACAACATAACCGCTATTTTCACAGCGACATTTGTATTTAGAAGCAATGTTATACGTTTTTTACTTGAACTATCAAGAACATTTTGACTCTTACAAATGAAGATGTCGCTGCATCTACATCAATGATTTAAATTATCATTGATAAATGTTTCACATGCAAGCGGAATTGACAATCCCTTTAATGAGGATAAGGATTTTTGACCTATTTTAAATAGCTGTTTAATACTTTTGTCGTTATTATATTTGGCATAAGGATGTCTGGACTTCATGGAATAAACATGGATTAATTTCCTTTATTATTTTATTTAGTTTACATCACATCGATGAGTCACACTGAAAATAAATATAATGTTTCATTAAAAATCACAGTCACAGAACTTTTAAAAATGTGAATCTCTATAAAACTATCACATCTTCTGGGCATCTTTTCAACTGATTATTCTCGGTATTTCTTTATAAAACCCATAAACACATGACAAACTATGAACTTCTCGCGTCCAGGCATCATGACACATATCCCCTTGTACAGAAAATCAAGGATATCGTATTCATTATAAAAATGGTGTTCGAAAGTTAACTGTAAAAAGGGACTAAACAAAGAGAACGACCACTAATCACTCGACAAAGAGGTCCCAAAGCGTGCGGCAAACGGCTCTACCTGCGTCCAAACAGGACGCAGCCGATAGGTCCTCGAGTAATGTGGCTTCGGTGCATTGGGGCAGGCCTTTTTTGTCTTTGTACCGTTCCTCATTGTTTATTTTAGGCATTAACGCTGCGGAGCCTGTCCTGTCGGCTACCTTTGTGTGCTTTTCTTATTGCGATCACGTGCCTGCAATTTTAATGGCGTCGCATGAGAGACCTTGTGCATGGGATGCAGTTGAAATACTGACAACAATAAATGCAGTGTTTGCCTTTAGTCCACAAACAAAAGGGGATTTTTTTTAACATAATTACAATTTATTTTTGTCTTAAAAGGCAATTAGGTACATATTTTTTTCAATTAACATGATACAGAGTTAGTAAAAGGCACCGAATAAAAAAGGACACACTGTTATAATATATAATAATGTCGCATTACCGTGGCGGATTTCGTAGTCGCTCATCTAAGCTGCATTTCCCTGGGTATGATCGAATGCTACCTTGCACTAGTAGTTATTAAACTTAGGAAAACGTTGTGTTATTGGAGTACTTCCACCTACATCCAGTTCCTTGAAAAACGTATGAATTCGTTATTAATTCATGAATGTCAGGCGGTTCTGGACTCTCTGCACATACGACTTTGATGTAAAACATTACGTGTGTACCTACTTTACAACTTACAACATACTTTAAATGCATATAAGATTCTTATGTATATTATCAGATAAGAAGGCTTGCACCTCTACTATTCGTTTTCCTTTCTCTAGCTCCCGGTTGTGCTCTACCATAGTGTCCACGATAGAGTCTAGTTAAGTTGAGTAGGTGTTTGGCTCAGCAATACCTGCTGCACCCGATTCGGAGACTCAGGCTGAGATAAATAGTCGCAACAAAAACTGAGGCTAACGAAAAGTAGTACTTTGTGACGTCACTTTGACACACTTTTTGTATGGACGAAATCTCAAAGTATCGCAAATTGACGTCACAAAGTACTACTTTTCGTTAATCTTAGTTTCTGTTACGACTATTTATCTCAGCATCAGGGTTTAATCCCTATTAACGCCGCGATGCCTACTGGACGAAACTATTATACCGTAGCATGATCGGCTTCTTCACTCGGTATCCTTACCATCCGAGTGCCATGTTTTTTAGGCCTTTTCTTAGTAAAATTTCTTCATCTGGTATGTTTGTCTGCGCGGTTCGGCATGTTATTTTAAAATAAGTGTAAGTCGTTCTTCGTCACTGAACTCCTAAACGGCTGGACTGATTTTGATGACATGGTTTGTGCGTGTTTAAGTGGGTTAGGTTAGGTTAAGTTAAGTGGATGGTTTGGATTCACAATTGGACCGTGTGGATGGCACCGTTTTCGATATCGAAACTAAATTGGCCCGAGTCAAAGCTAGTATAAATGATACATATCTATAAATGATACATAAACGAACCTTAGCTAGTAAATGATACATTTCTAATATTTTCGCATTTTTTTCGTCGGATCAGTGCGCTTCCCGCGGTTCCCTTTGCCCACATTCCAGCCCGAAGCTCGCGCGGCCCTGCCCGCGCGTGCTCTCGCATGAATGGAAGGTGCGCGGGGTGCGGCGCGCGGGGGCGTCGCGCGGGGGTGGGGAGAGAAGCCTCCAGTGCGAGGAAGACCGCCGTCGCGTGCGCAGGCCTCCGTCTGCGTCGCTGCAGTCGCTCCGAGATCGCGCGCTCGAGCTTTTCGTGACTGCGCGAGAATTCGTTATCGCTTTCGCTTCGGTGCTCGCGGATTTGGATTGCACTCTGTGTAAGTGGCGGTTTTTGTACTTTTGGTATAGGAAGACTGTACTTTCAATAACTGCATACCTATATACTATAATAAACTCAGTAAATGTTCTGACAAAAAAATATTGAAAGAAAAATGAAATCAAATCCCTATATTTATATTCCAATGTTAATTTATTTTATTTCCTGGAATGTTTTTGTATAATCGTATAGTGTAATATTATGCTCATCGTGGAAATTACCTGACCTAACGATGTGGTTAGCCAAACACGTTGCCTACAAACGGTTTGAATCAAACTTCAATGTTTGGATACTTAATTGCTTGACTGCATACTGACACGGCGGCACTGCGGTTGTTTAATATCAAATAATATTTTACTGACCATAATGCTTATTGGAAGAATTGTTTTATAAATTTATTTAAAGAATAATTCCGGTATGCCTTCAAACTATAACGGTAATAAAAGAACCTAAAGTGTTTATACCTAGTGTGTGAAATGTTTTCCGAATGTAGATGAATCAAATTTCCGTAAAAATACACATACCTACCTAGTCCCTAAAATAATTCGTGTCTTCTTCATAAACATTTAAACGTTTCTTGGGAAATCGTTGTTGCTTGCCGATCGGATCGTTTTCTCAAAATCAATACAAATGGCGCCATCTGTGAATGAACACGAGTATCTTATTAACTACTGGCGGGAATAATTACACTAGCACGATATACCGATGTGACTATTATAATACTATGCCTAAGGCTTGCAAGAAGCAGGTACCTACCTAGGTATTTACTTAGAATTCGGAAATTTGAGAAACTTTAACATTTTAGTGATTTTATTTTGTTTTCTGAACGTTATGATAATATGTTTTCCACCTGTTTGCACAGTTCAAGTATTGTATGCCATAAACCACCTAAATCTTCGATATCTTTTTGTGCCTATTTTGATTGTGATATTTCTAACCTGGCATTGTGTTGCTACAGACTGCCACCACTGATCAATATGGCTCGCGACATCTACCCCCCACCGCTCTCCAAGACTGCCAAGTACAAGAAGATCACCAAACCACTCCTGGAGAGGAAGCGACGAGCCAGGATCAACCGCTGCCTGGACGAGCTAAAGGACCTCATGGTCGGAGCCTTAGAAGTGAGTACCCTTGAAAAAACGTATCACTCGAACGGGCATTTTAAAGAACATGTGCGTAATTAAATGTTAAATGCTGGTTGTCAAATTCAATCTGCCTTGGCGAGAAATATTTTACTAGACATTTTTTCGAATGGTTCTTCTAATAATCGCCTTTTAACACGCTGTTGCCCACGGATTCGTCTGCGGTATTTTGGAATTTTAACACTGTCCACGAGAGATTGAATAATAATAAATAAAAATATTTATTTCTCTGGCCTTCATGCTAAGCGTCTGCCAAATTACATCATCAATAGCCTTGAAAGAGAAACAAACAGACACATTCATTAGTAACTCTTTACGATAATTAGTAAGTATTACATACATGTATTCAACAAAAAAAAAACATTAGCAAAATAACCGGATCATAGAGAGCTTAAGACACCTGCAATGGGATATTAAATAAAAGTAATAATCACGTACAGTTTACAATTGTACAGTTATCGTTACAAACGAGTGTCGTGTCTACCGACACGGGGGCACCATAATAGGAATCGTAATGGCGTCGAAGATGAAACACGATCTTGACTTACCGCTACTGCGGATAATATATGCAGGCAGCGGCAGGAGTCGCCAGCGACCTTCCTACGGTCATCCGCCACTAAAAAAACAACTCGTAAAATATGAGACCCATTAAAGAAACAGGAGCCGATAATGGCCGCACAGTTATTTTATAGTGTTTTTCTCTCATCGGCGTGGGAAAGAGCGCACCTGCACGGAGATATTGACAGAACTTTATTCTCGCAGATCGACGATGACAACATGAGCAAGCTCGAGAAGGCGGACATCCTGGAGCTGACCGTGAACCACCTCACCAAGCTGCACAGCCCGCGCGACCCCGTCCTCGAGGCCAAGAAGTTCCAGGCGGGCTTCGGGCAGTGCGCGGCGGAGGCCTGCCGCTTCATCCTCGCGCTCCCCGACCTCGACGCCAAAGTCAGCGAGAACCTCGTCAATCACCTCTCGCGGCTCGTCAGCACGCAGCCCCTCAGCATCCAGGTGCCCGGCCGCCAGACCTACTCGCCGCCCGTCTCCCCGCCATCCCCGGTCGCCCGCCACGGGGACCGACACCCCTACTACAGTCACGACGACGACAGGTCCTCCTCCGAAGGCGAAGACAACATCTCGCCTTACGACGACCGATACGCGGACGACGTCTCCCAGTACAGCGCTGCTTCCAACTGGAGTCAATCCGACCAAAGGATTCACAATGTGCCCATAAAAACGACGCCCAGCGCCAAGGATCTGGCGTCGCCGATTTCAGGACTGTTGACCACCGTCGACCGAGTCCACAGCCCTCCGAAGCGCCCGGAGCTTTATCCTGCAGTCACGGAGCGCGGTCACAGGGGTAACTATTTCAACCGAGTTCCAGCCGAATGCAAAGACGTCATCTTGCAGAAAATAAGACAGCACATCATGGACAAGCGCGGAAACGAGACGGTCGCCGTCGAAGTTGGAAGAGTGAAGGAGACTTTTGCTCCCAGAATATCTGTGAGAGAAGGTCTGTCGAGAACCGACGGTGGGTACGGCTACAACCATGAAGCTGCCGACACGCTAGATCTGAGAAAGGTTCGCACTCCATCAAAAGTTTCCCCAGAGAAGAGGCGTCACGCCGATTCGCCTCCCATAATCCACCAGAACGCTTCGTCTGCGCCTCCGCCGCCACCCCGTTCTCCGCTCGTTTCCGACAAGTTGCAACACGTTCCGATTGCAAATGAGGTGCCCATCAACCATGCAGAGCCTGTGCCCATTCTTCCGGAACAGTTGGCGGTGGATTACAGCAACCTGCCGCCTAAAAAGAAGAGGAAACTGCTGGAGTACCAAGAGTACAAAAAACAAGAGGAATCTAGGCGTCTCGACGAAATTGCGCGGCAAAGAAACGAATATCTGTTGATTAACGGACACCCAGAAAACGGCGAGCTCGACGCCAATAATCCAGCGTGGCGGCCTTGGTGAAGACTGAAACTAGCGACACAGAAAGTGAAATGTTTGGACGAGTAACCATTCAAATTGTGATATTTCAGATAATGTATGGCCTTATTCCTGAAGCTTTAATTCATTATTATTTATATGTAGTGTACTTTTAAGCGTCCAGAAAATATAACGCGTGGGTATAGACTTTAATTTTAAGTATTGAATCTACTTTCAACGTTGTTGTGGATTTACATTAAGTTTTAAATATTTGTGCCTAATTATACATTTCTTGCAAGTCCGGTGCGCAGCTTTATCTAAGATTAGTTTGATCCTTATGTTGGCTTTAACTGTTTATTGATAAAATTTTAATAAAAACGAAATTCGCTCTCATATTGATTTGTTAACTTCTAAGAGGCGTGCCATTAAGTTTGATCTCGTAATGTCTTCCAATTTAAGTTACGAATTATTTGTTGTCTTCCTAAACGTTGTAAAACTAGTTCTACTTTAGTAGTAACTAGATGCTTTATTCTAGCTGCTAATGAACATTTTAGGTATCTATCTAATAATAAAAACGTTAAAATAAACATATCTACTCAATATATGTTTTTTTACATTATAACTCCCTTACTATTATGTAATTTGTGCAATTATGGGCTCCAACACGAATCATAGAAACCGATTCGATCGACCTTCCTAGTATTTGACCTGCACTTGCAAATGAGTTTGACCTTTTTCAAGCACAATAGAGAATGGCTTGAAAGCAGAGACATTTTTTAAAATAGTTTTCACGATTTCTTCTCAGGGGCTGACCTGTGGCTGTACATATATATTAAGTTAATTTCCTTGTCCCACTCATGCACCAAGAAATAATAATCCAAGGATGTTTTATACCTATCTTCTTCCATTTCTGATTCATTCAATGAATGATGAATGAGTACATTTGATCACAAAATGTATCGATAAAAAAAATATTTTACTAAGGACTTTCGCAAATAATAATTATGTGAAGAAAGTTTACTACCTATGTGGTAATAATATTATGGCGTTACAACAAAAATATAGAAGCCTTGGGATCCCTTTCTGTCATAGAGGCGTCGCTCTCCCTCCTTCCTTCCCTTTCTGGTACTTTGGAGGAAAAGGGGAAAAAAACATGTGACTTTACTTACATACGTATTGTGCGACCAACATCGATAGCATCGATAGCGACCAAGCATTAAAATTGTATTGTTGATTGGAATTCTACTTTTACTTCTGATAGACAAAAAAAAGCGTAAAAAGTTGTATCCATCCTAACCATTGACATAAATCACTGATCCTAACCCCAAAGAAACTCGTATTTGTACTCCCGTGCGTCGGTCTGAATATATTCACATGCCAAGACCATGCTGAAATATGCCGCTATGACACTTTCCGCATCTGGCAGTCATTTACAAATTATACTTATCTAATTTTTAGGGTTCCGTACCCAAAGGGTGCCAAGGGAACCATATTACTAAGCCTCCGCTGTCCGTCCGTTCGTCTGTCACAGGGCTGTACCTCATGAACTGTAATAGGTAGGCAGCTAAAATTTTCACAGTGTGTATTTATTTTGCCGCTATAACAACAAATAGCTAAAATTATTCAATAATAATCATTAGCATGGGTCCCATGCAAAAAACGTGATTTTTCGTGTTTAATTTTGTACTATGGTCCGGAACCCTTCGTGTGCGAGTCCGACTCGCACTTGGCCGGTTTTTTATTATCTCTAGATTCCGATGACAGTACCGCGCCGCGGTGACCACACGTTGAACCATAGGTTGTACCTGCAGGAGCGCAACGACTTCTCCGAACTCTTTGGTTGTACCTATGTGATTGTACATTGAGTTCAGTTCTAAAACACTACTAGTGCTGCCATCTATGAAAAGTGTTTTTCTTTTGTTCAGCCTGTGAATTGCGCCATCTCTACGACGGGTATGAAAAGTTTATAACGACCGTAGAACCGTGGATCTTGAACCTCCTATGTCACCCATAGTAACATAACACTGCATTTATTCGAGGATAGGTGGCCTTTAATGTAAATTATGATTTCTTTTATTTTACTTTTGTAGAATTTACTTACGTTGTTGGTTGATGATTTTAAAATTAAAAACAATCTGATTTATCCAAAGATTTTGAAATGTATCCGTTTATTACGTCGATTATATTGGCTGCAAAAACTGATTGAAATGGAAATGATAAAACCAAGGATACAACATTTAAATGTAACATTATGATAACATTTAGTTTGACGGCTTTGCTGCTCGACATTTTGGAGCCTCACATGAGCTCAATTTTTATGACCAATCATGGTAATGTTATGATATTTTTCACACATTTATGTTGTGGGGAAGTTGGAAACTGGGCTTAGCTCTGGGGAGATAGTTTTTTTTTATTTATTTTTTGTGTGACTGGACATGGATGGCTAATACTACACCTTCTGTCATGGTATTAGCCCAACACACCACATGGGAACTAGGTGCCATGCCAGGACCTTCCTTACATTGCACGGCTACATTGAACTGGATGGAAAACACGGACAATTTTCATTGCCGCTTCGACCATCGTTCATCCAATGCGATGGTACCAACCCGGGCGGGATAAACCCTACCACCTAGTAAGTAAGGAAGGGGACCTACAGTTTAACGTGGAATCCGAACCACGGCCAGCCTCTCTCAACGGTCGAATGGTCACCCATCCAAGACCAGACCGGACCCAGCTTTGCTTAACTTCGGAGAGCGATCGCCGAAGTGTCGCGCCACTGGGCCATTGAGGCTGACAGGCTGAGGTTTGGGGAAGATCTTTTTTCTATGCTTTTATTGCATAATATCTACCCCCTTATACAAGGTGGCATGATCTAACCCGCAGTACCATCGCATTGGATGAAAGATGGTCGAAGCGGCAGTGATTCTCCGTGTTTCTATCCAATTCTCCGACTATTGTAACACTCCCATTTCCTTCGGAAATCGGTGACTTCCATCCAGTACAATGTAGCCGAGCAACATAAGGAAGGTCCTGGCATGGCACATCATGTGTTGTGTTAGGCTAATATCATGACGGTCGGATTGGTATGCTATCCATGTCCAGTTTAATAAGAAAAATCAATTCTCCTCTAAACAACATCACGCTTATAATCTTGATAATCGGTATGGGCAGAACATTTAGCGCTGCGCTGAAAATAATCTAGAGAAGCGCACAACGCATTCATCTCAATCCATATATACCAATTGCAAAATGGCAATACCTATACCAAAATAGCAGTTAGATTAGCTCACTGCAATCAAAATTCCTCAGTAGGTAGTAGTGGATAAGCGAAAATGGAGTAGAAACCGAAAATCATTCGTGTAGCGGCTGGTAGCCATGAGTTAGTCCAAAATGTCTAACTATGTTCAGTTACCTAAATTCGAGACGCGCAATTTTTCATTGCCTCTTCAGCCAATAGTTTTCATCGAATGCGGTGGCACCAACCCAAGCGGGCTTAAGCCTACCAGCTAGAAGGGGTTTACAGTTTAACATGGGTTCCGAACCATGGAACTGCTCGCATTTATAACGGAATGCACTTATCCAATTCAGAAAGAGAAAGAAAGTGGTGCATAACCGGGGCGCGGATTTGAATCCATAAACTCTCGCATGAACACCACGAGCTGTACATAAAAACCGGCCAAGTGCGAGTCGAACTCGCACACGAATGGTTCCGTACCTTGTCAAAAGATTGAACACCATAAAATCAAATTGTTTGTATGGGGGCCCCCTTTATTTTTTAATATTTTTTAAATGTTACATAATTTTTGGTAATAGCGGCTAAATAAATACAAATTCTGTGAAAATTTCAGTTGCCTATCTATTACGGTTCGTCTTGTTTGTGGAGGTGTTCGTCGCTGTTAGCCGGTGTTCGCCGAAGTTCTTCGGTGTTTGTCGATTATTGACGAAGTGCACTGTTGATGGTTCAATTGGTTCGAAAAATGTTCCGGTAAACATCAGCGAATATTTGAAAACACTGGCCGACATCAGCAAACACTGGCGAACATCAGCTAGCAAAGTGAGGGGTGAATAAATAAATACAAATTGTAGGTATCATAATCTCGCCGAGCAATTTCTAAAAACCTCGAGTTTTCTAAATGACAAAAACAATAATCAAGCTAAAATTGAGGAAAGCGTGCGTCTGCAGCGCACGGCAACATCCAGTCTGTGTATGTTGTTTGAGTTCATATTATTTAAAAATGTCGCAGGTTCGAACCCCGCTTCTGTCGAATGTCCAGACAATAAATGTACCTATTTTCAAAACCATATTACAATACTTCAACGTCAATAATTATTTAAAAATTATATGTAGATTTCAATAGTAGACAATAATTTTTTCCATCAGTAGACAATGGATCCCATCTAGTTCCTGCGAACGATCTGTGGTGATGTAAGCGTTAGCAATAAATTAAAACAATAGCAAAATGAGAACAATTTATATTGACTGCAGATTGTTATAAAACCTTGTTGCTGGATTGGCGCAAAGGTCTGCAGTTTCATCAGCTCATCCTTGATGAATCGCTTGATCTCCGACTTTGACTTACCGATGGTAAGCATTAGCGAGCTCACTTTCTAAGGCGAGGCTTAGTATGTAAGCACCTGGCCTATGCAGGCGCCCAAAAACGGCCCTGATGCGTCGGAAAGAGGCCTACCCTAGCCTGGCTCCAGATCTAAAAGGATAGGACGACTCCCCGCTCCTGGAACTGGTGGTACTTGGCGACACATTTGGACACAAATCGACGTACGCCAAAAGGCCCACTAAAATATACACCAGCCTACCTTTGCTGGCGGAAGGCCACAATCAATGTCCAAATTTTGCTAGCTTCTTTCTAGCACGGAATTTCGAATCAATCTGTCACACACTGACAGCCCAATGCTAAGACCGTTCTAATGTTTTCATCAGGGAGTAGGCAAAGGACCTTTCCACTCAGCGCGTTCACATGAGAACCAAAAACTCAGGAGTAAGTTAAACAACCGAAAAATCATTAATATTTTAATTCCATCATATCGTTCCTTATTATAAAACCTTATATCTAGCCTTGTTGACGGAGTGGTGCGCGGAGGTCTGCAGTTTCATCAGCTCCTCTTTGATGAGCCGCGTGATCTCCGACTTTGCCTTGGCGACGGCGAGCTCCTGCGAGCTCTCTATAGCAAGGTAGAGCTTCCGCTCGCCCTCCGGCGGCGGCTTGCCCGGCTGCACGTACGTGCCGCGCACCGTGATGCCCGCCTCCGAGTATTCGCTGATCAACGCTAGCGCCTCCTGTGGGGCAATTACCGTAAGTTAGCGTCTAAAGTGAGGCTTACTGGGGCAACCCTTTGTTTCTCTTATTTTTTATTGCATTTATTATTCAGGATGTTAGCAGACTTACGGACTAAAGATAATGGAACATTTCTGTTGCACAACTTAAAAAATTCTCCTTCTCAGACATTTTGAATCAACAAAAATGTATGGGCAGGAAGTTTTTTATCAACCCGCACTACAACAATATGCTAATAACCTTTTTGGCACGAAATTTGTTACCATTTCAATCATAAGTACTACACTCTACTAGTACTATACACGACGTAAAACAATAATCTTTATGGAGAAGTGAAACATCACAACATAGCCCACTGCATCAATGTAGGATATAGAAATAATTAGATGACTCAGCAATGGGTCTTTCACCCGTTCTACATGCCAATAATAATTGGTGAACATGTCGACATTAGTCGGGGAACCCTGAGATGGAATAATTGGAACTTATTCCACCAGAAATTACACCAGTGATGTTTTTTTTTATTTACTCCAACGAGTAAAGAGTTGTATTCTTAAAAAAACCGGCCAAGTGCGAGTCTGACTCGCACACAAAGGGTTCTGTACCATCGTACAAGATTTAACACAAAAAATCAGGTTTTTTTTGGATGGGACCCCCCTTTAATTTTAATATTTTTTTATTTTACCTATTTGTTGTTATAGCGGCAAAATAAATAGACACTCTCTGAAAATTTCAGCTGCCTACCTATTACGGTTCATGAGATACAGTCCTGTGACAGACGGACAGACGGACGGACGGACGGACGGACGGACGGACGGACGGACGGACGGACGGACGGACGGACGGACGGACGGACGGACGGACGGACGGACGGACGGACGGACGGACGGACGGACGGACGGACGGACGGACGGACGGACGGACGGACGGACGGACGGGACAGCGGAGGCTTAGTAATAAGGTTCCGTTTTCACCCTTTGGGTACCCCTACAACTACCCCTACAACCCTAAAAAATATAATTGTGTATGTCTAATAAACGCAAATATCCTCATCAATTTTTTTTTTCTTTTATAAATGAGGCAAAATTAGGACATGATGAACAATTGATATTTGACTATGATTTCACATTAAATGAGCTCTGCAAAAACTTGCTAATGTAATTGTTGTGTTTGTTAGCAGTTTGATTGAATTAAATGGGGCAAGTGAAATGGCATGATTCAGACGGTTACAAGATGGTATTATAAAATAGAATAGGTAATCATATACCCAAACACGATCGATTTTTTTATATTCATTAATGCGGAAAAAGTTTTACCTCCGTTAATGATAATGATGGCAATTTCTTCGTTTAAACAACCTGATACAGAGGAAAACGATTCCCGCAATTAAAGCTAACTTAAACAACATCTTGTCGACTGGCCTGGACAATGGTGGTTAACAACTGGCAAATAACAAGCAGATATTCAAGCAATAAGTATTATCAATAACTACCGAGGTTATCAAAAAGATGCAGTTCGAACCAAGTGCAACGGAGTTAATAAACACATTATTTCAAATAGCACCAGGGTAAACAATTTTGTTGTTGGACAATTCTAGAATATGACTCACTAAAATTCATAAAATTGCAAATCAATGTCAGGTGAGTTCAGTCGTAAGGGGTGAGAAAATATGAGAGGGAATTCGATCAGTTCTGCACCAGAAGCGGATGTCACATATTCTACACAGTGAGAGCGCAGAAGGTATAACATAAACACTTCTAATTGGTGCAGAATTGACCGAATTTTCCTCACATATTTTCTCACATCTTATGCCGATTAAAACATTGCACAGGGGGGTGTGCAATGTTTTAGAGCAGAGAGGTGAGGCAGGAAATTGGGTGAACCTAATCCTACTTGTAAGGGTTCCTGGTAATTAACCATAATTGTAACTAATAGTTGCTTCGTATCATTGAGTTAAATGTCTGCTTAGAATAGAACCGTAAAATATTTGTTTCGATTAAAACAAAATTAATCTATGGTCTGCCGGCAGTTTGTTGGGTGGTTTTTTTTAAAGTGAGGAAAATCATATTAATTGTTTTAAGGCGGCCCAACCCGGCGGCCTCAACTCATTTGCGGGCACGGTACAAAACCGTGCTGTTGCGCTCTGGGACCTTCTCTGTTTCCAAGAATAAGTCAGGCTCCGTGATGAGGAAGATGCAACATGTCCACAAAAAAGACAATGTGCATAGTGTATGATTTGGTAAGATTTACGAAAATTTTAATTTCAAAACGACTTATAGCTAAAAGTAAACCACGACCGCTGTAGTCAAAAATCTAACAAAAACCAAATAGATTATAAATCTTTATTAAATAAGCTATGTCTGATGACTAATCTTATTAAGATGTTCTTACTTTATCATTGCGTAATCCACCTCCAAAGTTATTGTATAAAACGCGCGAAAAATCCGAACTTTCGGACGTTATAACTTGGAAACCAAACACAATTTTACAATGCCAATGGTCATCAGACATCTAGTTCAATCAAATAGAGCTATTTTGAGCAAAATTTTGGATCTCTGACAAGAAATATGGGCGTGATCTTCTTTCCCCTTTTGTATGGGGAGATGAGCGGGTTGGGCCACCTTAAGTGAATATATTCCGAATCAAACCACATAAGCTTTAGTGACCCATAGCAAAACTGGCAATGTCCTTTACGCGTTTACCCCACCCTTTCTACAGACGTAGACGGCAGCTTAACATTTTATTTAACTTTTGAACAAAACTAGACGTTATCATTAACTAGACCACACTTACATTAAACTAGATACGAAGCGCAGCCTCGGCGTCGAACCAAAAGGCCCCTGACATCGGAGACCGAAATATCACCCGAGATAAGAGGTGAGGTTAAGCGGGAACCTATATCATAGTCTGCCAGCAGTACGAGTGGAGATGGTTACCTTGCTGGTGACCCGCCAACGGGCCTGCTGCGGGAAGTCGTTGATCTCCAGCTCGGTCTCGTACTTGCGGAAGACCTCCTCGGCGGGCTGGCTGTCGCCGCCGGCGCCCTCATCGCGCGGCTGGTAGTTGAGCCGCGTGTTCAGCTTGGCCGCCAGCTGCTCCGCCACGGTCTTGGCCTGCGGTGTGCACATTTTAAGGTGGGCCCTCCCACTCAACTCCCATACAAACGTGGAAAGAAGATCATGCAAATATTTCTTAACGGAGATCCAAAATTATACGAAAAACAGTTTTATTTAATTGAACTAGATTCTTCATGATTATTGGCATTATAAAATTGTGCTTTATGCTGATTGATTGGACATGGATTACTCAACAATAAAACCAAAACATTAAAAAAAATTTAGTGATCAAGCCTAGCTTGTTCAATGAATATTTATAATCAATTTGGTTTTGGTTTGATATTTGTCTACAGAGTTTCTGATTTACTTTTAGCTATAAGTAGTTTTGTCATTTTGGCAAAACTGTTTTTGATCTGAGCATATCTCGAGCTAGTTGGTGTAGATATTTCTCATCCTTTTCATCACAGAACTTGTCTTTCTCTTAGAACTAGAGAAAGTGCCAGAGAGCAATAGAACGATTTTGTGCTGCGCCCGCCAATAAGTTAGTCTCGTTGGGAAGGAAAACGGCCGGTAAGCCATACCCCCATACAAACGTAGTTTAGTAATCATTTGAAAAACACTGTTGCAATTCGTTTGATATTAGGTATCTAATATGCGACAGTAAATATCTGTGTCTCCACGTTTTTGTTCTGACGAAAAATTTAATGCTATGCAAATAACAGGCAAAAGAATATCTTTATATAAATTTTCTTTTCTCTGTTGTGTGACACAGGATACATTTTTTGGAAAAGACAAAAACGTAGATTTTTGTTGCTTAATATGAAATCTCAAATATCAAGCAAATTGGGAGAGTGGTTTTCAAATTATTAGTAAACTATGTTTGTATATGGAGCGCAATTTTGTAATGCTTACGGGCCCAACTTAAGTCAGAGTGCTCAGTCCGAGTTGACACCTTAATTGGTGTTTACGGAACTTCGAAGCTATGTAAAAACGTCAAACTCCATACAAGTTTTTACTAGATATTCTGTGGTTTACTTCTTCAAGTTGTCAAAGTCAAACTCGGACTCGCAAATGTTAGTTCACTTAACGCCCACTGCTCGCGCCCTTTAATTTCTCCATACATTTGAAAACGCCAGTCGATCGGTTTGGCGTAAACGCCAATTTAGGTGACAACTGGGAGTATGGGCTCAGTTCATGAAAATATACACAAAATTTCCCAGCGAGAGCCGAGCGAAGGCACTCACGGTGATGAGCGTGTGCGCGGACGGCGCCCCCTTGAGTATCGCCTCGGCGGCCTGCTGCGTGGCGCCCTTCTGGTCGGGCCCGAGCCCCTTCTGCATGTGTATCTTGGAGGCGAGCCGCTTCGCCAGCTCGAGCTTGCCGTCCATGGCGGCGGAGGGCGCGGCCGCCGCGGGCCCGCCGCCCGCGCCCACCACCGGCACGCCCGCCGATGGCTGCAATACGTAATTGTAAAATAATTCTTAATTCTCGCAAAGACTGGCCTTTCATGAGTGCCCTTAGTTGCACTTTTGGGCCCTATCCTTCTAATATTATAAACGCGAAAGTTTATAAGTATGGATGGATATTTGTTACTCTTTCACGTAAAAACAACTGTAAGTACGCACAAGACGTATGTAAGTACAGTCACATGTTTTTCCTCCAGAGTACCGGAGAAGTAAAGGGAAGGAAGGAGGGAAACCGACGCCTCTATGACAGGAAGGGATCCCAAGGTGTCTCTATTTCTAGTGCAACAGCATAATATCATTACCACATCCTAGTAATAAAGGGGAAAGTTTGTAAGGATGGATGTTTGTTACTCTTTCACGTAATAACTACTGAATGGATTTTAATGAAACTTTACAATAATATAGCTTATACATCAGAATAACACATAGGTTACAATTTATAAAGAGATTGTGTGAATTGTCCAAAATATCGAGTAAGTATGAAAAAATCTAGCCGTGCTCTTTGGGTTACTATCCAGCATATAATTTAGCCCGCTATTAGTCCGAAACGATATTGAACCGAGCGTAGCCGGGTACCTCAGCAAGTACTCTTTGTAAGTAAAGAAAGAAGCTAAATTGAAAGGAGAAAAATTACTCTACCATCTTTCCCAGAAATTGCGCCACCTATCACATATGAATTTTCAATTGATCTCTCACAACTTTAAATCTGTTAATTATACATCTGTACTAAGTGAGGATAATGTATTAAATGTGATAAATTTGAAAATATGTTTAAAAATGATTTTAGGATATGTTGAAAGAGTAAAAAATTATATATTATAATGTTTAATCTTGGTCAAAAAGATAACTTAGTTCGCGATTTTATAAAATTTTATCTGTGGCTACCCCACGCATAGCGAAAAAAAAATTGCAAAATTTTAAGTGGTTGATCGATTGAACATTCTTAAATACACAATTTACAAAAGAAAGTACAGTGCAATAACAACATCCTAAGTGGGGCGCAAAGGCGGGCTTATCCCTCGAAGAGATTTCTTCCAGCCGACCTTTCATTCCAGCTATTTGCTGAAAAACAGCAGACCTGACAAATAGTAGTAACGCGTCTTGTCTAGTGCCATCTTTTAGGTGAAAGCTCTATTAATAACAACTTTATTACTTGTAGGAGATGGCTCACTTCTTTTTGTATAACATACAGACTAGGGGCATCTAGGAAAATTAAGTCGGAACTAAAAAAAAATAGGAACACCCCACTGTATGGATTTCCATATCTCTCATCCATATCTCAGGACTCATCCATAAAGACAATGAAATGAATTCCATATGCATATTTATGGAAATACAATACTATAAATGATTTAAAATTAATTATTTTCATAATCCCTAGATTCTATCAGCGGCTTGCCTCACGCTGTAGATTGAAAACCGAAAATCTGGAGAAATATGTACAATACATTATCAATATATCCTTATGTTACCTTGATCTCTTTAACTATTTTCTTTGCGGCAAACAGCGTCTCAATCTGCTGATCAATGTCCGCTTCCACGTCCTCGTCGTCGGAGTCCTGAAGCCCGAGCGCCGCCTTCTGGAAACGCTTCTTCTCGGTGGCGGCGTGCGCTTCCGACTCATCGAACTTGAAACCTGGACCATGAGCACACAACAGTTGTTCAATGAATGAAGCGTCTGTAAGGCGGCTTCCGGAGAATGTGATTCTTGAGGCAATTTTCCAAACGATCAACAAAACGGATTAGCCATAGACGGCAACAAACTTTGTGCACATCCGCTTATTAAAAGTCATTGTGAACCGAGTTGGATAAGTAAATTTCGGCAAGAATGTGAACGATTCCATGGTTCGGAATTCTTGTAAAACTAAAGGTTCTATGGTCTGAAATCCATGTAAAACTAAAGGTGGTAGGGATAAGCGTGGTACCAGCAGGTTGGTACCATTGGATGAAAAGATGGTCGAAGCAGAACCAACCCGGGCGGGATTAACCCTACCACCTAGTAAGGAAGGAGACCTAATCCACCTACTACCAGACTCAACGGTTGAAAATGGTCACCCATCCAGAACCTAACCGCGCTCAGAGGTGCTTCCCCAGCTTATCGAATCGCAAGGCATCGCACCACTTGGCTACCGAGGCTGACAAGCATTTTCAAAGTCAACCGAAGTGCCTAATGTATTCTATCTCATTCACTCGCAGGCTAAACCTTATGGATTCATGCGTTTGTCTATTTTCGTTTCATCGAGTTTCAATCAATGAAGTTTGAATATCGAAAATCCTCACCCTTCCCGCTGAAGCCGCCGCCCGTGTGCACCTTCTTGCCGTCCTGCTCCTGCCGCTGCTTGTACGTGTCCCACAGCTGGCGCAGCGGCGGCGGCGGCTCCGCGCCCGACAGCTCCATCGCGCGCAGCACGTCGCCCGCGTAGCGCCCCTGCTCCGGTGTCAGAAAAGTCCACGCGTAGCCCTTGTTGCCTGCGCGCCCCGTCCGACCACACCTGCGAGTACACAACTCAGGGTCAAATAGGGTTAAATACTTTTAGTACAGTAGAGCGCTGATTATCCGGCACCGGTTATCCTGACACCGGTTATTCTGACGCCAGTTATACTGACACCGGTTATCCAGACACCGGTTATCCGGACACAGGTTATCCTGACACTGGTTATCCTGACACAGGTTATCCGGACACCGGTTATCCGTACACTGGTCGTCCAGCCACAGGTCATCTGTACTCGTATTCAATAGCCCTAAGCATCCTAGGTCGTCGATAAGTCTTAGTTGCTATGCACACAATTTGACATGAAAGGGAGGCAGACAAGGTGGAATTGAAAGATCGAATAAATTCCACAGTTAAGGTTAGAAGTAATTTTTTTAAATTTTATTTTTGGTAGACTGATAGCTTTCGCTGCTGCTTCTATATCACAACAAATGAAGTTTATTTTGTTTTATATACTTGTAGAGTCTGTTTTTTGCAAGATATTTTCTGCCACAGAAACAATGGACATAAACATATTTGATAAAAAATTATATCATTTTTTAATAATATGTATGTTATTGCAATACACATAAATATGTAACACAACACTCTCATTCTTCAATAAATCTGCAGTTTCAAGTTAACACTACGTACATACTTTTGTTATACTGTAGGATGAACTATGCGGATTTTCGATTATACTACCCTGTAGCGGGAGCACAAACGCAATGATGCGGCTGTATCGATCGATAACTGTGTTTTTGTTTCGGTTTTCGTGCGAGCGGAAATGAGAAAGATAGACGTTAACGGTCGGTGCAGCTGTATCGTTCGTTTGTGCTCCCGCTGCTGTTCCCAATTAGTCCATACAATTGGTGTTCTATTGTAATTATGTATTCAGGACACACATCAGTAATTTAGGATTAACAGAAAATAAACTCGGCCCGTGCATCTTGGATAAGTAAAGCTGTCAAACATGATTTTTTATATTGATAACTGCTCAGAGACACGCAGTGAAGGTTTCACATCGCCACGTTCCAACAGACGACACAGACCTGTGCACGTAGTCCTCGTAATGGTTGGGACAGTCATAGTTCACAACCAACACGAGCTGCTTGACGTCGAGCCCGCGCGCGGCGACGCTGGTCGCCACCAGCAACTTCACCTTGCCCGACTTGAAGTCCGAGATGGTCGAGTCCCTGTCAAATTGATCAATACCTGTAACGGAAGAGCAGTACAGTCATGCCAATATAAGTTTGCGGTGAGACAATAGGTTTACGGAGTTGAGAACTAACCACTGCAGAATGAAGTTACTTTACAATTTCTTTCTGGATCTAGGCCTGTAAAACGTTATCTGAGCCCGTAAGTCCCAGCTGTCACCTGAATTGGCGTTTACGGCAAACCGATCGACTGGCGTTTTCAAATGTATGGAGAAATTGAAGAGCACGCGCAGTGGCGAACTAATATTTGCGAGTCCGAGTTTGATTTGACAGCTCACTCAACGTTGCCGTAAATACGTCGAAGTTGCCGTTTACGCCGACTCCGCGTTTTTATACAAAACGGAAGTCCGAGTTTGACTTTTACAGCTTGAAGAAGTAAAACCACAGAATATCTAGTAAAAAAATGTATGGAGTTTGACTTTGAAGTTCTGTAAATGCCAGTTTAGGTGATAACTGAGACTAGCAGCTCTGAAGAGAGCTGATGAGTTGTCACTGGAGGCAAGTGGATAAATGTTTTGACACAGCATTCTTCGAGCGAAATGGCACTTAATTGCGTTGCGATAGAGTCCCTATTTATAGAAAAGTCTGCATGGAGTGTCTAGTCCTCAGAACTAGTAATTCATCTGTGTTAGAAGGTACATTCCAAAAACTCTGACATTTAATAAAAACATTTAAAAAAATCGGTAGGTTGTATGATGGACGCAATAACAGTGCGTGCAGTGGAACATCGCCATGGAGACGAACAAACATTTGCGATGCTTAGGGAGCCCTTATGGGTCAAAAATATGAGGACAGTACAGTTAAGAATAAATAGGCCGCCCGGTAAATAGCTACTGGCCCTGAGATAATGAACACTACTAAATAATTGCCTACTGACACACCATCCCTGAGCCAGTCCACTACCCTGCTGGCTTCCTGTAATAACCACGTATGTCTGACACATTTACACCTAAAAAGAGAAAAAAATAAATGTAAAATGTAATCTTAATGCAAATGAAACACACAAAATTCTCATTTAGCTACACATATATACATAAGTGGCTTAAGGGCAGCTGAACTTGCCTTCCATCCCAGAGGCCTGGGTTCAAACCCCCTGGTCCTGCACCACTTTCTTTCTCTCTTTTAGTTGGATAAATGCAATTCGTAACGAATTCGAGCTGTTCCATGATTCGTAATCCATGTAAAACTGTAGGTCACATTGATCTACAAGTGCTAGGGTTATGCCCGCTCGGATTGGTAGCATCGCATTGGATGAAAAGATGGTCGAAGCGGCAATGAAAATTGTACTGTTTCCGATCCAGTCCAATGTAGCCGTGCTCATAAAGGGAAAGTCCTGGCATGGCACCTAATTCCTTCGAGAATGTGGTGTATTGGGCCAATATCTTAACGGTAATTGTGTGATACTAGCCATCCATGTTAGGTTAGGTTAGGTTAGAAGCATAAAAAAACCCTATATAAAAAAATATGCCCCCGACTGACCTCCATGCAAGCTCATGCAGCTGTAAGAGGCCTTCATGAGCTCCTTGAGCAAGATGTCGGCGTTCTCCTGCTTGTCGACGAATACGATGATGCTGCCGAGGTGGCTGTACAGCCCCAGCAGCTCCAGCAGCTTGAAGAACTTGGCGTCGTCCTCGAGCACGGCCACGTGCTGCTCCACCTCCTTGCAGACGACGCTGCGCCCGCCCACCTGTACTTGGACACCACCGAGTCTTCGTCGTCAATTTATTTTAGACTGGACTTCGGCCTTGTAACTAAGGCTGAGATAAATAGTCGTAACCGAAACTAAGACTTTCGAAAATTAGTACTTTGTGACGTCATTTTAACACATTTTGCATGGACAAAATCTAGACAACGCTGCGCTCACCTATTTGTACTTGAACAGTACTATGTCTTTGTCGTCAATTAGTTTAGACTGGACTTTGGCCTTGTAGCTAAGGCTGAGATAAATAGTCGTAACCGAAACTAATACTAACGAAAATTTGTACTTTGTGACGTCATTCTAACACATTTTGCATGGACAAAATCTAGACAACGCTGCGCTCACCTATTTGTACTTGAACAGTACTATGTCTTTGTCGTCAATTAGTTTAGACTGGACTTTGGCCTTGTATCTAAGGCTGAGATAAATAGTCGTAACCGAAACTAATACTAACGAAAATTTGTACTTTGTGACGTCATTTTAACAGATTTTGCATGTACAAAATCTAGAAGACGCTGTGCCCACCTATTTGTACTTGAAAAGTACCGTGTCTTTGTCGTCAATTTAGTTTAGACTAGACTTCGGCCTTGTAGCTAAGGCTGAGATAAATAGTCGTAACCGAAACTAAGACTAACAAAAAGTAGTACTTTGTGACGTCATTTTAACACATTTTCCATGGACGAAATCTCAAGCATCCGAGCAGAGCCCAGTAAAATGCGTTCAAAAACCTTCGGTAGCATGCGTACAATAAGTTATCGTTCATCGCAATCGGATGAATGGTTTAGGAACGCCTAGAGGACAAACATACACAAATTCATTTTTTTTATTTACATCGGCATCGATAGATTTCGAAACGTGTTCCTCCGACTTTCCGGGTTACCGGCGCAAGAGAGTACTTCAAGAGTTATCAGTGACCCCTTGCAACAGGGAAGTGAAGTGCTGCAGCACCAATACTTTGTCCCCATACATTGAGGTTAATAACAAAGTCTATTCAAGATTAGACTGGCCAGTTTCACTGCTTTGCAGTCTATGTTTTCAGTGTTTTTGGCATCTCAGATAGATTACTGCCTAGTAAATTCTTCATTTTGCAACAAGGTTTGTGAGTCAGACTAAGTATTTCCTAGATATGAACATGCCGAGGATATGCATGCAGAAAATGAAACTGGTTGCAGCTATCAAGTAACTTTATAATTTTTGGTAAGGAACATAACACTTATAATGAAAACTACATATTTGCCAAACCTTTTTTTTAATATACATTACCTGAATCTCAATTGGCTTTTGGAGAATCCTCCTGGCAAGGGCCTCCATTTGTCTCGGGAAAGTGGCACTGAACATGACTGTCTGTCGGTCCGGTCTTACGTTGTCTATTATCCGCATCACCTAGAAGAGATGTTTAGCACTAGTACAGAGAACGACATTAAAAGAACAAGAGTAATGAAAGAAAACAATTAACATAACATGTATTTTAACTGATACAAGCTACCTCAAAAAACATCCGATTAGGGCGGAAGTGAAACCACATTTTAATGTTAAAAAGCTCATATTGAAGGGATAAAAGGATGAAAGAAAAATTTATGGTGCTAGTAAAGATTGAACATTCAAACTTTTTTTTTTAAGTCAATGTTCGCAACGCAGATGAAGCTTTACATGAATGTATGTAGGTATAATCTCAAACACTGTGTTAGCAGGAGGCAATTATTGAGGGAGGAGGGATTGTAGTAAATTCCAAATTATGGATAGAGAGCAGGTGGCGAAATGTAAATTTTGCTGGTTCAGGTCCAACCTTGTAGAACATTCGTAAATTAGTTCTTTCTACTGGGCTCTTTCTTTAATGAATGTGTCCTTGCTTCAAGGTCGATTATACATACATATCATATTCCTTGGAATAAGCGACGTACCTGTTCAGTACGAAAAATAATATTTACTTGAAAAAGCTCGCATTCCTGACCGAATGCATTTATCCAGCTCAGAAAAAAAAATGAAAGTGATTCGTGACTGGGGGGGGATCGTACCCACGACCTTTTGCATCACCCGGCCTTGCACCCTAAGCTACGAGCCGCCCCGCGTTGAGTATACCTGTGGCTCGAAGCCCATGTCGAACATGCGGTCGGCCTCATCGAGCACGATGTAGGTGGCGCGCCGCAGGTTGGTGACGCGGCCCGAGTTCGCCGACAGCATGTCGATCATGCGGCCCGGCGTGCACACGATCATCTCCGCCCCGCGCTTCAGCTCCGCGATCTGTACGGACAATCATGGCTTATATCGCAACATATCTGCACTGATATAATAAAGCTAAAGAGGTTGTTTTTTTTTCTTTGAACGCGCTCATCTAATTCGAATTCTTGCCCAAACCATTCCATTGTTTTGTGTTACATTTGGGATATCGTTGATAATCATTTTAGTTCGTCGATCAGAATTGTGTATCTTTGTAATGAACTTTGAAGTTTGACTTTGGAGTTTTTTTTTTTTCGTTTATGGAATATAATTTTTTTTTTCTCGTTGTTTGCATCGAGTTTTGATTTAGAGTTAACGTAACAACATAAGTCATCATAGAAAAATCTGTTTAAAGGGGAAGGCAACCATAAAAAAAAGTTATGGAACTTGTGAATCCAAAAATCGGGAATTTTCGCAAAAATATTAAAAAATATATATATCCGTGGGGATAAATTTAGTGGATGAGGTGTAATAGATATAAAGCTGGATTTTAATTGACACCTCCAGCATGCGAGGCAGATGCTTAACCTTCACAGGAGCTCATCGATTATATAAAAATAAAGCACTATGATATGCGAAATAAATGCATTTTCCATAGTAACGGTTCTAATTAAATCTTTATTTTCTAGTTAATACAGCCTTGCTTCACTGTTGTTCATATAACCCTTATTTTTTTTTTCTACGTAAAGCGTGGCAAATGGCATAAGCCAGGTCATCAGCTAACAGGCGCTCGACGACTACCATGGGCTTTCAATCATGCCACTTCACACCATATTTGAAGGACTCCAAGTTGAATATTAAGGAAACACCTCGGCAATTAGTGAATTCCACAGTTTACCAACCACATGGATCTATGGGATCGGTTGACTCTAATTGGAGGAATATGGACAGCGGCCGTCCCAGCTTATTGTACGTTGAGCGATGTTGTAAGATTAACACTCAACCGTATTCCAACGTACCTGCTCCGAGATACCGGTGCCGCCGTACACGCACACCACCCTCAGCCCCAGCGGCTTGGCGAACTTCCTGATGTCCTTGCCGATCTGCATGCAGAGCTCGCGCGTTGGCGTCATGATGAGCGAGACGGGCCCGTCGCTCTCCTCGAGCGGCGGCTGGTCGAGCACGTGCCGGAACATCGGCAGGATGAACGCGAGCGTCTTGCCCGAGCCGGTCTTCGCTATGCCGATCAGATCTCTGCAAGTCACATTACGTTGCAATATGGAATGGAATTCAAATGAATGGATCTCAATTCTGGGTTCCTGATATTCTTATACACTAATGTAGTATATTTAAATTACATTGTTATTATTATTATTATTATGTACACTCGTAATAATACATTTACACATTATTGATTTAATTACTGTCATTAATTTTTAATATTTTTTAAATGGATGTCCAAATTGTTTTTGAAACTAAAACACTAAAACGCTTATGATGACTTCCTCCGGCTTGTTCCAGTCTTTCACAACACGGTTTGTCAAACATTGTTTCCTCCATTGTTGGAATTGAAGCCATTTTAGTTGAGTTTCAGAGAATGTCCACGAAGTATTTGATCAGTGATCAGGGAATACATATTTACTTACGTATATTACTAATTTATTTTTTTCAGCTTTTTTATCTCATCTTTTTTAGTACTTACCTGTTTAAAAATATATTTATTTATTTACATTCAACTTGTCACAAAAAGTAATGTAAAACCACATTACACAGGTTCCAAGCACACTTATGTCCGGTTGCACGAAGAAACTGCTGAGTTAACAATGTTCAAACACGTCACTTTTAGTGAATCGCATAAAATTCCTTCCATACTGTCCACACAAAGTGACGTGTTTGATCATACTTTGACGTTGATTTAGATTTTTTGTTCTTTTGTGCACTCGGCCCTTAGTAAACGAATTGAAGCTTAATATAAACTGTATTTGATTAAATTAAAAAAAAAATTATTCTGCACCACCCACCGCGGAATTGGTCCTTACTAAAGTATTCACAGGGTTATTGAACCCTACTGGGAGTAGATAGTAGACAACAATAAACAAAGTAAGCCATGTCCAGTTGCGTTGCAAGAGAGTTCATTAGATGTCTTATTAGGGTATGAACAGGGGGGGAACGGCAGAACGTCTAATATGCAGATCGTATAATGTCATATTTTAACAAAATTTTAAAACCATGCACAACGTATAATCGGCAGATTGTATAATTTTATACGTAGTGCATGAAGAAGTTTAAAAAATAAAATTACTTATTTCTCCATGCATAACGTATAATAGTCACAATGTATAATATTATGATCTTTATTTAACAAAAAAAGAAAACCATGCATATCATATAATCCAAAAACTTTTCATACGATAAGCGCCCTTATGTATATACTTTTAAATCGTATACTCGCACGTGTCGTTTCGACCATCTCAATACGCGTAAGGTGGCCTTTCGAAATTGTAGCAAATATCGATTCGTAGCAATTTCAGCCTTAAATGTATCGTTATTAGGGTGCTTTATGCAGTGCTTCTTGGCATATTATACGTTCTGCATGGTTTTCTTTTTTTGTGAATTCATGTTAGGAATATTATACAATGTGACTATGATACGTTCTGCATGATGCAAAGAGTTGATTTTATTTTTAAACTTTATTCATGCACAACGTATAAAATTATATGTTGTGAATATTATACAATATGCATGGTTTTCATTTTTTGGAAAAAAATACTATTATACGTTGTGAATATTATACGTAGTGAAAACGACTCTGACCAGGTAACATCTCTTACCTCCCAGACATGATAGCCGGAATAGCTTGTGCCTGAATAGGCGTCGGCTTCTCAAAGTTCAGCTTCTTCAAGGTTTCCATTTCCTTTTTACTGATGCCGCAGTGCGCCCAGCTCCTTATGGGCTTTGGGCAGCCCTTGCCCTTCACTCGGATGCCCTCGAGCTCAGCTCTGTACGCATCCACTTCTTCTTGGGTCATTCTTGCTAATTCCCCGACCTGAAAATTAAACAAATACGAAAACGTACTTTGGGGTTAAAAATGACAACAAAATATTACCATGTATGATTAGACCAGCCAGTTACAATTATATGGTATTTTGGCATTTGGCACTTTAGATAATACAAATTTTGGCCGGTGCATGTCGTAAGAAGCGACTAAAGGATTTGCCGTTCTTGGTTCGGATTCCTCGTTAAACTATAGGTGCCCTACCCCTTAGCAATAGTAGGGTTAATCAAGCCTAGGATGGTAGCATCGCATTGAATGAAAGATTACTGAAGCAACAATTAATTATGTCCGTTCATACAGTTCAGTGTAGCTGTATAATATAAGGAAGGTCCTGGCATGGCACCTGTTCTCATCGAGTTATGTCGCAAACACATGAATCCGCAAATTAGATCACCAAATGCTGTTTTGTCAGTGTTTTTGGTCCAGTTCAATGGAGCCGTGATGAAGCAAAGGAAACATCCTGGCATGGTACCCAGTTTCTTCGAAAATGCGGTGTTAAAGACACTAGGTGTAATATTAATGATCCATGTCAAAACGTTTAATTTGATTCCCATAAATGTCTCAACTTTGTTGACTTACTAATAAACATTTCTTATTCCACTGCTTATCATCGGAATAGTTATACCAGTCATAAAGATGTTAATGGATTAATTACTAATAATCTCGAAATATAGAAGGAATAATGAAACCTAAGCTCACTAGTCTTTATACGATATGGGCTTGAATCAGCACCTTATGCCCCCGGGCTTGTAGCCCCTACCGCAGAAATACTGCACAGAGTACTCCACCCTGGATCACTCAACTACTACCTGCGTTTTTGTCGCCATTTTATTCAATACTTTATTATTCCAGTTTATAATCGCAGCATAGACAATAAGGGTCAATCAATCTAATAATACTTTTGGAGCATAGGTACCTCTGTATAGAAAATCTTCCTAAAGGGTTGGTAAATGAGTGAAGTGTGGTCCACTTTGGCCAGTTCTTTGCGCTGCTTGGACGCGAGGTTCGCCGCAGCGTCCTTCAACTCTTCTGTCTCTTCCTCCGATGAGTACTCCAAGCCGTCCTGGTTCTGCTCTATCAGCTCACCTGCATTTACACAAGCACATGCATTAATTGTACACAGCAATTGGGCGAAAATACAACAGTGCGGTAGCAATGTATGTGTTATATGTTACTTTTAATGCGTCCGTACATCCTGTATGTATCGATCTATTCCATTGTTCGGAACAAGACTTAGGAATCCCTTGTTTTTTTTATGCAACCTGACATGGATGGCTAATACCACACAACTACCATTACGATATGAACCTAATACGCCACATTCCCGAAGGAATTAGGTGCCATGCCGGGACCTTCCCTTCATAAGCATGGCTACATTTTCCACGTTTTCCATCCAGTTGATGGAAAACGTGGAAATTTTTTCATTGCCGCTTCTACCATCTTTTCATCGAATGCAATGTACCAACCCATGCGGGCTTAAATCCTAGTAGGGGAACCTACAGTTTTACATGGATTCCGAACTATGGAGCAGCTGGCATTCGTGACGAAGTAAGAGAGAGAAACTGGTGCATGAACGGGGCGAGGATTTGAATCCAGACCTCTGTATGCAAGGCAAGTCCCCGCGCCACTACGCTACAGACAATTTTCTGTGCAGGGCTTGCATCAAGAAAAATGAGACTGCTGAACATAAGCTTCTGCAGTGCAATGTGCTCAGCGATCGACGGGGGGTGTCACTGCTTTCACTCACATCGCTTGCGCAGGTCTACAGACGCTCAGGCCACCTCGACGCCTTCATGGATAATATTTGCTGCCCAGGGTAGCAAGATCTGGGCGTTCTACAAAGAACTCAGACTACGTGAAACCAAGTGCAGACTGCGATCATGCTTAAACAAACAACATGGGGGACACAATAGCAAAATGCATGCTCTACAATGCTATATTTACTAGCACATTTATAGTTAGTCCACAAAACATTCTTCCATTAAATCTTTAAGTCAGTTGCGAAGAGTAGTTTTATAAAATGTTACAAAACCATTTCGTTGAGTTTTCGTTTTAGTCATTGCTATACATACCTTTATTCTTTTTCTCCACAGCTTTCTTATTGGCCGATCCACTCAATATGACTACATCGCTGGAGCCAGTTATCGGCTGTCCCTTTGTGCCTCCGATGATGCCCCGAGCTTGATCCATCTTATTTACTTTGCGCACTTCCTGCAATGCACAAAATATTATTATACTTTGTTAATCTCATGCAATGATAGGACAGTGATCAGTATAAGTTGGAGTTAGCTGTGTGGTCAGTAATAAGTCATTCATATTGATCCGAGCGTACCATCTATGACGAATAAGCGCAACTACTATCAGCTGACAGTAATTGTCAACAGATAACGCTACCAGTATGTTTTCACCACATTCCGTTTAGCACACAACTGATCGCATTTAGGAAACCGAGAAGTTTGTATCTTAAAAGAAACTTTTCTGTGACTGGATGCCTGAGTCATTGCCTCCTGGAGGAAGGTTCAAGGCCGAGCTTACGGAGAATAAATAGTGCCTGGGCGGCTAGAGCTGACAGTTATTCTATGGAAGTGATAACATGCACAAGCGACTCTAGAGAAAGAGTGATATATTTCTTTTGGTCCAAGAATAGTTTCCATACCTCCTGCACTCCCTCCATGAAAGCATCCAATGGGTCCACCTCTTCTGCCTTTTCGGCTGCGCCATTATTGTCCTCGCCGCCACCACCTTGACAAATAATGCTGTTATTATGGTTAACACTATGATCGCTGATTGGCTTAAATAGAAAATAACCTGAGCAAATATTGCAAGAGGCTCTTTTCAGCATTGTAATTTTTTTATGGAATGTTGTATAATTCAAACTAAATAAAAACTGGAAAAGTTCTTATTACACATCAGTACTTCATAGTGTTAGAATATTGCACACTTCTCATAAACTAGAAAATCTTCCGATAACCCTGAATGTTTGATAATTTTCTAAAATAAAGCTACATATTTAACATGCCTTTTGCGCATAATTGCAGAAATGTTGTTAACCCTTTCCCCGCCAGGAACGTATATATCCGTCAGAGCAAGGCATTCTGCAGGCGCCATCGTCGGATATATCCGACAGAAAACTACTCCACTTCAAACATTAATAAAACTTTACTGATTACGAAATAATGTATTTTATTTACATAATTGGAAAGTACATACTAGCGTTCATTAGATTTCTACTGTTTCAACAGTGGAAACACACTATTTGCTACACAACAATCAACAATTCAAGACTGCATATTATCGAAATAATTGTAGTGTGGCGTACTGAGAAGGATTATGCCAAAAAACCTTGGCGGTGAAAGGGTTAAAGATATCGTATGACGGTTCTTGGGGTTTTTTTACAGACCACCAACCATTTTAGAACATTTAAGTTGTTTTGTTTTGAATAAAACATTGGTTCTGAACAGTATTTGAATATGAATAGTATGAATTATTTTAGTAGATATGCTGAATGGTACCCAGATTACTGTTATAAAAGGGCTAGGGTCTGGATTAACATTGTTTCAGTCTAAGTCAATAATTAAATCCAAACCTTCGTCTCCAGAGTCATCTTCCAAAGACCACTTCTTCATTGTGGGGAGCTGTATATTGGCCATAAGACTGCCTTTTTGCACTTCCTTCTTGGTGGACTCGATCTCCTTTCGCTTGCGTTCCGCGCGCCACCGCTCGATCCGCTCACGTCGCTTTTGCATCTCTGCTTCCAGACGCACTTGTTCCACTTCCTAAAGTTTTAATAAATTTGAAGTTTTAAAGTTTAAATAGTTTTTTTTTTAACAGGAAGTTTATTAATTAAACCTACATTAAATGTTGCTTCTATGTCACTCACCAATGTACTGACAAGCTGTGGTGCAATTGTAAAGCATCTATACAGGGTGTAAACAACAGCATAGACTATAATATGTGTAAAACTAATTTTAAAAAAATCTGTGACATTGATTAAATGCATTAGTTCAACTCAAAATTGTTCATAAACATCACTAGATAACATAAAACTTAATTTACTGCATTATTGCAAGACAAGTAAAACTGGTTGTTCAATTTAGGGATAGACCCACCCGCTCTATAAGTAGAGGTTTATGTCAACAATTTGCAAAGTACTTCAAACTCAAACTCAAACTCAAAATCTTTATTGGTTCATACAACATAACTTACTATATTAACATATTTATTTAAATGAAGACTTGTCAACAGTGTGGATTGTTCGTCGTGTCGTGTCGTCGCCAAATGGCGCTAGCTCAGCTTGCCTTGCTAGTCGAACTATACAGGCTGCTGTTTTTCAGCTAGGACCTATGTGTGAAGTGGTGGGAGGGTGTGTGAGGGTGTGAGAGGGTGTGTGATGGTGTGTGAGGGTGTGTGTATGCTGTAATATAATGCTTATAATAAATGCTATAATATGTTTATTTTTTGTTTGGCGATAATATATATACATTAGTAATTTGTTAGGTAAGATAATAAATTAATTCTATTAAATATGCTTTATAAGCTGATCCACTCAGATTTTACTATTCCTTCTTTGCTGCTCTAGTAACAGTTTCTTACACGCAGTTCTAAACGCTGTAATGCCTTCTTTTGCCCTTATAGGCGGTGGAATGTCATTCCAGCATTTGGATGCCGCATATTTCAAACTGCCTCTGAACAAAGCAGAGAAGTGTCGTGGAATCTGGAGTGGAAAGCATTGAGCCCTTGTGTCATGTTTGTGTGTTTCTTTAGTCCATTTTAACTTATTGTATAGATATTCCGGTGATCTGTTGTGTATAATTTTAAAAATCATGCATTGTAAATTTAGTAGGCGGCGTGCTTTCATTTTTATAATACCTTGAGCGTTGTATATTGGAGTGACATGAGCACGTCTATTTACTTTATAACAGTACCGGATGCACGCGTTTTGCATTCGTTGAATAGCGCATTCTGTACGATTTAAAAGGCTGGGCCCATATACTATATCGCAGTACTTTAGTTGAGAAAGAACTAATGATTCTACTAACAGTCGTCTTGCTTGTTCTGAAATGTAGTCTCTAATATCGTATAATACTTTAAGTCGAAAAAAACAGTTCCTAATTTTCATTTTAACTTTTAGTTAAAAGTACTTAATGGTAATATCATGGAATATAATGAATGGAATTTATTAAACATTTTAGGAATAATGCGAGCGGAGCACTGTTAATAATACAAAAAGGAATGGGGTAAATTATAATGATAGTAAATTTACACGCTGCATATAATACATATTTCACTTATTTATTGGAAAAGTAAGTTTTAACTGCTAGGGTTGAACAGGATTGTCTTAACAGTTACAACATTAGGTTCCAGTCCTAATTCAGATATATCAGTGTGGGTCTGTTGTTTGTCACTGCATCGTTTTCACATCTATGGTAATTTTACACATTGTATTTATCTATTAGTGACAGTGAATACTGGCAAAATTTTTGTGGTTTTATTTCCTCACTTTTTTTCATTCTACAAATGTATATATATTTTTTTTTATAAATGAGATATTTACATATTAACATTTCAAATTACATTTAGATATTATATTCCTTTTTCATTTATTTTAGACAAACATACTTAGCCGATATGGCCTTTTAGCATGATCGAACTCAATTAAAAGTTGTATAGAATTAAAAACAATCATCTAACCTTGTCAACATTCCCTGGATCGAATTCACCAGCTTCATCCTTTACAGTTTTTTCCTTCGATCTTGATCGGTCTCTATCTTTTCGATCTTGTGACTTTTTCCGAGATTTACTTTTCTTATCCTCCTTTTTGTCACTAAAAACAAACAAGCGTTTTATTGACGGATGTATGATGTTACATTATTTAACATGTTATAATGTATTGTGTGCCCATACTAACTAAACCAGTATTTTCGAATGGACTGAAAATATGTGACTGTACCCACGATGCCTCGCGCTAAATATATAAAAATGCACACACACCATAATAAGCAAATATTATAACAGCCCACTATGAAAATAGGGCAGCCGGTAGAGAGGCAGAGGGCGCGGGCACCACACAGTAAAGCACACACAAACGTAAACGCTACGTGTATTGCAGTCTTTGTTGTGTGTGGACATGTTGCGTCCTTTTATATAGCTTGTTTTTTTTAACAAGAGGGGGTGCCAGAGCGCAATAGCACAATCTAGTGCTTGTCTGGCCAATGAGTTAGTCCCATCGGGAAGGGCATTCTTAATTGCACTGTTTATACATTCAGGTTAGGGAATGCAATCCCGATCCCGCGGGATCCCAATCTCGCGAGATCTCGTGTAATTTTTCGGGATCAATCCCGACGCATCATATGACGAGATCCCGTTCGAGATTGACGGGATTGGGCGGCAGTGGTCAGCGACGCTACACAGGTCCACTCGGGAGGCGCAAGCGGCGCGCTGACTGACGGCCGCGAGCGGCAGGAACGCCAAACAGCGTTAGAAAACTATGCCGACTATTTCCGAATATTAGCGACAGGTGACGAGTGGGACAGCTAATATATAGAACTGTGTCGAGTAAGTGAGAAGGAAGTATATGCGCGCTGAGAGGCAGGCATTTGTTTGTTTACGTTCGTCATTGTTTTAGTTCTGCAGTTGTTGTGGTTATTTTTTCATTTTCGAAATCACTCGTAGGTAACTACTTCCTAATTCCCTTGAAATATGCTTATTGTTTTGATTACCTAATCTACCTATGTTAATTTCCTTGAAACCTGATAATTATTTAGTTCGTAAGATCAAAGAATAAAGGATTTTATTTTCTTTCGAGTAACATGTTATTTTAGTTAACTTGTTTGTGATAGTGATATCACAAACAAGCAGTTATTAGCTTTTTCAGTCATCCGAATTTAACATTTTTTTAAAACTAGACGGGATCCCGAAAATTCCGGGATCCCGTCTAGTTTTAAAAAAATCTCTCTCTCTCGAATTTGCAATCTCGAGTCGGGATTGCATTCCCTAATTCAGGTGTTAAAACAAAGCATTCAATATCATAAAAAAGCGAGATGCATTGATTTTGGGAGGACGGACTGTACGAGAATTATATTTTGAGTATATATAGAGCCTATTATGAGTAGAATTTTACAAGTCATGTCGGTTAGCGAAATTATCGTGAATTCGAAAATGTATGAAAAACTGAATTGATTTGAGATGAAATCACATGTGCAATGCCAGTAAACCAAAAACAATTGTAATGGATGCCCTCAAAACCAACATAACTGAGGAACTGCTTAAGCAGCGATCTCATTTGTTCCTTTTGTCGATCGTTTTTACCGATTCGTCAAAAGACGTTCTTTGATTGATGTCACACACATTCGTTGAAAACCGTGCGGATACTACGGGGGAATCAGCATGGTAAATGAAGTTGCCGGGTGAATAGCTAAGTGAGTGATTACGAAATGCAATCATATTTCAGGTTTAATCACTCACTTGCCTGTCCACTCGCCGAGTACATTTACCATGATAACCCCTAAAGCATAAGATGCGTGCGGCGGCCCCTCCGGAAGCTTCATGCAGAGCAGAGACGCTCATGCTAGGTTCAAGAGTTTTTTGTGAATCGAAATCATGCCACATAAATCGCAGAACCGTCAGAACTCACGAACATCTTTGCTTCACTGAACGGACAGAGCCAAGCGGCGAAAGCATGGAGATATATGTACAAATATGAATATATATCTCAATGGGCCAAATATGTGGTGATCATCTCTCTCTGTGTCATCTGTGGAGGTGATTGAGTGACAAATTCAGACATATATTTCATATACCTACTCTGGTCGTTTTGTTCCCAGTGACTGAAAATAGAACTTGGTTCCAATGTCAACGAAACGAAAGCAAGGCGGATCCTTGCGAACGAATACAATGTCACACGAGCACTTTTCAATGAATCGTTCAAAAGTATCAACGGAACGAACAAGTGCGAACACCTTTAAAAGCCGATATTGCACACATTCCTTAAAAACGAAAGGCAAACAATTTGAAACCGCCGCTTTAGTCAGTGACCAGATTTTCCTCACCTTTTGCGCTCCCTATCTCGATCTCTGCTTCTATCTCGTTTGGTCTCTCTTCCACGACTGCGACTCCGCCGGTGCTTGCCCGCTTTCGTACGGTCACGCTCGCGGCTGTGGGATCGCTTGCGTTTGCGTTCGCTGCGCTCTGGAGACGGGGATCGCGTCGGGGAACGTTTGCGATCACGATCCCTTTCGCGGCTAAAAGAAAAATATGAAAAGGCATGTAATTTATTGCAAGAAACTGCGCTATGTTCCATGACGATATGTAGCAGAAGAGACACTTACCCGCTGCGGACCATAGCGTTTCAAAGGATCACGACAATCTCAACACAAGACACAATCTCCTATTCTGAAACGAATTGCGATCCCAACCAAGTTCTACGTCCATACCATCTATGACCAAACCTTTAAAAATCACATAAATGATATTTTTACTCTTTGACGAACACGGTCGCAATCACCACAGAATCGACAGAAAATAACCATCTTCTGTGACATCGATGACAATAGCTCCTTTACTCATGAAGACACGACGAATTAAATTCATAGATGAGAATGAATCGTACATTGACGATTAGCTTTCACCGGAAGTAATCGCTGATAATTGCATGTAGTGTCATCGCACTCTTATTAGAATAATTGGAAATAACAATTCTGGGGTAACTCGTGTAATAACGTTAAACTCGAGTAGCTGTCATTCTAGAGTAAAAACCTTGTGACTTACTATTGAATCACCCGAGTATCAAAATATCTAATTAAAAAATATATAAACATATCAGTCGTATTCTGAGTGCACTGTGAAAATTTAGTATATGGACATATTATCCACACAAAATTCTATTTAGCCCCGATTGCACGAAGAGTTTATCAATGTTCAAACACGTTACCTTTAGTGAACCGCATATGGTTCCTTCAATACTCTCCACACAAAGTGACGTTAAATACACTTTGACGTTGATGTTGATTTTTTATCCTTTCGTGCACTCGGCCCTTAGTCCGGCGATAATCCGCGTAAGTTAGTCGGCCCTTAGTCCGGCGATAATCCGCGTAATTTAGTCCGCCCAATCTGAATACAATTGTATGAAAAAAATTATCACTTTTTTTTTAATGTAAAGGAAAAGGAGGCTACTCTTGAAATTCACATTCTTCTGTGATTCACAGTCCCTTGTGACTTACCAGTAAGTCACAAAACGATTCTGCGCATTAAATGACAGACACGATTCACCCTATTGTTATCCCTTCTTATGAATGATGATCTACGAAGATTTTAGTAATGAATGTAGAATTAAAGTTTACTGAAAAATATTTCGTGATGCCACCAAAATCAGGTAGTGGCAATAAAAGTGCTGCTCCGCTAGTTGTCACGGCGAGGAGTGTAAGAAGTCATTGAGACGGTCCTTGCCGGCGGTACTGTCAGAGAGTTACGTTTACAGAAGAATTCAGCTCTGTAAATAACCAGTGACTTAAGCGAACTTACATTAGATACGACCCCAACGATAGCAATGGGTCGTTCGCAAGATTTTCGAACGACCCTGAAATAGAACGGATCATTTCGACCCGTTCGGTCATTCGTTGGTGTGGTCTATGCGACCCGGGAGCTACTCTTGAAATTAAAATTCACCGATGAGTCACTGGTGAGTTATCTGTGAGTATCCGAAGGCAAATCTCGAAATTCAAATACACCTGTGAGTCACCAGTGACTCACTGGTGAGTCACAATACTTTCATATACGCGACCTGCAATGAGACCACAGAATACATCGAATTTCTTTTAGGACCAAAGATTAGGTACGACACGTCTCTTTTGACCCGTTCGTTCGCGAACCGACCCGAGAACCGGCTCACCGGTCGGTCGGTCGGTCTAGGCATCTCATTCAGTCGGTCGGTAGAAAGTACGGGTCGCGAAGACACGGATATAAAATTTGCGAATGAGGGAGCCGTTGGATCGTTCAGCACAGACGACCCGGGTCTTCTGACCCGTTCGTTCGCGAATGACCCATCGCTAATTTTCGAGTCCGAGTTTGATTTGGCAGCTTACTCACCGTTGCCGTAAATACGTCGGCGTTGCCGTTTACGCCGACTTTTCATACAAATCGGCAGTTCGAGTTTGACTTTGACGCCAATTTAGGCGACCACTGGGACTAGGAGCCCTTTAGCCAAAACCACAGACCTAGCATGCACGCGCAGCGTAATATCATATTTCTAAGGTCAAAACGCTATTTCTTGTCCTTCTTGCACCGAATGGCTCGGAACACTTTGTCCGAGCACAGGCAAAAAAAACCTTGCCTTATTGTCGCTGGTAGTTCCGGTGGCCGCCATGTTGAAATAAATACATTTTCTTTTCCGTTTCGTTGTCGGCAAAATGCCAGGGTTCAGCAATAAGGTGAGGATAGTTTCACGAATTTCTGGATAAATTGTTAACATGAAACATATCATATAGTATGAAAAATATCGCGTAAAGTGTTTGCGTTCATTTATATATCCAGTGCTTGCGTTAGATAAACGTTTCTCACCAACCAGCGCCAATAGTTCTATGACACGTGTTGCCGTTGCCTTGTGCTAAAGTTGTTTGGTTGCACTTCATCGGCAACCGCATCGTGAAAATCCATCATTTAATGTACAACCTGTAACCACGGGCTCATTTAATTTGCTAGAGAACTCTTGTTATAGATGAAAAAATGCATTTAACCTCAAAATGTTTTCTGATATTTCTTTCGCCTTATGTATTTCTTTTCAGAGTACTCCACGGGGCTCGTTTAAGATTAATGCTTGCTTTTTCACTCTCTAATTTTGCCCTTTCAGTCCATTGTTATCGATGGACGCGGCCACCTACTGGGTCGGCTGGCCGCCGTCATCGCCAAGGTGCTCCTTGAAGGAAACAAGGTCGTGGTAGTGCGATGCGAGCAGCTCAACATCTCCGGTAACTTCTTCAGGTTTGTGATGTCGATCATACAATACGGGTGTCACTGGTCCCGCTTAACCTGGACATGCCCCTTTCTATTTATCATATGTCCTAGTGCGTGGCTCAAGACCAGGCAGAAACAGTAACAATAAATCTAGGGAATTTCATCTAATTTTTACTCAGAATTGTTGAACTATATACATTGTTATTCCAAAAGCTTATAATTTAAGTCAAATCTGTAGTAGAAGTTTAAATGTGCAACCCCACTTGGCTCGCCCGACACATGACAGCTATCATACTAGCCGATAATGAACTTTAAAAATCAAGATCAGTACATAAAATAGTGTGTATACATACTGTGTGTCTTAAAAGAACCAATATAATATACAATTGACAGGAAAATATGCTGCATGTACAGTCACTTGTACAAATTTTAAAGGTCTTTCCTGGAAAGAGTAAGATTTCTTAGGTTGTCATCAGCATTACAGTCTCTCTAATGCTCTAATTTCTGGTGTAGCAATATGAAAATGGGAGTACTAATAATGGGATTATTAATCAAATCACTTATTCCCACAGAACAGCTGATTTCATTTACTGAGGGCTACCTAACATGTAGAAAGTTACCCCCACAATAATTCTTATTGTGTGGCACATATTTTAATTTTAGGAGTCAGTGCTATGCATACTTTTCAATGATGTTTCAACCTGGGTAATTTGCGACTGAACAGTTTATTCTGGATGTTGTCAACTCTATATTCTGAGATGATTTTTTTTCTTCTAGTTATATTTTGTATTCTAACATTCATTACTGTAATTTCCTTTATTGTTTTTCATTATAGGAACAAGTTGAAGTTCATGTCGTTCTTGCGCAAACGCTGCAATGTGAACCCCGCGCGAGGACCTTTCCACTTCAGAGCGCCTTCCAAGATCCTCTGGAAGACAGTGAGAGGTATTACCATTGCTTATTGTTACTATAGGATACGTAATAATATAGGAACCATAGACCGATTTAAACTTACGCTACCGATGGCAGTTAACAACTGGTCCGATTTGGACTGACATTCAAGATGGTGTACCGTGAACAACATGATGTCATCGTTACGTCACGCAACCCCGTACGCAGAGATTAGGCTTCGGATGTAGGGCACTGTGTGTGCAACTGTCTGTCACATTTTAATGTTTCTATAGCATTGTCTCTCATCTTTATACTGTGTTGTTTCACAAACCGTAGTATCCTAAGAGAAAATTCAAGTTTAGCTTGGAGGAATTGGTAAGGAGAACTGCTTCAACGAATGTAATTTGTACAATTATTGTTTTTTGTTTCCATAACTGCGTGCCCGAATGGTCCGAATCGTTTGTAATGCTAACAGCTTTGCGATTCCAATCTGAATCAGCATGCTTGTTTTCGCCTAGAGCACTGTAAACGATTCCAGTTAAAATCTGAACATTTTTTTGTGTTTTTTCGTCTGTACTATGGACAATGCTCTTTGGAACTGTATAACGATAGTGCTCTGTCTCCATTTCACTATCGCACAACACGGGTACTGCACCCATACCCTGTCCACATTCCTTCAATGAGAACCAACCGATCGTTTGCGTCCTTTATAGGGTCGGTTAACCGTGGCATGAACTACCTGCCGATGTATTTCCCCCAAAGTACATACATTATTGGGCACTTAAATCGTGATGCGAGGAAGCACCTGGTTTGTTTTTGCAACCCCTGAAAAAAAAAGGGAGTGCTGGGACGTCACTGTAATGACAGTCTGGCGTACATCATGTGTGTGGTTTGTTATGTTAATATTAATGTATATCAATAACCTTAACATTTATCTTAAAACTAAACTAGATTATTACATACATATCGCCAAGACCTATCCAGTGGTAATGGGGGTAGTGTTAAGCCATTAACGGCTGTCCATCGAGCCATGGCTCTATAAATACTCTAAGAGCGAGCAGGTTCGCTATCCGTGACCCCTTATCCCCTGATATAAGAATATATTCACTATGTACGCCTTGTCGGACTTTACAATAATATTAACAAACACTACATTAACATAAATTATTACATAAATACTTAATATCTTGAACAGATAATAATTAGCACATCGGTGTCGCCCCACCTTGCAGGGCTCGGTGACGCCGGCGCGCCCCCCATGCATAGGTCAGGAAGTTGCGCAGGGGTCACCCGGCCGTGCTGCTGTCAAACTGTTTTTTGTTCGCTCCATGTATGTTTTAACGTGTGTAATATTTGTTTAAAATGATAGTATTCTTGTTTGGTGCATATAACCCCACTCATACCAGCTAAAAGTTTTTAGAGCAGATTGAATATTCAGTTGGGGCACTTTCTCAACACCCTCTTAAAATTTCTTAGAATAAACCTACTTTGCTCATGATTATCATTTTTATTACCTACATTATTTGATGCAATATGAAATCATCCTTCTATGAAGCATTTCTCTTAATTCCCACACACACTCAAATCTCTTTTGCGTATGTCATCAAACTTTGAATTGGACAGGCATGATCCCGCACAAGACGGAGCGCGGGAAGGACGCCCTACGTCGCCTGCGGGCTTACGACGGCTGCCCGCCACCCTATGACAACCGCCGTCGCGTCGTCGTACCCGGAGCCCTCAGGGTCATCTGCCTGAAACCTGGCCGCAAGGTAACACGCTTTGTCAACGGTAAACAAACTGCAGTTTAGGGATTCCGGTTTAGGGTAGTTGACGGCTATCAATCTTTAATGGCTTGCATTCCAAGTAAATCGGTAGGTTCTCACCTTACTATTATTTTATTATTATTTGGATTATAACACTAGCAGCTATAAGCTGATGCGTGCATAAAGTATGTAGCTGGTAGGGTTGGCAATAGTAATATTTAAATAAATATATTAAAATTAATGTCATTAAACATTGTTTTGACTGATTTAGATGTATCAGCCAATGCTACCTGTCTAAAATAAATATATAAATATGCTTAGCGCACAAGGAATGACCATAACACGTTTATTCTTGCACAATCAGAATACAAAAGGTACCCTAGTACAGTTAAATAATGTGGTGAAATTTCCTGGGGGCGAAGCTCTGGCGGAAATGAAACACCTGGATCTCTTGACTGATCCCTTGGGGAAATTATTCATCACCGGAGTAATGGAAGAATGTCGCCAGATATTCCTGGCGATTAATAATTTTTGTTAAAAAAATGCTATTTCATAAATAGAGCTAATTTTAGTCTGTCACTCGCAACACCTCGAAATGAAAAGGTAGTTTTTCTTCACGAGGACTTTTTCGTTAATGTATTATTATATTAGCTTCTTTATTAATTCATTAAACAGTAAGTCAAGAGATCCAGGTGTTTGATTCATAGTGCCAGAGCTCCGCCCCCAAGTTTAAGGTAATTTCACCACAATAATCATCCTGTTATGATTTTAAGGGAATAGTATACCCCTCAATGATGGTATTTGGGTAATTTGCGACTGAAGCATTACGCTTAATGTTGACACTATTTCACTATTCTGAGATCCCTTTTCCCTGGCAGCATAAACCATACACAAGAACTTCTAACACTTAATGTGTGTATTGTGTTTTTTAAGTACTGCCACGTTGGGAGACTGTCCCATGAGGTCGGCTGGAAGTACCGCGATGTGGTCCGTAAGCTCGAGGACAAGAGGCGCTTCAAGACCATCAACCAGGTCTCCTATGAACGGAAACTCAAGGCAAGTAGATTTATTCGTCCAAGCTGTGTTGCATGTATCGTATTGTTTTATTTCATTCATAGGTAGGTAACCTACACTTGGACATGTAAAAAAATCACGCACTATGATAGGTCTATGTCAAAAATATAAAAGTCGCATGCTCTATGTTCATGCATATAAGAATTGGAAAACATACTTTTCCAGTCACAAAAAACGTTTAAAATTAAAATTTAAGTAGTTAATCAATCACCACTCACAAGAAAAACATAAGGAGAAACGTTAATAACACAAAAACAAAAATTATGAATCTTTTGAATTTTACCTCAATCTGGTGTATAGTGCCATAGTCAATGTAAAACTAGTAAAAAAAAACATATTTTACGGACTTAAAAACTGCGATGAATAATTAATTGATGGTGATTTTATAAATACCTGCACCGCTTTAGGGGTGTATCTGTATCGAAAACAAATCAACTGCCTTTATTTAAAATATTAAAACAAAAAAACTTGACAATTTAATGGATTCGACATTACTGTTAACTCATTGAGTTCAGTGACATCTACATTTGAAGCATTGTAATCAGAATTTGAAAATAATCTGAAAATTTTGGTTGTTACATTCGTCGGAAGTCTGGGCTGCAAGCCCCATCTTATCGGATTTTTTAGGTAGGGACGGGACAGTGCAGTTGAAAACGAAAAATATTTTTCTGTTTATTCCTTATCCTCGGCTGCCAAGATGATGTTTGAAGAAAATCAACTTCTAAGGAATAAGCATTAAGCCGAACCAGCATCCGTTTCTCACAGGCCATTAGTAGCTAGTGTGGAAAATAAAATGTGTTCTATATTCATTGGTATCCTATGGAAAACGCATGCAATAGCGTCACTACCAACTGACATGCATGCTACAATTAAAACAAATCCACCCTCAACTTCTACAGAAAATGCTCCCCAAGACTTTATAAATACCTTATGAGGAGGGAGGGGGGGGGGGAGTTGAAATAACTCGCTGGGAGTAAATTAACCTGCCAAATTAACAGGCAAGTAAGTGATTGAATGTGGCGTTTAGTTGCATTGCGTACCATGCTAATTGGTAAATGTCTGTTGAATTGGCCGAAAAACACGTCGTTTGACAGTTAGCATGGTACGAAATTCAACTAAACGTCTGAACTAGTCCCTCACCTGTTCACCCGGCGAGTTAATTTACCATGGTAACCGCCAGGTGATTGATTGATTGTACCATGCAAGACAGATAGGCAATTCATATACTAACTAAATGCCTATATACGCAGATTGTCAGGTAAAAAGGAGATAAAAAATATATTCATGTGTCTAGACGATGGGCCACCAATTTGCCATGAGATGAAAAAATGAATCAACAAATGATTTTAATAACACACGATCCCTGTTACTAATAAACCTAGATCATCAGCTGAATAGTTATACAATGTTTTGTCCTTTGCATTGACAGGCAGTTTCTAATTCGATAGAAAGGGACAAAACATTGTATAACTATTCAGAGGATGATCTGGTATTATTAGTAGCAGGGTTTATCTATAAATTTCATGATGAACAAACTTCTTACCTACATTATTTGATGTGTTATGAAAACAAATCTTTTCAACTGATGTGTTCCTCGTATTACTAGTTATTTTTCAGTATTCTGGCTAGGGTTTCATTTAAGTTTGTTCTTTTCAGAAAATCACCAAGGAGGCTGGCGAGAAAGTTGCGAAATCTACATCTCCGTTCACGTCTGTAATCCAGTCATATGGTTACAATTAGGACTAAGATAAACTCCAAAAATAAAATAAACCTTTGGTTGACCAATTTTTTGTTTTTGTTATTTTCAAGTCTAGGAGCTATGACAGGACCTTCCTTTAAGGTGGCCCAACCCGGCACGACTAACTCATTCGCGGGCACTGTACAAAACCGTGCTGTTGCGCTCTGGGACCTTCTCTGTTTCAAAGAAAAAGACAGGCTCCGTGATGAGGAAGATGCAACATGTCCACAAAAAAGACAATGTGCATAGTGTATGATACACCTTAAGGTGGCCCATCCCCCTAAACTCCCCATACAAACGGGGAAAAAAAATCACGCCCATATTTCTTGTCAGAGATCCAAAATTTTGCTCAAAATAGTTATATTTGATCGAACTAGATGTCTGATGACCGTTGGCATTGTACAATTTTGTTTGGTTTCCAAGTTATAAGGTCTGAAAGTTCGAATTTTTCGCGTATTTTATACAGTAACTATGGAGGTGGATTACTCAATGATAAAATCTATACATCTTAAAAAGATTAGTCATCAGACATAGCTATATTTAAAGTAAAAAAAAACTTAGATTAGATAAATCTGTAATATCTTCGAAAATATTCATTTAAATCATATGCTGTAAAGGGCCATATAGATCTATATTAAATCAACTATGTATTTAAGGTATTTAATTGGATAAGAATTAATGCTGTATTGGTTAAAACGCTTCGAAAATTAGCCATTATTTGTCGTAAAAAGTAAATTACAAAAAAATGTTATTGTGGGATATCCATAAGAGATAGCATATACCATCGCAGAGTTTTTGTAGACCTTTTCAATGTATACAATACTTAGTACATTATTTTGAAAAATCTCGTAGATATTTTTTTACGACATCACATTGGAAACCTCAAAAATAACAGTATTTCTCCACTATTTAATGGATGTTATCATACATATAAACCTTCCTCTTCATCTATTACAAAAAACCGCATCAAAATCCGTTGCGTAGTTTTAAAGATTTAAGCATACATAGGGGTGACCATGTCAGGTCGCATAAAAATAAATAAATAGGGATATAGGGACAGAGAAAGCGACTTTGTTTTATACTATGTAGTGAAGTATAATCGACCGTGAAGCAAGAACTTGAAGAAAGAGCCCAGTAAAAAGAACTACCCCCGGGAGGGACTGTAGCAGACTGAGTATACAGCCGGTAGCGAAATTGGTAGACGTAATACCCGCAAATGGTCTGTTTTGGTGGCTCTGGTCCAGCCTTGCAGTATATTCGTAAAGTAGTTGTTTTTACTGGGCTCTTTTTTCAATGAATGGATTCTTGGAATAAGCTACGTACCTGCTTAGTACGAAAAAGTACATTTACTTAAGTAAACCTAGGACTGGCCCTAGCGTCTGATGCAAAATACGATTTTGGTGATGATGGCAATATGTTTGAATGTTCAATCTTTGCAGTCAATGTCCGCAACGAAGATGAAGTGTTAAATAAATGTATGTAAGTAAGTATAATCTTAAACACTGTTTAAGAGGAAGCATTGAGGAGGATGGACTGCAGGAGAGTTCCAAATTATAGGTATACAGCTGGCCGGTGGCGAAATTGGTAGACGCAATACCCGTGAATGGTATGTTTTGCTGGTTCGGGTCCAGCCTTGCAGTGTATGAAAAATTGATTGAATTGACGTACCAGCTTAGAACGAAAAAAGTATATTTACTTTAGTCAAATCAAACTCGAATTTTCAAGTTATTTCAGGTTTATATAAGTTTAGGTATTTAATTTATTGAAATTATAATTTCCAATTTAAACCGAAGCAGCATCTTGCTTTTATTTTACTTTAATAAATTAACCCTTAATTTATCCCGTGACTTAAAATCACACATTTTATCTATATGGGTCCATTGGACCCATACATTTACATATTACTGTAAAATAAAACCTATACATTTTGAAAGAGAAATTTTAATGTAGTAATTATAATAACATTACGCTTTACAAGAACGAAAATAATTACAAAGTTATCAAAAACAGTAATTGGGTTACAACAAAACATTACGAAACATGTACTCCTCTGCATAGCCTCTTCTTCAAGACTGAATTTAACAAACAAAAAACTAAAAAATCGTACTTAACTCAAAAATCTAAAAAGAGGACGAACGTTCCAATATAAAACTAAAACATTAATAAGAAAATCTTCTCTGGGTAAAATTCATGCAGGAGGTGAAGATTCCTAATTATTTTACTCCATAAAGCACATCTTGCAAACATTTTTAGGGTTACGTACCCAAAGGGTGAAAACGGAACACTATTACTAAGCCTCCGCAGTCCGTCCGTCCGTCCGTCCGTACGTCCGTCTGTCCGTCTGTCCGTCAATCTGTTCGTCCTTTTGTCACAGGGCTGTATCTCATGAACCGTAATAGGTAGGCAGCTGAAATTTTCACAGAGTATGTATTTGTTTTGCCGCTATAACAAAAAATAGGTAAAATTTGAAAAATATTAAAAGTAATCAAAAAAACTTGATTTTTTGTGTTAAACCCAATGATTTCAAAGGTAAGGATACGCCCTTATATAGAATTGAAACAAATCTTCTCCATACAAGCAAAAAGTAGCGCCATCTATCCAAACTCGGAAGAACTACGTGAGCGCCGTGTCAAAGTCGTGTTGACAACTCGCCGCCATGTTGCATTAGGTCTAACGATGTAACCTTGTACCTGCGTCCTTAAATGTTTTCTTTTTAATTTAAACTTTTAAGTTCTTTTAACTTTTATGAATGAAAAATGTTTTTTGTAATTTCAAGGTATTCAAGTTAAATACAATTTGAATTTTCTCTTGTACCTGCTTGGTCTGGATCTAACTGCCTGTCATGTCAAAATTTGTTTTCGTTATATCTAGGGAAACACTGGTCGTAGACCCATTATGCGACCACTCGAAGTAAAGGTCCCGACCTGATCTATCTGCCTGTCATGTCAAAATTTGTTTTCGTTATATCTTGGGAAACACTGGTCGTAGACCCATCATGCGACCACTCAAAGTAAACGTCCGGACCTGATCTACCTGCCTGCCATGTCAAAATTTGTTCTCGTTGTATCTTGGGAAACACTGATCGTAGAGCCATCATGCGACCACTCAAAGTAAACGTCCCGACCTGATCTACCTGCCTGTCATGTCAAAATTTGTTCTCGTTGTATCTTGGGAAACACTGATCGTAGACCCATCATGCGACCACTCAAAGTAAACGCCCCGACCTGATCTAACTATCTGGAATGTCAAAATTTGTTTTTGTTATATCTTGGGAAACACATGACAGGCAGATGGATCAGGTCGGGGCGTTTATTTTGAGTGGTCGCATGGTGGGTCTACGACCAGTGTTTCCCAAGATATAGCGAAAACAAATTTTGACATGACAGGCAGGTAGATCAGGTCGGGACGTTTACTTTGAGTGGTCGCATGATGGGTCTACGACCAGTGTTTCCCAAGATATAACGAAAACAAATTTTGACATGACAGGCAGGTAGATCAGGTCGGGACGTTTACTTTGAGTGGTCGCATGATGGGTCTACGACCAGTGTTTCCCAAGATATAACGAAAACAAATTTTGACATGACAGGCAGGTAGATCAGGTCGGGACGTTTACTTTGAGTGGTCGCATGATGGGTCTACGACCAGTGTTTCCCAAGATATAACAAAAACAAATTTTGACATGACAGGCAAGTAGATCAGGTCGGGACGATTACATTGAGTGGTCGCATGATAGGTCTATGACCAGTGTTTCCCAAGAAATAACGAAAACTAATTTTGACATAACAGGCAAGTAGATCAGGTCGGGACGTTTACTTCGAGTGGTCACATGATAGATCACATTAAAAAAAATCTTTGATTACCCACTCATACTCATATCCACTCCAAAAAAAACCAGAAAGAAAAAGGACGCCCGTACAAGGTTAATTCACCTACACGTGCGACGCGCGGCATGGCGTCACTTGCCCGCTTATGAAGTTTGGTAGTTAATTAAATTATCAATTGAAAATGCAATTATTCAATTGTTAAACAGAAAAAAATATTATCTGAGTTTACTTATCGATGATACGTTATTACATGTGTCTTTGTAACTTTCGTATCGTTTTTTATGCATCCTTTTACTACGCAACAAGGGCATTTTCATGACTCAACATCACTCTGCAGTGGTCCACAGACGACTGAGTCGCGTTGGCCCTAAAACGAATATTTTAGGGCCAACGTACTGGTGCCATTGTTCGTGCGCGTTGACCGGGTCCTTACGAAGTAATATATAAGTCAATGGTTAAACCCTTCGGAGCCTTCGTGTGCGAGTCCGACTCACACTTGGCCGGTTTTTGAACGATTCAAGCACACTGGCTACCTGCATTTAGAGCAAAGGGTTGAGGATGAATCGTGAGAGTCACGCGAACATCCTGATTCAGTATCGTTATAACTTGGTATGTAGTCACTGTCATCTAAATCAGAAAATCGTCGTCTCGAAATGTGTTCGTTACTTCTTGTTCGGGCAGTGTGTGGTTTTCTTCAGGAACGTCCAATTTCTCAATTTCTTCAAGCCACTTATCGATTACACTTGGTACAGTCGTTACTTATCAAATGTATACACTGGAAAGAGATGGAATTTCTAAGTCCCTTTTACTCTATGGTTGACGTCAGCATGTCAGAAAGAGATCTCAAATTTGTCTCTATTTCCGGTGTATAGATTTCAGACGAAACGACTGTACATTCGAATCATACACCCTTACTATACTAGTTCCAGGTAGGTTAGGATATTATGTTCTGTGGGTAGGTTGGCGTCCATTGTGGACCCTGAAATTAAAAAAAGTACATTTAAAATTATTACCACTAAAAACAAAATGTTACGCAATTTATCTATATGGGTCCAGTGGACCCATACGCTATCTATACCTACCGAACTGAGAGTCGCACGCAGGCGCCCTCTCGTCACCGCATCGGGGACACTACATACAGGAGGAAGGTATCGCGGAGGGCAGCCACTACACTCCGCGCACTGCAAAAACACAAGCTACAAGATTTTTGATGTGGGTCCATTGGACCCATAAGATAAATTAAGGGTTAAAGTTCAATTTTCAAAAATAAAAAATAAAATAAAAATGTGAGTAACTAAAAGTATCAAAATCATTCAGTCAGAGTATACGGGATGGTTATATGTGGGGAAGGACCGGCCTCATTATTTTCTCACTCTTGCTAATCTGTAGCTGCTTTGAATGAGTAAGAAAGTGTAGAAGTCGTATTCAGAGAGCACCTGTCAAAACTTAGTACGAGATTAGCACCGGACTAACCAAACATAAACCGGTTTAGTCCAGAAGATTGAAGTTGTCCGCCCACTCTGAATACAATAGTAGGATTTTACCGGTTAGTAACAAGTGACAAAATCACCTGTGAATGTGAGTTTCAAGATTGACGCCACGCCACAGAGGAGAGTTGGTGTCTTATTTCTCCGTGACCAATTTCTTAGACGACGCACGGGCGGTTCGATGCAATATATTTTTTATCAGCGATGGCGTCAGGCGTAAGCTAACCGTAAAACTTTTATATGTGAATTGAACTCGTGATCGCTTCCTGCGTCCGACCGCCAGGTTTGAGTAAAATACTATGTTCAAAGGACGGTCTGCAATGCGTGTATTATATTCTTTGTAGAAAGTGTCTGAAACACGGGGTGATCGAATCGCTCGACGTCAGACCTGAGCGGCGTAGAAATTGCCGATGGAGTGTAGCACTGTGCACCGCACGCGCGCCAAAAAGTCAGGCTGAATTTTTCGGCTTGGCAAAATTCCATCACATTTTTTTTATTGTATTTCTGTACTTACTACTTACGTGTGCTTCGTGTATTCGTTTAGCATTATCTTTACTAGAATGTCTATCTTCAAGTAGTTTCAAACCAATTTGCAGTCCAGCACGTCTTAGCACGATGGAAATTCCCTACACCAAGGTGCTGATTTACGCTCTTACGTTCGCGGCGTACGCCTGGTCAGGTTTAGGCGCCGGAGTCCTGCGTAATCTTCGGGACGCAGTTATGTCGGCAGAGAATGTTTTTGGAGACGTCATGCGAAATGTCATAACAGTGGCAGAGAAATTTCGCTCCTTGCACGATATATTTGACGCTGCCGTCGAAGAGGACTGCTTATTTTCATGCCCAGAAGGTACTATTTATTTAGGTTCATACTGCTACGTGCAAATACATTCAAACACTCGGGGGGGATGGGGGAAGAGGTGCATCCCAAGAAATAGAACCCATCAGGATCTAAAGGTTTTATTTTTATAAATGTTAAACTGTATCTATGATTGAGTTACATGTTGACTGCATAGCCGCTTGTTTGCTCATGGCAAAATTTACGATTGATGAACTGGGTTGGTTTTTTAGTGGTTTTTTTACACCCTAAGGTATTTGCCCTTCATGTGAGATTTGGACTACCCTTTGAAGTTAGGGTGCGATAAGAGGATTTTTGCACCAAAATATCTGTCAATATCAACCTGTTTCGCCCTCTTCAATACATTTGATGGTACTTTTTAGCTATTTATTTCCGTAAATACAGTTGGAACTCAAAGCGCCAATGCACATGTAGGTAAAGCTGAATGATTGCCACGGGCAGATTAGCGTTAGATGTAAATTAAACAAATTAACAAAAACCAAACAGTAAAAACATTAGAAATATTTTATTTTCTCTATTCAAAAACACAGAGTGCATCAACGCCACTTTAGGCATTGGCATTTGCAAGGAAAACGTATTTGTGTCGTCTAGGATGATGCCATTTGTACGTACCATCATCCCTCCGTAATACCAATATTCAGGGTAGATAAACTATATTTTTTTTATATTTAAATACATTATTTATCTAGGCTTTTCCTAAGTTTACATATGCAGTTTAATAATAGATACTTTTAACAAAAATGGATTGTCCACCTTAAGGTCGGCCCGTAAGCACCTGAAAATTTCGCCTCCCATACAAACGTAGTTTACTAATTATTTGAAAACTAATGTTCCAACTTACTTGATATTTGGTATCTAATATTAGGCTACAAATATCTGTGTCTGCATGCCTTTGTTTTTTCGGTGAATGTATTCTGGGTCAAACCATAGAGAAAACAAAATTCGTATGAAGATTTTCTTTTTGCTTTCATTTCATTCGGTTTGGATTTTTAAAAAAAACAAAAGCATGCAGACACAGATATTTGTTACCTGATATTAGGTATTAAATATCAATTTAATTGGAATAGCGGTCTCCAAATTATTAGTAAACTACGTTTGTATGGGGAGCATAGCTTACGGGCCGTTCTTAAGTGTTGCCAGAAGTCAGCGTATTTTGTTCATCTTTTGCTTGAGCCATTTCTGGTAACTTGGATCTGTTGCTGACTGTACATAAGGCCACATTTAGTAACATATTTGATGAACAGGCATCTGAAAATATGTTTGTATGTATGTTTTATCATTACAGGACATACCCCAACAAAGAACCACAGACACATACCAAAATCGAATGGCTGTGGTTCGATTGGTTTTGAAATAGCATCAGAATACTTACCCCTGGGTGAGATGACCCAGTGTTGTGACAAACATGACATTTGCTACGACACTTGTAACAGCGGAAAAGAGCTGTGCGATCTCGATTTTAAGAGATGCCTGTACAATTACTGTGATGCATACAAGAAATCCTTGGGAGGAGAAACTTTTGTCAAAGGTTTGCTATTCAATTTTACTATTTTGCTGAATTTTTTATTTGGCATAGACTTAAAATTTGTACACACGCATAATGAAATAATTATGTACTATGCTTTTTCCAAGGAATGTGATAAGTATGCATATATAATCAAGCATGAAGCAAGGGCACATTAATAAAAGAAGAGCCTGTAAGCCCGTTCTATAGCATTCCATTTATCAAAATACTGAAAATTAATTGATAAGAGGATGGGCGTGCTTCAAATTACTTAATTTGAAATTTTCAAAGGAGCACATAAAATATATTACTGCTTGATTACCAACAAATTTACATTACAAACAACCGTGGTGCCATCTACATGGATGCTCTTAAGACACACAGCTTTAACCCTTTCCCCGCCAGGAACGTATATATCTGTCAGAGCAAAGCATTCTGCAGGCGCCATCGTCGGATATATCCGACAGAAAACTACTCCACTTCAAACATTAATAAAACTTTACTGATTACGAAATAATGTGTTTTATTTACATAATTGCACAGTACATACTAGCGTTCATTAGATTTCTACTGTTTCAACAGTTGAAACACACTATTTGCAACAAAACAAACAACAATTCAAGACTGCATATTATCGAAATAATTGTATTGTGGCGTATCGAGAAGGATTATGCCAAAAAACCTTGGCGGTGAAAGGGTTAACTAGTCAAAACTCAAAAAGCTCTGGGAATAATTATCCAAAATATAGTAATTTATTTATTTTATATTAGACAGGTAGCCTAGGCTGATGTGTCTAAATCATGTTCAAGTATGGTTATCAGTTTTCGTGTTTATAAGTTTTTTTTTGTCCTAATGGTAGTTCACTTATTTACTTCTTAGTGATCTATGAATGTCAGTTTTGGTTATTAACACGGTCTTTAATTATTCTTATGCAAGTTGTTCAAATGAGTGTCCGAACGGTTTTTTAATTGATTAACATTATTTGTGTTGATTATGTCCTCAGGGAGTTTGTTCCAGTCCTCTACAACTCTGTTGCTAATGAAGTGCTTGCGTGCATTAGTCTTGTGTTCTGTTGTGTCCAGCTTCAAGCTGTGGCCACGTAGTTGAGGGCTTTTGTTAAGGCTGCAAGGGCGTCGCCAAGGGGGGGCAGGGAGGGGCAGCTGCCCCCCCCCTAGAGATTCTAAAAAAGTTGCCAATTATAATGCAACCAAAGTCCTAAGTCTTTGAGTTGATTTGCTTGAAGTTCAAGCCTTGAACAATCATTCCCGTACGTCGAAACTCGAATGAATTCACCAATGAGAATGAGAAAAGTATGAATTGTAGTAGGTAAAGTCAACTTGCCCCCCCCTGCGCCATCGGCTGGCGACGCCCTTGTAAGGCTGAACAGCTTTTGCATGGTTTGGCAATTGTATTTGGGTGTAAGCATTTTGAATACCTCGATTAGGTCACCTCGTCTTCGTCTTTATTCTATAGACGGTAATTTGAGGATCTTGAGTCGGTCTTCGTAGGAAATGTTTTTCAATAGATGTGGGATTTTTGTAAATTTTTTTTGTACCTTTTCAAGAATATCAACGTACTTCGCGAGGTAGGGATTTCACCAAAAAATTGCAAAACCCAGAAATAGTCCGGAGATACCCAACTCATTAGTAATATATAATTGCTGAAAATGTTGAATGTAGTGATACTGACAGACAATCTGTTAAAATAATTGTGTCACACTAATAACACATCGTGGCATGTGCATCAGTTTCTTGGCATTTGTCTCTGGTTGTGATTAATGTGAGATTGACCTTTGACGGGTATAGCTGTATGGATAAAATTAGGTTAAATTAATTGCTAACAATATACCTATGTTACTTGTTTTCCAAGAAACTAATTGGCTAGCCGCTTTGTATTGCACCTGATAATGAAATGGAATGAAATAAAAAAAGGCCTGAGGTAAACAATGATACATGAAATCTGCAGAATTTTGTTTATTTACATAGAATTCATGTCCCTATATATGTCTGCATTTTGTAGGTTGTGAGTCTTCGGAAACCCAATTAGTGAATCAATAGGATTATTAGTGAGAAACTGGATTCTTAAATTGAGCTGAAAAAGTTTGAATGTGGTTTTCACTGTTCAGTTCCCATGTTTCCGTTTAGTATGGTATGATCTGCCGGAATTGACAGGATGTTTGGCAAAGTTGGCATAGGGCGACTGTCAAGTTATAATATATACTAAAGTAACCGTGATTATTGTCATTTCTCGTTTCAGGATGCAAGGCTGCAGCGAAGGTTCTTTTTACTGGAACCCTAACTTTAGGATGCAAAGCGTATCAAGATGCACAGAAAGAAGCTTGCTACTGTCCACCTCCTAAAAACAAATACAAAAAGTTCACTCAGGGAGCTGGGGAATTATAATTTAAGAAAATTTTCAAAAATTGATACATTTTGTGATGGTATTGTGATATGTAAATTTTGTCTATGGTAGCTGTGAATACAAATGTAAGTAATGTGCAGAAGTGTATATCCTTATGTCAAGAAAGAGGAACAAACAGCCTTCGCCCTCGAATGAGATGGACTGTACCTATGCATAAATTAAAACTTTCTCTGGCCCAAATGAATTGCGTTGGTGTAAGATGTGAGAAAATATGCAAGGGAATTCGATCAATTCTGAACCAATCAAAACCATTTATGTCATACCTTCTGCGTTCTTGTTGCGTAGAATATTTGACATTCTGTTCTCGTTGGTGCAGAATTGATCGCATTCCCTCACATCTTACGCCGGTTCAGCCCCAGAGGGGTAGCCGGCATAAGATGTGAGAAAAGATGCAAGAGAATTGATCAATTCTGAACCAATCAGAAGCGTTTATTTCCTACTGTCTGCGCTCTTATTGGTTAGAATATTTGGCATTCACTTCTGATTTGTGCAGAATAGGTCGAATTCCCTCTCATATTAATTTATACCCATCTATATGTAGCGCACAAGTACGGCTGATCTGGAAATGACGCATTAGTTATGCAAAAAAAATCGTATGCAAAGTCGAGGGCAGACAGTGTTTGGACAGCATGCCTGCCCCCAACCATCTTTCCCGCAGTGGTCGTGCTTGCGTGCTATTGATGGAAACGTGTAAGCATTTTGAGGTAGTGTAAGAATGTGAGGCCTCACAATTTTTTTTTTTATTTTATTTATTGTTGTAAATAAATAAACTCCAAGTTAAATTTTCAATTTATTACTTATATTTATTTAAGTTTTAAAACTAGAACTTATTACGAACCCTAGCCAGCCTTCCAGGAGTGGTATTCTTCCCTAATATAAAATAATTTATTATGAAAGTATGTCCTAGCACTAAATATGAAGAACAGGCCCTCTTTCGATAGAATACAAATCTCAATAAACCTAATAACTGGACGCATCAATCAAAATACATACTTCTATACCTCTAAACTTTGCGCATACAAAAATAAGGAACCAGCAATTTTAGACTAAATGCATGTAAAAATAGTTTTTGCTGTGGCAAAATTAACATCTGGAGTACTTAGTAGAATTTGTTGAAAACAAAGTGCAATGATATGCCGATCTATGCAAGCAAGTCCTTAATCTCGTCTTTCTCAGCAGCGTCCACGTACGATGTACCATCTGGGGTCTGACCGTTCTTTGAAGCGCCCTGAAAGAAAATATTTTTTAATACTTTGGGTGGTTCATAAACATTAAAAATGATATTGTACATTTTGTATGCAGGATAATTTTGGCTATTTTTTTGTTCAAATAACACTCAATAAGATTGAACGCTTTTTATCTGAGCTTTTCTCTTTTCTCGCTGGAGCTTTAATTGATTTGTCAATTATCTTCATTTATGACAAATATATTTATGTCTTTGCACATCCCGGCCCTCCTAAACAACCAAAATTAAATCCGGCCATTCATTTATAAAAGTGTGCATTAGTGCAGGTGTTTAGGGTTCAAGGAGCGTCAGAGCTTGAAAGAATCGATGGTAAAAAGGAATAAACTCGCTCAAAACGTAAAACACTTCATTTATATCTTATTTCGATCCTCAGTCGGCCACAATTTCACACTGTAAAGTTCACACACATGAGCCGCTATATTGTTTGTGAACAATATTTGATAATATTGGAATTGTTTTGAATACAGGCAATTTTTAGGGTTCCGTACGGTTTTAGGTGCGAAAACGGAACCCTATTACTAAGCCTCCGCTGTCCGTCCGTCTGTCACAAGGCTGTATCTCATGAACCGTAATAGGTAGACAGCTGAAATTTTTGCAAAGTGCGTATTTATTTTGCCGCTATAATATCAAAGAGGTAAAATAATAAAAATAATAAAAATTAAAGCGCCCCATAAAAAAAACGTTACTTCGTAACAACGTAAATGGCATGGAACCCTTCGTGTGCGAGTCTGACTCGAACTTGGCCGGTTTTTAATAAATAGATCTATTTAAATCTTCTCCACCGATATTTTTGTATTAAATGCAACGATGATTCTAATTTGACTTTCTCTCATACCAAGCAATAAGTAATTTTTTTTTTGCTGCCACAGGCACGGCACCGTCAATAGATATAGTAAATGTTGAACTGGCTAATGATAAAATATGAAAAAACCGATTGCAGTGTAAACGATAAAACGATTCCCCACACACTTGAAAATACATGCATAATCTTTCTTTGGTCCTTCTAAAGCAAAGTTTTCACACAAACCAACTTTAAGATGCCTGTATGACTTTATCTTTTTCCATAAATTCAATCTCCTCAATTGTAGATGGAGTGGAAATATATTACATGTTTCAGAAGCGTCTTCACACATTCTGTATGGCCTTCCCAGATTGCAGCCAGCAGCACAGATATACCGTGTTTATCCACCACCTGAGAAAAAGATAATTTAGTTAAAGCTACAGAAGAATGTGTTTGGTCTCAACACAGTACATGTATACATGCTGTTTGGCACATCGACCGACAATTGTTTTTGTAGGAAATTTGGGGTAATTTGCAAGGTTTATTACCCATGATACGTTTTGCCAGATTTCACGTGGTATCGAAATACAGTAGAACCCCGATTGTCCGGACAAATTGGGACCGGAGTTAGTCCATATAGTCGAAACTCCGTATAATCCATCTAACAGTAAAATGAAAGTATTTACTATGTACATTCCATGCATTAACTTGAAATAAAAGGTTTATTGAACAATAGGAGTGTTGTAATATATATAAATATTCATTGTAATAACATGTATATGACTAAATAATCACATTGTAGTAATTATATGTATGTACAATATTTATTATTTTGTCTGAAAATAACTTGCAAAAGACTTGACGTAAACAGTAGCAATGGGTCATTCTGGCGCTAAAGATGCATGCATTCACATTTCTACTTCACATGTCTGGACTGACCTGGAATATAGGGCTCTATGGTACAACGAGAACCCGCAAAAACTATCTACCTTCTACTCCGGCATGGCTAAAAACAAATTCTGGAATAGTTATAACGCCACTCGGGAGTAATCTACTCCAGAATGGCTACAAGCTCATTCCATAGTAACCCGCTCCGCAAAGGCCTACTCCATAATCCGGTCAGTCAATATACTCCGGTCAGCCGCTGAATCACTCACCTCTAAAAAACTAAACTCGAGTCAGCCAGTGAGTGACGTTCTCTGAATCCGCTTGCACCATTCATGTTTGTTATTGTGTGGAATTGCAATTTATTGAAGAGCGGGTATTTATAGGGGGTAGGTATTATGACATCTTCCTCGCTCCTCCTCCCAATTGTATACATACCAGCATTTTATACATTATATTCCTCCGAACTCAGGACAGTTTTTTGCAAGAGTAGAATTATAATCATTCCAGATTGGATTTGAATTTGAATATGCCACCAGAATACACTGAACACAGAGTAAATTTAAAAAAAGTAGGAATTCTTTTTTAAGAGTGGGTTATGTGAATCGGAGTAGTTAAATTTGGTGAGGAGTGCTTAAAGGAGTCATTAGAGCAGAGGAGGCGGGCTCTCGGAATGGGGTGTATTCAGAATAACCCATCGCTAGTAAACAGTTGGATCTTTTCATCGGATATAAATCTCGTTAAATCCCGGTTAAGTTGTAGCGTTTTGTATTGTTTTACAACTGCCGCTAGCTTTTGGAATGAGGGAGCGGTAGGCACATAACCAGGTAAGCATTCTCGGATCATTCGACTAATAAAAGAATTAGCTTGCAAGCAAATGTAACTTACATTAGGGTCTGCTCCCTTGTCGAGGAGGTAGTTGAGAACAGCAGTCTGTCCGTAGTCCGCGGCATAGTGCAGCGGTACTCGTCCATCGATTGATGCGTTGACATTGATTTCCTAAAAAATTTTTTTTTAATATTTGAATCTGCAATCTGTCAGTTTACAGACATTTATCAGTTTTTTTGTTAGGAGTATTCTTGATCTTGAGTGTGGCAAATGTCCAATGACATTTCCACAAAAGTACACAGCTTATTAGACTAAGATGTTATTAGTCTTGGGGTGCCCTTCTCTTCAGTCTAGTGAAGACCCTCCTCGGTTTCATCAAGTTTGAGGCTTATTTATTTGGGTGTTAATCGAGTCTTGATTTGTATGCTGCTGTTTTTGTTTTAGCTTCCTCCTTTACTGATGGGATTTTAAGTTCCAGATGGAGCCTGTTGTTCGTAACATACCATGGTGCGTTGACAATCATACGCAGAATCTTTGATTGAAATCTTTGGAGGATTTCTAAGTTGGAGTTAGCGGTTGTGCCCCATAGTTGGATTCCGTAGGACCAGATAGGCTTGAGAATAGTTTTGTATAGGAGGAGTTTGTTTTTGGAATGAAGTTGTGATTTCAATTTGACAATTTTTTTTTTGTGTTCACATATTGTAAAGCCCTTATAAAAAGTTCAAGTTTGCATTCAAGTAATCTTCTTGATTACTGATGATGATTACTTACTTGATTACTAAACGTCTGCACGTTTTCGATTTTTCCAAATAAATGTCATAGGTCTAACCAGAGAAAAAAGAATCTGTATGAAGATTTTCTTTTGCTCTCGTGTAGTTTAGTTTAATAAAAAAAAAGTGCATAAACAGATATCTGTGGACTGATACACACTGATACAATCAATGCAATCGTCAATAACACAAACGGTAGCACTAACAATACAGCTTTTTAGAACAGAATAACTTAGATTAATACCTACTTATTTAAAGTAAGATATTAGGTATTCAAGAGTTTGCTGTCCACCTACATGATGTTCTTTATGAGCAGTAGTTTTCTGACAACAATTGTAAATGACTTTGTAAGTACCAAAGAAAAATGACAAAATATGACAAATCCAACTGTTTATTGTTGGTTTTTCTTCACCACATTTATCGAACAAGCAGATTCTAACAAGATGGTTAAAGCTGAATTTTGCCCATTCTGTCCACTTAAATGCAGTTTTGGGTTCTTAAGAACGGCCCGTACGCTATGCTCCCCATACAAACGTAGTTTACTAATCATTTGGAAACCGCTGTTCCAATTAAATTGATATTTGATATCTAATATCAGGTAACAAATATCTGTGTCTGCAAGCTTTCGTTTTTTTTTTTAATCCAAACCGAATGAAATGAAAGCAAAAAGAAAATCTTCATACGAATTTAGTTTTCTTTGTGGTTTGACCCAGAAAACATTTACCTAAAAAACAAAGACATGCAGACACAGATATTTGTAGCCTTATATTAGATACAAATATCAAGTAAGTTAGAACAGTGGTTTTCAAATTATTAATAAACTACGTTTGTATGGGAGGCTAAATTATCTGATGCTTACGAGCCGACCTTAAAGAGGACATGGCATGGGACCTTATTCCTGGCATGTGTTAAGTTGGGCTAATATCATGCTAGCAGGGGTGGTATAGAGCCATCCATGTTCATTTTCATAAAAAAACACAATTTCTTGATAATACATTCTTCACTAAATGTTATCTCAATACTCAGCAACAGTGAAGTATGGCATGTTAATGTGAGACGTGATAAGATGTATTGGAAAAATAATAAATGTTTTGTAACATGTACATCCATTACAAACCAGATAAAGAAATTCTCTAGAGGTAAAGACAAAATAAAGAGCACAATGATTAAATCCCAATTTAATTAATTTTCGTTTTTTTTGTATTAACAAAATTAATTTCATGATTTTATTTCTCTCTAATGCCAGCTAGGGTGAAAATGCTGCATAGTACGAAAAAGTATATTTACTTAAGTCAACCTAGGACTGGCTCTAGCGTCTGATGCCAAATACGATTTTGGTGATGACGGCAATATGTTTGAATGTTCAATCTTTGCAGTCAATGTCAGCGACGCAGATGAAGCGTTAAATAAATGTATGTAGGTATAATCTTAAACACTGTGTTAGTAGGAGGCATTCATTACGGGGGGAGGGACTTTAGGAGAATTCCAAATTATGGTTATACAGCCGGTGGCGAAATTGGTAGACGCAATACCCGCGAATGGTATGTTTTGCTGGTTCGGGTCCAGCCTTGCAGTATATTCTTAAAGTAGTTCTTTTTACTGGGCTCCTTCAATGAATGTGTCCTTGCTTCATGGTCGATTATACATACATACATATCACATTCCTAGGGTGAAAATACCTTGAAAACAAGGGATCTAGAAATTTTTTAGGTAGTTCAAGCAAATGATCCTTGCTAATATGCGCCGGGGGCTAGGCTCTGTGCCCAAGATTATTAGGTATCCAAACTTTAGAGGAAACCCGAGCGGAAAGTAAACAGTTTTTTTCGCAAATAGAGAAAATAAAAGAATTATTAATACGGAGAATATCGGAACAAAAGATGCTAAGCGTCAATCAATTTACCTTTCGCTCCACGATGTCCTTCACCTGCTCAATATCACCATTTTTAATACCCCATACTAGCTCGCTCATAGTGAAGCTGTTTTCTAAGCCCTTAAATATTAACACGCTGTTGAGCCGGTAGATAACGGCGAAGGATGATGGATGAGTCGCAATCTCTCGTTTGGTTGCAATGGCGAAAGTTGAATGACATACGTCAACGTCAGTGACGGATAACGGCTTTTTATGTTTCGGGTTACCGTACTCTAAATGCACTATATGAATGAAGGCCTGCGTAGTACCATAGATTCAAGTACGGAACGCTTCACCGTAATCGGAAGCAAACACGAGATGTTCTCGCGTGAGGAGCTACCAATTTCTATGAGAAATAAAGTAGACATCCCTTTTCTAAAAAGAGTTTTACAGCTTCGAACAAGAGAATTTCTCATGTTCACTACCCTAGGGTAGACCCCCTATTATTAAATAATTTGTATGTCATTTATATGAGATCACATCGTAATACAAGAAGCAAGCACGAGAAGTCCTAACTACGAATACCTGTGAGTAGCTGTCATACTACACAATGGAAAAATGTAAATGACAGCTTCGCAGGCAGTTGTGAGAACCGGCAGAAAATGAAAAACATGTTGACGAATACAAGTGTGTTAGTTTTGTTTGAAGCTTTCGAAAAAATAAATTCTCCAAAGGGCTGAATGGCGGCTGAGCCGCGCGGCCTCCAAGAATTTTGCGACCCAGAGGTAGAACCATAGCATACATCAAATAAACTCCCAGTCGTATTCAGAGAACACCTATCAACACTTAGCCCCGGTTGCACGTACCGTCCTGCACGTCAACATCACCGTCAACGTATGATTAAAGACAGATCAGTCAAAATTTGCGTTGCACGAAACTTGAACATTACGTTGATCGCTGATGTTAACCGCTAATCGTAAACACTCCCGACCCATCGATCACCGTCAAAATCACGATCAGATAATAATTCAAAGTATCATAAGTTACTATTTTTATATTATTGTAGTCTTATTGGACCTTAAAATGAGAGGCAAACGTCGCCATTAATGGAATGCAATGCTTTGTTTTTCATAATTATTAGCCTGGCACTCGGTTCCACAGATTAAAAATTTCTGCGCCATATCTATGTAATCTGTGGTGCTACCAACAGCTGATAGCAAGCCGACATATTGGGCGCTAGTAGCGCCACCCCGCGGCTCCAAGAGCAACTGTTTTGTTTGTTAGTACGAATGGTTGACGCTAGATGGTGCTTCGATTGTGCCTGTCCCTTTCTGTTTATGTACTGTGGGAGAAGGGCAGTACTATGTCAGCTCAGGCGGTGCTAAGAGTTGCCATATAGCAAACATTTTTGCCGATTGTTTCGAGGGACTATTTGTGGTCTGACTCCTGGCAAGCTAACTTTGACGGAAATATGTTACGTGCAACGCAATTTCATATGATGGGCGATTAGCCGTCACATCATCGTCAAATGTAATCAGTACCGGATAACATTTTACGAAGCGTCGTGCACTCCGGCCTTAGTACGAGATTAGCACCGGACTAACCATACAAAAACCGGTTTAGTCCGGCGGATTAAAGTTAGTCCGCTCACTCTGAATTCGGCTGCGCATGTACATTAATGTGATACGGTATACGTCATTCGCGGGTTTTTCGCGACTCGGCAGTGCGAGCACGGAAATTTTGTAAGCTGCAGCCGCGATAGCATCTGCAATGTGATTGGTCATTTTAATACATTCTGAGCTGTCAACACGCAGTTTGAGTGAAGATACTTCACTCAAAATCGTTGCTACTTTTTCGGTGCTCGCACGGCGGGTCTGATCGAACGACTCGGCAATTGAACGGGTTTTTTGGGCCCGTTTGGTCATTCGTCTATGCGACCCGGGGACTACACTTGAAATTCACATTCACAGGTGATTCACAGTTGACTCACGCGCCTCATCAGATTACGGGTGGTTACCACTAAATTCACATTCACCGGTGAGTTACAAAACTTTCATGCTCATGAGCTTATACTTCTAATCCGATTTGATCGCGACCTGCAGTAAGACCAAATAAATCAAATTTCTTGTAGGACCAAAAAAAAATAAGATTCGGCCCCTGTTCTTTTGACCGTTTTACGAACCGAGCCGAGAGCCCAGTTCATCGATAGGTCGGTCGGGTAGCAAAGTCACGAATATTTCCGAACGAGAGAGCCGTTTGGTCTTTCAGATGCCTGGACTTCACCGGTTTTTGCATGATTAGTCCGGTTCCCGTTAAAGTTTTGACTGGTTCACTCTGAATACGACTGTAAATCTATATTTAATTACATGTGGATAAGACACCATTATTATTACAATAGAAGACGTATAATATCCATACCTCTGATTTCACTATCTGAAATCCGATAGTTAACTTTCGATTATATTTCATATTTACGTGGTGTAACAGATATTCTGTGTTACAACCGGTAAATATTCTGTGGTTACAATTTCAAAGCAGCGACGGTTTGAAAAAGGTTATTCCTCGAATTCTTGGAAAAAGCATACCAAAAGAATATATTGTTTCTAACAAGATGTCTTTAGTACCTCCAGTTCTACCAATAAATAGCCAACGTGCAACAAAAGTACTTGTGGTAAGGTTATATTACCAAAAATAAATCCAATTAAATATATTATCATTCGGCGGTGTTCCTGGGATCTTGATCAATTCCAGCGCGGTGGTCCTTGTCTGGGTTATGTTAGCATTTAAAAGCTAATGGTCGAAGCGGCAATGAAAAATTGTCCCATGTTTTCCATCCAGTTCAATGCAGCCGTGCTCATAAAGGAAGGTCCTGGCATGACACCTAATTGCTTTGGGAATGTGGTTGATGGAGGTATTATCATAACGGTAGTTGTATTATATAACCTACCCAGGCGGGCTTAACCCTACCACCTAGTAGGGGAAGGATAATGGGCCAGATTGTATTTGGTTGTCTTTTTACAGAAATCCTTTTTTATGAATCAACAAAATCTTATCGTATCCTATCGTAATATATTCTCACTTTGGTGCGTTATGAAGGCATTCGATGTAATTTTCTTGGTTTTTTTGTAATCAGAACCTGGAGTGAATCTAAAGTAAAGCAATGTAATTCATTTAAATTTCAATGGTATATTTCTTTAAGAAGTTGTTGTTTGGCTTAAAAATAGTCACTTAAAGTGAAGCATAAGTTATGGGGCCAAAATATCTCAAGCCACACCTATAGAAAGGTACACAGTGAGGTTTTTTGGTCCCATTATGCACATTTCATCAGGTAGCCAAAATTCATGCTGCAGTAAGAGTGTTAATTAATTATCACCTCATTTAGCTATCTTTTCCTATAGATATAAAAACAATATGAGGAGGTAATTGTAATTGTGTTAGTGGTTTCATAGAAGGTTTTGGCGCCTGGCTGCTCAGTTCGCCATACGCTAAGGATGGCCATGTCTAACTCTTTCATTGATCTCTGATAGTTTAACTTTATGCTGTTTTCTTTAAAACTATATCATGATATCTAGTAATTAAGATAAATGTTTTTTATGTTTTAACAGGAGTTCCTAGTAGACATGCTGTGGCCAAAAACTCTCGGATTGAAAAACGAGATGATGGTTCTGAAGGGAATAAACTGCGAAGACAATGTGCTTGCAAGGATACGTAGTGTGTTCGCGCTCTGTTGTAGTCAGATACACAAGTGTGTGTTGCATTTGATCGAAATATTTCAACTTGAGCATCAGAATCACATTTCAATGCAGGTGTGTTTTCTACAGTCATTACATCTTACAAAGATAAATTACTTTAGAGGTGTGATAACAGCTGGTTGCATTTAGTTTGGGTGCCAGTAACACAACATTAATTGTACTTAAAAGTAACTAGGTACAACGAATAAAAAAAAGGAAAAGGAACTTTTGTAGATTCATGATCTAGTTATAATTTAAAGAGAAATCTGTAAGTTTATGGTGCTTTAATTTATCAAACCAGAATAATATGCAAAAAATATGTTAAAAACATTTGAACAAGACTGAGTCGAATATTTTGCCTGTCAGTCAGTCAGTCAGTCAGCGTGTTTGCGTCCACTGCTGGACATACGCCTCTCCAATTTTTCTCCAGTCCTCCCGGCCCTCAGCGGTACGGAACCACTGCTTTCCGCCGACGCACTTGATGTCGTCGTCCCACCTGGCGGGTGGTCTTCCCACACTCCGTTTTCCTGTCCACGGCCGCCAGTGCAGGACACGGTTACTCCAACGGTCGTCGTCTCTTCGGCTGACGTGACCAGCCCACTGCCATTTGAGCTTAGCCACCCGGTGTCCAATATCGACTACTTTGGTACGTCGGCGGATTGCCTCGTTACGCACCATATCCCGTAGCGATATTCCCAGCATGGCTCGCTCCATTGCTCGCTGGGCAACTTTTAACCTTTGGACAACGGCGACCGTCAGAGTCCACGTTTCACAACCGTACGTCATAACCGGGAGGACGCACTGGTCATATATTCGGGTCTTCAGATTTTGCGGGAGGTCAGACCTCAGAGCGAATTTTAGCTTTCCGAAGGCAGCCCAACCCAGTTGAATCCGTCGCTCAACCTCCTTAGTCAGTCCTTGTCTACCAAGCCGCAGAATTTGACCGAGATATACGTACTCTTCAACCTGTTCGATCACTTCTCCGTCGATAACGATTTGTCCTCCTGTCATACCCTCGGTCGCCATGACCTTGGTTTTGTCCCGGTTCATCTTCAGACCTACCTTTATCGATGCTTTATAAAGGTCTTCCAGCATGGTCTGAAGCTGAGCTCGGGAATTCGACAGAAGAACAATGTCATCGGCGAAGCGAAGATGACTGAGGAAATCTCCATTAACGTTGATACCCACGTTGTCCCATTCAAGCGTCTTGAACACATCTTCCAATGCGTTAGTGAAGAGCTTGGGTGAGATCACATCCCCCTGCCTTACGCCTTTACCAAGGGGGATGGGTTGGGTATTTTCATGAAGCCTCACAGTCATCGTCGCGGACCGATACAGATTTCGGAGTACCTCGATGTAGCGGTGGTCGATTCTGCACCTCAGGAGGGAGTTTTCGACGGCCCATTTTTCAACTGAGTCGAACGCCTTCTCGTAGTCCACGAAGGCTAGGAAGAGCGGCTTGTTGTACTCCTCGCACTTCTGCACCAGTTGTCTCACAGTAAATATGTGATCCATGGTGCCGTATCCTTTCCTAAACCCAGCTTGCTCACGAGGCTGGTATTGATCCAGCCTCTGTGTCAGCCGACTCGTGATGACTCTTGAAAAGACCTTATACACGTGGCTTAGAAGTGAGATAGGTCGATAGTTTTTTAACTTCGCCCTATCCCCCTTCTTGTGAAACAGGACAACGACACTATTTCGCCACGCAGCCGGAACAACACCATTTTCGAGAACTGCATTGAACAGTGTTTGCAGTTCCTTCAAGATGGGTCTCCCGCCAGCCTTTAGCAGTTCCGTCGTTATCCCGTCCTCACCTGGAGCCTTGTGTTTTTTGAGTCCTTTCAAAGCAGCCTTTATCTCATAGACACTAATCTCCGGCAGATCCTCGGTGTAGTGTCTAGTGAGCGGCGCACGCCTATCAGAGTCGACTGGTTTGCTTGGGCTCGGGGCAGGAATTGCTGCGGAGTACAATTCGCCATAATATTCTTCCACCGCCTCAAGTATATCCGGCTTTCTTGCAGTGACGACCCCATTCGCTCGCTCGAGTTTTGAAATTTGGTTAGCGCCGGTAGAGAAGGCACGGGCAAACACTTTACTGCCTCGATTTTTCTCTATAACGCGCTCAACCAACTTCATGTTCTCTCGGCGGATATCTCGGCGAATGGACTTGCTGATGGTCTTGTTGAGGTTCCTGTGAACGACAGTACTCCGGATCTCCGGTTTCATATTTCGTCGTGTTTCCAGGAGCCTCAACGTCTCGTCGGATAACTTGCTGCGGTTTGCCTGTGGACTTTTGCTTAAGTGCTTTTCTGCAGTGTCCGTTAGTGCGGATACGAAGCTTGTATATGCCTTGTCGATGTCGGCATCCTCACCGCGTGGCGCTAAGCTAAAGGCATCCTCGAGTTTAGCTTCGAAATTTTCGAGCATCTCGTCTGGTATGTTTAGCTTGGCCAGTGGTTTGTGGATGAGTTTGCGCCGTTCCATCTTAAGGTTTAGCTTTAACGTGCCACGCACTAATCGGTGATCGCTGCCAGCATCAAAGCGGTTGAGGACAGTAACGTCTATACACGACGATTTACTGTCCGTCAGTATGTAGTCAATCTCGTTTCTCGTGCAACCGTCAGGGCTGGCCCACGTCCATTTCCTCTTTTCCTTTTTCAGGAAAAAGGTATTCATTGCATGGAGCTGGTTTGCCTCGAGATAGTTGACCAACATCTGGCCGCGTCGATTCCTGACACCGATCCCGTACGGACCTACTGCTCTGTCTCCACTCAGAGGTTTGCCTAATTTGGCATTGAAGTCTCCCATCACGTACTGGAAGTGAGATTTATTAGTTTCTAAGGCTCTCGATACATCCTCGTAGAACTGCTCCACCTCGTCGTCAGCGTGCGAACTCGTGGGAGCGTACACCTGCACCACCTTCAGCTGGTAACGTTTATTTAGCCTGATGATGATGTAGGCCACTCTGTCCGACACGCTGTCGATTTCGATGATGCTGTTCACGAGGCTTCGCCTCACCATAAATCCCACTCCACCTTCCGATTTTTGGGGATTTCCTCTGAAGTAGAACAGGTTGCCAGAATGTAGCACTTCAGTCTCTTCGCCCTTCCTTCTGACCTCGCAGAGACCCAGGATGTCCCATTTAATATGAGCCAGCTCCTGTTCTAGCTCGACCAGTTTATCATGCGTTCTCAGAGTCCGTATATTGTGGGTAGCCAAATGTAGTTGGGTGTGGCAGCCAGATCTAACCCAGGGATTCTTAGCCTCACCCCGCCGGAACCAAGACCGCCACCACGATGATCCGGAATAGCGGGGCCGCTGGGAACTAGGGGCCGAGGTTCGTTTCGACTTTTCATTGGAGGTTTGTGGCCATAAAACGCCACGTTGGCCAAACGTCTTGGCGAGTCTTCCGCTCTCGTCAGCCTTAGGATTGTAATCCCACCCAAGGATTACGCACCTAAGTTTCCAGGCTATACCACGAGGAGGTGAGAGTCGGAATTGAGGAAGGAATTTATCTCCGCTACTACTTCCCCATCCTACGATGAAGCAGCACCTGCAGAAGACAAATTCAATCCCCCGATTTTGCCTATCAGGATTCAAATATAGTAAGACCATTGACTTATATTGATATTACTTCGTAAGGACCCGGTCAACGCGCACGACTAATGGCACCAGTACGTTGGCCCTAAAATATTCGTTTTAGGGCCAACGCGACTCAGTCGTCTGCGGACCGCGGCAGAGTGATGTTGAGTCGTGAAAATGCCCTTGTTGCGTAGTAAAAGGATGCATAAAATACGATACGAAAGTTACAAAGACACATGTAATAACGTATCATCGATAAGTAAACTCAGATAATATTTTTTTCTGTTTAACAATTGAATAATTGCATTTTCAATCGATAATTTAATTAACTACCAAACTTCATAAGCGGGCAAGTGACGCCATGCCGCGCGTCGCACGTGTAGGTGAATTAACCTTGTACGGGCGTCCTTTTTCTTTCTGGTTTATTTTGGAGTGGATATGAGTATGAGTGGGTAATCAAAGATTTTTTTTAATGTGATCTATCATGTGACCACTCTAAGTAAACGTCCCGACCTGATCTACTTGCCTGTTATGTCAAAATTAGTTTTCGTTATATCTTGGGAAACACTGGTCATAGACCTATCATGCGACCACTCAATGTAATCGTCCCGACCTGATCTACTTGCCTGTCATGTCAAAATTTGTTTTCGTTATATCTTGGGAAACACTGGTCGTAGACCCATCATGCGACCACTCAAAGTAAACGTCCCGACCTGATCTACCTGCCTGTCATGTCAAAATTTGTTTTCGTTATATCTTGGGAAACACTGGTCGTAGACCCATCATGCGACCACTCAAAGTAAACGTCCCGACTTGATCTACCTGCCTGTCATGTCAAAATTTGATTTCGTTATATCTTGGGAAACACTGGTCGTAGACCCATCATGCGACCACTCAAAGTAAACGTCCCGACCTGATCTACCTGCCTGTCATGTCAAAATTTGTTCTCGTTGTATCTTGGGAAACACTGGTCGTAGACCCATCATGCGACCACTCAAAGTAAACGTCCCGACCTGATGTACCTGCCTGTTATGTCAAAATTAGTTTTCGTTATATCTTGGGAAACACTGGTCATAGACCTATCATGCGACCACTCAATGTAATCGTCCCGACCTGATCCACCTGCCTGTCCTGTGTTTCCCAAGATATAACGAAAACAAATTTTGACATTCCAGATAGTTAGATCAGGTCGGGACGTTTACTTTGAGTGGTCGCATGATGGGTCTACGATCAGTGTTTCCCAAGATACAACGAGAACAAATTTTGACATGATAGGCAGGTAGATCAGGTCGGGACGTTTACTTTGAGTGGTCGCATGATGGGTCTACGACCAGTGTTTCCCAAGATATAACGAAAACAAATTTTGACATGACAGGCTGATAGATCAGGTCGGGACCTTTACTTCGAGTGTTCGCATGATGGGTCTACGACCAGTGTTTCCCTAGATATAACGAAAACAAATTTTGACATGACAGGCAGGTAGATCCAGACCAAGTAGGTACAAGAGAAAATTCATATTGTATTTAACTTGAATACCTTGAAATTACAAAAAACATTTTTCATTCATAAAAGTTAAAAGAACTTAAAAGTTTAAATTAAAAAGAAAACATTTAAGGACGCAGGTACAAGGCTACATCGTTAGACCTAATGCAACATGGCGGCGAGAATGGCGGCGAGTTGTCAACACGACTTTGACACGGCGCTCACGTAGTTCTTCCGAGTTTGGATAGATGGCGCTACTTTTTGCTTGTATGGAGAATATTTGTTTCAATTCTATATAAGGGCGTATCCTTACCTTTGAAATCATTGAGTAAGACCTTCAATGTATCTTTCATCTGTTTGAGAATTCGAAATATATTCTGGTTATTTTTACTTGTTTTTTATTTTATATTTTATTTACTCATTTAGAGTGCAACCAGCTGTTATCGTGCCGTTCATATGAAGTGGGAATACTTATGTAAAATGTCCAGGCACAGCTCAGTACCTGCTTGGATTTCTGGACTCGCCACAGAGTCTTGCCGTGTGTTTCGACGAAAATCTCGAGGTATCCCTGATATAAGAGAGCCTTCCAACTCCGAAGGGATGTAGCTTCATTCTCTGCGTTCTATGGTCTCTATCATGAAGAACCCTTCTGACATCGCTCAAAGCGTAACAGGAAGGGAATGCACCCATTTACTGTCAACATTAAAAAAATAAGATCCAAGCAATCCCGTAGATCCTTTATCTATGGGGTCGGCATACTATGGAATGGACTAATGAAGTGTATCTTCGTAATACACCTGGGGTCTTTAAACATGGTGCGACACAAAGCCCGAAACACCGCATTCATGTAGGATTTAGGTGTAATATTCGTGTTCGGTAACACTATCATTAGCTGATTCTTGTATGTATCTATCTGTTAATACTAAGTATTATACATTATAAGCCTATGTTATGTACGTTTTTTCATTTGTAAACCATGCTTGCAGGTTTGCAAATAAAGATTTTTTCATTTCATTCCTCCTGCCTTCTGTCTGTAACCCGTTGTCACTCTCAACATTACAGGAAAGCAGGGACTGCACTATCGAGAGGCTGTCTTGGTGTTTTAACAAACTCTACCTGGTGCAGAAAACGATTGAGACATTATCTCAAAGTACTAGTGCAGAGAGCGTACCGGGGTCAGAAGAAAATGTTGATACTCTCGACAACTCTATACTGACAATACCCATGTACTTTGTTGATTGGATCGACCATTCTTTGGAAATACTTTCTAATTTGTCGACCACAGTGTACAGAACCGATCACAAAGAGTCGACAGAAATCTACGATACTTGGAAGAATGAGGTGAACTTTAAACTTTTAACAATTCTCTTAAGGAGCTCTTATAATTTCGCCATGTCCATCTGTCTGTCCATATGTCACAGACGCGTAGACGTGACTTTAATTTTTCAAAAATTTTTGGTGAAATTTGTTAGCATTAAAGTAACAAGTAGTTATAAGCAAATTGTCACAAAAAAATGCCAAGGGCTGACTAGACGATCAACCAAATACTGATGCCAAATATGATTTTGATGACGACGGCAAAATGTTTCATTGTTAAATCTTTTCTGTCGAAAGTGTTTATACAATGTATAAATATTCTAAAACACTGTGTTAGTGGGAGCCATGATTAAGGTAGGATTTTGTAGACACACGGCTTGCAAAAGGTTTGCTTGCTGGTTCATGACCAGCCTTGCACTGTATTCATAAAGTAGTTCTTTTTACCGTTTTCTTTCTTTATCTATGTATCCTTGCTTCACGGTCGATTCTACGTACCTATATACCATTCGCTTATATCTACGAAATGCATACAAATATTTGTATACTTTTGGTATTACTAAGCAAGTATGTACTTATAATTTCATGGTTTTTGATATTTGGTGGTATTTGGATATTTTTTTGTCACTTTAAGTACTTTTTAGGCACCTTATCTGGGTAACGCAACCAGTGTAGGCGCAGGCAGACCGGCACATTTAGCTTCAGAGGGTTGATCTTTATCCGGTGAACCTAGTTTTGGCCATTTACGTTGTGTTACCATTTTTGTCGCGACCTCCTGGTTTATTAGTAAATGTATACCTTTTATTTACCTATTGGTTCAATCCTCAGTGAAGTTATCTTGTATTTACCAGGTTATAGACAATGTGAGTGGGTTACACACTTCTGTAGACGAGTTGCTGTTGTCTGCGATGACTCTGTGTCGACACTGCCTGCCAGCTGACCAGCCTATTGTCACCGCACGCTGCCAAGTTGTATGTACAAATATTATTGAACTATTATGGTTATAATGGTTGGGTCCATAACTTTATTTATAAATTGACGTTGTGTACACAGCGCATGATGAAAGTACCATTATTTACTCATTATTTACAGAACTATTATTTACCGAAATGATTTAGCTTTAAGCGTTCTGGGAACACAATTTTAAAGGTTTTTAACATACCTATGTACTAACATGAACTGGCGACGTAGAGCTCTGACTGTTTTTGTGTTTTCGCCAAGCCTGAATTTAAATATATGTAGTAATTGTAAAACTAACCTGGGTTGGGTCCATAACTTACATTATAAATTGATGTTGCGTATACAGCGCACGATGAAAGTACCTCATCACACTAAGAAGTTTAAAAAAATATACTTTTGAACTCTGATTCCAATTACTTCAATTAATATTAAATTTACTACACATAAAAATAGGATTTAACTTAAACCATACCCATTAAAACTCCTAAAAGGGTAAAATTGTCACCAATAATGTTTACGATTTTTTTGCAATTTCAGGTTTTACGAGAGACGAAATGCCTTATAAGTGAAATAATTGAGGGTGATGTCGACAAAGGATACAAAGTGTCCAAGGATTCACTCAAACATCCATTAAAACCCACCAACATCAATGTACTCATTGATGTTTTAAAGGATGCACTTTACATTCTCGAAGCGAGCACCAACACCGCATTGCTTGCTTTACTAGTGCACTGTTTCAGCACCCCTGTTGCGCCTTTAGATAATTTAGTGGAGCATTTGAGCAAAAGAAGGAAGGAGGCGTGCCATTGCAAGGGCATTGAGGATGTGGAAGACTGCTCCTTTGTGAAAGAGTTTGATTTCTACAACGAAAGGCTAATACAGATGGGGGGTTTTTCGATTTCATGCTCTTCGGATGAAAAAAGTGAGTATCTTAAGAAATGGTAAGTTTGAGTCGGATTTGAAATAACTTATGGTTCTGATAAAAAACATCAGTGAATGATACATTTTACATTAAATATGATAGACAAGTAGTGGTAATCAAACTTCAGACTAATGGGACACCAAATAGGTATTTAAATTAAGATTCGCTCGACTGAGCGGAAACACAATTTCTTTTATTAAAACATTGCATTCGTGGGTAATTTTCTAATATACATATATGTTGTGTCCATGTAATATCCGTGCAACACTAAAGTTTTACATAAACTATTGAATAATTTAGAGTTGAATAGACATAACCTCCGACAGGCATTACAAAAAAAAATGGGTACCTTAGTGACTCGGAGACCTAAAAACGATGAACACGTGCAAGTAGGACTCATGCCCTTAGGGATTTGTGCCTTGATAGAGGTTTGTCAAAAATATCGGCGCTTGGGCAGAAATGCACACGTGTTGATGTTTATGTTTATATTTTAAAATATAGTTACAAGAATTTTAATGAGTTACTTGGTATCAAAAAGGGATCGGTGAAATACATGTAAAAGACCTTAAGTCACCTACCTTACTTTCAGGAGTACTTTCCTTAAGGAGTGGTCTAGCAAGCCTGGAAGCTCTGGATCCTCACCTGGTGCCAGCGGTGCTGTTGGCCCCTCACTCTGCTCACACAGCATTCTTAACCACTGCCTGGCGCCACGAGGTTGTGCAGATTAGAACCAGCATCTTCCTCATTGTCGATCCGACAGCCTTTTCAGAGGTAATGCCACTTCCATGTTTTATCCGGAACTTTAGAGTACATAGGAAGAGATGTAAATTTCTATAAAAAGGAATAGAAGTTATAACATGGCATTTTTTTATGACAAATGGCATTTATATCTGCTTATCACTCTGGGGAACCAGTTGTTATGATTATATAGTATGTACTTAGGCATGCCTTTATCTAAATTCATTAGCCACCTATTTAGATTAAGTAGTACTTAAAAGTTACACTTACAAATTTTGAAAGTTGAACATTAAATAAAAGCACTTAAAATACCATAGTGCAGATGCTAAAATGTTCGGGGCACATCACGCTTTAATTAACGTACTGATCACATGCTCCTAACCCAATACCAACACCTCTTTCACTTCACACTGTGAGTACTTGAATTTCCTTCTCAATACTTCTGGCTCATTTTGTTTTGCCAATACCTGTTTTATTAAAATGAACACATTCTTTAATATATTTTTTTTCTTTCAGAGAGTTAAAGAGGCAATGAATAAGAAGCTAGTGGGGTTGAAAAAGGCTAATGCCTATATAAACCCTGATGTGTGTGTCGTCATCAACTTGGGCCAGATTTTGTTAGACTTTTTCTCCACATACAAAATGGAAGAACCGGAAGCCGTGGCACAACACGACCGGTTAGAACCGTTGTTGGCGGATCTCTGTAAAGGTAGGACTCTCTCTCTGATGTTCTTGCCCGATTTTAAACAACATCTTAAAATGGGCTTGAAGGTGCGGCGATTGAAACTGAGAATGCTTAAAACATTATATTTATTCATTCATCTCAAATGGAGGAAATCTATCAAGAGACTATTAAGGTGGCCCAACCCGGCGGCCCTAACTCATTCGCGGGCACGGTACAAAACCGTGCTGTTGCGCTCTGGGACCTTCTCTGTTTCAAATAATAAGACAGGCTCCGTGATGAGGAAGATGCACCACGTCCACAAAAAAGACAATGTGCATAGTGTATGATTTGGTAAGATTTACGAAAATTTTAATTTAAAAACGACTTATAGCTAAAAGTAAACCACGACCGCTGTAGTCAAAAATCTAACAAATACCAAATAGATTATAAATCTTGATTAAATAAGCTATGTCTGATGACTAATCTTTTTAAGATGTTCTTACTTTATCATTGCGTAATCCACCTCCAAAGTTATTGTATAAAACGCGCGAAAAATGCGAACTTTCGGACCTTATAACTTAGAAACCAAACACAATTTTACAATGCCAATAGTCATCAGACATCTAGTTCGATCAACTAAAGCTATTTTGAGCAAAATTTTGGATCTGTGACAAGAAATATGGGCGTGATCTTCTTTCCCCTTTTGTATGGGGAGATGAGCGGGATGGGCCACCTTAATATAAATATGCTGGTGGCTGAATTATTTTACTGTTTCTCCAACTTAGTTTTTTTTAGTTAACAATACAGATGGCCCACCCACCGCATTCCCGGAGGAATTACATGCATTGCCGGAACCTTTCCATCATGAGCATGGTTACATTGAACTGGATGTTTTTAGAGCTTTTGTAATTCATTGTATTTTTTAGTAATTAATATCGGAACTGTTTGTATCTATGATGTAACACAAAAATTTTTTTTGTTTTCTTACAGTTTTGAAAGAATGCAAAACTGTCAGTAATCTCTCAAGCACTATGCCTGAAGACTTTCTTTTTGAGATTCAACAAACCCCACAATTGGTGAAGACAGTGACTTTTGAACAACTTCTGAAACGTCTTAAACTTTTATTTACTATCGTGTGCCGTATCAATGATTTGTTTCACACTAATGATGCACAAGGGGGTAACAGTTTTGAGAATGATGAGTGTGATATGACAAGCACTACCAGACCTAACAATTTGACACATACTATAGACAAGTTATGTCTTGCAAGCAGAAGAGAGAAACCATCAAGCATAAAACAATTTGGCAGATATGCCAATCACTCGAAAAAAACGTTTTCAAGACAGGCTTCAGTTAATCGATCTAACTGCATAATATCCAAAATAAATAAACACATGAATGGTAAAAGAAGACAAGAAGAACTCAGCTTCTCAGTACAACTTGATGAGTTATTTAATGACATTTCACAATATACAAAGGATGTAAACAATAAATCCAACACCATTGGTGAATTAGAGGATAAAGCAAAAAGTTTTGCTGTAAACAAGAATTTGAGCAAAGCCCAAAATACATCCATACTGTATGAGAATCCTTTAGGGTCAAACAGACAGTCCCTTCGAAAGGATATCTTGAAGAAAAAATATAGAAATTTCACTGAGCATAGCTTTGTGGCACCTCAACTGTCATCTAATATAAATACACAGGTTGCCTTTGAGTCGGATACGAGCAAGGGTATAATGGATTCAACTACCAGCTTACAAATTACAGGTATACAAATTTTATTATAAAATCCTTTTAACTGTTGAAACATTACACTAAAGGCCTTTTTCACCTACTGCTGATTAGCTTAATCGCCACATATTAAGGGCCTTTAATACCATCTTACAATCGACATTAGTACAAGATAATCAGCACTTTAGTAATAAAGACCCTTTAAGTGTTCATTAAAATAAATCAGCACTTGGTGAAAGCCAGGGTTAAACTGATTATGTTTTTATTAGTTATTATAGGATGGGGCAGCATATCTTTCTTTTTTAAGAATATAATAGAACACGTTTTATGATGCACACATGTTTTCTCTTATAATGTAGGTTGACATCTAAAGTTTGATTTTACGTGGTATTTAAAATGATATCTGGTAGATGGCACCCCCAATTGCCAAAACACTGGGTATAACCAGCGCTGGACTTAGGCTATGGAAGATCGTCCCAACAACTTCGCCCGTTTCAACCACCTCCAGCTACGAAACGGACCGCCTTTCGGTTACACCATGTAAATATGCAATGTAGCCGAAAGTTACTTATCGTATTTTAGGTAACTGGAGGTGGTGAAAACAGGGACTAGAACTCTACAGTGACGAACAACAACATATAAATATGACCATTTAAAAAAGAAAAAGAAAATATGATTGCTTAGCTGTATTTTTGAAGCAGCTGGCGCCTTTTACACTGGCACATTTTAAGTTATTTGCACAGTTTGTTCTTTACCGTTTTTCCATAAATTTGAGGCACAAGGGTTTGGCATATCCAACTTGGCTAAAATCCTAATAAAAAAACACTTTATTGGCAGGATATTCCCTTCCCTGTAACCTTCCGATTACCTGTCCGCTTCTCTAACCATCTGAGCTATGCAGACAAATACATCAGTAAGCTAAATAATTTTCTCCTCAAATGTATCACTGGAAAAAATAATAATACAATGACCAACCTGACGAAGTTTCTTGTCGGCTCTTCTTCGCCAGAAGTAATCGAACCGATAGGAAAAAAAATGACGAATCCGAGTGTGTAATATACATCTAATGGAGGAAATAAAGAAACTGAAACTGAATGAATGTGAAAACCGCAATGTAACCATTAATTCTTAAATCGTTTATTTCCAAATTGCAAGTGGTGTAATAGTTAAATTTAAATATATGATCTTTTACAGAAATCCTAGATCAGCTCTCCAACTTATCAAAAGTTATCGACCTGCCAACTGACGAAGTAAACAAAACTGTTGTTGTAAATGTTAACAGTAATCCTGCATATGTTTTTTCTGAACTACCTACTAGTGCAAATGTGGTAACACTGATCGTAAGTGGAAACGTGGTCAATGATCCTGTGGACATGGTGAAGAGTGTGTGGAACATTCCTGTGAATTCTTCAAATCTGGATGATTCACCTACCGAGTTCTCCATTGGCTCCAGCACTCAGTCCAACATTACTACATTAGAAAGATTAAGCGATATTGATTTATTAGAAAACAGGCTTAACCAGCTGAAGTCATCGAATGTATAAGTCATTTAATTATTAAATGTTTTCTCTTTATTTATATTACTACTAGCTGGGTAGCTTCACTAAAATAATTCTGGATCTCAACAAGAGCGCCACCTACCTGATCCAATCCAGATGACAATGACAAACAATTTCTAATCAAAGTCGATCAAGCAGATCAAAATCGATCAAGCAGATCAAAGTCGATCAAGCAGATCAAAGTCGATCAAGCAGATCAAAGTCGATCAAGCTGCTCAAAGTCGATCAAGCCGATCAAAGTCGATCAAGCCGATCAAAGTCGATCAAGCAGATCAAAGTCGATTAAGCATAATAATTATGAACGCTCATACACCGGAATGTTGTATGTCAAGCTGTTCAGATTATATTAAGCTTACATACCCATTGTTTAAGTTTACCTTTGAGTATTTCTTCATTCCGCTTTTTGGCCACCATGGACTTAACATTTTTAGAAGTAAAGGAACTCTTAAATGGGCAAAGTATGTGAAGTTCTCCAGGCCGAGGTGAACTTAAGGTATTTTTGTTTTCTAATATTAATGATTTAGTGGGAAATCTAGTTATTAAGTAAAAGTACCCTTTTAAATAAATTTCTTGTTATTCAATCATTATTAGGATTATTTATGATGTTTTTTTAATATCTACTTACTTTTATTTTAATAATTGGCCAATGCATAGGCATTAAAATATTGAATGGCTTTAAGTATTTAGGTATGATTATATTTATTTTTACAAAATGAAATAAAATAAGTTTTATCTAAGTTTGGTTTGTTTATTTAACATTCCGTCTACCACGTTTTTGCTGAAATAATGTGAAAACACATTGAGTTGTGCATAATTGTGTATTTTTGTATGAGTTTAAATGATACTATTCAATATTTTTTCAATGGAAACGTTGTTTTGAAATGCTCAGACCATCCTTACGTTTAGTATTTGGAACCACATACTAGGGTTCCGCACCAAACCCTTCAATTTCGTTTATTTTTACTGAAAAATACAGATATTTACAAAAAAAAGATACAGACATGTGACAGATCTTTTTTTAAATTAAAATCTGCCAACTTTTAGCAGCATGGAAACGTTAGGGCCTGGAAGGCATTTTCGCTAGTTTGATGGCAGTCGCCGTGCAAAATTGTGCTATGGCCAATGGACAATGAATTTAAAATTAAAATTTTCTAATATTAGATTTCCTGTGACTTAACGACAGCCTAGCACCCTGTTCATGTATTTTTTTTTCGAACTGTAGCATGTATCCTGTAAAAAATCGATAAACTAATAGGAACTTAATCATTTATTTATTTAATTTTGTGTGGTGCATTCTTCCGTTAGGTATTTACTAAGCGAAAGCTGTTCTATTTTAGTTATTGAATCGACCTGCTGGGTACCTTTTTTGACAAAACCTTAAATATGTTACGTCCTGGCATGACACCTAGTTCCTAAGTGGGTCGTTAGGCTAATATGACAGTAGGTTTTAGCCATCCATAAAATATTGTTTTCCGGTCAACTGCACAATGAATTAGGAAACAAAAAATCCTCCAAAGTTGGTTCCACTTCCCTCGTCCATCGTTCTATCCCACTGCAGCCAAAAATATCAAAGTTGCTCCGCAACTTGACGCGCCGAGTTACTTAGAATTCAATCATATCATAAATCATTTCCCGTGTCGGTAAGCCGAGAGATTTTCGCAATTTTACTGCTCCCGCGGCGCCCAATCAGCCCTGATTTGTGCCCGCTGCGGTCCGCCGGATAGCTCCGGTTACAGGAATAGGTCGCATCTAAATACATTTTTTAAAGGGCATAGGTCAATTAGTTCACCCTACAGGCTCCGATTAGCTGAGTTTAATTTCATTCATTTAAACTTGTTGATAGTCAAACTATGCTAAGTGATCGATCTGCGGATTCGATCAACTCATTAAAGACGAACACAAGCAAAGAAACTATACTGGTTTTCCGACCATAGTAATGAAATACATACTTAGCACTGCCAATTTGCTAAATGCTGCTGCCAAAACAATTTTGGTAGATCAGCAAAGTACAAGATCAAAAGATCAATTCAAAAGAAACAGCAACCTTCAGTGCAAATGGATTGAAAATAGAAATTACTTAACTAGAAAATTACTTAGTACCGTTATAAATATTATTAACAAGATTTTTCTTAGATATTTCATCGGGCAATATCCTGACAGTAGAGCGAATGGGTGACGAAAGAATGACAAACAAATTTACAGACTAGAAGAGACTAGAATTATAATGCCATGAGAACGTATCACGAACACTAAAGGGCCTATTCTCGGAATTCCGTCCTTTCGAGATTTTTCCGAAAACAAGCGTATTTCTACAACTTCGGCGAAGAGGCGTGATGGTATGCGGTATATTTATGTATATTTAAATGCATACGCTTTTCAATATTAAGAAAAAGTGGCCACCACCGGCAGGCATAACGAAGTAATAATAAATGTAGATAGAATTTAACATAGGTTAACGTCGTTACTTCTGGAAATGATTCTCGAACAAATATAAATTACGTAGTGCTGCATATTTCATAGAAAAAAAGTTGTAATTTTCATACTTACTCATAAAATGGTACAACGAAGCGTACAGTGGGTCTTAATCATGAGATTCTCACATGTCACTAATGACTCATCTTCAGCCACTGAACTTTCTTCGTGGTGAAATCTCATGAGTAGAATGCAGCAGCGCTGATGCGCAACAAGAACAAGAGTGTCCAGGGGGGTTAATCTTGTAATTCACAATTGCAGGTGATTAACAGTCACCTATGACTCACCGGTTATTACTACATTTTCATACTCAAGGAATGGCACCTACTCCCGTTAATCCTTTTAAGACAAGTCACCTGTCGTTCCTTTCTAATTATTCTTATTGGAGTGCGATGACATAAGACACAATTATCAGCGATGACGTCATGGCAAAACGAAGCGTAAATGATTCACTTTTATCTGTAAGTTCAACTCGTGTTCACTCCATGAATGAGTGCAAGGGCTGGGCGTAGTGACGACGAGCTTCGATACCCATTTCCGAATAGGTATCTACAAAATAATAAATACTCTCTGGGGCTTCGTAACCGATAAATAATTGCCGATGTTTTTCTTTTTCGGAGGCGAATCCACTTCTATCCCCTATAGACAGTGGACGACCGTTTTTACTGCTCTACTATTTCGTAATCCCAGCTCAATTCGTCTCGTCACAGCAGCCAACGCGAGACATGTCCACATACGAAATCTCATTAGATCCTCACCACACAGCTAGCGAGTAGCGACGCGACATATTGTCGGTATAAACACAAATAATGGATTGGGCAGTGAGCCTGGATTGTCACTTGTTTGTCAGAATTGATCTAGGCCATCGCGCATGCTAGGTCTATGATCTAGGCGTACAAAGATGAAATCTATTTTATGAGACCATTTTCTAACATCGTGGAATCCTGAGAACATTTTACTAAGAAAATCCTGGCGGCGAATAATAAAGACAAGGGCAGATTTTACCATGTGCTGATTAGTTCAATCGGCGTGCAACCATTGACTAAGGGGCCTTTCTCACCATCTTGCGATCCATACCATTACATCAGTATAGTAGTAAAGGCTACCAGCAGTTTAATAACAAAGGCTTAAAAAATGTCGATTAGACATAATCAGAACTCGACGAAAACCAGAACTTTAAATAAGTGGGGATTTGGTACTCCGATAATCGAAGCGGATTACTTTGAAGGATTACTTTTATAATACGATGTTTTTTTATGTAACTGGACATGAATGGCTTATACCGAACTGACCGTCCTATATTAGCTTAACACACCACATGGGAACCAGGTGCCATGCCAGGACCTTCCTTATATTGCTCGGCTACATTGAACTGGCTGGAAAACACGGACAATTTTCATTGCCACTTCGACCATCGTTCATTCAATGCGATGGTAATCCGAACCACGGCCCGCCTCGACGGTTGAAAATGGTCACCCATCCAGAACCTAACCGCGCTCCGAAGTGCTTCCCCAGCTTATCGAATCGTAAGGCGTCGCACACTGAGCTGCGTTTTATCCTCCCTCAAATAAGTTCACGGGTTTCACGGACTTTAAAAATGTTATCCTGCGTATTTTCTATCTCTATGTATATTTAGATTGTTTTTCAACAAATACTTGTTTCAATATAAATAATAATTTAAATATTTATATATATTTTTTATTATTATTTATATTATACTAGCAGCCCGTCCCGGCTTTGCACGGGCATAATGTCATTTAAAAAAATATTATTTTGACACAATGATACACAAATAAACCATTTTTACGTAGAGTTCCTACATTGAGATATTTGAAATTAAAAAAACTTAGATATTATTATTACATGATTATTAGATATTAGAGAAATAATAAATTCAAAGTGCTATAGGGAGAACCGCGGCCTCCGAGGCACGCTCCCGCCGCCCCGGCCGGCCGGTACCGCCGCAAACACTACATCCCGCAATTTTTAAATCTATAATATCTTTGAAAATATTCATTTAAATCATATGCTGTAAAGGGCCGTATAGATCTATATTAAATCAACAATGTATTTAAGGTATTTAATTGGATAAGGATTAATGCTGTATTGGTTAAAATCGCTTCGAAAATTAGCCATTATTTGTCGTAAAAAGTAAATGAGAAAAAAAAATATTGTGGGATATCCATAAGAGATAGATATATACCATCGCGGAGTTATCTGTAGACCTTTTCAATGTATACAATACTTAGTACATTATTTTGATAAATCTCGTAGGGTTCAGCCTGCGTTTGCAATGTAAGCGAAAAAAAATTTTTTTACGACATCACATTGGAAACCTCAAAAATAACAGTATTTCTCCAATATTTAATGGATGTTATTATGCATATAAACCTTCCTCTTGAATCACTCTATCTATTAAAAAAAACCGCATCAAAATCCGTTGCGTAGTTTTAAAGATTTAAGCGTACATAGGGATATAGGGACAGAGAAAGCGACTTTGTTTTATACTATGTAGTGATTTATAAATTTAAATAAATAAAATATTTTCAACAATGTTTACACATTCAAAGTGTAAAGCTTACTTCTTTCCGACGTTTCTTCCACAACGTTGCCGACATCATTAGGAAGGAACGCGTCGTCCAGTCATCAGGTATATTCCTGGAATTCCGTAATCAAGAATCAGGAATCCCGAGTCTAGAAAACCGCTTTTGTAACGGTTTTCAAAGCGATGTTTTTGACGAAGAACCTTGATTCAATTAATATATTAAGCTCCAGAATATTTTCGTCAATAAAATCGCTTTGAAAACCTCTATAAAAGCTGTTTTCAAGATTCAGGATTCCTGATTACTAATTACAGAGTTCCAGGAATAGGCCTGCAGAAGTCAAGTCTACCGGCGTCGAAAACGTCGAAAAGAAGTAAGCTTTTTACACTTTGCATACATATAATTAGTCTACAACTATTTATCTCAGCCTAAGGTGCACGAAATAACAAAAAATCAAAATCAACGTCAAAGTATGATCAAACACGTCACTTTGTGTGGACAGTATGGAAGGAACTCTATGCGGTTCACTTAAAGTGACGTGTTTGAACAATGATTATCTCAGCCGTTTCTTCGTGCAACCGGAGCTAAGGGCCGAGTGCACGAAAGGATAAAAAATCAAAATCAACGTCAAAGTACGATTAAACACGTCGCTTTGTATGGACAGTATGGGAGGAACTCCATGCGGTTCACTAAAAGTGACGTGTTTGAACATTGATTAACTCGGCCGTCTCTTCGTGCATTCGGGGCTTAGTATTATGAGGTATCAGGAAATTGCCTAGTCAGTGGCGTGTTTAGACCTACCTCATTTCATTTATATCTTACCGACCTTGTATCCGATGCCGCATATATACATGGTTTCGATGTTTTGCACAAAACTACTTTAATACATTGTGAATTTTATACGTAGTGAATACGACTCGCATACATCAATTATCCTGACAACGCTGCCGATGTTTGGAACAGAGCCGGTAGTCTCAGTTCTCACCTAAATTGGCGTTTACGTAACTCCGACGCGACGTTCCGTAAAAACGTCAAACTCCATACAATTTTTTACTAGATATTCTGTGCTTTTACTTCTTCAAGTAGTCAAAGTCAAACTCGGACTTCCGATTTGTATGAAAACGCGGAGTCGACGTAAACGGCAACGTTGAGTAAGCTGTCAAATCAAACTCGGACTCGCAAATGTTAGTTCGCCCACTGCGCGCGCTCTTCAATTTCTCCATACATTTGAAAACGCCAGTCGATCGGTTTGCCGTAACGCCAATTTAGGTGAGAACTGAGACTACCGGCTCGGAAATAAACTAAATAATTGACAACGCCGATCGCTCCAGACGCACACGGAGCGTGCGCAGACCTCCCCAACTTTCCCGCGCTATATAAGCCCGTTCTGCACAGCCTCCGCACCATTGCCGCCAAGTTTCAGGAGGTTGGGGAGCCGACCGACCCCGGTCGAGTGAAGTCGGAAGTTACTGTGCAATTTTCGGATCCAGTGTGCTTTTCGGGCGGTGAAATTTTGGCGGAATCATGTGAGTTGGTTAATTTTGTTCTTTTATTATTCAGAGCCCGCTGCACTTTTATTTTAATTTGGTCAAGGCTAAAGCTCTGTGTTAATTTACAATTATAATTATATTTACATAAATCAAAGTTTTTCTTAAAGATTTCAAAGTAAACCAAGCAAAAAAATTATTTCCGTGCTTGAACTAAATTATTAAAAAGATCCTGATAAATAATATTTTGTAATTTCGTTTGTAGACGTGTAATGAAATAATGTGCGTTAAATTTGTTCCAAGAACCTAACTTGAACGGCTAAATAAAAAAAATCGGAGTTTTTTTATTTGTGTATGATAAACTGGTATAGATATACCCAAAAAATAATGTACCATATTATTTTACGTTTACGGATAAACAGTTAACTCAACGGATAAACTGGGCGAAGCATAAGAGGTCCTCCAGGTCGCGTCGCGAATCCTGATGATGTCAGCGTGGTGGACGAAACGCCGAGCTAAATTAGTAAGCTGAACACTGTTTGTCCGTAAACGTAAAATAAAATGGTAAAACTTTTTTTCAACCCAAGCTTTTTTGTATTTTCTTAACCCCCGGATAAGCAGCGTCTTCATTCAAATTAAATTCTCACATACATTTAACCCAATTTTCACAATATTTAATTTATTTTCCGTCAGATTTTTACGAAATAACGTGCACTTATTCCAAAACTGCATGCTTTCATTTATTAAGCTAAAATTACTGAAATTACTTGTAACCATTTCCGTTTTACCAAAATAATCTTTCAATTTGAGCTCTACAGTAGAGTCTACATTAAGGAGGACACTCGATGTTTATTTTTTATTTTATTTTACATTTTATTTTTAGTTGAAAATTAATGAAAAATCAGTAATTGAGGTGTCAAAGGAACTTTGCAGAGAGATTTGATCTGTATTGACTAAAAAAATATTCCTTTTTAAAGAATTAGATATCGAACATTTGTTTTCTTTATAATTTCTGATTAGTTACTAGAAATTCAGTCAGCACGCAGGACAATTTTTATCTGTGAGCATAGAAGGCTAATAAAGATGATGCAAACTTACACTGTACACCAAAATGGTATAATTTAATTCAGCATTTGAATTTCCAAACTCAGTTGTCAGGATGGCCTGGGCATCCCTTGTCATATATTACGAACGTAATTGACCGAGCGAAGATCGAAACTCGGCGTAGCATTTCCGTTTCAAAATGAGCAAAAATGCTTTTGTATGTCCGGCGGTTCTCCTCTACAGGTCGCATTTCTCAACCGATTCTCGTGAAATTTTGATAACTTATATACTTTTTTAGTCGAGCCAGTTTTTGAAAAAAAATTTTTTTTTAAATATTCAAAAATGTCAGATCGCGAGAAGCCTCTAGTTGCATCGTTCTTTTACGCAGCAGCGGAGCCACGTAATGTTATATTTTTTTGCCTAAAGATGGGCCGTCGGGTGCGGATAGTGCAATATGCTATTTTTTATCCCGGAAAATTATTTTAAATGCTGGTAACGCAGCTAGGAGAATAATTAAGACATAAAGAGGTCTAGATTTGGCTCTGCGCCTCACACCCCTAGAAACTTATATACGATACACGTTGGGGCTGATACGATCTTGCGTAAACAGAGTGGACCTGTGGGACGGATCAGCTAATTACCTGCTTGGCACCTTAGACTCGATGCAGCGTTATGCCGTCAATTGTCGAGGACCCGTAGGTATGTCCCATATTGTAGAGACCCTCTAACTCCGAAAGGATGTAGGGTCTTTATCTCTGTGTTTTATTGTCTACTACGAAGAACGCTCTTCGGAGCTGCATAACGCCACACCTCCCAATATTTCTACCAGTTTTCAACTCGCAACAGGCAGGGAGCGCACTATTTCACTGTCCCCACTTCTCGCATTAGAACCCACCGATCCTGTTGGTCCTTTATATATATAGGGTTGGTAAACTGTAGAATACAGTCCCTGCCGATGTATTTCCCCCAAAGCACAATCTGGGTTTCATGGCCCCCGAGAGCGTCTTCGAGCACCATCACCTAAGACGGCTGTGCGCCATATGCCGCGCCTTACATAAAAACAATCTTGGCGTGTAACGAAAGATATATCGATTTTTAAATTATCTTATAACGTCTGATTGAACACGTCAGGTGGAAAATTTGGAACTAGTATTTTTTACAAAAAAAACCTATGTACGTATTTATAATTAGTTTAAGAAATAAAAAAAAAATTATCGTTCTGGAACTATGAAAACATTGCCAATGGATAGATTTCATATTAAATTGCCTTGCCAGAACTTCTTTGTTCATATTCACTTCGCAGACTTCTTAAAACCCTCGGTTAAATTACTTTTGGGAAAATACAAACACAGTTGCGCTGAGAAACGAGACTGATGATTGAAAACATTTTTGCAAGGGTTTCACAAACTTTTCGCTCTACACAATTTTAGGATCCCACGAGATTGTAAACGTGACCAACATTATTGTTAAATGAAACACGTTTATTTTCTGCAAAGGCTCCCTGTGTAGGGTTTCGTAGGAAAAATCTGTCGCATCCAAAGTTTCTGTGCAACTCTGGCAAGTATACAGTACCGAAATTGGCATTCATTTATTTTACGTCGCTAGCCGAAGATGCAAGCTTGAAAGATAAAATACGAACATGAAATATACGTAGCGCATGAGTGTAAAGTCACTATGGAAAGGGGTCCATGGATAATTATTTTAATATTATTCTATGGTAAATTAAGAAATTAGGTTTAATCACGCATTAAGGTTTGCCAAAATTCTTGTAGTAGTAGGTACACGTAAGTATAGGTAACACAATTTAAATAAAACTGTTTAACGGGCTCACAAAAGTAATACATTTCGCACCGCTTTTAACTGGAATAATGAAATCGACAGTATCAACAATAAAATTAAACAAAATCTTATCACCGGTATGGATCAGCCTCAATGGCCCAGTGTCAGCCTCAATGGCCCAGTGGCGCGACACTTCGGCGATCGCTCTCCGAAGTTAATCAACGCTGGGTCCGGTCTGGTCTTGGATGGGTGACCATTCGACCGTTGAGAGAGGCTGGCCGTGGTTCGGATTCCACGTTAAACTGTAGGTCCCCTTCCTTACTTACTAGGTGGTAGGGTTAATCCCGCCCGGGTTGGTACCATCGCATTGGCTGAACGATGGTCGAAGCGGCAATGCAAATTGTCCGTGTTTTCCATCCAGTTCAATGTAGCCGTGAAGTATAAGGAAGGTCCTGGCATGGCACCTAGTTCCCATGTGGTGTGTTGGGCTAATACTATGACAGAAGGTGTGGTATTAGCCATCCATGTCCAGTCACATAAAAAAAACCTACTTAGGTACTTCTTATTAATCTACCTACCCACGTAACAAAATTTTCAAATCAGAAGTTTGAAATATTACATTATCGTCTGACCAGTTTTAAATGTATGGCTTGGGCATATCTACTGCATGAAAACATCGCAATGATACTACGTTTGAGAGCAATTAAATTATGATACTTTTGAGATAACCGCGGTCGTTGAACATGTTTGAAAATTTACGGCTTTTCACGCGGCAGGAGGAACATTCTCCGACGTTTCGAGCGTTCAGCCCGTTGTCAAGGAGACAGCCGCCACGTTCGTACGCAGCAGACGACTGGATCAAATTGTCCCGCGACTTACAAACATTTTTTAAAAACTACATTTACCGAAAATAGTACACCTTATTTGTCACTATAATTTATCTAAAATTCGGCAAAAAGTGGTGACAAATCCCTTCGAATAGTCATTTATTTTCTTTGCATCTTGTCGGTGGTGAAATGAATTTCGCTACCGATCTGGGGGTAGCGACATGGAAGCGAAAGCGAAAATTGTTCGTGTTCGCTTCGACAGAAGTCAAACTCTATATAGAAAAAAAGTAGGCATATGTTTTTTTGCGTAGAGTTTGACAGAACCGAGCACGAGAACTTCTCGCTTGCGATTACCTCAGTAGATATGCTCTATTTGATATGAGTACAGTCGTTTCGTCTGAAATCTATACACCGGAAATAGAGACAAATTTGAGGTCTCTTTCTGACATGCTGACATCAACCATAGAGTAAAAGGGACTTAGGAATTCCTTCTCTTTCCAGTGTATACATTTGATAGGAAACGACTGTACTCTATTTCAAGTTTGAGTGATCAATATTAGATAATAAATCACCTGAATCCTCCTTCTTTATTCTTCAGGTGGGCAGGTGCAGGTAAACGCGTCCGCTGTTAGAAAATTAATGAGATTATTGTGGCAGCCGGGACCGAGTAAGCCAAGTTGGTTGGAAATACTCGGTAGTTAAGTCAATTTAAAACTATATGGCATTACGGAGTAATATATAAGTCAATTATGGAATTCTTTTTTATTACTTACTGAACAATGTAATCCATAAATAACGGAGAAATTTTTAATGATTATTTTTTTATATTTCACATTTCAAGCAATATCTTGCAACTGAAAAGAAAATATCTAAAACTGAATTCCTAATCGGGAATAACTTTTTGACTTTGAAAAATGTCGATAATGATGAGACCAAATAATGTTGTATTACATATGAATTGTGCTTAGAAACCTAACCCTACGCGATAGTATTATACTCATGCGCGATTTTATTTTTCATTTAAATTATTATTGTGAGTATGAATGAGGAATTTATTCGAAGAATTAAATCAATTAATCTTGAAATTACCGCAGTATTGCGTCGGTACTCAAGCTCATGGGGGAGGGGGGATTTCTTCTCATAATGCAATTGTATACCGTGCATTACCGGGCATAAGCAACTATTTCTCCCTCCCTGTATCCGCGCCGGGGTAAGCCGCTGTAATGCCCGCAAGCCGCCTGCAACCGAAGTTGCTGCCGATATATCATCCACGCTCGGGAGTGTGCTCGGTACGCTAGCTACCTTTATACCAGGCTTTCTAAACCTTTTTGAGTCGTGAACCCCTTGCGGGATTTGAAAATCATTACTTACCCCTTCCGAACATACTTGAAGGAAAAGAAAACAAGAAATATTGATATTGATTTGATAGAGAAAAAACAGGCCAAGTGCGAGTCGGACTCGCACACGAAGGGTTCCGTACCATCGTAGAAGATTTAACATAAAAAATGACGTTTTTTATAGGCCCTGTAAACCTCCAGGTCCCCCCTCCTAAAATATTCTCCTAGCCTACATAGCTTATACATATCAAACCTAAGTTATGTACCTTATATTTCCCTTGGATACATCCTACATTAATTACCTATTTACCATGTATTCACTCGTCTTGTTTGTTCTTCCCATTGGCTCGTGATCGTCCTATATGCTTTCTTATTTACATTACATAACCATTCGTCTAATATATTCTCATTTACTGTTCCCTGATTTGCTCACGTTCAATCTAGTTATCAGACTACATTACTTGATTAGGTAACATGTATTCTCCTGGATATTGTTGTCAGATCCTCATTGGTGCTATGCCCTCTTCCTGTTCCTAGCTGTCTGTCTCTTTCGGTTCTTCTAATCGGTTCCTTTCTCCCTATCCTAACCTGATACATAATCTCTCTCTCTCTCATACACGCGCTCTCACATACAAACACAAATCTGAATTGATTGGAATAGAGCATTTCAGCATGCCCAGAACTTCAAAAAAATTTTTACCCCTTGGGGTAATGGTGACGCCCCTCACAGTCCAAGGTCCATCCATGGCACTGTTTTCCCGCGTCCCCACATGATCGCCTTCCTGCCTTCAGGCTGTATATGCGACCTCTGCTTCAAAAAGCGGCGGCCAACCACCCTGAATATGGCCTCTGAACACCAAGGTTCAATTCCCGTGTAGGGAGATATGAGTTTATGTGGTTCATTATATACCAATTGGGGTATTGGATTTACAACATGACCACTATATATTTTGAGTGTCCACTGACAACGTCAAGTACGACACATTAGGTATCACAAGAATGTTCGTTTTGTCAGCCGATCAAACGGTGACTGAAAACTACGGCGGGTGACCATAGTTACGAATCTGTCTTGTACCAGCCCACATGAATGTAGGACATACCTCAGACCCTCCCATCTGCCATAGCAAGCATGGACTTAAGGGTAGTTTCGTGGACTGCCTCGGATGCACCAAAGCGTAGCCACACTAAAGATTTTTGCGACAGGTGACATCACCCACACGCGTTGCCAAGCCTTCCTGGACTCAGGGTAGGTCATGAGAGTGTCTCCACATTTTCACGGTTCCGGCACTTGGCAGATCGTGGTAAAGCCAATAAAGGCTTTCAGAAGAGCTGATAGAAACAGCAGTTCAAGATAAGCGGTTATCCGCAGTCATGACAAACCCTCAAGGTTGTCGACTAATTTAAGCAGGGAACAGGAAGTTGCCTGCGAAATGTACACTGAGGTCAATCCAAAATGGATATGCCTTCAGATTTTGTATTTATTAAAATAGTCAACCTGGTCGCCGGTTGTCGGCGAACCAGGGTATGTCCTCCGCCTTCCTCTCAAGCGAGGTGAAATTTAATATTGGAACATGACTCCCAGGTCTAAATGCCAAAAATTTAAATTACGGTGTCATAGTGTAATTTATGTTCAGAGAGATATTTGGTATGTATTGTATTATCATAGTGTAGTTTTGTGCGATAATGTCAATACTATATTTTTCTTTCATGGTTCTCTAGAGTTTGACTGAGTATGAAAGTCCAAATGGGTTCCGGCTCCTTTCAGTATAAAGGGGTACCGCCCAATCTAACTTGAGGCTCAAATTCAGGATCCGCAGCTTCTCGGAATGTTCGTTAGTGATGCTACGTTTACGTTTAAGGTACAATCAATCTGGCATGGAACCTCATAGAGATCCCAGACCCGACCGATGTCCCGTATTGCCTCGTTTTCTGGCTGCACTGCAAACAAAAATCCACATAGCGTGCACAAGTATGTGGATTAGACATGCTTCCCACAACTCAACATCCATCGCCTTAACATTTCTGTGAAAAAATATCGTTTTATTCTTTTGTAGCTAGCTAGATAGATTTTTGTCTAGAAAAGCGAACCGGAGTACGTGACAGTTCCGTTGCCCCACTATGGACTCTCGGTCCTACTATTCAACACTGATCCTAGGAATTTAATATCTTTCTGGTTCAGCGTGCGCTGACGCACTCCCTCATTTCACTCACACCCAAACACTCCTAAGCCCTTCCTAAATATAGTCCATATAAATCAAACACAGAAACCCATCCTCCTGTGAGGCGAAATTTTGTTCCACGTAAAACCACAGCCTGTAACCCTCATCCGAGCCATCGGACCTTTAATACCCACGTGAAGCCCCCTCCTCGAATACTGTACACATTATTCGAACACAGAAAACCCTCCTCCTGTAGTACAAGATTTTATTCCATTTAAAACCACATCCTGTACCCTCGCCCGAGTCGACGAACCATCATTTCACACGCGAGGTCTTTCCTGAATATATTACAAAATATCTGAGCACAAAATAATCCTCCCCCCCACTATAACCAGAGATTTTATTCCACGTAAAATCTTACCTTGAACTTTATAAAGTCTCTCTTCATACAATTCGTAATTCAAAATGCAGTACACCCGCATATCTAATCCTTCATCCAATGCGCTTGCACATCTAACAGGCCGCGCGAACTTCGATATACAATCAATACATATGCCGTCACCTCCCCCACACGGGGCTCCTCCTCGCAGTTTGCTACCGTTTCTGGTCCCCAAAAATATGTACAGACTTACCAAGGTCCAGTGCCGTCCATTCTTTCACTCTATTTTAACAAAAGCTGTTTGCAAATCTACCTACTCTGCAAGAAAACATAGATTATTTAGCTAACTCATCTCGTTCCTAAATTTGCACTTTTGCTACTTTCTCAAACTCAATGACTCGTTTCAATGTCCCCAAACAAAATCTAAACGAGGGAAAAGACTTTGCAGGTGCAAATTCCTTAGTAAAACACTTCCGCGTATTCAACCTACGTGCCGTAAGCCCTGAATAGAGGCATACTGCCCCAGAGACTCGCTCGCCACCGACTGTCGAGGGACGCGCGCGCCTTTTCTGTTCTAGGCTCTGATCCCCCTCGCCCCTCCCTTGGAATCCCGCCATTTTTCGAGTCGTCATGCGCACTCTCCCCTCTCCCCCGCTCATCTTTCCTCCCGGCTCCCCTCTGTTAGAATCCCGCCATTTTTCGAGTGGTCATGCGCACTCTCCCCTCTCCCCGCTCATCTTTCCTCCCGGCTCCCCTCTGCCCTGTGATGCGCAGTCGCTCAGGGTCATACCTCCCTCCTCTGTACCCGCTCTCCGCCCCTCGCCCGGCGTTGGCCTTGGGCGCGTGAGTCGTGTTCTTATTATTTTATTATTATTTACCTGTCGCTAAGCAGAGCATTATTCGAGTACTTTCGAACGTTGTACCTGCGCGATCGCTCAGGGTCATACCTCCGCCCCCTCTACGCCCCTCAGCCTGCGATGACCTTGATTTTATGTTTAGTCAGATGTGCGTAAAACAAAAGTATTATTTTTACTTGTCGCTAAGCGGGCATCGCGACGCAACTTTCATATGCCTATAGGACGCTACTTTGTTGTATTTATATATCATGTTTTGAGTGTGGAGGCTGGCCGTCCACAGCCGCCCCCAATTAACTGTGACTGCACATGGCACACGATGCCACACGCAGGGAAGCAGTTAATTCAATAAGGTAAGGACAATTGTAAAATGTAAAAATAATGTCTTTATTCCATAATAAGGAAACCCCCAACCACGCCCCCATCTCAAAATTACCTTCAACATCCTTTTATCTACTGTGAATTTCCCATATTTTTTTTTGTTTCGTTTCCTACCTAACTTTGTAGTTGTTGTTTTTTTTGTTTTTTTTTTTTAAACTTAATCTAACCTCCTCCAAAGTAATCAACTTATTTAACCTAACCTACATCCATAATTTATCCTAATCTTACCAGCCTAACCCAATCTAATCTAACTATAACCACCTACAGCCCAAACCTAACCTAGCCTACATATACCCCATCTACTGTACCTACATAACATATGTACCTATATTTTTTTTCATACACCTACTAAATTAAACTCAACTCAATGACTGATAAAGGCACGTGTTCGTTTAGTATTATTAATCTATTTTTAATTCAATCATTTATACTTAACCTCATATATGGTTTACCTAAGTATTCGACTAAAATATAACTCATCCATACTATGTTGTATACATCCTTCTCTTATTCTACAACTAAGAAAACATTAAATATTTCAGCAGAAGTTATTATATTCCTGCTCAATAAACTTCGTTACATAAAAGTCGAAAATTGAAATGAAAATTCGCGGAAATTACAAAGAATGATGAAAATTAAGACGATTTTGGGCTAGGCCCCAATAGTAGAGCCCCATTAAAAATTGAAAAATGTTCTCCACCGATCAACCAATTGAAAGCCTTCCCAAATATTCGAATCGCTTTCTCCTCTTTGTTGTTACAAATTTTGAAGAAGTTTCCATGCTCAAAATTTAGCAAAGTATAAAGAGATCCAATTCACTGATCTCTACTTTAAATCTGCCAACGGGGAGGTCAGGCTTATGATATGATCATATAACTTGATTGAATCTATTCGCATACCAACTATGAAGGTTGGATGTTACTGCATAAATGACACGGTCATTTTCGAATTAGTGTTGTACATAGAGCATACCAACTATGAAGGGTTGGATTTTACTGCCATCTCAGCGTCACGCAGTAGCGTGCTAAACCCTGCAAATGCCTGTACTCGCCATTAATAAATAGGTGTGGTTCTGGCATTTTTCCTCTGACATTGGGCTGATTTAGTGAACACAGTCATTATATGGTCACAATGCCCTAATATGGAATGGTTCAGGGAGTTGTTTAATGTATTCAAGCAATTCAAACTTTATAGTCTGAAATACACAATGACCGAACCTCAAATTCACATTGAAATTGTATGGTGTTTTCAGTTGTTCTCTGGGAACAATATGAACAATGTTTACCCTATGTATTCATGGTCAATTCACTAGTAGTACTCGTCAACGTTGCACTCCGGGTGAGTGTGTGGTTTTGAAGGTTAACCAATACTTCCCACGTTGCAGTATGCAAGTTCCCATCTTGACAACTGATCCATCGGTGGAAGTCACCCGCTATTCAGCTAAGGATCTTCTTCATAAACGACTTTCCAGAACTAGTTAAGCCATGAACACAAAAGGCACTCATATCCCCATAATTGGCCATCGGACAACACGGTCAACTAGCAATGTGGATGAACTCTATTTGTTTTGTTATTTTATTGAGATCTCCACAGAATCCATGTCATTTTATTTTAATCAAGACAGGTATTCTACAATTCAGTTAAATTGAATCGTAGCCGACCTCATAATCCATACCAAGAATCAATTTAAAGTTGGTAAAACCACCAACATAAAATGCAGGAAGTATAGATCGTTAATAAATCAAACGTTTGGAAAACGTATGTGCAAATTATCTCACATATATCGTGATCGAAGACAACTCAAACGAGTAGAGAATACATTGAACAAAAGATGTTCTGAAAATATTGGTTGAAACACATCAAAGCCTTTCCTCTTCAAAATCTACATGATTTGAAATTTACTGATTTGAAGCTTAAAGTAATAAAATAAAATATATTTAATTTCTTGAACCACAATTTATTAAGTGCATTTGTATGTAGTTCATTGTATATTTACCATCAGCAGATTATATAGTTTCAACTTTGTCAACTCGCTGAAACCATCAAAATATCAAGGTAATTATTTGATGTTGTCCTTGAATATTTTGTAACAAAATATCACAGTGAAATCATCACTATAAATCAAATTTAATAATTTACAATCTAAAACAAAGTCTAATAAATGAATGATTTAATCAAATAATCCAGAGAACCTTATTCAAGCTTCATATCTACGGTAATAAAAACTAAGTGATTTATATTTACGATATTTCAATTACTGCTCAGCAAGGAAAAACCTAATCAAACACACCCATGATTCACACTTATCTCAATATTCTTTCAATAATAAATTTAATAATCATAATAAATCACACACAATATCAAAGAAAACTATACCATTGAATCCACTCAAACACACTCTTACACTAATCCCCCCCTTTTTTTTTAACCCCCCCCCCCATTCTAAACACCTCTACCCTTAACTTACCGAAACCCCCATTATCCTTCTACCCCCCCCCCCCCCCATTCTAAACACTTCTACCCTTAACTTACCGAAACCCCCATTATCCTTCTACCCCCCCCCCCCCCCATTCTAAACACTTCTACCCTTAACTTACCGAAACCCCCATTATCCTTCTACCCCCCCCCCCCCCCCCATTCTAAACACTTCTACCCTTAACTTACCGAAACCCCCATTATCCTTCTACCCCCCCCCCCCCCCATTCTAAACACTTCTACCCTTAACTTACCGAAACCCCCATTATCCTTCTACCCCCCCCCCCCCCCCCCCCTTATCTGATAACCATTTTATCATACATATATGTAGCCGAATACGATCGCCCCCACTCCCTCCTAGTCTCTGATCCCCCCTCAGCCATAGCGGAAATATCACTTCCACCCTTTCCCCAATTCCGTGGTCCCGCGAAACACCGCCGCAAACTCGTATACTGACTCTTTGATCGTAGTACGTCGCCAATATTGGAGCAACTGTCACTTCTAACCTATTTTCCAATTCCGTGGTCACACTGAACTAAGTATTCGAAATTTCCCGCGTAATCTTCCAACAACGTTTGCTCAAGTTCAAATTTAAGTTCACTTCCCTACTTGCTAAAACCAATCGCTATTTTTCTGTCTACTTCTGAAAAAAATTTTTTTTTTTTTTTAGATATCCCGTCGTCACCTCACAATAAGACCGTTTCAATGCTCCCATTCACTAAGTCTATCCACACTTTTAATACTATTTTACTTACACTAAAGTTGAACTCTAGGGAAAGAGACACGCTAAAATAAGCCTATGCCATCATCACTCGTAATCCCCCCCTCCCCCAGAATGTAACCCTATCTTCTTCCTAATTTTTTTTTTTTTTTTTTGACCTGACTCCTGAAATCAAACACATATTTAACGATAACCTTGATTCTCTTGATCCAAATTGAAATGAAACAACGATTTAAATTGCCACTCCTTGATGATTAAACAATACCTCCATTCACTTAATACCATACGTATATGTATATATACATATTTATTTATACCGCAACGCGTTCCCCTTCTCCAGTTTGCCTTCATTATATATATATTTTTTTCCAAACCCTACCACCAGCATGATACACCTGCTCGAACTACGTTACAATAATACTCAAAACGCAAGCCAAAATACTTGGCCGTCACTATTATGTCAATCTAAATAAATTCAGATTTGTGTCCGAATAATCTCAAAATACGAAAATAGTATTCACCGAATTGTATTAAATCTAAAATACCCGTCAACATTATTGTTAAAAGAAATCAATAAAAAATTGTTAAATAAATTATTATTATTATATCTTTCTCCAAAAGGTAAAACACCATCGCTCACTATCAACACGGTCAGCCTCGCCCCGTCCGCATCCGTGCTCAACACAGTTACCAACTGACCGACCCATCTCTAAGTCCAACACTCGTACTAATATGCACCTCCGACCCGAACATTCATATCTCAGATTTCACCGGAATAGACTGTCATAACAACTTCACTCCTAGTACTCGTCCCCTTTTTTTTCAATCTCTACGGAACCCTAACTCTAGTTAATCTCATCCTCACATAAACTCATAGTCATTACTAATTCTCGTTTTGTTCTCGAATCTTCCTTACTCACTCAAGGCCATTTGCACTTCATTGTTGTAAATATGTCTAAGTAATTGCACTATAAACCGCAAAATTTTAATCCCTTATTCCTATCAAATAACACCAACTTTTAAACTCAAAAAAAATTACTAAACCCCGATGGAATATCGTAACCTTCAAAGAGTCTGTCTTCTTTAATATCTAACATCCATAACTACATAACTAATCATTCCTTCATTCATAATTTATCTATCTTTAAAACACAATCTCTAGAATAATGGTAATAAGCGCGCGCGGTTCCGTTATTCAATAATAATATCATCCATGACGCTCCCTCTTCTACTGTGCCTCTGTGACCCGAGACGCACGTATCACGTGACTCGCCGCTCGCGCCACCAATCCATGTGACTGTATAGGTATGTACACCCACTGTCCGGCGCGCGAGTTGACCCCGCCCGAGTCGGCACAACCGCTCTGAACCAACGACGGTTGGAGCGGCCGGGACCGCCCCGCGCCCCCCCATCTAAATCAATGTTACCTTGCAATATTATAATAACCTCACAAAATATGTAATACTGTAATAAAAAATATAATAATTATTATTTCCTTTCTTACTTTCACAAAAGTTTTAACCAATATTTAAGTTACATGATGGTTTACAAACTAAGTTCCCATGTTTTTCTACTCACTCCATTTTAATACCAATATTATACCTACTCTCACACTTCGTCTTCGTTACGGACCCCATGCGACAACCAAAATATTATATATCAACTAAATGTTACCCAACTAAGTTCAATTTGGCTCATACCTCATTTTCAAATATTCCTCTCCGCACAACAACTTATTTACACTACCACTCTTTACCTTTGTTTCTATTAATATATTACATATGACCAGTGCACTTTAGCAATACTTTCCCGTGACCAATGGTCAACACAAATATTACGCACACGATACTTCTACAATCTCAGCCACGTGTTCGACTCATGATCTCTCTAATACTCAGCGGAGGATCAGACGCCCCGGCTCGTTAAGCCCGTCGCCCCCATAATTTCGACAGGGTACGAATATTTAATAAATGTTTTAACGGAATAATTTAAAGTAAAACGGTAAATCTACAGCAAGCGTAGTCAATAATAGTAATTAAAACATAATTTCATTAGGATTGGTCGCCCCCGCAACATTGCCGCCATCCCTCTGACCCCAATCGGCCCCCCATATAATCGGTCCTGACTTTAGCCAATCCTTGCGTCTATTAATCTGTAATTTTCCTATAGTAAATAGAAATCTATGTTCATATAGATACTAAGACAACATTCGCCCTGAGGAGACATTATTCAGTTCTATCCGTTCAACGGAACCAACCGATCCTAAATGCAAATCTTCCTTTGACCGATTTTCGTTCGTGGAAAATTGGTTCTCTATTTAAAGAAACCTAAAAGATATCACTTCCTTGATTGTTTACCGTAGTGAGACGTAATTTAGTTAGGTTTTATTATTTTTGTTTCTGCCGACTTAAACGTGCGTGTGTTATTATAATTATTAAAATGTTAATGGTACGAGAGTAACACATACAGATAAGATGGACATCACCATAAGAATGGATTATTGAAGAATGGCACAGAACTTAATTTAAGCTGAAATTCATAACACTGTTAAGTACACAATTCATGAGCACAACCAATTTTATACCGACTTACCTGCGGATAAAACATTTCAGAACACATAATTAACAATTTCCTAAGGTACTAACCTTTGTACTATTTTTTTAAAGTAATTCTGAACACACAATAGTTTTCACACATTCTAACCTGTAGTCAAAGTTTGACTAACCGCGTTTAACTATTCCCTGCTGACAATTTTACGTCTTATTACTTTTATATATTTTTATTCTTTTGCTTCAAGTATTTTCTTAGTTATTTTTCGTGAACAAATACGAATAATATGACTACGCTATTTTGACCCATTTTCTTTGTTGTGCCTTTAGTAACCTTGGTTCTTTTTAATTGTAGGATTTGATTAAAGATATAAACAAGTCCTTGTCAACAATCATCCTGTGGTCACGGCAACAGCTGTAAACCTCCAGGTCCCCCCTCCTAAAATATTCTCCTAGCCTACATAGCTTATACATATCAAACCTAAGTTATGTACCTTATATTTCCCTTGGATACATCCTACATTAATTACCTATTTACCATGTATTCACTCGTCTTGTTTGTTCTTCCCATTGGCTCGTGATCGTCCTATATGCTTTCTTATTTACATTACATAACCATTCGTCTAATATATTCTCATTTACTGTTCCCTGATTTGCTCACGTTCAATCTAGTTATCAGACTACATTACTTGATTAGGTAACATGTATTCTCCTGGATATTGTTGTCAGATCCTCATTGGTGCTATGCCCTCTTCCTGTTCCTAGCTGTCTGTCTCTTTCGGTTCTTCTAATCGGTTCCTTTCTCCCTATCCTAACCTGATACATAATCTCTCTCTCTCTCATACACGCGCTCTCACATACAAACACAAATCTGAATTGATTGGAATAGAGCATTTCAGCATGCCCAGAACTTCAAAAAAATTTTTACCCCTTGGGGTAATGGTGACGCCCCTCACAGTCCAAGGTCCATCCATGGCACTGTTTTCCCGCGTCCCCACATGATCGCCTTCCTGCCTTCAGGCTGTATATGCGACCTCTGCTTCAAAAAGCGGCGGCCAACCACCCTGAATATGGCCTCTGAACACCAAGGTTCAATTCCCGTGTAGGGAGATATGAGTTTATGTGGTTCATTATATACCAATTGGGGTATTGGATTTACAACATGACCACTATATATTTTGAGTGTCCACTGACAACGTCAAGTACGACACATTAGGTATCACAAGAATGTTCGTTTTGTCAGCCGATCAAACGGTGACTGAAAACTACGGCGGGTGACCATAGTTACGAATCTGTCTTGTACCAGCCCACATGAATGTAGGACATACCTCAGACCCTCCCATCTGCCATAGCAAGCATGGACTTAAGGGTAGTTTCATGGACTGCCTCGGATGCACCAAAGCGTAGCCACACTAAAGATTTTTGCGACAGGTGACATCACCCACACGCGTTGCCAAGCCTTCCTGGACTCAGGTTAGGTCATGAGAGTGTCTCCACATTTTCACGGTTCCGGCACTTGGCAGATCGTGGTAAAGCCAATAAAGGCTTTCAGAAGAGCTGATAGAAACAGCAGTTCAAGATAAGCGGTTATCCGCAGTCATGACAAACCCTCAAGGTTGTCGACTAATTTAAGCAGGGAACAGGAAGTTGCCTGCGAAATGTACACTGAGGTCAATCCAAAATGGATATGCCTTCAGATTTTGTATTTATTAAAATAGTCAACCTGGTCGCCGGTTGTCGGCGAACCAGGGTATGTCCTCCGCCTTCCTCTCAAGCGAGGTGAAATTTAATATTGGAACATGACTCCCAGGTCTAAATGCCAAAAATTTAAATTACGGTGTCATAGTGTAATTTATGTTCAGAGAGATATTTGGTATGTATTGTATTATCATAGTGTAGTTTTGTGCGATAATGTCAATACTATATTTTTCTTTCATGGTTCTCTAGAGTTTGACTGAGTATGAAAGTCCAAATGGGTTCCGGCTCCTTTCAGTATAAAGGGGTACCGCCCAATCTAACTTGAGGCTCAAATTCAGGATCCGCAGCTTCTCGGAATGTTCGTTAGTGATGCTACGTTTACGTTTAAGGTACAATCAATCTGGCATGGAACCTCATAGAGATCCCAGACCCGACCGATGTCCCGTATTGCCTCGTTTTCTGGCTGCACTGCAAACAAAAATCCACATAGCGTGCACAAGTATGTGGATTAGACATGCTTCCCACAACTCAACATCCATCGCCTTAACATTTCTGTGAAAAAATATCGTTTTATTCTTTTGTAGCTAGCTAGATAGATTTTTGTCTAGAAAAGCGAACCGGAGTACGTGACAGTTCCGTTGCCCCACTATGGACTCTCGGTCCTACTATTCAACACTGATCCTAGGAATTTAATATCTTTCTGGTTCAGCGTGCGCTGACGCACTCCCTCATTTCACTCACACCCAAACACTCCTAAGCCCTTCCTAAATATAGTCCATATAAATCAAACACAGAAACCCATCCTCCTGTGAGGCGAAATTTTGTTCCACGTAAAACCACAGCCTGTAACCCTCATCCGAGCCATCGGACCTTTAATACCCACGTGAAGCCCCCTCCTCGAATACTGTACACATTATTCGAACACAGAAAACCCTCCTCCTGTAGTACAAGATTTTATTCCATTTAAAACCACATCCTGTACCCTCGCCCGAGTCGACGAACCATCATTTCACACGCGAGGTCTTTCCTGAATATATTACAAAATATCTGAGCACAAAATAATCCTCCCCCCCACTATAACCAGAGATTTTATTCCACGTAAAATCTTACCTTGAACTTTATAAAGTCTCTCTTCATACAATTCGTAATTCAAAATGCAGTACACCCGCATATCTAATCCTTCATCCAATGCGCTTGCACATCTAACAGGCCGCGCGAACTTCGATATACAATCAATACATATGCCGTCACCTCCCCCACACGGGGCTCCTCCTCGCAGTTTGCTACCGTTTCTGGTCCCCAAAAATATGTACAGACTTACCAAGGTCCAGTGCCGTCCATTCTTTCACTCTATTTTAACAAAAGCTGTTTGCAAATCTACCTACTCTGCAAGAAAACATAGATTATTTAGCTAACTCATCTCGTTCCTAAATTTGCACTTTTGCTACTTTCTCAAACTCAATGACTCGTTTCAATGTCCCCAAACAAAATCTAAACGAGGGAAAAGACTTTGCAGGTGCAAATTCCTTAGTAAAACACTTCCGCGTATTCAACCTACGTGCCGTAAGCCCTGAATAGAGGCATACTGCCCCAGAGACTCGCTCGCCACCGACTGTCGAGGGACGCGCGCGCCTTTTCTGTTCTAGGCTCTGATCCCCCTCGCCCCTCCCTTGGAATCCCGCCATTTTTCGAGTCGTCATGCGCACTCTCCCCTCTCCCCCGCTCATCTTTCCTCCCGGCTCCCCTCTGTTAGAATCCCGCCATTTTTCGAGTGGTCATGCGCACTCTCCCCTCTCCCCGCTCATCTTTCCTCCCGGCTCCCCTCTGCCCTGTGATGCGCAGTCGCTCAGGGTCATACCTCCCTCCTCTGTACCCGCTCTCCGCCCCTCGCCCGGCGTTGGCCTTGGGCGCGTGAGTCGTGTTCTTATTATTTTATTATTATTTACCTGTCGCTAAGCAGAGCATTATTCGAGTACTTTCGAACGTTGTACCTGCGCGATCGCTCAGGGTCATACCTCCGCCCCCTCTACGCCCCTCAGCCTGCGATGACCTTGATTTTATGTTTAGTCAGATGTGCGTAAAACAAAAGTATTATTTTTACTTGTCGCTAAGCGGGCATCGCGACGCAACTTTCATATGCCTATAGGACGCTACTTTGTTGTATTTATATATCATGTTTTGAGTGTGGAGGCTGGCCGTCCACAGGCCCCCTTTAATCTTTTTTAATTTGGTTAAGTTGGTTTAAGTTGGTTTAATTTTAGTTTGGATAGCGGCAAAATAAATACACACTCTGTGAAAATTTCAGTTGCCTACCTATTACGGTTCATTAGATACAGCCCTGTGACAGACGGACGGACGGACGAACAGACAGCGGAGGCTTAGTAATGGGTTTCCGTTTTCACCCTTTGGGTACGGAACCCTAATAAAGATACGTTTTTTGCACGACTGCACTTCCTTTTCTCCAATCGCCGGAGATGCAGTCCAGTCCAGTTCGAAGACCCGGCGCCGTTACTAGACTCTCTTGCCCCGCGCCACGTCAATGTCCCCACGAACAGGTACCAGGGGCTGAACCGGCGTAAGATGCGAGGGATCAGAAGTGACTGCCAGTTTCTACTCTACCAAATTATACCCAACTAGCAGCCCGTTCCGGCTTTGCACGGGCATAATATAATTGAAAAAATATAATTTTGACACAATGATACACAAATAAACCCCTTATTACGTAGAGTTCCTAAAAAAAGAGCATAAACCTACATTGAAATATTTGAAATAAGAATAACAAATTTTGTGAATATATTTTTTTTGTATTTTTTTTTTCTTATTTTCTATTTTTTACTTTTATGTATTTTTCATACTATTAATTATTTTAAAAAGGTCATAACCACAAAACAAAGCCATTAAATAAATAATTTATTGAGTTAAAGCCAGGGAGTAAACATTATTTGATGTTGTTTTATTTTTCACCAAATAATTAGCTTAACTGTTATTATGATACTTTTGAGATTACCGCGGTCGTTAGACATGTTTGAAAAATGTTACGGCTTTTGAGAATGTCTTTGGAGAGTGTATCTTCCTGCAATTCCTGTATTTTTCAAACATGTTTAACTGTTTGTTATTAGCTACCTACATCTACTACTATAACCTACAACTAAAAAGTATTTAATCGAAAATCATAAAAACTATTTAAGTTACTTATTTATTAGGATAACTAAATGTACAACATATATTAATGGGTCTAGTTCTGAAAATAACTTTTTGAATGCGTTTAGTTACCTACTAAACTAATTATCATCAAGCGACAAAATATTATCAAGCGACAATTTCTTAAATTCCGCACACGGCTGCTGCGTAGGGAGCCGACTGACTCCCCTCCCGTATCTCTGAGTGACGCCTACAAACTCTAAAACGCATAGTTTGCCAAAGGGAAGTTTTTTCTAATTTTTAAACTCATGATATCTTTCGAATGAAATGTCGGAATCGAATAATTCAAAAAGTAATATAAAGGTATTGAAACAGTCTTAAATAATAATTTATTTATTTTGATAAGGATTCATATCTAGGTACAAATAAAAAGCCTTTTCTAGCGGCGGTATTTAAATTTTTATTTTAAAATAAATGCACACTTATTGTGACATAACTATAATAGTTAGATGTATGCTGTCGCGACATTTTTTGTGGATAATAATGTGTTTTATAAAATTGTACTATATCATTTTGTTCTATCGTGAATAGTTTTCGCAGCGCACGCGATGTAAGGAACATTTTTGGTAATTTTTTTGCACCTTGGGTTACGTTATCGGAGTTTTGGTAAGGATCCCTAATTTTTTTAAGATAAAACATAGTCTATGTCCCTCGGATAGACTGTAGCTTTCCAACGGTGAAATAATTTTTCAAATCCGTTCAGTAGTTTCCTATCTGTTCATGTATTTGAGCCTATTCGGTTCAAATACACAAACAATCAAACATTTCCTCTTTATATAATAGTACTAGCTGCGGTACCCGGCTCCGCTCGGGTCCATGTCCTTTTGGACTGATGTCGAGCTGGATTATTTCCTAGATAAAAAGTAGGTAGCCCAAAAGGCTGGTCAATAAATATGTTATTTATCTGCTACTTTTTAATCATAACGGGTGGAGCCGATATGCATTAATTAAATAAGAAATATTCTAACGTTCCCATTTATAATACATAGGGCGCACTATAAGTTTTCGGAACTGGCCACTTAGCTAAATAATATCTTAAAAGTAATTAAGTAATTTGGTATTATAACTCATAGGGCCGTGTGCACGAAAGGGAAAAAAATCAAAATCATCGTCAGCTTAAACACGTCACTTTGTATGGACAGTATGGAAGGAACTCTATGCGGTTCACTGAAAGTGACGTATTTGAACATTGATTAACTCATCCCTCTCAGTATGCAATCGGTTCTTAGGCTATTTTGACTTGTTTGTTTTGTCTTACTGTGACTTCTTTTTGCATTATGGCGTCATTTAAAAAAAATGCGTGTCTATATATCACCATATGATATTAACTTATGAAAATGTTCATAGCATTATTTTATACGATTTTAAGTGTAATTTGACGGCTCAGCAAATCCTTGCTCGGAATCAAACTGCTTTTGACGATGAAACACCATGAAAGGGGACTGTCGCGTCAATCTTGTGACTAATTTCGTGATGTCAGCTTTATACAATAAAAACATAAATGATGTGCGCCGTAAAATGAAACAGACAGGCATGCAGACTGTTGCTTTGGGGACTGTGAATAGTGATTTGTATAATACCATCTGTTTGCTGGAAGTAAATGACGAACTTCGTAAAAATAACAGTAAACGCAGCATATTTTTTTATTTTATTTCTTACTTACGTACTTCCACGTTAAAATGGATCTAAAACACGACAATTTTCATGCCCCGATGATGCATTCCTTCTATGCGATGGTACCTATGTATCATCCCAGGCGGAATGAACCCTACGAATGGTGTACAAAAGTTTTACGTGGCATACAGACCACAGCCAGCCTCAACATCGAACATGGTCACCCATCCGTAACTGGAGCGCACTCAGAGACGCCAAACGTAGATTCATTCGCATATAAATCGGGTGAGTGGTTCGCAAGTTTTTTTTTTTATGCGACCTGACATGGATGGCTAATATCACACAACTACCGTTATGATATCAGCCAACAATACACCACATTTCCGAAGGAATTTGGTGCCATGCCAGGACCTTCCCTTTATGAGCACGGCTACATTGAACTGGATGGAAAACACGGACAATTTTTCATTCCAGCTTCGACCATCTTTTCATCCAATGCGATTGTACCAACCCGGGCGGGCTTAAACCCTACCACCTAGTAGGTGAAGGGACCTACAGTTTTACATGGATTCCGGATGATGGAGCAGCTCGCATTCGTGACGAAAATGCACTTATCGAACTCGGAAAGAGAAAGACAGTGGTGCAAGTCGGTATTGAACCCAGGCCTCTGGTACGCTAGGCCAGTCCCCGCGCCACTAGGCTACGAGCCGCTCAAGTTATAAGCATTTCACGCCACTGCTCACCGCTCACCGCTCCGGTAATTTAGAGTGATTTCATGTAGCTTTTAAGTTGTGAGCAGAATCAGGCTAGACGTGGAAACCAAAAGGTCTACATCGGATCATAATTTATAAGCATTTCAAACCACTGCTTATTTGCACACCCCTCTCATAATTTTGCCTGATGCTAATTAGTCCTAAAATTGCGGGAATAATAAAGCCAAGCGATACAAATTAGGTACAATTAGGGAGTCTCGAAAGAAGATACATAAATGCAATCAGCGATAGCGCCATTTCTTGACCAAAAACATATGAACTATTCAGTAAAAAACAGGTGCGTTTTCATATACCTAGTTTGAAGATATAATGGGTTACCCATACAAATTTTCATATGTTTCATGATCTTCTATGAGACAAAATATAGTTCCCCATGCCTTATTTAATGCTGTTCTGGCCTGTACAAAGTTATTGTACACAGAAAGCAAAGAATATAAATATAAAGTTATATAATGCTATAGTAAATAGTTGTGGCGAAAATATTTGCAGAATTTCGGTCTTTGAAAATATTTAATTTCACAGCGCTATCTATCGCGCCATGATCTTCTAATCGCCAATCACACGTAGCGCCATCTCTACCCGGATAGAAGTATCTGCGACTTTTAAATCATAACGGGTGGAGCCGATATGGCTTAATTAAATTAGAAATATTCTAATATTCCCATTTATAATACATAGGGCGCACTATAAGTTAATTATAACTCATAGGGTCGAGTGCACGAAAGGGCAAACAATCAAAATCATCGTCAACTTAAACACGTCACTTTATATGGACAATATGGAAGGAACTCTATGCGGTTAACTAAAAGTGACGTGTTTGAACATTGTTTAACTCATCCCTCTCTTTTGAACAATTAAATTCAAAAGTGGTTCTGTTTAGTGATGGAAATATAATCAATGTTAACTGTGCCGACAGATGGCATCACAATCAACGTCAGCGTATGATTAAACATGTCACTTTGTACGGACAGTATTGAAGGAACTCCATGCGGTTCGCTAAAAGTGACGTGTTTGAACATTGATTAACTCAGCCGTACTTCGTATCAAATAACCGACCCGAATGTTTTGCTTTTTCGAAGAAATTTTAAAATTGAATGAGGTAAAATAACAACTATGTGATAAATGCACAGATGCGGAAAAAATACACAAACTGTTTTAACGATCGAACATGTTTATTTAAGTTTATTTTCTATATATGTATCTAGCCTAGAGTAGCTATCGCTTTACAAGACTTTCAACACGACTTTGCGTTAAATAACTTGAAACATTCGATACGGTTGAAATAAAAATTAAATGTTATTGTATCAATATGTATGCCGCTTCAAAGTTAATACTAATTTCAGATTTTTCAGCAAAGTCTATACATCTGATTTCAATGCTTCAATGTACATGTCGCTGTATGACCTTAAATTAATGAGATAACGGTAATGTCGTATCAACGAAATACAAACAGGTGTGGTTTTGTACCACCTTCTACTCCAGGGTGGAGTCGGTACCATATTTTTTAAAATTGTTATTTTTTCATTATTTATAGTATCTCCCACCCTTAGGAGTGGTATTCTTTCAAAAAATATATAAAAGGACCACCCCTGACATAAAAACAACAAAAAAATAGTTTAAAAAATCAGACAAATTGAGAACCGGAGGCTTCAGGTGACTTATGCTGAAAAGTTTTCTTTATTCGCCGCATTAGCCTAGAGATCCAAAGGGGTAACCCAATAAGTATCTTAGGGACTATAGCAGCTTTGGCTGACTTTGAAGAACTTTTTTATTTATGATAGCTGTTGGTTAGGGTTAAGTAGAATTATCATTGTCATGTTATATTTTATTTTCATATGTATCTATTTCTTGTGTGTATTTGTATGTGTTCTGTGTTTATAACAATACAAAATATTTATGAAAATTGAGAACCTTCTTTTGTTTTAAGTGGGTTAAAAATATGGACGATTTAGTGTGGCGTGTGCGAGAAAATCGATGGTCTTAGCGATTTATCGATAAGTGACGTGTAACTCGTAATAGAGGCTCAGGCATTTCAAACCACTGCTTATTTGCACACCCCTCTCATAATTTTGCCTGATGCTAATTAGTCCTAAAATTGCGGGAATAATAAAGCCAAGCGATACAAATTAGGTACAATTAGGGAGTCTCGAAAGAAGATACATAAATGCAATCAGCGATAGCGCCATTTCTTGACCAAAAACATATGAACTATTCAGTAAAAAACAGGTGCGTTTTCATATACCTAGTTTGAAGATATAATGGGTTACCCATACAAATTTTCATATGTTTCATGATCTTCTATGAGACAAAATATAGTTCCCCATGCCTTATTTAATGCTGTTCTGGCCTGTACAAAGTTATTGTACACAGAAAGCAAAGAATATAAATATAAAGTTATATAATGCTATAGTAAATAGTTGTGGCGAAAATATTTGCAGAATTTCGGTCTTTGAAAATATTTAATTTCACAGCGCTATCTATCGCGCCATGATCTTCTAATCGCCAATCACACGTAGCGCCATCTCTACCCGGATAGAAGTATCTGCGACTTTTAAATCATAACGGGTGGAGCCGATATGGCTTAATTAAATTAGAAATATTCTAATATTCCCATTTATAATACATAGGGCGCACTATAAGTTAATTATAACTCATAGGGTCGAGTGCACGAAAGGGCAAACAATCAAAATCATCGTCAACTTAAACACGTCACTTTATATGGACAATATGGAAGGAACTCTATGCGGTTAACTAAAAGTGACGTGTTTGAACATTGTTTAACTCATCCCTCTCTTTTGAACAATTAAATTCAAAAGTGGTTCTGTTTAGTGATGGAAATATAATCAATGTTAACTGTGCCGACAGATGGCATCACAATCAACGTCAGCGTATGATTAAACATGTCACTTTGTACGGACAGTATTGAAGGAACTCCATGCGGTTCGCTAAAAGTGACGTGTTTGAACATTGATTAACTCAGCCGTACTTCGTATCAAATAACCGACTCGGGAACAAAATTTCTCGCACTGACTACCATGACTTAAAATTGTTCCTTACGAAAAAGGTTTTGCCATTAAACTATTACGTAAAAAAAACAAAAAAAATATATGCGAGATAAAAAAAACAGAAAAACAAATTGAGTTCTCAGGATTCGAACCTGAAACCTCCCTCGAACAAAACATATTTGACCCAGTCGGTTATACGCGCTATGCCAACTGGCTTCTAGCTTTTGTTGCGAAAATTGTTAATCCTTTCTATTTTAGAGATATTTGGACGGCGGGCAAAGAGACGCCGCACGTAGCGCCGCCATGCGCCACAAAATTGGTATTAATGTTGTTTGAGAGTAATTTCATTGATATTGCTCAGCCTTTAGGATATTTAGCGTGATGGTATGTATCCTAAAGCAAGCCCCGCAATCGAATCTGTAAATCGGTACAAACGGCATCTTGATCTGTTCTGTGGTTACGGAGATTACCTTTCACATGTGGACAGACGTTCCCTTTTATATAATCACGGTAAAAAACATAAAAATTATATGCGAGATAAAAAAAAGCAAAAAAACAAATTCGAGTTTTCTGGATTCGAACCTGAAACCTCCCTCGAACAAAACATGTTTGAACCAGTCGGTTATACGCGCTATGCCAACTGGCTTCTTGCTTTTGTCGCGAAAATTGTTAATCCTTTCTATTTTAGAAATATTTGGACGGCGGGCAAAGAGACGCCGCACGTAGCGCCGCCATGCGCCACAAAATTGGTATTAATGTTGTTTGAGAGTAATTTCATTGATATTGCTCAGCCTTTAGGATATTTAGCGTGATGGTATGTATCCTAAAGCAAGCCCCGCGATCGAATCTGTAAATCGGTACAAACGGCATCTTGATCTGTTCTGTGGTTACGGAGATTACCTTTCACATGTGGACAGACGTTCCCTTTTATATAAGTAGAGATAGATAGAGTATAGATTAGAGAACTCCGATAATAAACGCGTCCGATCGCTGCTAAATTCAAAGTGCTAGAACCGCAGCCATCCGACGCACTATTTATAGGCACGCTCCCACCGCCCCGGCCGGCCGGTACTGCCGCAAACCTACGTCCCGCAATTTTTAATCTGTAATATCTTCGAAATTATTCATTTAAATCATATGCTGTAAACGGCCATATAAATCTATATTAAATCAACAATGTATTTAAGGTATTTAATTGGATAAGGATTAATGCTGTATTGGTTAAAATCGCCTCGAAAATTAGCCATTATTTGTCTTAAAAAGTTAATGACAAAAAAAAATTATTGTGCTATATCCATAAGAGATAGACATATACCATCGCGGAGTTTTCTGTAGACTTTTTCAATGTGTACAATACTTATTACATTATTTCGATAAATCTCGTTTGCAATGTAAGCGGAAAAAATGTAATTTATTACGACATCACATTGGAAACCTCCAAAATAACAGTATTTCTCCACTATTTAATGGATGTTATTATACATATAAACCTTTCTCTTTAATCACTCTATCTATTTAAAAAAACCGCATCAAAATCCGTTGCGTAGTTTTAAAGATTTAAGCGAACATGGGGATATAGTGACATAGGGACAGAGAAAGCGACTTTGTTTTATACTATGTAGTGATGAGAGCGCAGAAGATATGACGTAAAAGCTTTTGATTGGTTCAAAATTGATCGAATTCTCTGGCATATTTTCTTACATGATACGCCGGTTACCTCCAGGGATCCTCGCTGCTCGCGGAGTGGAGACCCAGATGGAACGTGCTTGCAACCAACATTGCCTATACATGCCCACAACCATAACCACAAAACTACCTACGAGTTCGACCTCAGTCGTCGATCAACCAAAGGCGTAACGCATTGGTCCCTGGTTTAGTCCGACCCGTATAGTAGACCACGTACTCCCCCATGGGTTTGACGAAACCAATGCAGTTCTGTTGTAATGTATGCAGCTGCAGAAGCAAGGATGCGGGAACCGAGGAGAGAGGGCGCGCGGGTGCGTCACGGAACCCTGGCCGCTGTCCTTGTTCTGGCGATATCCTGCTTCGATCTGGTGTGTATTAATTGTACCGCATTAACTATTCATATGGTTGAGGGCACTTAAATTAATGTTTTGCTTTTTCGAAGAAATTTTAAAATTGAATGAGGTAAAATAACAACTATGTGATAAATGCACAGATGCGGAAAAAATACACAAACTGTTTTAACGATCGAACATGTTTATTTAAGTTTATTTCCTATATATGTATCTAGCCTAGAGTAGCTATCGCTTTACAAGACTTTCAACACGACTTTGCGTTAAATAACTTGAAACATTCGATACGGTTGAAATAAAAATTAAATGTTATTGTATCAATATGTATGCCGCTTCAAAGTTAATACTAATTTCATATTTTTCAGCAAAGTCTATACATCTGATTTCAATGCTTCAATGTACATGTCGCTGTATGACCTTAAATTAATGAGATAACGGTAATGTCGTATCAACGAAATACAAACAGGTGTGGTTTTGTACCACCTTCTACTCCAGGGTGGAGTCGGTACCATATTTTTTAAAATTGTTATTTTTTCATTATTTATAGTATCTCCCACCCTTAGGAGTGGTATTCTTTCAAAAAATATATAAAAGGACCACCCCTGACATAAAAACAACAAAAAAATAGTTTAAAAAATCAGACAAATTGAGAACCGGAGGCTTCAGGTGACTTATGCTGAAAAGTTTTCTTTATTCGCCGCATTAGCCTAGAGATCCAAAGGGGTAACCCAATAAGTATCTTAGGGACTATAGCAGCTTTGGCTGACTTTGAAGAACTTTTTTATTTATGATAGCTGTTGGTTAGGGTTAAGTAGAATTATCATTGTCATGTTATATTTTATTTTCATATGTATCTATTTCTTGTGTGTATTTGTATGTGTTCTGTGTTTATAACAATACAAAATATTTATGAAAATTGAGAACCTTCTTTTGTTTTAAGTGGGTTAAAAATATGGACGATTTAGTGTGGCGTGTGCGAGAAAATCGATGGTCTTAGCGATTTATCGATAAGTGACGTGTAACTCGTAATAGAGGCTCAGGTACCTATCGTCAATGACATCTCTTGACTGAGCACCCTTCGCTTCGAAACGGCTTACCGAAAAGTTGAATATTCACTACGTGAAAACGTTGTTTTGGTCGAATAAGAGTCCGAATAAACCTTTTGTCATTGGCTGCCTCCTCTAATACCATCAAACATATCCGGGAATATCTGTCCGGGAAACATTCGCGTCAATCGGATTAATAGAGCTGGAAGAGCTATTAGTGGAATAATGGAATTGAATTCGCTCGCGTAGGAAGGCATATTCATACATAACAATAGATTGATTTTATAGGCACCGCAATGTATTGTCGTTTATTTGTTGGAAAAAGAACAGGCAATTCTTGAATCAAAGGTAGTCTGAATACAAAACTAGATTTATCATGCTTACGAAATGTTTGAACAGGAAAAGAGTATAATTTGATAAAAAATAATTAGGTTACGAAAAGTAAATTGAAAGTCTGAATCAATAGTTTGAGTTAATATTTATAATAAAACGGGTCCCTAATAAAAACGTTCAAGCATGCGTAAATTAAGTAAAAGTAAACAATTAACAGCGCCTGAGATTTTGCCTGCTTAGGAGAGGCCTACATTGGCTTCCATGGGCTTGCTACAGACAAGCAATGCATTTTGTCAATTAGTTCAACATTTATTCGTTAAACCAATTTGCGGTGGAAGTACTAGTGAGTGGAAAAGAACAACTGAACACACAGTTTTTTTTACATTTATTAAAAAAGGGTATAGTTTTTTTCTCTCTAAAATATCGAAGACAATGCTATTAAATTTATTAGATTTAAAGCATTTCTTTTATAGCTTTCAAGTAATATAATTGCATGTCGTTACACTGAAAAGAGAAATATTTCCTTAAATCGTTTTACTCCAAGATGGTAGCCAATGTGAACATAAGGCGATTTCTAATTTGGCTCTATAACAACATACAAATACGTGACGGTACCATGTAATAGACGGCGTAAAAATGTTTTCTTACTAAACATAATTTCACTAAACCTACACAACCTTCATTTATATCTTGGAAACGACAAATCCTCAGGTCACGAGCGTTTAACGCTTGCTATTTTACTCACTTTTATAGACATTTAAAATGGCTGTAAAATCCGCGCAAAGGCGCTTATTGCACCATAAAATGCTCTATTTCAATCTTAGCAGTAAATAGGATATCAGTCTTATTGATGTTGTGTTGTTGATTTAAGTAGAGTTATAATTTACTGAAATGTAGCAAAGCATGCTTGATTCATGCAATATGCATATTATATCGAAGTAATGCAAATACATTCAAATATGTTCATATATGTTTTTGTTTTCAACCAGGCATTAGGTTCCCCGACGGGTGCATGGCCTAACTTTCCTAAAAGAAACGTCCAAGCTCTCGCCAGAGACGGCCTCTTGCGGACCAGCAGCGGAGCAACCTACGACTTGAAAAGGAGTATTTCCACTCTTGCTAAAAATGGACAACTACCCACGTTCAGAGCACCCGAGGACAATCCTGACGTCGAAGAAACGGACCCAGATGTAGAGAAAAGGAACTTAGCGGCTATCGCTAGGCTCAAAAGCTTCGCTGCAAAAAGAAACATTGGAGCAATGGTTAGAAACGGTTTCAGAGCCGGAAAGAGAGTCTATGATGATTACAAGCGAAATATTGGCTCCCTAGCCAGAAATGGATATCTCAAAACAGACCAAGACAACAGCTACCAGAAGCGAGATGGTTCATCGGAAGGTGAATACTATTTCCCTTTTTACCAAAATCAACTACCACCTGTCGCCGAAATGGACTCACCTCTGGACTATAACGAACTATACGACCTGGAGCAGTCGAACAATCCTGATCTTCTGCCACCCCTGTCAGAGCTGTACGAAAAGAGAAATGTTGCCGCGTTGCTCAGGCAAGATGCCTATAATACCATACGGAACAGCCCTCACTATCGTCCCTTCCCTACTCCTGGAGGCGATGACGAATTCGATCAGGTCGATAAGAGAAGCATAATCGGTCTGCCAAACCACGGTCTATACAGAACCGTCGTCAGGCCCACTATGCGGTCAAAGAGATACCTTGTCTCTATTCCTGAGCTCGTCTACAGCGAAGGGAACTGGCCCGAAGATGACTCTTTCTACGAGAATCAAGAAAAGAAATCTGTTGGTGAGTATTATGCATCCACATTATCCTAATATTTAGGTGTAGTTAATTACTTGTCATACTTTAAAATACCATTCTGGGTTCATTCTTGTCATAAACATTTACGCAAAAATATTAATAATTATTTAGCAATAAAGGCGCCTATTTTCTTTTTGCTGTATTAGAAAAATATACGAATGCGTAAATATTCGATAACCTTAAAATTTACACAGTTTCTTCTGGAAGGCACCACAGTGACGTGGGAACAGAAAAACTTACCGTCAGTACAATTGCAAATTCTGAACCGTGTAAAAAACTTTACAGATACCGATAACGTGGATCGTAGAAATGTTGAGAAAAGGCACATCGGCGCCTTGGCCAGGTTAGGTTGGCTGCCTTCCTTCAGGTATTCTGGAACCCGGTACAGCCGGTCGGGCAGGGCGCGGTTCTTCGTGCCGACTTTCTCGGACAATTACAGGTCTTTCACATACTTCTAGGGGTACTTTAGATGTCATTATATGTTTAGTTATAGGATCCTTAGTCGTGTTTAGTTCAGTGTACTTATGTGTGAGTTTAATATTTGTTAAAGATTTTATTTTGTTCCTGCGTTATGTTTGTGTAGCGGGTTAAAATATCTTTAATATAATTTCTTATGTTATGTTAATAGCATTGGAACTCCCTGTATAGTTGTGCTCCAGTTCGATGTTAATATAGCGCAAGAGTAAACAAACTTTATTTGAAGTTGCACGTCTGGTAGAATGATTGATGTTAAAAACGTTGCATTATATCCACTAAATTTTTTTTGTGGGATATACATGACTCGGGAGTCCGACTTTCCGGTCTGCTGGAGTATTAATTTGTGTTTTCTACTATCGCAAACGCTGATTCGCATATTTTGACGGCACGGTTTTTGCAGTCCCCGTGAAAGTTCGAAAGCCCATGGGCGTCATCGGACACCTTCTATGTTAAGTAGCGGTTAATTAAGAAACATCCTTTGAGAAGGAATTTTTAATTAAAGATTTTACCCTAGTTGCACCAAAATATATTTTTGAATCAGATTCTAGACTCGCCCCGACTTCAATATAAGTAGTTGGCACTGTTGAACCTCAAATTGATAACGGCAATGTCGTATTCATTAAAACCTAGAAAATTAAATTAAAACATATAAACAATTAATTATTGATACAATCGCTCGAGAATTGTTTCTTTTGGAAACAAATATCTAGCTAAGTAAGTTGTTTTTGATGGTAACGCGTTTCGGCGTTGTGAATGATGAGTGCTTAAATATTCCAAGCAATAACTACTTTATTCTGTAGGCAGGAGAGATACATTTTTAATGTAAGTTAAATGTTGTGCATATTATACTCATTTGAACTTGGAATAAATGAGCTTGGCCACCCAACTGGCATAGTTTCAAGAAGCACCTTGAACCTCTGCGATGGCGAACACATTTATTTATGTACAATGACTGTTCGTGCGGAAAAAACCTCTAAATAATTACTAACTAAGGGCATGTGGATTTAAAAACCATTAAACTAAAATACCATTTGGTCACATAACACATCATTTAATCTTATGATAAATGTTGAATGTTAGAAAGTAGAACAACGACGCTTGTATGTGTATAGATGTTGCTGGCTGTTTTAGTTGTTCGTCGTATGAAAGCAATGTCTACCATGAAATATATTTGATATTAACATTAGTCATCGATCAAATTTTAAAGTTTTTTTATGTTTTCAGGAAGCATTCCTATGACGAGGATAGCGGAGCTGGGTGAGTTTCTTAACATTTTCTGTAGAAAGAGCCAAGACGACGTGACTACGTTGGAGTGATCCCCTCGAGTAGCGGTTGTCAAAGCGGTTTTAACGACGGAAAGATTCCTGATTCCTGAGACCGGAATTACAAGAATAAGCCTACGGATTATGCCGGATGCTGTTCCTCTGACGCCAGCTGCGAAGGCTGCAGAGGTGGCGGGAAGCCTATTGTTTCGTTGCCTAGCGACCCCGCCTACTTCCATGAAACTGCCAGCTTTGTGCTGGCCTCGGTTTATTTTCCCGTGGAAAGTTTCAATAGCATCTCTTTGAAGTGGAAATATACGTTTTATTATTTGAAGCTGTGGCAATATATCAGTGGAGGAGGAGGGCTTTGTGATATTTTTAGGTTTTGTTATTATTGGGAACTAGATGGAATGCCAGGGCCTGTCTTACATTGTACAGCAAAATTAAAACGTATGAAAAAGCGAAAAATGTAATTGGTACTACGAATATTTTTTATTCAATGCAATTTTGTGCTCGGTTTTTTGTACTAACTCGGGTGGGACTAATCCTACCACCAAGTAAGTAATGAAGGATGATCTAATAAAGTTTTAAGTGGAATCCGCACCACCGCCAGCCTCAACAGTCACCCATTCAGAACCCAACCGAAAGCAGGGTCGCCCGAACATCGAGACGTCGCGCCACATACTCTCCTCGTTTAATTCACAAATATGTCTGTGCAAGGTGTAAACTAGACCCCATTCTTTTTTAAAATAAATGGGTGTTCATTCTGAAAGTTTCACAAAATCCGTTCAGTATATTCCGAGATATTGCAATTAATGATGTCGAAAATTGTGAACATAAGACCTTACGAGCGCGTCTATTTCTAATTGATAAACCAGTTTCACTCGTCTCACTCGTTCTCCTTACGCACTTTATCCATCGACCGAAGCTAGCAAATATTAGTTGAATGAATGAATTTAATCGACGTCATTTTGTTTTATCTTCAGATGAGTTTTACACTATTACATAGAATACGTGGTTAAAAAGGTCTGGCTGCCGATTTCACCCTGTATAGACAGTAAAGAAACCGCCCGTAACCCCTCAATCCGTCGAGTAAAATCGTCACAATTTGCCACAGGGAATATATCGCTGACACCGAAAGCGCCTCAAAAGCCAGTCCAGACTACGCCGACGTACCGCCGCCGCCAGTACCTTCTGACGCGCACCCGCCCCGCCGAGGCGGAGCCCGACCAGTGAGCCCCGAGGACTTCCCTTACCGCTCACCGCACAAACTCAACTTCCAGAGGTACATCGACGCCATAAACCGTAACCAGTGGGAGCCAGAGACCACCCCGCAGTTCTACAACTTTCGATCCCTCAAGGTCCCCCGGAACAACCGCTCCAGCAAGCGGTACCTCCTCCTGCCCGCCGTCGACAACTTCATGCTCCGAAAGTCCTACCCCAACAACAATCTACCGAGTCGATGGAAAAATCAGTAGCTCTGTCGCTGCAAGTTGGGAAATGTGCTGCTTTTCAATTGAGCGCGTTTCCCGACTTTCGTTCGACGAAGAGCGAAGAGCTGGTTGGTGTTTGGTGTTTCGACTTCGGACTTCTGGCAATCTGCTCACCTTCCAGAGGTACATCGATGCCATAAACCGCAACCAGTGGGATCCGGAATACCTTCCGCAGTTCTACAACTTTCGAGCCCTCAAGGTCCCCCGGAACAGCCACTCCTGCAAGCGGTGCCTCCTCGTGCCCGCCGTCGACAAATTAATGCTCCGGAAGTCGTACCTCAACAACAACCCTGCGAGTATGGTAAAATCAGTAGCTCTACCGTTGTGAGTTGGGAAATGTGCTGCTTGTCAATTATGTGCATTTCCCGACTTACCTCCCGACGAAGAGCGAAGAGTGTTCGATCTGCTCACAATGTTTTTACTATAACAAAATCTATTCAAACGACCACAGAATACCTGAAACGACACTGTTCCGTGGACTTGATCAGAATGAAACGTTTAATGCGTTTCCTATATTGTGTAATGTAGGGATCGGTCTACGATTAAGTAATTATTTACTGTAGTGTTACAGATTATGACTAAACTTAAATGCATAAGGCATCATCGATTACAAAATAAAACGACACTGGCCCGACTCTGAAAAACAAATTTAGGATAATAATAATGTAATGTAATTGTCCTACATTATCAATCGCAAATAAAAACAATAAAAATATCATGTCAGTATTCAGGTGATTCATCTTAGAAAATTGAAATACCATAGGATTAGAAAAGTTATCTAAGTCATTAAATATATTGTCTATTTTATGAATGTATGTGATCTTATGAAATGTTTACTCGAAATTCAAAATCAGTAATATTTCAAGTTATTTACAAGGCTGATGATGTCGTAATAATATATCAAGGAAGACGAAAATAGAAGTTCAAATATAATTTCTTATTTGAAAATAGGATATGAATATTTTCAAATATGATAGGATGGATCTCAGCATGGATTTACAACTTTGAAATATGTACGTACAGCTTTCTATGTAAGCATCCGTTTTCATATAACGTAAAATGACAAATTTAAAATGAAAAGACCGAGTATCAGCCAAGACAAGACAGAGAAAAGAAAAAAAAGATGAATGTACAATGGGCTGTTCTGTATTTTGTATTTTCATAACTCTATGCTGTGTTTGACAAATACTAATGTTTTGTGTGAAATGTCTTTCATTTCACTCATTTCAATCGAATACTTTTTTATTATTCGAAGAATTTACTCTTATACTAGAAACATGTTAAGCTTTAATATTTTTACTGAAATGTATATGGTCAAACTGTTTGACAATAAATAAAATAATGTTTGAGACCAGCTCGATGATAATAATATTTTTAATGTTCCTATTTAAAAATGAATTAACAGCTTCTCAAAAGATCTTACAAACCAAAATCATAATACATATTTTACATACATATTTAAGCATAAATATATTTCTACTTTACCTTTATATACTACATACATTGATGTAATACAATCTGTGTTAGTTTATTCTATTTGATTCTTTAGTCTATAATTGATAACAATAAAGAAAAATACATTAGTATATTATTTGTTTGATTGTTTGATTAAGATAGTAAGCCAAAACCGTGCCCGTGTTAAATAGCCGAATACTAGAATAATAAATGTTTTAGTAGAACATATAAATATGCATTAAAAAGAATTTTGTACTCTACTAATATTAATACTCTCTAAAATTTTTTTCTTTATTAGTGATTCACTCCTGCAAGTATCTTAAAATTTACTCTGAATTCACTCGCGAAAATATTTCAAGAGACATCTTTGATTGAGGGCTGGCGTGCACAAACTATGGTTAGGATAATCATTCAATTAAAATATAACTGTCTTTCCTTTTAGCCCGAAGAAGAAAGAAGGTAGATATTTAATAACTTTAATTTTAACACTAACCATGAATTGTGCACTCAACCCTCAATCGGAAAATTGCATTACTTTTTGTCGTATGATCTCGATCAAAAATCAAAGGACGATATAGGCTCTATCCCGCCATTGTGGTGGTCGGTTGAGCAGTAGTTGTAGCAGCCTGGGTAGTGGTGGCGGCTGCAACGGAAAAACAAATTACTTAAAAACGCTATGTTAAGTTAGCATTGAAGCAGGGGTACGAAATAATTGAACTAAAAGAGTAATCTACCACGTAAACCTGGATAAAAGAAAATATTAAAAGTTTCACGTGTGATTTCCCGTTATGATATTCGCCCAATACACCACATCGTGGTGTAAATAAGGTGTGGCACCTTAATAGGTCCGGGCGCAGTGCGTAACTATACCATCTGGGGCCCGTGGAAAAATCTTTTGATGGGGCCCATGAATCTCTAAAAATGAATCAACATCTTTTTGTTTAGGTTGGTTGAAATGCTTAACGATTAACTTGAAATTGTATTATGATCTTTAGTTGTCTCACTTTGGATTTTAAGCAGAACTTATAAAAATATACTTTTCAAATAAAATAAAATACTCAGATACAATGAAAAACAATTTTTTTGTTGGGCCTGGGCCCTCTTGGGTCGAGGGCCCGTGGCATTTTGCCAGCCCTGCCACCCTATTGTTACGCCACTGTCCGGGCGTATACCATATGGGGCGCTTAACAAAAAAAAATCCCTCGTTAAATTTTGACAGCTCACTCTGAATACGACCCCAAGAGATTAGTATATTTTACTAAGTGCGAGATTGCGGAATCGCGGAAATACGGACGAACGTTAACTCGAGAAATAATTTAAAAGCGGTATTCAGCCAATGTTCCGTGCGATCGAGTATCTCTCTCTGGGGCCGTCGAATGTACGGCGGTAATAATAATAATAATTCTTTATTTCAGACCAGAAGTCCATAGACTTACATTTTAACAATGCAACAAATAACTAATTAATAATAGAATTTTAATATATTTTTTCAAAACACAAAACAAATAAAAGAAAAAAAAAATAACTACCCCGACTGCCGTCACCGATGCAAGTGAAATGAAGGTGAGACTAAAATTTAAATTTCCTTCTGGCCCCATCCTCCATAGCAATAACTGCAGTCTGGTTATCAGTCGAGAAAAAACGGAAGTCAGCTACTCGCTTTTGAATAACAGCAGAAAAACTGTCCACCCTCGCCTCTGCGAACATACCCGAGGCGCCGCAGTACCTGGGCAGACGAAGCAGATAGCGAAATGCATTATTGTACTGCACTCGCAGGGCATTGTATGTTTGTTGGGGTAGTCAGCAATGCGAGAGACGGACAGTTTACCGCGTCTTTACTGGCTGGCTCTACTCCACCTCCTTACAAGCCCTTGTGTCTTCCTAAATGTCTGCGATGCCTACCTGCGGTAGTGGTGGCGGTGCCGGCGGCGCAGGCGTCACTCTGGCGGAAGGAGCAGCGCCCGTCGGTGCAGTGACGCAGCAGGCCGCGGCACGTGGTCAGGAAGCCGCCGCGCCGGGTGCACACCAGCCGCTGCTGGCAGTTCAGGCACGAGGTCCCGGCCTGTGGGCACGATTGTCTGATAACATGCATCTGCTACAACCTCGACGTAATATTTTCAGAAACCAAGGTTTCCTTGGGAGCGATGCCGTTCTTGGATGCAATAATTCGTGAGGCAGTTTTAAGAAAACCGCTACAATCATAATCAAACCTAGAAACGTTGCTGTTCTTATGTTAAAAAGAGCCTGTTATTTTGGGAAACCAAGGTTTTCCTGTGAGCGATGCCGTACTTGGATGAAATAATTCGTGAGGCAGTTTTAAGACAACCACCATAATCACAATCAATCCTAAACAGGTGGCTGTTATTATTAAAAAAAAAGTCAGGCAAAATTATGATAAAGTTGTTTATGTCTAAATAGTGTAACATACATTTTTAGGCAATATCAATATCTATATGTCATATATTTCTTGAACTACGCTTACGGTAGCCTTCAGAACGATGTCAGTGCCTATGCATACTCACAATGGACATTTATAGTTATCTACATAATGGAAAAATACACGTTTCAAGGAACCAACGGTCAAAATTATTCTAGAAACAAAACAACAAACTACGAACATTAGTACCGTCTCTTTCTACCACTCAGCAATTCAAGGATGCTGTCTCCCTCATGCGCGTGCACCTAGCAAACGTTAGGCGATTCTACAGAGCCAATGGGAGAGGACCACGACGGCAGCCATCTTGTCGAGCGCATCTCGACGCCACAGACCGCCGACCGCCGCGAGTGACGCCAGTCGCGTTTCGGGGTTTCGCCTTCGCCGCTTTCGAGCTGGCTCGGTGGATTACAACCGCACCGTCCGTGTCTTCGGCGCCCAACCCGTGCTCCTTGGAGTGGGCTCCGCCAACGACTTGCCCTGTGCTGCGGTATGTCCATCGCTGGAGCCACACCGAGCCGCTCGAGCATCATCGCCGCGCGGGGGCAGGCGCCATTCGCCGCCCAACCACGTTCACCAGACATCATCACTACCTGGTACCGAACCTTGTTTTTTTTGCCGGCTTTCAGTGCGCGTAACACTTCTCAGTGTCGTCGTTCGTATTAGGGGCCCAATAAGGAACGTACTCTATTTCTTTACCTACTTGTAAATGTTTGTGTTTATGCTCGTCCTAGAACATTGATTGTTGTTTCGGTTTGCATATATTTAATCATTCATAATACATGGTGCATTAATTTAATTTATTTGGTTTTGATTTGGTTAGACATAATGATTACCCATCTTGTGACGTATGGTTGAGGACCCAGTCCCGCTCACCGACTGATAGCCGCATGGCATTCACTTAAGTCACAACTGTAACCACAACTTAAGTAAACCATACTTCACAATTGGCGTCACGCACAGCGTCCTTCAGACATTCTTCCCTTTAAAAAAATATATTTAAAACTGTACCATTACAATAGGCAATTTTCTTTTCTAACAGTAGTACATGACACAACAATGGGCTCGCCATTGTGTAACTACGATATTGTTTGTTTAATCATAATTAGTCACCTCAATCGTCGCTATACCTGAGTCGAATAGTCACAAGACACTCTCTGGGTTGAGAAGAGAGTGCTGAAGAACAGTCGCTGGTTATTGTTCTCGGTGTCGTCTCCCTCTGATGAAGAAGAGCTCGGCGAGCGGGGTCTCCCGCCAGGACCTCTTGTGCCATCATGTGGGCTCCCGGGACCCTCAGAACCCTCCGGGGGTCCACCAGGCCGCCTGGGGCCCCCGGGTGGGCGTCCAAAGCCTGGCCCTTCTTGAGCCATACAACTGTGTGATATCTGTTCGAAAAATATAAGGAAGAACTAATAAATAGGAGTTACATAAACATTAAGAAATCGAATGCACCAAGCGCTTCATGAAGGACCTTTGAATTGTGGTCCTTGAAATGACTAACCATCGATCTCATTAGTTCGAATATAAGAAAAGAAAGTCGAACTCGACTTTCCTCTACCTTCTTCCTCTTGTCTTAATATATTATAGGTAACTATTTATATTAGTATCATGCCGTTATTACGGATTATTAGGGTCCCGTCGAAAAAAGGGACCTTTATGGTCTGGCTCTGGTGTCTGTCGGTCACGCGAATTTTGCCCGAATTGTTCTAATAGCGGTTGTTTGAAAATTCTGAAAAAATTACCAATATCCGTACACTTATGTAGTTGTGCACCAACTATTATTTTTGCTCAAAGCATCCTACTTTTTGAGAAAAAGTTTGATTTCTGGAGCATGTACGAAATTGCATAATTATAATCAGCGAGGGCGCATTTCTTCCATGTCCAGCGATGACGGGACCATCGGTACGAGAACATGTTGACGCTTGACCGGCCAGGCCCTCAAAAAATGCTTTTGTACTTTCGCAAGGGCTGCGAGAAAAAAACGGCCGACCAGGTGATTCTTTACACTGTGATCCAAGGACCCAGGTTTGAATTTCAAGGACATACCTCGGCCGGGAGTGAATTTCACAATTTAAGCATACACTGTATAAGTAAAAGATTTGCAAAATCGGTTGGTTGACAGTAAAATCAAAACTATACATGAAACGGTTTGAGGGCTGACAGGTGGATTGACTTTGTGGCGATACTAACTTATTTCCTAGTTTCAACTATACAGTACTCGTTCTTGTTTTTCATAAAAACTGCCCCACTTAAATTAATGAAATGTAACTCACCGCCAATATGGCCATAATGGCGGTTATCATTTTGATCGAAATCATGTTTGACTTTTACCAAAGATCGTTGGAAGCTGGTTCGCTAAGTGAAGAGTAAGACTGTTACTATTACAAGGAAAACCGACAATTTATAGTAGATTCAAGAAAGGCGATTACGGAAATATTGTCACGCATCAGTAGGGTTATCTCCACATCGATACAAATAAAATTGTTGCAGGAATATATTATGATTAGGGTCTTTTTCACCTATTGCTGATCAGCTCAATTGACACAAATTAAGGGCCTTTCTTAGTAGCTTGCAGTCAATGATAGTACAAGTTAATCAGCACTTTAGTAATAAAGGCCCTTTAAGTGTCTAATAAAATAAATCAGCACTTGGTGAAAACCAGGCTTAAATTATTTAAGTACTTACCGGTAATATTTCCTTGAGTTGAAAAATGTATCGGTACCAATGCCTCTTTTTTATTCGATCAATAATAAATAAAAGTTGTGTAAACGCACGTAAAAAGTTGTACATCTTTGGCGTGAATAAAAAAAAAAGATTTTTATCATGTATTCAAACAAACACTAAATATGATCTGAGTCATACGACCAATAGATGGCCGCGTCGCAGGGGCGGGGGGGGGGGGGAGATATTCTACATTCAAATAAATTTTACGTTACCTCAGCGACATCTGATGCGACATGATCTGTTTTCCCGAACAAGCCTGCGAAGTATAACGACAAAAAATCAATGAAGAGTGAGCTAAGTTTTATTCCTAGTTTTATCTGCGTAACACAACCTATATTTTGTAACGTTGTAGTAATAGCAACTTGTCTTTGATGATTGAGTTTTATTCAGGTCCACGTAAACATTTTGGTATTCCTTTTTTCATCCATCATCGTGCTCCTCTATTGTGAACACCTGGCATACAGCATTCCTACGATTTACGTTCAAGGCATTTGTAGAGTCAGATTCAGAATAATGTCATTGTTGCAGCAGCAGCCGAAATATTCAACTCAATCGGGTGATAGTACTACTTTTAAGTCGCTAAACCTAATAATAACTAAATTTCTGCGTAAAAATATGTGCAGTGTAACACTTGTAAATTTTTGGCGAATAAAATAACTTTATAAATTTATAAAATACTTTATCACAATGGAGTTATTTTTAGCGTTCCGTACCTAAAGGGTGCCAACGAACCCTATTACTAAGCCTCCGCCGTCCGTCCGTCGGTCTGTCACAGGGCTGTATCTCATGAACCGTAATAGGTAGGCAGCTGAAATTTTACAGAATACGTATTTATTTTGCTGCTATAACGACAAATAGGTAAAAAGTAAAAATAATCAAAATTGAAGGTGTAAGAGGCCATACAAAAAACCTGATTTTTTTGTGTTAAATCTTGTACGATGGTACGGAACCCTTCGTGTGCGAGTCCGACTCGCGGTTGGCCGGTTTTTTATGCTTCGGCACGATCAAAGAAAATAAGTCCATCGACTTCTACTTATTTCTCCCCCATGAGCTATTTTGGGTTGCTTTCTTTATAAGCTTCTCTCACGAAGTGTGATCCCTCATCACCCCCATACCGTGTTCAAAGCCCTTTTCACCCACTACGATATTCAAGTGACGGCCCTATACCGCTGTCGGTTTTGTTTCCGCTTCTTTTAAGGGAGACGCAAAACATTTGTTTCCTGTGTGTTTCGCTGACCATTGTATGTTTGTCACGATATGAATATGTTATTTTCAATGGCTTGGCCAAGTCACAGCAGTAACATAAATCGTGAAGATAAAACAATGGGTACCTGTGTTTACGTTGAAGCTACTTTATTCGGTGTGTGAATTTTTAAACATCATAATAGTGTATATTTATTTATGTTCCGTTTTCATGCAGTTCGATTTTGTAAAAAATCTAATTGGTATTTTGTAATGTTTCAATAGCAACGACATTACGTTATTTTATTATAATGTAATGTATTTTAATTTATTGTTAAACAACAAATTAAAATTATGATAAAAAAGTTTGGTTAAATAATATGCAAGGATATATAAATAACTTATTATAAACAACAATACTTGTATCTGTTTGAATATATAGGAGAGTGATCCAGGTCAAGGATAGTCTGGAGCTCCTGAATTGTTTATTCAAAGGAAAAATGTGCGGGGAAATATTCTGCAAGAATAGTTTGTTCTACCTTCCCTTTATAAAGGAAGGCTATCTAAAGAAAAATGTCCTTGAAATTGCTAGACTCAGCGGTGTATAGTCCACTTTTTAACCGACTTCAAAAAAGGAGGAGGTTACCAATTCGTCTGTATGTTTTTTTTTATGTTTGTTACCTCATAACTTTTGCCTGGGTGAACCGATTTTGATGAATATTTTTTTAAATAAAAGCTAGTGCTTCTCAAATGGTCCCATTTTAATTTGGTTAAGTTCTGACAATGATATCCATGAGAAAATCATATAAGTCTTAAATTTGTATTAAGATGTGCGCGACAAATGGACGAATAAGTCAATATAACGCCAACCGATTTCGGTGATTCTTTTTTTATTGAAAAGGACGTACAAATTAGTAAGTGTACTTCAGATTCACTAAAAATAAACAAATAAAAAAAATAAACAAAAAAAATAACCAACTTCAAAGAAAAAGCACTAAAAAGTAAAAAATAATTGCCATTTTTGTAGTTACGATTTTTGTTATTTTTTGAGTCGGTGTCACCCAAGGTAGCCAAGGTTCTCTTGATTGGCGCAGCGCGTGCCCGGCTGACGCCCACTCCAAAAAATAACAAAAATCGTAACTACAAAAATGGCAATTATTTTTTACTTATTAGTGCTTTTTCTTTGAAGTCGGTTATTTTTTTTGTTAAATTTTTTTAAAGAATAAAACAATGTAACAACGCTTTTTAAGACTATGCTTTTTCCGGAACTCTAAAAATATTTTTTCTGTATCATGTCATGCATAGCATGACATTACTGGAATGTTTTTTGCAGGCCCCGCGAAAGTTCTAATGCCTACATATATATTCCTTCCACTGGGAATGTTGGATGTTTCCTATTCAATCACGCCATATCGGCTCATATATACACACCAGCCTTTTGGGATACTTTTTAACCATGAAATAATTCACTATTTTGAAACTATCGCGGGACGTAACTAAAATATTTAGTTTGACGGCTTACCGTGCGTGTGAGGAGCAGGCAGTAGCAGTAACGTGCCTACTTCCTCCGGCACGTTTTCCTGAAGATGGAGCCCATGTGAGGCTCTGAAACGTCGAGCAGCACGTCCTGCTCCTCATACGCGCGGGAAGCCGTGACACTAAATATTATGAAATAATTTCAGCCCGACATCAGTCCAATAGTCCTAACCGAGCGATGCCGGGTACCGCAGCTAGTTATTTATATTTAATATATTCAAACGAAACCTACCGCCATTACCTACGATTTATATACCCAACGGTCGGCTTATATAGAGCCCCACGTATTTTTTTTTGTTATACCACTGTACGTTCTGTGGTAAATTGTTATTTATTAGCCCAATAAAGTTTTTTTTATCAATTAATCAATTCTACAAACAACAATATCTAAAACATAATGTAGACGTGCTCATTAAAGGACGGTCCTGGAATGGCACTTATTTCTTTGGGAATGAGGTATGTTAGCCGTAACATGACGGCGGATATGGTTTGTAAAAAAATCAATAAAATACCGTAATGGATAACCTATTATATCTTATTGTACTTAAATTATGGATTCAAATCACTGCTTGAAATAAAATCGAATTCACTTTGATATGAAGTTTAACTTCAAATTTATCTCGTGAACCCAGTTGAAGGATCTACGACTGGAAATCACGTAAAAATCAAGTTTGTTATTTGTTATTACTTTCAGTAAGGTAAATATTTCCAAGAAAATTTACCTCCATCCTTGCAGCGTATCGTCCATGAATCATCTTTGTGATAACCGTCTGGAGTGTTGAAAAATATTTACCGCATCGATTTATCTATGCAAATAGATTATAGTACGATTAGTTGTGCCGAAATAAGTCGGCTACAACTATATATAGAAAGTACATTCGATTGTTTTCATGTATGTATCTGGACATGGATGGCTAATACCACATTTACTGGCATGATGTTAGCTCAATACACCGCATTCCCAAAGACATTAGGTGCCACGCCAGGACCTTCCCTTTATAAGCACGGCCATATTGAACTGGACGGAAAAAGAGGACCATGTTTTCATTGCTGCTTCAACCATAGTTTCATTCAATGTGGTGGACCAACCCGGGCGGGTTTACCCCGACCACCGAGTAGGAGAAGGGGATTTACAGTTTTACATGGATTCCGAACCATGGACCAGCTCGCATTCATAACGAAATGTACTTATCCAACTCAGTAAGAGAAATAAAGTGGTGCATGACCGGGGCGAGGATTTGAACCCAGACCTCTCGCCTGAAAGGCAAATCCTCTAGCCCTTAGACCACGAGCACTTATCCAACTCAGAAAGAGAAGGAAAGTGGTGAATGGACGGGGGTGGGGATTTTAACCCAGACCAGTGGTATGCAAGGCAAGTCCCTGCGCAGCTAGGCTACGAACCTGCCAACCACCCAAAGATTGCCATTAATCAAATATCACAAAGGTTGCACTGCTCATCATTATTGTCGATCAGTTGCGTAATTTATGCTGGAACCGTGCAGTAACGATATCACATCAGAATATCGACATCGACACAGTAATGATATTGACACCAGAAAAGCATGAAAAAGGCATTACATTAGGTGGAAATAAATAGAACTGATAATCATGTCTGTTATTTTATTATTGACGTATAATATTATGTTTTAATTTTTAGGATTTTTCGATGAACTGAACTTATACAGCATGTGATTACAACTAATTTCAAACTATTTATTAGATTGGACCGTGATCCATTTCTAGACTTGTCGAGTGGCCGTAAAAAACACTGTTGGTCACCACAGCTCGCACCATCTCAGCAAGCGGACTTTCACTCTACGTTCGTAACGTCTTCGGTGGTGGTTTCCTCGGGCTCAGCGCACGCCGACGACTGGGTAGAAGTGCACAACCCGTTGTTGCAGTATGGCCTGAAGGCGCTCCCGCAAGGCTTCAGCAGTCCCCCGACGGGCGTGCATATGAGCCTGGTGTTGCAGTCCTGGCAGGACGCACCCGGAAGGGCCGCGTAGTCGCACGGGATCCATTGGGGCGGCCAGGGCTGGTTTTGGATCCAATCGGCTATACCGGACTCTACCTCGGCTTCGCTCGACGAGACGAACGCTACCTGAAAGGATTACGATGATTATTGCGAAGCCTGGCCAAGCCTCATCGTGGCTTAAAAGTACGCTTCAATGAAAAATTTTTTTCTCAATTAATGAAATCATGGATCGGTTTTCCATGCCCAATGGGATTTTATACCTAGGAAAAAAAGAAAGAGCAAATAAAAACAAAAACATAAAAAATATTATATTGAAACATAAAATAATAATTTGAAAACCAATGTTGAATTTACTTGAAATATAGTTTTATTCTACCCCGGATAAAATAAGTATTTCCCGATCTAGGCGTCAGCCGCTGCCCAGAAACAAAATTATATCGGATTCCCACGTTTTTACGGAAAATTTGATTATTTTTATGGAAAGTCTAACTTTTATTTAGAGAATATTCAGACAAAGTTTTAAACTTTTTTGTTAATTGCAATCCCAATAATAATTTCCCAAATTGAATGTAGTGGCCGTTGCAAAAGCCTGTATGTATGTATATTGAATTCCCATTTAATTTTTAGGCTTCGTCTTAAACTTTGAATTATTATAAGTGTAAGTTTGAATTTTGTAAGTGGGTTGTATACTGTCATAATACCTAAATAATAAACTTACCACCATCACCATTACAAGAGTCACTTTTGCAGATAACGCCATTTTCAATTAAAACTCGTATTGCGTCTTTGATTACTCAACAAGTAATAGGTCTATTCGATTGTAAACATTGCTTTAATAGTCCTTGCTATCGTTATCTAAATACACGTACATTTAAACTGCACAAACACAGGATGAAATTTCCATTGCGCTGTTTGCATTTCCGGAACGTTTTTATTCCCGATATACACCAGGAACTTTAGCCTTAAATCAGCACTTAGAAAAACATTAAATCCGAAATGCAATTTTTTTTCTCATAAACGTAGTATTTCATGTGGACGTGTGTACATTAAGTTTGCAACATTTTGGGGGGTCCGGAAGATAGAAATAAAATATGAAATATGTTTAAAAAATTATATCTCCTAAACAAATATTTAGAAATGTTAATTAAAAATGTTATATGTTAGCTAATTTTAGGTGTAATATTACTGTGAATTTGCAACAATTTCTTATTTACGGAACTGTGTAAATTTTTTTTGAACTTTTAATATCTGTAATATTTAATATCTGCAAAGCAAATAAGGAAAATTCTATTTTATTATCTGAAATTGGAAACTGACCGCAAACTCTATATTCTGTGAAATTTGTAAAATGTTGCAAATATTGGAAGCACATTTTTTTTCATTTATAATGTTTACATTCACACAAAAGCTAAACAAAAAATTCGAAATACGTATAAAGTCGTTCGTTGTATAGTTTATAAAGAATTTAATTTGCTTTTACATATTCTGGAAAGAAATATAGCAATAGCAAGTTAGGTTCGCGGCATAGATTTTTTTTAGTAAAAACATTTTTTTAAATACATTTCCGTAATTACAAAATTGTTGCAAATTCAGTTACATTACGCCTTAAAAGACTTAACATATAAATTTGTTTAATACCTTTTCTAAATATTTGTTTAGGAGATATATATTTGTTAAATACATTTTAAAAAAAAAACTATCTTCCGGGCCCCGCTAAATGTTGCAAACTTAATGTAAGAATATGAACATGAAATTATATATTTCTGGGAAAAAAAAATCATTTCGGATTTCATGTGCTTCTCAAACCGTATCTACCCCGGTCTAATAGTAAATCGGAAGAGAGTGGTTATGGAATAGTCTGAATAAAAATGTGTGCTAGAAGTTTCTGGATTGCAATTATTAAAAAAATTGAGACGGAGATATAGTCACTAGCTAGATGGTCGTTATTCGGGAGCGGAATACCTTGTGACCGAATATTTAGGTCATCGGGAGCGAGGTATAAAACCGTGGTAGATGCAAAATACAAGGGAGTTTATGGTCCAAGTGTTTATAATTGCAGCAAAAAAGGTGGATTACATTTTGTTGTAAGATTACATTTTTTTTACCATATCTGCTTACAAAATAATGGATTCTCCGATTCAAACATTGGATGGATGGTGACGATTATTATTATTATTTCGACTATTATATGAACCTATGAATCGTAATTTGGTAGGTTTCGTTTACAAAAATAAATATAAGACATTCTTAAGAGAATGTTTGCGAAACCGTATTTGACTCTACATATTTTCTTACCAAACCTTATTTACCTCACCAACTGCGTGCCTCAAATCCCTTAAATGAACCATTGTTAAACCAGCCAATATAAGGTGTATTATACGAATATACAGAATGTTGCAACAGCCAGTACATTAATTTAGCGCAATGCTCATGTTTTTCTGGGACACACAAATAGAATAAATCTCTAGGTTTCTAGTTACCAAGTTATAATTTTTTTAAATGTATTTTTTCCCTGTACACCACATGGCGTGTCAGGCTAATGTAATGACAATGCGTGTGATATTAGCCATTCATGTCCATTTACAAGCAGCGTTCCCACGTTCCTATGGAAAATTAGATGCTTTGTAAACAACATTTATGAATTACTTATAATTATTATAATTATAATTCCAACTATAATTATTTTTTCTCAAGAGGATATTCAGTAAAAATTTTTGAACTTCTTTGTTTATTTCAATCCCAATAATCATCTACCAAAGGTAATGTACTGGCCAGTGCAACATTCTGTATGTACGTCATATCTTTGAACAAACACTCTTAAGAGTATCTTCCATTGAAGGACATGGAAAATATACCTGTTAGAAGATAAGCCCTTCAGACAACGGTTGGATGAAACCAATAATTAATTGTATGTAATTTAATAAGTTTGATTGATTGATTAGCTATCGCGTACCAGAACTTGCAATGTCATATAAATCGAGAAATACGGGGTTTTTTGGAGGCAAAATATTAAAATTGTTTCACTAGTGCTAGAAAATATTATTGGATTACGCATAAAGCAAAAATCGAATATCTGCTTCAGGATTATGTACTTATTTATTAGTACTAGTATTAGAGTAATGATTTGAATATAGGATTCAATAGCTGGGCTGTTGCCCAAAAACTACGGCATACTATTGTATGATTAAACCAAAAGGCAAACCGTTTTGTAATACTTTTTTATCACCAGATGACTTGATTGCTTTTTTTTAATGCATGCCATCATGTATCGTATATTTGTTTTGCAGAAAAGAGCACTGCGATGCATGCTAGGCATGAGGACGAGAGATTCCTGTAGAAAGGTGTTTGGTGACGTAGGAATCTTAACTTTACCAAGTGCTTACGTTTTTCAAAACATCTGCTATGCAAGAAAACATATAAATGATTTCACCCTTAACTGTGATGTTCATAACTATAACACAAGACATAAGAACAATGTTAAAGTAATTAGTCATAAATTAGCCAAAACATCTAAGAGTTTTATATGTAACAGTGTTAGATTTTATAATAAATTGCCCAAAGAGGTGAGAGATTTATCTGAAAATTCTTTTAAAGTTAAGGTTAAGAAGTTGCTAACACAGAAGGCTTACTATTGTATTAAAGATGCCCTAGCTGATTTTACTGAGATTTTGACTGCCTACTGACTGGGTACAAAAAGTATCCTATTATTATTACTATTTTGACTAATTTTATTTTTACTAATTTTTGACACCTGATACATTTTGTATCTTTACTACTTTTATGATAAGTACTACTTGTAGTATGAAATTACTAACCATTCAATTTTGATTTGATACAATTTCGTATCAATAATGACGAGGGCTCTATACACCCGAATTTTATTTTATTTTAGTTAAGCATTATTAGTTTCTCGGTATTGGTCAAAATCTCATATAGGAATCTATTATTACTTTATTGATAGGGATGCTCTCAAACCATTATACTCTTAATTGTCTGTAGGTGGTAGCATTTAAAGGGATATGTAACTATGTGATCAGCTGACAGTAGTAGTTTATGACAAAACTCATAGTATTAAAACCTAATGTGCAAGTGTTTCACAGTGTTGTGTTGCCACTGGAGCAGTGCATCGCTTAAAGGTCCTTGCTTGCGGTGACGCTTGGCTCAGGTTATCTCTTTCCCTAAAATATGGTTGAAAGAGGTAATGGCTGTGCCCGGCGTGATGCTCGTGAACGGGTGCTGTTTGTGGGGACTGGCCTGCTCCAATTTGGCAACATATTAGTTGGAGGGGATTGTCTTTGCAAATAAAATGATATTTGTCATGAACTGTTGCATACGGCATGGATTGTAAATTTTTGTGTATTCATGTGAATTTAGTGTTTTACCTATGTTTTTGTTAAAATAATTGACAAACACTTTTGTAAACTTAGACTAAGTGGACGTTGAAAAAAAAAAACAGCGGAGTTTCTTTCCAGTTCTTCTTCGCTGTGTTTTGTTTTGCTGAACTGGCTAATGCTAAAATATGACAAATCCGAGTGCAGTGTACTGTCTATGGATGATGAATAAACAATACAATACAATACAAAAACAAATCCATTACAAAAAATATTTTTGAGCTATCCAGCTCTCCATTTCATTTGATGTTATATACAATTTGATGTTATATCTACTAAATTCATATTATAGTCAGTTAAATGATAATATTTATTTATTGATTTTAACATAATCTACATCAATCACATCACAATTGTCAACTTTTCATCTGATTAGTCTCTCTCTCTAGACAAGATTTATTTAAAAAAACCGGTCAAGTGCCAGTCGGACTCGCACACGAAGGGTTCCGTACCATCGTACAAGATGTACAAAAAAAAACACGTTTTTTGTATGGAGGCCCTTCAATTTTAATTATTTTGAAATTTTACCTATTTGTTGTTATAGCGGCAAAATAAATACATTATCTGCATCTGCATATTTCAGCATCCTACCTCTTACGGTTCATGAGATACAGCTCTGTGACAGACGGACGGACGGACAGCGGAGACTCAGTGATAAGGTTCCGTTTTCACCCTTTAGGCACGGAACCCTAGTTTATCTACTTTCTATGTAAATTTCTCGCGGATCAGAATAAAACACGGCACATTTCGAAATTCAGTGCATTGAAACGATCGCTTGACAAATATTCCGGGAGGTCACGACATTTTTGGTCACGATAAGGTAAATGGCTATCTGGGTTCACAGGTTAGAGACCAACCCTCTGATGATAAATATGCCGATCTGCCTGTGCCAAGTGGTTGCGTTAGCTAGATCGGCTATACGAAATATATGTTGGTATGTACTTGCTAATGAATATACTGATTGTCTGGACGTATTGATACATATTAATTACATAACAATAATCAGTCGGTTTTATAATGAAATACATAAATATCCTTAAAGTTATAACTGTAACCTAAATCGCCTATAACTACGAAATGCAACCAAAGATTTGTTCACTTTTGGTATATTAAGCAAGTATGTACTATTACTTTATGCAACATAATATGCTGCCATTTACTTTATCATATATATTTTTTTATCACGATAACTAATTTTTAGGCGCCTTATCTACGCAACGCAACCACTTAGCGCAGGCAGACCGACACATGTAGCTTCAGAGGGATGGTCTTTATCCCGTGAATCTAGTTTCAGCCATTTACGTTATCGTTACCATTTTTGTCTCGACCTCCTGGTCTAAAAGGGTATAAATATATTATTCAGATAAAACGATGCTTGATCTGAGATGAATTAAAATATTTTTAAACATTTTGTAACTAAAGGGTTTTTGCTGTGATTAAAAATTTAGGCACCGAACGTTCCTACCCTGACCGGATGGCACGGGCGAGATTCCAATGTGCATTCCTATGCGTACTCCAATAGTCCGGAATGATCTCCTGAGCAAAGGTTTAAGGTTCTATTTGAGAACCTGCAATGTATACCTGAATGGAGGTACTCTTCGGGAACCCGAAAAAATCCAGATTAGTAATTCTTTTACTCCGGAATAAGTATACCTGATTTCAGGGGAATCTTCTAAACCCGCAAAAGCTTGTAAAAAAGTTTTGGTTAAAGGGGGGGAAAAAACAATTATGAGCACAATAAACGGTCGTTTTATTTTATGCGACCTGACATGGATGGCTAATACCACACAACTACCGTTATGATATTAGCCCAATACACCACATTCCCGAAGGAATTTGGTGCCATGCCAGGACCTTCCCTTTATGAGCACGGCTACATTGAACTGGATGGAAAACACGGACAATTTTTCATTGCCGCTTCGACCATCTTTTCATCCAATCGGGCTTAAACCCTACCACCTAGAAGGGGGACCTACAGTTTTACATGGATTCCGAACCATGGAACAGCTCGCATTCGTGAAGAAATTCACTTATCGAACTCTGAAAGAGAAAGACAGTGTCGGTATTGAATCCAGGCCTCTGGTACGCTAGGCCAGTCCCCGCGCCACTAGGCTACGAACCGCAAACTTCGCCTCCACGGCGATATCGAATTACTATTTCACTCTCTGGAATGACGATTATATGCGAAATGTATGTATTTGAATGGGAATAGTAAAAGGTAAGGCTAATGAAGAATAAAAACATAGGAGGCCGGTTTTCAGAATGGGTTGGACTCGGAGAGACCCATCGCTGGTGCCATGGTTTTACGCTGAGGGGAATATGCGCTTTTAGATCGTAGGTACCTTTTCAAATTAAAACGCCCATTATTTACCTGCAAAGATGTCGCACAGCAGGAGAAATATGTTATCTACAGATTGTTTCCTCGAATATATTTTTAAATCTCTATGTTTTAATTAATTATTTTTTCTCGTACATGATTGAGTTCAAAGAAGTTTGATTTTGCATACTTTTTAATGCAATTTTTTTCATGATAATCATTTAATATTCCGTAGCATAATATTCAGTGGGAAATAGCTTTCCTTTTTTGTATGGGCCGACCCACAAAAATATCCTCTCTTAAGGCCCTGGTACTAGCCAAATCGCAAAGTTAGACGAGGCACCCCAAGTTAACTAACTAAGTCTGACGATTACAAGTGTCATTCTTACAATATATGATTCCTTGTCTATTAATCAACCTATTTTCGTTAATGTATGTTACCTTTTTCTATACAAAATACATTGCGGAAACGGTGTCCATTTCCGAACTTTTTTGACTAAATGTAGAAATCTAATAGCAAATGGAATGTTTTGTTTATGCATATATGCTGTTTTTGCTTATATCTATAAATCGAATTACTTTCAGATTTCTAATGAGAAAAATCAACTTTTTTATTTTTATTATTATTTAAATAAATGATGGAATCAAAAAATATTAACAATCCATTATCAGTCTGGAGTTCTATTTGAATTTTCTGAAGCGTTTCATTACATATTATTACATTTGTTAAAAAGTGCATTTGTATGGCGCGAGTAGTTGGCCAGTCCTAGCGCCTTAATAACAAATCTTTGATATCAACCTATTTCTAGAAATCTGAGCTTACTGTGTTTGCGCAAATTAAATGATGTAGGCAAGTATGTTAGCAGTAAGAAGGTGCCTTATGTTATCTCTAAGAAATGTATTTGCAAAAGGTAACATGCTGGCTCGTCGAGAGTTGATCAAATAAAACTATTTACCTGCCAGAACTGTTGCGTAGGCGTCTCGTCACTGTGCAGTAGGCCTATTCTTGGAATTCCGTAATTTATAGCAGTTGTCAAAGCGATTTTCTCGACGGATATCCTTGAACCATTGAAATACCGTGCTCCGGAATGTTCCCATCGTGAAAATCTCTTGACGCTGAGGGCAATGTGCGCCTTAAAGTAACATATCTAGCGTTGTTTTCGGTGTTCTCGATAAAACAATTCCTGATTCCTGAGCACAAAGTTCCATGAGTATGCCTTGGGTTCCACCCAGTAACTCGATAGAGACATATTTCTTACATTGGATACTCAGCATTAGGCATTCAACAAGAATAAAAAAAAATAACGATATTTTTAGGTGGACATGAATACCTCACCTAATGCACTCATGTTTAGGCTCTAAGCTAGTTTCGCGGTGCTGAACGGTCGCGAATGGTACTGCGAGATCATCTTTTTAAAAATAACCGAACCAGCAGTGCTCCGCCAATATTTAAGTAACAACCCCAACACTCGATGGAGGGAATCTCAAAAAACGCCTCAGTTGAGCAGTGAGCTACTGCTGTGGCCCCGGTCGCACTGTTTCTGTGTCTGTCTACTGTGCAAGCGGCATGCACTTCGCAATAAGTTTCATAATCTTTTGTATGTAACTGGGGTACAGGGTTATACTGGGGTACAGCAACGCCTTGAGTACAATGTTTAAGCAGATTGGAAAGTTTTCTTTGAAAACGATAATTTTATTCTTGTTGTCAAAATTGGCACTGAAACCTATTTTAACGTCATCATAATTCGTTAACGAATCTCCGATCTGGCATGTTTTTTTATTTGAAAAGAAAGTAGCTGCTTATGTACCTACATATCGTGTTTTTTTATGTAACTGGACATGAATGGCTACAGCTGTCATGATATTCCGAAGGAATAAGGTGCCAAGCCAGGACCTTCGATCGACTGGATGGAAATAATGGACAGTTGTTAATTACCGCTTCGACCATCTTTCCATATAATCTGTCGGTCGAATAAGAACAACAGTACATTCAACGTTCAGCATTTTGTACTAAAAACTAGTTTTGTAATGTTTTATAGCCTGTAATAATGTTGAAAATTCTTAGAAATAATACCAATTGTTTATGTGCTTTAAAATATTTTTAATTCATTGTATTAGGTATTGAATTCGATTTATTTAGTCGTTAGAAAAATGCAGTATTAATTTTAGTTGCTTATATAAATGACTGTACTTATTATACTAGATGCATAATATTAAATTAAATAATGTTAGTTAGATTAAACTGCAGGCGTTTGTGCTGCCGCCGGCTGCGCGGGCGCACATGCCACGCTTGGGATGGCTGAGCACCCGCCCATATTGCAGTAGGGCGTGGCGGGGTCAGTACACGGCTTCATTAGCCAGCCGATCTTGGTGCAGACGAGCTGCGTGGTGCAGTCCTTGCAGGTGGGTTCGGGCGGGAGCAGAGAGTTGTCGGACAGCCAGCGCGGCATCCAGGGTGCGCTCGCCTTCCACGGTGGGATCCAGGGGTTGGCCGCCTTCCATGGTGGGATCCAGTTGGCCGGCCCCGCGGGGGCGCAGATGCCCCCTCCGCCACCCTCTTGAGCCGGAACTGGCGAAGCGATCTGTAATTGGCATGGAAATTGCGTTATATCAATGTAGGAACTGTTTCCCGTGACCTGGTGGGTTACCATGGTACATTTACTCGCCGAGTGAACAGACATGTGAAGGATTGAATCTGACATTTTTTTTTATGTGACTGGGCATGATGGCTAATACCACACCTTCTGTCATGGTTTTAGCCTAACACACCACATGGGAACTAGGTGCCATGCCAGGACCTTCCTTATATTGCACGGCTACATTGAACTGGATGGAAAACACGGACAATTTTCATTGCCGCTTCGACCATCGTTCATTCAATGCGATGGTACCAACCCGGGCGGGAATAACCCTACCACCTAGTAAGTAAGGAAGGGGACCTACAGTTTTAACGTGGAATCCGAACCACGGCCAGCCTCTCTCAACGGTCGAATGGTCACCCATCCAAGACCAGACCGGACCCAGCGTTGCTAAACTTCGGAGAGCGATCGCCGAAGTGTCGCGCCACTGGGCTATATTGAGGCTGACAAAGTTTAGTTGTATTTCGTACCATGCTAACGGGTACATTTCAGTTCACCCGTGCGTACAACACACCGTTTGACAATTAACATGGTATGAAATACGCCTAAACGTCAGATTTGATCACTTAAATGCCCTGTGCACCCGGCGAGTTAATTTAGCATGGAAGCCCCCCAGGGCATTCTTTGAATAAATTTGAATTGTAATTTAGGACGTGTTTCTCAAGACTGACCCACCGTTTCTTTAAACAATGTTAGAGAAGATATAAATAAGATGAATTTGGAAATGAAATTCAATAGCTTAATTCCAAAAATTAACGATAAAAACTAAAATTGACATATATTTTAGAAGTAAAGCTAACAGTGTTTGCGTAGATGCAAGGATGTAGGTAAGTATTTTAGTTTTAATATGGTAACTGATGTTATTTTTAAGATTTTGCAAAAGTTCATTCAATATGCTGGCGCGTGGAGAGTTGATCAAATAAAACCATCTACCTGCCAGCACTGTTGTGTAGACTTCGCTGTTACTATGCTGTGTCTCGCGGAGGAGATATCTCACTCATTTGAAATATTCTTATTGAGCTAGAAATATTCAACATTATGTAATACAATTTACAAATTTGTATTTAAGGTCACATGTTTATCAGAGGAAGAAACATGCTCAGGTTTTGTATTGGATTGAAAAAAACGTAAATACATTTTAAAAACAAGTTAAAATTTCAGTATACCTGAATGCAGATTAAGTGTTGCAAACGCTTGTTATTTAACACTAAATCATAAAGTAGATTATTTTTAAAAACTTGTTTTATTTTTGTACGTATGTTTTTTTAACAAAACTTATGTTTCAGAAATAATACCAGTTGTTTATAAGCTTCAAAATAATATTTAATAATTTGGGCAGGTATTTTATTTAATTTGTTGATCTAAATGTAAAGGAAAAATGCAGTTTTGTTACAATTGCTAAATCAAAATACTGTACATATCGAATTTGATCTATGACGTGTAATTAAATAAAATTCGTTCGATTAAGACGCGGGCGCTTGTCCTGCCACCGCTGGCTGCGCGGGCGCACACTCCGCGCTGGCGGTGGCAGAGCACTCGCCCATGTTGCAGTGGGGCAGGGCGGGGTCAGTGCACGCCCTCTTTAGCCCCCCGATCTTGGTGCAGACGAGCCGCGTGGTGCAGTCGTTGCACGAGGGTCCGGGCGTGGCGAGGGGGTCGCAAGGTACCCATTGTGGCATCCACGGCGCGCTCGCGATCCACGGCGGGATCCACGGGTTGGCGGAGGCGGCCCAGGGGGCGCCGACGCCCTGCGCGCCCCACCCGCCGCCGCCCACTGGAGCCGGCACTGCCGACGCTGCGACCTGCGGCGTTGCCATGGTAGTTAAACTCGCAGGTTAATACCAAACTGACCGTTAGATACTAACCTAACACACCACATGGGAACTAGGTGCCATGCCATGACGTGCCTTTAATTGCTCGGCTACATTGAACAGGATGGAAAACACCGAAAATTTGCATTGTCGCTTCGGCCATCGTTCATACAATGCGATGGTACCAACCTTGGCGAGATTAACCCTACCACCTAGTAAGTAACTGTAAAGTAACCAGTTTTGCGTGGAATCCGAACCATGGCCAGCCTCAACGTTTGAAAATGCTCACTCACCCAGAACCCAACCGCGCTCAGAGGTGCTTCACCTACCTTTTCGAATCGCAAGGCGTCAAGCTACCGAGGCTGACCATGTTAAATAACTCGCCAGGTGAATAGCAGTTGAACAGACCTAAGAGTGATATGCATATATGACGTTTCGTTGCATTTCGTACCATGCCAACCGGTAAATTTTAGTTCACTTGGCCGAATATACGAAATGCAACTAAACGTCAGATTTTGTCACTCTCATGCCTGTTCACCTGGTTATCACCCGGCGTGTTAACTTACCATGGTAAACCCTCAGGCAAGTGAGTGAAATTTATCGTTTAGTTGCATTTCGTGCCATGCCGTCAAACGACAAGTAAATTTTATTGGGACAAGTAAACTGAAAATGACCAACTTCATTCAATTTAAATGAAACACCATGGTAAGGGGGCTGTTTATGCGATGGAAGTGCAATTAATTCCCAATGAAATTTTATCGGAAAATCGTTCAGTGCTTTTAACAATGTAGGCTGTGGCCACGAATGAAAATACTTTTTCTGATGAACATTTTCTTCACAAAATAATAATAAACATGTATTTGTCAATTTGAATAGAACTATTAGCTTTAGTTACAAATAAAAAAGTATTACTATCCAGAACTCACCATTAGGGCCATAGACACCAAAACAATCTTGGAAACCATTATAAATATTTCAGTTCGTTCGTTATTTCGAAGCACTCTCGGAGACTATTCGAAATGATGTGGGACAAAGTCAGCTGAGCATGCATTTATATCGCGGAGAAAACAAAGTTTTGTTTTCCCAGAGTAAACATGAGGTGTCATTTTGGGTATCTTTACTATCTGATAGTGGCGTTCTATGGGTTTTGTTTGCAAAAGAACCTGCAATTTGATATTAGTCACGGGAAATAGGTAATTTATTGTTTCATATGTAGGTTTCTCATATCAAGTAACAGTATGCGTAAACCTTATAATACATTGGTACAGATGAAAGATTAACCCTAAATTATCACCGAGAATAGTGCTCGCATTAACGTCAAGTGATGTGTTTATTGAAATGAAATCAAGGGGTTTCCATAATCTATAATGTTTTCCCCCGGAAAATATTTTTCCCATCTGCAATATATCGTTAACTAGTTATATTCGTTAGAGTCCGTGCGGAAAGAGAACCGTCGCAAGATTTATTTATTTTATTTATTTATTTAGGAGAAAACACAGAGAGAAATACATAAAACAAAAATAACAACATTTTTAAGTACATAACAAAGAATCTCCCTCCACTACGTTTCCCTCGGGAACATAAAATTATATTGATGCTACACAAGGGTAATCGTAAACACAAAATTAACTGAAACAGAAACATGTTTGTAACAGAAAGCAGAAAGAGTAATAGAAAAAAAGTTTGAGGTTACATAAAAAATAAAACATTCGGAGCTTCAGAAGTTCGAATATAGATCGATTTCTACAGGTGAAAAGCATTTGATGTCAGTAAAGTTAAAGCTAAAGTTTCCTGCAGGTGAGTTAGGATGATATATTGTGTACAAATGTTGTAAAGAGAAATTAAAAGTAAAATATCGGGTCAGTGTATTCATATGAAGAGGTATAGAATTATAAGAGGTAATACATTAAAATTAATATTAAGTTTCAAGTATAATAGATGAATTAGTATGAGAGTAGGTAAATAGAGGTATTAAGGATAGCGAGTGATTAGATGAAATTATAATACTCATGCTAATGCTCCTTCAAGGAGATTGCGGACGGTTCGTTTATAGCTGAAGGCTGAGCTATTAGATATCTATAGACAAAAGTTTTTTATTGTAGGTGTCGCATATACGTCGTATAGGTGCACGAACACCCGCTATTGTCCGGGTTTTGCCCGTGTGAAAGAGGATCGTTGATCGTGTTCTTCTACAAGGCGCGTGTAAGCCGATTAAATTTAAAAGATCTGGGCAGTCGTATGCACCTACACAAATTTTACGAAGCACGGACGCATCCATCATTTCACGCCGGATAAGCAACGTAGGTAATTTGTAAGTTACAAGAAGGTCAATGTAAGATTCCTTAGTCGAAGTCAATCGATAGTGCAGGGCACGCAGAAATTTTCTTTGTATAATTTCAATACGGTCAGCATATATTCCGAAATATGGGTTCCAAACCACGGATACATATTCCAACTGTGATCGTACTAAGGTTTGAAACAGAATTAAAAATGTTTTAGCGTTTTTGAATTGTTTTGTTGACCTAAGTATGAAACCAAGCATTTGAATTGCCTTTGTAGTGATGTGATCTACGTGAGAGTCAAAGTGAAGTTTTTCGTCGAGGATGATGCCGAGATCGCGAATGCTGCTTACCCTACCGAGATTATGTCCGCCGATATTGTATGTTTGCAAGTGTTTATTTATGTTTTTTGTGAATGTGATCTGCTTGCACTTTTCGTAACTAAGATACATATTGTTCTCGGTACAGTAAGCAAAGAAGCGATCTAGGTCTTCCTGTAATAGTCTGCAATCGTCCTGGTTCCTTATTATTTAAAATATTTTTAAGTCATCTGCGAAGAGAAGTATAGAAGAGTGGTGAAAGCAATTTATAATATCATTAATAAACAAGATAAAAAGCAAAGGCCCTAATATTGACCCTTGCGGAACCCCAGAATTTATATTTACACTATTGGAGGTATGACCGTTCATTACTACCATCTGACTTCTATTCAATAAGTATGAAGCAAACCACCTCAGTAGATTACCCTTGATTCCATTAAAGGCTAGTTTTTTAAGAAGAATGACATGGTCAACTTTGTCGAACGCTTTCCTGAAGTCCGTATAAATTGTGTCGATTTGTAATCGTTTATCCATGCAATCAAACAAACAGTTAGAAAAGAGCAAGAGATTTGTTACGGTGGACCGGTTTTTGACAAATCCGTGTTGCTGTTGAATTATATTGTTCTCAACAACAGCATAGACATTATCCTTTACTAGCTTTTCGAAAACTTTTGGAATACACGATAGAATGGAAATGGGCCGGTAATTTTCTATTTTCTGTTTCGCACCGCTCTTATGAATAGGTGTGATGAATGCGAGTTTCCAAAATGTTGGGAAAATTCCATTGCGTAGACAGAGGTTAAATAATTTTGAAAGGGGCTTAGAAATCACACGGTGAGTATATTTAAGAAAGGATGGACATATTTTATCTGGGCCTGGACCTTTGTTTACATCTAAGTCTTGAAGTAGTTTGGATACAGATTCGACGTCAAATTGCACGTTAGATAAGTGTGATGAGTTAGGACTGTTTATGATGCCAGATGGAGTGACATCAGTAATGCTACCAGACGAGGGCTCAAACGCCGCCTTAAAATTAGAAGAGAACATTTCGCAAATTTCAGTTGGATCGTCTGATAAATGGCTTCCAAGGGACATTTTTGAGGGGTATCCAGAGGTATTCTTTTTTAGATTTTTTGTGTATTGCCAGAAGTATTTAATGTTATTAGTCGTTGAGCGTTCAACGTTTTCTCTATAAGAATTATCACACTGTATAAGTAACTCCTTAACCTTTCTACGCAGATAAGAGAATTTACTATAGTTAGCAGTACCCCCATAGATTTTCCATCTACACCAAGCTTTTTCCTTACTACGGAATGTTCTAATGAGAGTCGGTGAAAACCAAATCGGAAACCTTTGTGATCGAGTTTTTATTATTTATTATATATATTTGAGGGCGCACATGTGAACATTAACCGTATTTGTCCTGTTGACAACACTGGCACGTCATTATAGTATGACTGTAACAACTTAATATTTTCAGGCTGTGTAAGAATATAATATTTTCAGATTCTCAGGTGTTAATAATTGTCTTAGTGTATGTTATGTAAAATTCTTAATATTAGTTCCATTGTACGCCACGCCGGTTCTCTTTCCGCACGAACTATTAGTTATTAGTTAGTTATATTACTAACTCTACAATATTCGTGTTACGTCCATATTCGAAATGTAAAACCGAGCTGCAACGGTGTCTGCGAGTAGCGAGAAATGATCTTTTCTTTATACATTTTTTTGTGAAGAATATGGAATAATGCAAAATGAATATATGTATAAGGATAATGGAAATATTAATAATACTTTTAGTTTTTCTGGAATCATTATTATTTTTTTTGCACGACTTATTGTCATTCTAGGTGGAAAAAAATGCCTCTTTGTAGACGCCATCTTGATACACCTGTAGAACATTTTAGCATACAAGGGTATATCATGAGATATGAGTACGCTTGGTTCTGTATGAAATTGGCCAAGAAAATATGTTTCAAGAACCTATATTTCCATCAACTTAATTCGTTATCGAACCTCCGATCTGGCATAAATTGTTTTTTTAAAACAAGTAGGTACCTATCTACTACATGTCGTGTTGATGGCTAATACAGTCATTATATTAGCCCAAAAAACCCTGTTGGAAATATGCTAAATATTGGTCTGGAATATGCTATGCCTGACCTTTTAAAGGTTAAGCGCATAAGAGGTGCCCAATGACGCCCATGGACTTTTGAATTTTCAAGAGGGCTGCGAAAACCATGCTGGCCGCCCAGAAGCTTCTTCACACCATGTTTGAAAGACCCCATGCTGTACTTTTGGGGAAATAACCAACTGCACTGTGCTGTCATCTGCGTAGCATTTGATGTCGTCACAATTGAGCAGATCATTAATTTGCACCAGGAAAAGATTAAGGGACATCACAGAGCCCTGCGATACGCCGGCATTCACTGACTTGACTTCTTATCAACAACCGTCAACCAAGACTTTTATTTTGCGGCCATGCAGAAGGTCAGCGATTTAGTCGCACAGGTCTGGTTGAAGGCCATAAGAGGGCAGCTCGGTGAGCAGTACCTTGTGCCAGACCTGGTCAAATGCTTTCGCTATGTCCAAGCCGATAGTCATACCTTCACCATGATATTCGAACGCATCGCGCATCTCATGTGAGACGTAAGCTCTCCAGCTCTCGTAAGATCTCCAGCGTTCGGATAAAATCTCTCCTCATGAACTGAAGTTGAATGATGCGCTCCATCACTTTGCAGAGAGCGAGGTAATGGTTATGGACCGCACGACTTCATTGTACTGGGTGGAAAACACGGACCGCTTGGTATATCCTAAAGCAATGTATAGCGAACCTTAACTGTCTCTTCCGCTCCTGATTGATAATTTTCCGAAGCCTCGCTATGAGAACTGTACTCGCGCCCTCTATCCGACCTCAACCAGCGTTGACCGTATACCCATCGATTAGGAAGGACGGTTTCTTTCGGGTCGTCGGATCTCGGGAACATAAGGTTTGAGCGAATTCGTAAGCAAACTGAATGGCCGGCACTACCGTCAATATACCAAACCCACCGCTATGATTGCCTAACACACCACATGGGAACTAGGGTCCATGCCAGGACCTTCCTTTTATTGCTTGACTACATTGAACTGGATGGAAAACACGGACAATTTTCATTGCCACTTCGACCATCGTTCATTCGATACGATGCTACCAACCTAGTAAGTAAGAAGAGGACCTACAGTTTTACCTGGAATCCGAAAAACGGCCAGCCTCATCGGCTGAAAATGGTCACCCATCGAGAACCTAACCGCCCTAAACCAAGCTTATCTAATCGCAAGGCGTCGCGCCAATGGGCTACCGAGGCTGGCAAAAGTAAGTTTAAGTCAGGTTTTTCTGGAAACCTGTCTGGAGAATAGGGATTCAGTCTGTTCTACAGGTACTACGTGGACGTTGCTCTGTGGAACTTGCATCCCTCATTCCTCCCCATCATACCTATATCCGGAGCACCCGCCACAGAGAATCAGAGCACCCTTTGTGGTTGAAATTAGGCTTTTGAGAACGAACCGTTTCTCAAACTAATTTATCTGCCGCACCGCCAGGATATGGAACCTGGGAGTCTTCAAGCGTAATTTTAACAAGCTTGATAGCTGAGCCATAGTCCTCAGCACAGCCACCCATACTGGTTTTTTTAAAAAAAAAGGGAGTGGCCGTAGTCCACTTGGACTGGTTTATTACAAAAGCTTGCGAACGACAACAGTGGAGTTATCTATAAGCGGACTAAGGCTTCTGGCATGTGGTCCCTGATGGCGTTTCTCGAAGTTTGTGGGAATAGCAGCTCCGTTTGCAATAACCGAACGATTGACCAATGATCTGACCGGAAAGAATATCCTGACCATTAAGTTTTCCCTTCGGTCCTCATGGGCCGGGACTCGGTCTTAGATGAATGCAGTGACAATGGTTGTGATCTGCAAGCTCTGAAGAGGTTTTTAAAACGGCCGTCCACTCTCATCCATCCTACCTCTTCTTCTTCTTCGACTCTCTAAAGCTTATAGGCTTCTTAAAGAGAGCTAGGTTTTTTATGAGACTGGACATGGAAAACCACACCTGTTATGATATCAGCCCAACCGACCTCATCGGAACTACATGCCATGCCAGGATGTTCCTCATATCCTGCACGGTTACATTGTTCTGCCGCTTCGACCATCCTTTATTCAATGTGATGGTACCAATCCTACCACCTAATAAGTAAGAAGAAGGATACTTTCGAACATTTGGCACAATTATTTAAAAATATAAAAAACCCGACAGCGTAAAAAATTGTAACTTAAAATTGATTTAGTGAAGGAACTGAAAAGATAGAAACAAGTCGAAAAATTAAATATTTGTTGTGTTTGAATGATCATGGTTGACAGTGTTTACAAACGCATTCGGAGGCATCAATTAGCCCCAGTACGTTCCATAGTGAATGACTAGCGATTTTATGGATTATTTCGGTGGAGCAAGAAAATACGTGGTGGGGGAAGTTCCAATATCCTATCTTTCATTTTCATGTCTAAAGTGAGGTTTTTTTTTCTCGTTCTCGGTGTCACCCATCATCATGAAATTTACATAGGTACACTTTCAATGAATTTAATAACAAAGAAATATAAATCATAGTTAATGTGTTTGATGCACAATATGAATTATATAATGATATATTCATTAGTCAGCCTCGGTGGCCCAGTGGCGCGACACTTCGGCGATCGCTCTCCGAAGTTAAGCAACGCTGGGTCCGGTCTGGTCTTGGATGGGTGACCATTCGACCGTTGAGAGAGGATGGCCGTGGTTCGGATTCCACGTTAAGCTGTAGGTCCCCTTCCTTACTTACTAGGTGGTAGGGTTTATCCCGCCCGGGTTGGTACCATCGCATTGGATGAACGATGGTCGAAGCGGCAATGAAAATTGTCCGTGTTTTCCATCCAGTTCAATGTAGCCGTGCAATATAAGGAAGGTCCTGGCATGGCACCTAGTTCCCATGTGGTGTGTTGGGCTAATACCATGACAGAACTTGTGGTATTAGCCATCCATGTCCAGTCACATAAAAAAAATATATTTCCCAATACATTCCATTATTAATGCCTAGCGATTTTCTTAGTGATATGGGTATAGCAAAAATATACTTATTGAGACAAGTTATAATCTCCTAACTGTTATATAATAAATACGAAAGTAAGTTTGTCTGTTTCGCGAACTCAACCGATCATCGTTAAATTTGCATAGGCATACCATTGAAAATAATAGGTCGGGGAAAAAGTCTTTTCGCATTATAGTATGTATGAACTTGTAATAAAATCTCTTTGGCTATACTATTTGTATCTGGCTGGTTTTGGTATCATTGAAAGTTTAAATTTTAAAGAACATAATCCCAAATTCAAATTAGGAAAATGTGTGATTCTCATTTGTTTTTCGTACTGTCAAAATGAGTGAATCTAATGAAGAAATTCGATACATTTTAAAATGTTACTACAAAAAAGGTAAAAATGCAACGCAAGCCGCGAAAAAAATTTGCGATGTTTATGGACCTAGTGCAGTGTCTGTGAGAGTAGCACAAATTTGGTTTAAGCGTTTTCAATCCGGAAATTTTGATGTCAAAGATGCACGTCGCTCTGGTCGCCCTATTACGGATAAAATGGATGCCATTTTTGAAAAAGTGGAGCAAGATCGGCATATCAGTAGTTACGACGTAGCTGAAGAACTAGGAATTGACCACAAAACAGTTTTGGCGCATTTGAAAAAACTGGGTACACAAAAAAGCTCGATATTTGGGTACCTCACGAGCTCACTGAAAGAAACCTAATGAACCGTGTACTCATTTGTGATTCTTTATTACGACGTAATGAAACCGAACCATTTTTGAAGAAGCTGATAACTGGTGATGAAAAGTGGATCACGTACGACAAGAACGTGCGAAAAAGGTCGTGGTCAAAGGCCGGTCAAGCTTCACAGACTGTGGCGAAACCCGGGTTAACTCGCAACAAGGTGATGCTGTGTGTGTGGTGGGATTGGAAGGGCATTATTCATTATGAGCTGTTACCACCAGGCAGGACCATCGATTCTGAACTCTACTGCGAACAACTGATGAGATTAAAGCAAGAAGTTGAGAGAAAGCGGCCGGAATTAATCAACAGAAGGGGTGTGGTTTTTCATCATGATAACGCTAGACCTCACACATCTTTAGCCACTCAGCAAAAACTAAGAGAGTTTGGCTGGGAGGTGTTAATGCATCCACCGTATAGTCCTGACCTTGCACCTTCAGATTTCCACCTGTTTAGGTCTCTTCAGAATTCTTTAGGCAGTGTCAGGTTAACATCACGAGAGGACTGCCAAAACCACTTGTCGCGGTATATTGATCAGAGGTCCCAATATTTCTATAGCAATGGGATCATGTCCCTACCTACAAGATGGCAAAAAGTTATCGAACAAAATGGTACCTACATACTTTAGTTAAATGTAAATAAACCATATTAAAAAATGTTTTGAATTTTCTTAAAAAATGCGAAGAAACTTTTTCCCCAACCAATATAAATCGTAGTTAATGTATCTTATGCCTCCGACTGCGTTTGTAAACACTGTCAACCATGATCATTCAAACTCAACAAATATTTAATTTTTCAACTTGTTTCTATCTTTTCAGTTCCTTTACTAAATCAATTTTAAGTTACAATTTTTTACGCTGTCGGGTTTTTTATATTTTTAAATAATTTGTTTTATTTTAATTATTTTTAGTTTTCGTAGAGCATGCATTTATCATTTAAATATCTGCACGTTAATAAATTCCAACGAATGTAAGGTTAGGTATTATTATGGAACCTGACATGGATGGCTAATGTAACACAACTACCGTCATGATATAAGCCTAATTCAACAAATTCCAGAAGGAATTAGGTGACAGGCCAGGACCTTCCTTTACACAGAATCACGGCTGCACACGGATACCATGGGTGGAAAATACAGACAATAATCTATTGCCACTTCGTCCATAGTTTTTCCTAATGCGGTGATACCAACCCAGGCGGGCTTAAACCTGTCACCTAGTAGGGTAAGGTGACCTACAGTTTTACATGGGTTCCGAACCATGAACAACTCGCAAGATAAAGTGGTGTATAACAGATGCGAGGATTTGAACCCATAACCTCTTGCATGAAAGGCAATATTTTAGTCCCTACACTACGAGGTGTAACAAATAGAGTTTTTTGATTGATATTAAAACAAAACTACATTTTCTAAAAGTTTCTTCATGTTATCTTTAAGGATTTAATGAAGTCATCAGTTCATAGAATGAGATTCCCTCATTCAACGAATTTTGATCATATGCCGATATATACAAGGTTTTGCCCATTACCATGCCCATTACAAAAGTGCTAGCAGTTAGCATGTATACCAATGAATTCACTTTGCTTTCATTCCTCGCATCATATAACGAAAAATGTGTGACTTTCAGTTTTTTATATAATGGGGATAAGTCAGTAAATACTGCTAAAGATGAACTTTGAGGTTATTTCCCACATTGTAAGTACCATCGGGTTGATATTTATTTGCATAATGAGTGTTGCTGTCACAATGGTTACTTACAGACTGTCAGGGTCTTATTACATAAGGTATGTTTAGGCACTTAAGAATTTACTCAAACAGTATTTGTATTAAGGAAAAGATAGTTGGCACCATTATTGCTATAGCGAGTACTCCAGCTATTTGTGAACTCTACTGAGGGCAAGGGAACAGAATAAATCGATAGTGGTGCCTTTTGATGTTTGTATGGTATTATATTATCTGCAGGTCGTCTTAGGGTGGTATGACTTATAAACAGGTACCATTTAATGATCTACTAGAGTTAAGAATTATTTAAAATGGGGAAGATTCCTTGCTGTGTGGGCTCAGCCATTGAAAATTAATACAAGTTGTCTGTACATGAAAATTTCTAGCGCTTTTCTAGCCTATACTGGAATGGGCATTCTCCTTTTGCAGAACACTGGTGAGGATTTCCTTGAATTCGAGCCTTTACCTTTCGAACCATATCATGTGATATTGCTATTTTCGGATGATCGCCTCTATGCCGTTTAGCAATGCTAGGTTATATCGCTTAATGGTTCGATGCATTAACATTTTGTTCACATGTAAATGTCGGAGCTCCCGAACGATGACTAGTTGTGATTTTCCGGTCAAATACAAAACCATCACAATGTTAGGTTTAATATCCATTGCGAAAATTTATTATGCAATTCAAATTTGTTCCCGCTCTTTTCTCCCACTTAAAAACAATGAAACAAATTGACGTTTCACCAAAATTTGGCGCGCTGTCATTATTATTTTGAAAATAGAAGTAACAGTTCAAGTGACGGACCCTGTAGTAATCGCTTTGATCGTAGGATTTCATCCATGTATAAACTAACTGCTAGGTAAAATCCAATAATCTCCATAATAACCATGATTATAATATTTATATCCACTACTTCATAAGACTGGAAGTTGTCTCTTGACTGACAGCTTAGAATGTGAGTCAAAAACATAGTTAAGTTCCAGTTTCACAGATTAGAACTTTAACTGGGTGCGGCGAAAGAGACCTGGATTCATCGTTTGCAAATATATGTGGGCCCGAGGTCCACAATCGCCCGATCGAATGTGTTACCTTGGAGCTTATAAACTGTTACATCCCAAATGAGCGTTTATTGTTTTTCTTGCCTCCAAAGCCCATCAAAATATAACGTTCATGATTTAATCCGTACATGAACTCCTGGTTTATTATTTTGCATAATATAACGTGTTAATAATATGTGATATATGCTGATAAACCCAACTTTGAAAAAGCCGTGCTTTTCCTTCCCACTGCTCCCAAGGACGCACGGTTAAAGATCAGGGATATTATGATGACGATCATATCTTATGTACCCTATGTAACAAAAGTCCTCATCAGGGGGCTGACGACATCTTCATGGAAAGTTTTCTTATCTTTGGTAAAGCTTTTAGATATTATCAGATTGATACCGATTTTGGGCACCACAGTATCTCGGCACTGCAGGGTCGCCCTCTTGTGGAACAAGCGGACCTTCCCCAGCGTGACACCCATTGACAACGGAAGTATGGATTTATGAGCTGTGCAGGTGCCGAATGCTGATAGTAAAGCAATGATGGTGATATCGGTCTATGCGGCGACCGGAGTATATGACCTGAGTTGGTGTGACAAGCGCGCTTGCGTAAACAAAAATCATTTGAATTAATTTTTAACGTTGAATATTTTGATGTTTTTAGAATTTCTCCTTCCAAATTACATTTAAACATATAAGTTGCATACCTTTTTGTAAACTATTTAGAAAACCCTTTAGTTTGATACCCCACTCGATAGGTTTCAAGAAAAAAAAAATTTGAAAACACATAATTTGGCGCCAAAAATCAGCCATGGCTTTTTTAATAATTTTGATATACCCAGTGTCACTCTCATAATTAAGACGAATCTAACGACACCTCTCAAGCTAAAATCCATCAAGCCGTTTAGGCTGCAGGGGGAGCCATAGAAATATACATACATACATACATACATACATACATATATACATACATACATACACTCGTAAAACATAACCCTCCTTCTTTCGCATTCGGGTAAAAACTAATAGCGTGCAAAGTTTATCTTAATATATCTGAAATGAGGCACAGAAGTAATTCAAATATACATAATATTAAAATATTGTATACATTGATTAGTTGTGTAATATTGCTAAATAAAAGCTTCAATTCTATACGTTTTCTGAAGTGAAAATATAAAAAAAAATTCGTTTCTTTATTTGGAACGTTAACAATAATCCTGGTTTAATTGAATACAGATCATTTAATTCAATTCAGGGCAGAGCCCATCAACAGCTATTCATATTGATTAGGGTTCGTTTGCAGTCGGGTCTGCTTGCACCCAGTGAGGCATCCAGGGGGCGCTGGCGACCCATGGTGGAATCCAAGGGTTGACGGCGGCAGCTTGTCCACCCCACGCACTCTGCTGGCCGCCTGCGCCCCACGGACCGCCTGCTCCCCACGGACCGCCGGCGCCCCACGGGCTTCCGCCAGCGCCCCACGGGCTCCCGCCGGCGCCCCACGGACTCCCGCCGGCGCCCCACGGACTCCCGCTGGCGCCCCACGGACCGCCTGCGCCCCACGGGCCGCCAGCACCCCACGGACCACCAGCTCTCCACGGGCCGCCCGCCCACGGGTTGGCGCTGGGGTTGGTCTGATCGGTCGATGCGTTGCCGCCCGGTTGTACCGGAATCGCCGAAGCGGCGACAACCTGAAAAAAAAACATAATAAAGCTTTATTCAAACTCAGTTCTCAATGATTTGAAATATAATAATTTTAAAACAAATTAAACGCACTGAACAAAACCTACTCGTATGCCGTGACGGCAAACAGCGTGACCGGTCTCTTGAATGCCATCATGCGCCTACGTTACTGCTCCTTTTTTATGTACTCTTTGTATTTTTGATGTAAACCCCAAACCGCCCTCGGCACTGAGCAGCCGCCACCCGACCCGGCACGGCACTACCGCTTAAATGTTTCACATGTGCCGGGCGTCCAGTGACGGCCAACTTTTTCTTAAAAGAAAACAATCGTGATTGTATTTCCGTGTTGAGCAGTGCTTGTCCCAGGATAGCTTAAGCGACACGTATGTACAGAAAAGCCTCAAGCAAGGTTCGAAGCTTTGAACGCCAGCACGTAAAGTGGACATTTCACGGTCCTCTTTTAACAGGGAACTAACCAAAGCAATATTTATAAATAATAACATTAAAAAATAACTATGAAATAATAAAAAACGTATTTAATTTTAAGACAACACGTAACAATATTTGGAAAAATCTAATACATCGCCATTATAATTAAAATTAGGGTGCCCCAATGAGGTGGTCTCACTTTATGATTCAAATGTATCTACGATCATATAACTCCATAGTCACATCAATAAGACTCGTGTGTATTTGTCAGATCTTGACTTGTATGCTTCTGAAGTTTTAGTTATTTCAAGGAAAGGAACTTAGGATTATGTAAATATTTGCAGCAGACTTACCCAATAAAATAGGTGATTATTGGTAAATTTCCCGAAACAAAAATATTTATAACTTATAGAAATTTGCAGAAGTTAAACGTTATATTCCGATCAGCTGTGCCATTACTTGAATTCGGTTTGACTTTAATCGATAATTTAGACAGATATACCGTTTCAAATAAAATTGTACTTACCATTAGGGCAATTGCTAATAAACCAATCTTGGACGCCATTATTGTGGTTCGTTTCGGAAGCTCGTGAGACTACGGAATATTGCACCGCGATTACAACCGAGCTCTCTTTTATATCTGACAAAAGAAACCGTTTTCATTTTGCAAGAATAATCATACCATGACGTTTAGACATATTTACAATCATGATAAGTGGTGTTTAATTATTCCTTGTGCGCACAAGCATGTTTAATGCCAGTTCCTATCAGAAATGATATAATATCCCTCCTTTCCCCTCTTGTAGAGTCGGATGAAATTATATATTCATGTCATCGTGTGACGTGTACATGGCAGCTTGCAAATATTTTGTTTGAGAAGATGTCGACTTTCTGTTAGTGGAATTTAACAAGCATCGTTTCAAAAATCTTGCAATAAATGAAAAATTTTAAACATTCACGAAATATGGAATTAGTTTTGTTTGAAAATGTATATTAATGTATTTATTTGTTTACGTAACAGTCATAAGATCAAAATAATAGCACAGAGAGACCAACCAAGTTAAGCTTTTGAGAACAAACTGTTTCTCAAACTCATTTCTCTGCGGCACCGCCTGGATATGGAACTGTCTGCCGGCTGGTACCTTTCCTCATACCTATAACCTGGGAGTCTTCAAGCGTAATTTGAACAAGTTCGATAGCTCAGCGTAAGTCCGCAAATCCGCTGGGATGGTGCCTCGCTGGGCGTGGTTTCGCGAGGCGAGGTGGATTTAGCTTTGAAATGTCTGAGTACCTTGAAAACGGACGTGGGCCAGCTCTGACGGTTGCACGAAAAACGAGATCGACTACATACTGACGTTACTATGACTTCGTTTATAGACGTTTATGTCTTCAACCGCTTCGATGCTGGCAGCCATCACCGACTAGTCCGTGGCACGTTGAAGCTAAACCTTAAGATGGAATGGCGCAAAATGACTAACCACTGGCCAAGTTTAACATGCCAGGCGAGATTCTCGAAAATTTCGAAGCCAAACTCGAGGATGCCTTTAGCTTAGCGCCAAGCGATGAGGATGTCGACATCGACAAGGCATATACGAGCTTCGTATCCGCACTAACGGATACCGCAGGAAAACGCTTCAGCAGAAGTCGACAGTCGGCAGTGTCGTTCCGACTGCATGGCGAAATAGTGTCATTGTCCTGTTTCACAAGAAGGCGGATAGGGCGAAGTTGAAAAACTATCGAACTATCTCACTTCTAAGCCACGTACGTGTACAAGGTATTTTCAATAGTCATCACGAGTCTGCTAATACAGAGGCTGAATCAGTACCAGCTTCGTAAGCAAGCTGCGTTTAGGAAAGGATACGGCACCATGGATCACATATTTATTGTGAGAAAAGTGGTGCAGAAGTGCGAGGAGTACAACAAGTCGCTCTTCCTAGCCTTCGTGGACTACGAGAAGAGGTTCGACTCACTTGAAAAATGGGCCGTCAAAAATTGCCTCCTGAGGTGCAGAATCGCTACGAAAACGAAACCGCTACATCGGGGTACTCCAAAATCTGTATCGGTCCGCGACGATGACTGTGAGGCTCCATGAAATACCCAACCCATTCTCCTTGGTAAAGGTGTAAATAATAATAATAATAATAATAATAATAATTCTTTATTTCAGACAAGGAGTCCATATACATAGAATATTAAATTTGCAATAGAACAAAAAAACACTTCAATAACAATAACATTTCAATAACCAGACCGCAGTCACCGCTTCATGGAAGATGTAGCTGAGACCAAAATCGGAATATTTTTCCAGCCCCACCCTCCATAGCAATAACTGCAGTCTGGTTCTCAGTTGAGAATAAACGGTGCCGGAAGCCAGCCACTCGCTTCCGGATAACAGCAGCAAAACTGTCCACCCTCGCCTCTGCGAACATACCCGAGGCGCTGCAGTACCTGGGCAGTCTAAGCAGATAGCGAAACACATTGTTGTACTGCACTCGCAGGGCATTGTACGCTCGTTGAGTGTAGTTAGCCCACAACTGACATGTATACAGTGACTGGCAGTAGGTCTTAAACAACAGAATTTTGACTTCGTGTGAGCACCGAGCAAACCGTCTCGCCAACATATTCCCCACGACTGCCAGTGAACGTCGCTGTCGTTCAATATCCAGATCATCATGCAACTTTTCAGTTACAATATGTCCCAGATACTTGAACTTATCAACAACGCTCAGTGGACAGCCATAAAGATATACCGGGGGGACGGTCCCCGGGCCCCTACCGTGGCGGAAAACCAGCACCTCCGTTTTGGCGGCGTTATACCTGAGTCCGTGAGAATTGGCATATTGTTCACAAATGCCCAGCAGTTTTCTTAAACCACCTATCGTGGGGCACAGTAGCACCATGTCATCCGCATAACTTAAATTGTTCATGCAGTCACCTGCAATGTGACATCCAACATGTGCGCCCCTGAGCTCCACGATAAGATCGTTTACATAATAATTAAACAGGTCTGGCGAAGTTAAACCCCCTTGTCTAACTCCACAGTTTAGTTGGAAAACTTCTGACATGGAGGAGCCCCATCTCACTGCATTTGTCTGGTTTCCGTACCAGTGCCTATAGAGACCAATAAGTTCCGAAGGAATACTCGATTTACGCATTTTGTTCCATAGTACATTGTAATTAACAGTATCAAATGCTCGGCTTAGATCGAGAAAACATGCGTAAACCGAAGTGTTCCTGTCTTTGTAATGATTAACAATTTGTTTCAGCGTCATAATAGCCATTTCAGTAGACGCACCGGCACGGAAACCAAACTGTGAGCTGTCGATGTCTATATGCGCCAGCAGTATCGGCTGTAATAACCTCTCAAACAACTTCGCCATAACCGTTGCGAGAGATATGGGTCTGTAATTTTTTAGGGTAGAGAGGTCTCCCGTTTTATTCTTTACTACAGGAACCACAATAGTTCGCATAATTTCCCCAGGTAAGTAGGTATGGAGCAAGCATTGGTTAAACAACTTGGCAAGCGCCAAATAGAGGCTATCACCTCCGAACAGCAGATGCTCCACGCTTAACCCGTCGTGTCCCGGCGACTTCCCCCTCTTCATACCGAGCACCGCTTGCTTCACCTGTTCGGCCGAGAAGCGGATGGTCACCGGGGCAGCCACAACATTGCTAGGATTATCATTTGCGCACAAGACATCGGCACTCTCGACAGTGAAATGGGTTCTGAACAAGTTAGCTATTCCCACGGGCTCCTGCACACCGCCCACACTTACGGGCAAGTTACGTTTGTATTCATGTTTTTTCGTTTCTCTCCAGAATTTGTCAAAACGCTTAACGGATAATTGGCTCGCAAGTATATCCATTCTGATTTGTTCTTCATTATTCTGTGCCCACTTCAACTTACTTTTGAAGTGCTTACGCGATTCACACATGTCACTGTACACCGGCCCAGACGCGGGCCTACCACACGCAAGCCACTGCGAGTACATGAGACGCGCGCGCCGGTGCGCGGGCTGGACATGCAAGTTCCACCCAGGCACAGGCGGTGACGTAGCACGTCTGCCGCCGCCCCCACCTCGCCCACCTGTGCCGGCATGCTCGTAAGATAAATTGGAGGCGAGAGTGATGGCTGAGACAATTTCATCATACGTTAAGTCAATACATTTTCTGTGTTCATCATTAAAACAAATATTATTACTATTACAATCAAGTGAAATAGAGTTTTTTAATTTTTTTAACGAATTATCACAAATTTCGCGGAACTTTTCACTTTGAAATTGGGTTCTTTGACCCCACCGGACCTGACTTACGTTGCACAAAGATTCACTTACAAACACCTTAGCTGTGATCATATCTAAGTTGCACTCCATTCGCAACGGAAAGTGGTCGCTCCAGAAGACATCCGACATCACTGAAACTTGACCGACAGTGGGCGCAGCGGCTCTAGTCGCCACGATGTGATCCAGCCATCGCGAGGTGCCATGCGCCTCGCTGACGTATGTGAAGGTGTCGGAGCTGGTGCTTAGATCCACTGCATCGCAGCATACCCAGTCTTGCTCTGCACAAAAACTCATCAGTTCTGTGCCAAACCTTGAGCCCGGGTGTGCGTTGTAATCGCCCAACATTAGGGCACACTCTATTTCAGAATTATCGATCGTAGCACATAGGTTGCCCAGGCAACCGGTAAATTCAGGCAGGTTGTCAGCACAATCAGTTGGCATATATATAGAAAACAGCATGAGGTCTCTGGCACGGGTACGCATTCTAATGGCAGTTAGTCTAGGGTCACCACAGTCAACAACCGTGACGTCACATAAAATATTCTTCCGCCATAGTATAGCTACTCCACCGTAGGGCCGCCCGATTAATGGCCCTTTCGTGACGTCTAC